>JANFCV010000015.1:1200000-2400000 GCA_024500475.1 Phthorimaea operculella | reverse complement strand
ACCACTAAAGACTTCAGAATAAAAAATGTTTTCTATTTGCGGTTGGTAATCATACAGCTGCAAACAAACCAGCAACAAAATTAACTTTGTAACGCTGATAACCTGATATTTAAAAAAACGTTGACTACGAAACCCTATTTGTGGGCGTGTCTGACACGCTCTTGGCCGGTTTTTTTAAAGTACATTCGTATTATTATGTTTACAAGAACTGCAGTAGTTACGTTACGTGTGTTTCTCGCCTTACAGTATGGCCGTTCGAAATATGCCATATTTGACAGCTGTCAAAATCATGTTAATGCTATGGACATAGCCCCTATGTCATAGGGTCTATTTTTCTTTGTTGACAACTCTTTTAGCATAGGTTTGACAGTTGTCAAATATGGCGTATTCGAACGTCCGTACTTTAGCTTCATCACATCGCAGCTGAACCATATACGGATCGCGGGTTAATTGATACAGTAGTTAGTGCGGTGCACAGAGGTCGTTGCACCCAATGCATTCTATGGTAAGGTGGATCACACACGCACGGACTATAATGCGAATCGTGACAGGCAACACCGGCAACACTTATCTTCCTGGCCTAACCCCAAATCAGTTGGCGGCAGCGCAAAATTTTTTATAGGAACACTTTGACAATGTATTATGACAGCCTGACGTCACCCCTCTTTGGAAATGCTATTGTAGGTGGTATCACCGCCACTATGCGGTTGACCATAGTCGACAGATATTCAGCCGAGGATAAAAATTCTACGTCTAGGGGTGGCAGTACTCTTAGCAGCTACTACACGGCCGAACCAACACTGCAGTTGTCAAAATAATAACCTGCTGCTATTCGATGAGGTGAGGTGAGGAAACCGGGGTTTTGTATAGGATTGATTTCCAACCGCACTACTAATAGCAGGCCTCTGACATGGTTGTGTAACCGGCACCGCCGTCTAAATAATCAATCATAGACAGCAACCGGGACTGATAGCTCTGATTCCAGGCTTCATTGGGTCGACTCAGTGTCCTACACGAAAAAGAAGAGGATACTGAGGATTTCGCAAACTCTTTTCGTTGATGCCCGTGGGTGTCGTAAAAAGTGGTTAAAGGGATATTCATCCACGCAGGGAATGGGCAGCAGCGTTCCCTGTAAATGCAACATCTTGCACTACGCTCGCCAATTCGCCTGCCAAGTGTGGTGAGTATGGCAAAAGCCCCCGATAGGGGAGGCCCATGTCCAGAAGTGGACTGTTGTGGCTGTTATGGTTTCGTTGTTCGGCCGCATCCGGTAAAACGCCGGAAACTTTGCGGCACGTGTGTGAACCGCCTAACGCTGCGCTGCAGTGTGCACTTGCTACTGCAATCGGCTGGGGGATGATTGTGTGCTAATTGGGAAGCTATTAACTGTTATGTCATACATTTTGTAATGGAGGTCGGTCATTGGTTTTTTTTCGGACTGCAGTAGGTAATCAAAGAGAAGATTTGAAATTGTAAAGCTAGCTGCCCGTTGGCGGTTTTATGCGATGTAATAAAAATCTTTTGTCATAGGCCAAACAGCTAAAATACAGCGAGTCCGCGAGTGAAACGGTGGAAAGCTCTTTTCATTTACGGCAAAACATCGGAAAATCTTGCGGCGCGTGTGTGAACCGCCTAACTCTGCAGTGTGCACTTGCTACTGCAATCGGCTGGGGAATGATTGTGTGCTAATTGGGAAGCTATGACCTGTTATGTCATACATTTTGTAATGGAGGTCGGTCATTGGTTTTTTTTCGGACTGCAGTAGGTAATCAAAGTGAAGATTTGATATTGTAAAGCTAGTTGCCCGTTGGCGGTTTTATGCGATGTAATAAAAAACTTTTGTCATAGGCCAAACAGCTAAAATACCGCGAGTCCGCGAGTGAAACCGCGGGCGAAAACCTCTTTTCATTTACGGCAAAACACCGGAATCTCTTGCGGCGCGTGTGTGAACCGGCTAACTCTGCAGTGTGCACTTGCTACTGCAATCGGCTGGGGAATGATTGTGCGCTAATTGGGAAGCTATGACCTGTTATGTCATACATTTTGTAATTGTGGTTGGTCAGTGGTGTTAGAAAACTGTGTAGAGGTATAACGTATTTAATAAATGAATTGAATGAAATTGAACCATAGTGACAGGTTGTCAGGCTGTCCTCTAAAGTTGTAATACACATAAATAAAGTGAAGATTTTACATTGTAATCATCATCGAATGGGCAGTAGCTAGCTCATCATTATCTTCCTGCCCTTATCCCAATTGCTTGGGGTCGGCGCAACACGTTTTGTTGAACACAAAATCGTGTTGCAAAGGATTTGGCTTAATTTTACGACCGGCCGCCTACCAGACCAGACGTCAACCCTCGTCATGGAAACACTTCTGCCAGCGTCGAGTTATAAGGTAGAGGTACAGGTGACCCGTACCGTACAGTGACATTTATACCTAAACAAAAAGCCCTTATATCTACTGAGGGTATCCTAATCATCGCCATGTTGTATGTTCTGCGATTTTTGTGATTGTCGAGTTATTAATCTTTTAAAGTTGAATTAATTATTCTTATATTAAGGAGAACAGAGCTTTCGCGTTTCAGGCCAAAGCACGAGGAGCATTACGCGGGAATATCAAGAGGAATAGTAAGGTTAATTCGCTATCGTAGTGTCATGTACCTAATGATCACCAGCTTGACTGGCAGGCCAAGTTACGCTGGTTTGTTCTTACCATCCAAGCATTGCGATCAGCGTGACTTGGCCTCGGCACTATGATATTGAACGGACTATACAAAGTAGGCATTTTTTATTTTTCGCTTTTCTAGACACACGGCAGTGTGTCCGCCAAGTTCGAGCAAAGAAAGCGACACACCGGCCGTGGGTTATATTACACGAACCATTTCGGGCCAAGTTCGACCCACCTATAACTCAAAATCTATTTCATCTACGCATATGAAATTTCTAGTATCTGTCGAGATCTACTTACTTATCTAAAATACAAATTTTTTTTTTTTTATCTATGATGGGCTTACTCTTGACCCCAATCTTACCCTAGAGCAGAGATGGGATCTACGGTGGAGCGAGCTTGCCCAGAAGATGCCTATTCACTCTAGACTTAAAGAGATTCAGGTTATATGCACTCGGAAATACAGACGCAGGCAGGGAATTCCATTCTTTAGCCGTGCGCATAATGAAAGATGATTTGAAGCGCTTAGTGCGTAATGTGGGTATATCAACTAAGAACGGATGGTAGCCGGCCGTGCGTCTGGATGTCCGATGGAAGAAAGGAGACGGTGGTATGAGCTCATGCAGCTCACGCGCACACTCTCCGAAGTACAATCTGTAGAAGACCGATAGGCAAGCAACCTTGCGGCGGTGAGCCAGGCTGTGAAGCTTGGTCGCCACCAGTTTTTTATCACCTATTAATCTCTTGGCTCTGCGTTCCACCGAATCCAGTGCAGCAAGTTGGTATTTAGCCGAGCCATCCCAAAGGTGACAGCAGTACTCCATGCAAGATCGGACTTGAGCTTTATAAAGAGTTAGAAGCTGTTCAGGCGTGAAGTACCGCTTGACTTTATTCAGGACGCCCAACTTTCTAGCTGCAATTTGAGCCTTGGACTCGATGGTGGTGCCGAAGTTGAGGTCAGAGGACAGCTCCATGCCAAGGAGTTGAAGAGTGTTGGTCACTGGAACAGATGTACCCCGAAAAGTAGGAGAAAAGGTGAAAGGACTTTTTGCGGAGAAAAGACACGCCTGCGTTTTTGAAGCATTGAAGCTGACGAGATTGTCATCGCCCCACTGGGAGACGTTACTTAACGTCAGGCTCGTACGCTCAATCATAGCCTTTCTCAATCTTTGGATTTCATCACCACTGGCTCCTGCGCCGGACAGATATTTCTCGGTGACAGTACTGTCATCTGCGTACCCAACAATTCCTGAAGATAGAAGGTCATTGATGTGCAGCAGGAAAAGCGTCGCGGAGAGTACAGACCCTGAGGAACTCCGGCGTCAATAGCCTTGAGGTCAGAGGAGCAGCCGTCTATGACCACTCGGATCGACCGTTCACTCAGGAAGTCAGCCACCCAGCTACAGAAGCCAGTGGGTATGCCGTACGCTGGAAGCTTGCTCAACAGACTCGCATGCCACACCCTATCGAAGGCCTTTGAAATGTCCAGCGACACTGCTATTGCTTCGCCGTGGTTTTCAATGGCCTCGCCCCAGCAATGCGTTACGTACACTAGAAGATCTCCGTGGAACGCCCTCGGCGGAAGCCATATTGACAATCACTGAGAAGATCATTGTCTTCGAGGTACGAAAGCAGTTTGCAGTTCAGAACTCTTTCCATAACCTTACAGAGTACGGAAGTGATGGCGATCGGTCGATAGTTGCTAGGGTCGGCACGGCTACCCTTCTTGGGCACAGGTTGCACATTGGCAAGCTTCCAAGATTTTGGTACAATTTTTGACACGAGAGAGAGGCGGTACAAGCGTGTCAGTACAGGAGACAATTCAGGCGCACAATACCTCAACAATCTTGCTGGTATGCCATCAGGACCACTGGCCTTGTTCACGTCCAGACTGCGAAGGGCTCTACGGACCTCTTTATTGTGCACTGTGACCTCAGACATCAAAGAATCACAGTGAGGTAAGGTGGGTGGATATTTCGAGCCAGCGTCTATACGAGAGTTGCTCGCAAACAGATCGGCAAATAAATTTGCTTTCTCTGCCGCGGTGTGGGCAAGCGACCCATCAGGTTTCTGCATTGGAGGTAGTGAGGGACGGCAGAAGTTGGATTCGACTGATTTCGAAAGGGACCAGAACTGCTTACTACCCGGTGGGTATGATGCAAGCTTTGCCCCAATACGGCTAATATGGTCGAACCTAGCTTTTCGTAGCACCCGTTTGCAATACCTGGCGGCGGCATTATATGCTCTCTTCTTTGCTCGCACTCTTCTCGCTCGCACTTTTCGATCACGAGCTTTTACCCAAGCTTGGTAAGCGGACTGTTTACGAGCCTCAGCTCGAGCACAGTCCGCATTGAACCAAGGTTGGGCTTTATAACCGAGCGGGATATCGGAGAAAGGAATGAAATATTCCATTCCCTGCCGGATTACAGCTGTGATCGCATCAGCGACGTATGAGGGGTCTTCCGAAGAGAAACACATTTGCCGCCACGGGTATGAAGCAAAGAAAGCACGCATCTCGTCCCAGTCTGCTGACTCGTATCGCCATACTCTCCTCGTGCCCCTAGGGTGTAATCCGGAGGAGAGCAGATGGACACGGATTTCACCACACAGTGGTCGGATGATCCCAGCGGAGCCGAGACCGAAACCGAATGTCTGTGCGGATCAGTTGTCAGCAGAAGGTCCAGGCAATTGGGTGTGGTCTGTGATATCTGGTATTCGCGTCGCTTGTTCCACCAGCTGGGTGAGATCTAGCGCCAATGCTAGTTTACGCGCCTCTCGCCCAGCATGGTCAGTTTTCTGGTATGGGAACAGCCACTCTTTATGGTGAGCATTGAAGTCCCCCAGAAAAACAAGCTCGGCTGTTGGATATCGCTGAATTGCTGTATCTGCCGTCTCAGAGAGGTACTCCATGAGTCTAGTCGTCTCCTGATCTCCGCTGTGCGAACGATAAACACTGGCGTAGAGAGTTTTCTCTACTCCAGTGTCAACCAAAAGCCACAGCACGGGAAACCCTGAATTCTCAAAGCCACGGAGACGCTTACAGCAAACGTCATCGCGAACATACACACAGACCCCTGCACGCTTCTTAAACTTGTGCTCAAGAGTGTAACCAGGGTAGTTGAGGTATGCCACGTCCAACGGTGTTGCTATCTGCGTCTCCGTTAAGAAGAATAAGTGCGGCTTCTCGGTCTCCAGGTGGTGATGGACCGGGTCTAGGTTTGTGTGTAGACCTCGGATGTTCGTGAGGTGCACTTTGAGTGGGAGGAAGTGTTGCCGTTGGTCAAACTTTTTCTTCTTTTTTAGCTTTTTCATGTTTTAAGAGTTTTTGTGGGGGAAAGAAAAGATAGTCGAGGCGCTGCTTAGAAACCCTACTCGTACCTTTCGGTTCAACTGATCAGAGAGGGAACTCGCTTGGAGACTGCGGGGACGCCCGAGCCCCCCCGATAACACTCCACCGGGTCCTCCCATCCAGCCGCCAACTGGCACGGTGGAGTATACCGGGATTTTTCGCAGTTGGCGGGGCAGCCTTTGCGCGTGGCTAGCGCGCAAGTCGGGCCCCCTACTGACTGCGGTCGGCCAACGGCTGAGACCGTGCCTCGGATCCCGCTACCCTCCAAAACGAGTTACCAAATACAGCATCACCTAAAGACAAAGACCGGTTCCGGCAGCGCAACTGACTACATTGCTACCCCCCAATGGCACTGGCAGTCCCGCACACCGACGGAACACAGCAAGGCTGTTTGGCGCCGGACTCCGGCGGGATAGTGGTCGCGAGCCAGGCGGCCCCTTTCAGGGCCTACCACCGCTTTTGGGATCTTCAGCCGCCAACACATATTGTGAGGACGTTGCCCGGGGTGGACCGCTAGGAGGTAGACCCCAACCACCCCAAAAATTTTCATTAAAATTTTCATCAAAATTTCATTAATGTACCTATTGTAGGTCTTGAGATATTGACGTCAGAAAATCGCTATTTTTACTATACACTCACTGACTCACTCACTCATCAAAAACCTAGACCACTTCCAATGGTCGTATTGACTTGAAATTTGGCATGGAGGTAGGTCTTTAGGTCAAGGTAAAGGAAAAAAATCTGAAAATGGCCAAGTGTGAGTCGGTTTTAAAAATAATGAAGGTGTAAATTCATACCCCTAAGGAACTAAAACAAAAAAATTATCTATATCTTCCAATCGTCGTACCGACCTAAAATTCGTTACGAAGGTTTGTATTTAGTCAAAGTAATGTATAAATGAGATATTTCCTTACCTAACTTAATCATAAGAAAAAAAGAAAATAAACCTTACAAAAATAAATGAAATCCCACCCAAAACATAAATGTGAAAGGCTGCCAAGTTCGATAATATTGGAATGCTTCACCTATAAAAGAAGTGAGATCTAAATAAGTACCAAGTTCTATACACAGACCTCAGTTAAAAATAGTTACAGGAATGCACACTTGATTTTCCGCAGTTTGGAAAGTAGATTCTTATTTCCAAACTGCGAAAAATCAAGTGTGCATTCCTGTAACTATTTTTAACTGAGGTCTGTGTATGGAACTTGGTACTTATTTAGATCTCACTTCTTTTATAGGCGAAGCATTCCAATATTATCGAACTTGGCAGCCTTTCACATTTATGTTTTGGGTGGGATAATAATTTACACGTGCCTGCGACTTGTACTGCTGATGGCTCTACCAACTGAGCCACCGCGGCTCAATCTTAGCTACCCTGAGAAATAGTGCAAGTGTATCTTAGCTACTAACGCGTGGCAGGACTCCATCTACCGAATCCTGCCTGCGGTGGAAAATTTTGCAAGTTTCTAAGAAAATTGTTTATGTTGCACTCAGCATATTTTTAGAGCACAATCCGTATTGATTTTGAAGATAAATTCCTGTGTGTAAATATTGGCAAACTGATAGAAAAATAGGTCAACCAAATAGTTATATCATATCACATTACAAGTTTCGATAAAGAGGTACCACGGTAACTAAATAGGTTTTTGTAACTGAAATACCTTTCGTTCGCCGCAACCGCAAACCGAAGAATTTAATATTATCTCCAATCTCCACTGCAGTATACCAGTATCATTATACTAACACAAACATACGTCACAATATCATCACAAGAACACAAATTCATTATCACCATTTATCACATTATCATATCTTTATCTGATGAAGACGACTCTCCAAGAAACTATGAATTCTTTATAAAAAGAAAATGCACTTAAAATTCTAATTTTAAAACCGAGACTTCTCTTCCTTGTCACGAGGCTTGAATCGGTCGCCAGCACGTGTCATTAAAAGTAAATATTATTTGAATTTCGAACGCGTCTGCACCGCGCGAAACTGCAGGGTATACTGGCAGTTAACTGTAACCAAAGAGGTAGAGTCTGAGCAACGAGTACGAAGTCTGAGACAAGGTTTTCAGTGACGTTTTGTGTACCTAGAAAACTAGTTTTTTTTTGCGTGGGAAGCATGAGAGTTTATAATGTGTGGACTTCGTACTAAAATCGTAAATCCTTTAGAAAAGTCGTCTTTTTGCGAAATCTGTTGATAGTCGAGTAAAAGTTACTGTCTTAAAACGGTTTATTCCGAATCACCTATCTTTCTTATCTTTATGTCCACGGTTTTACCATAACTGGCTGGCAAGAACTCTGAAGAAAGTGAGTAAAGAATCTCTTCTTCAAAGAATTTCACTTTTTATTTTAAGATCGACAGGTCAAAGCACTCGCATTATGTAGGTATGTTGATTATCTATGGGTCATTTAGGGGAGAACAGAATAATTTAAAATTACCTGCCTACCTACTTCTGCTTGCATTGTAGAATTTTGAATACAAGATTAAAGATTTTCTGAGTAAATCGTCATATTCATTTACGAATGGTCAAAGACATGTAATTTGACCCGATTTGAATTAACGTGTCAAACAAAAAAAGCGGCCAAGAGCGTGTCAGACACGCTCACAAATAGGGTTTCGTAGTCAACGTTTAAATATCAGGTCTTTCAGCGTTACAAAGTTAATTTTGTTGCTGGTTTGTTTGCAGCTGTATTTGTTACCAACCGCAAATTGAAAAACTTTAATATTTCCTTAATCTTAAGTGGAACAGTAGGTATTCGTTATAGTTTTCATAGTAACTTCATACGATATAAAGAACTATATGTCATATTTTTTTCAAATTTTTGGCATTCATACTTTAGAAGTTACAGCTGGAACAAATTATGGCTCAAAAACGCCCCTTTTCAAAGCAAATATCTCGAGACAAAAGCATTTTAGAGACTTTGTTTCAATGAACCCCCCCTTAATTTTAAAAGACCTATTCAACAATACCCTACTCAATATTACAGGAGAAAAAAAAAATTTGCCCCCTTACACATGTATGGGAAGGGGGTCCAAAAAATAAATAAAATATTTTTTTCTCAACTTTTCTAAATTTAGGTCAACACGATCTATCTTCACACCAAATTTGATGTTGATAGCTCCAAAACTGACGAAGTTATGAGGGCGCGGCATACAGACAGACAGACAGATTTGACGAAATGATAGGTAAGGGTTTCTAGTACAATACGAAACCCTAAAAACGACTCAAATTCTATTTCTCAAACTGTACTTACCTACCTATAAACGCAGGCAGTTATTTCGTCAAAGATGGCACCATCTTAGTTTCCGGCTGTGTTTCTGGTTAATTAAAAAAAACAAACTCGCCTACCGGGGACTTATCACTTCATTTATAAAGCTTCCACATATCATGTCCCGATTAGTAGATCAACAGTTAAGATAACCTTTCCGGGGCAAGCTTGCGATTCCCATAATAACACAATGCGTTTGTACATAAAGCTGTATACGCTGAGATGCAAGATCGATGTTGTATACATTACTTGTAAGTAAATACTATTTGGGAGAGGCTTATGTCCAGCAGTGGAGTGTTGTGGTTGTTATGGTAAATACTTTATGCCGACAAACGGTCTTTTTGTAGGCATGTTATGTCACATTTGGCGTTATGGCCACAAGTTAGGCGAGGAACACACGCAACGTCGGTTTGTGCGTCGTTCATTCGATTCTCGAACAAACGACGCACAAACCGACGTTGCATGTGTTCCTCGCCTTAGGGATACGGCGCGCGATATAGATGGCTCACTCAGTAAATGCCAATCGCGAAAATCCAAAATAGAGCCGAGTGAACTTTCTGTAAACTCTCTTTTTTGTGTTATGGCTTCGACACCTTTCGGGAATTTATGGAAAACCTTGTAAATTCCGCCGCAGGAAGGAATTGCACCTGCGGTGAAAACTTTTGCAAGTTTCTAAAATAATTAAGTTTATTATCTAACACGGGAAGTGTTTTAAAACTCGGTTGCCTATTTACAAATAAGAAGCAATGTACAATAAACTGTACAGATTAGTCATCTCATCATATTCCAACTTTCGTGTGAATCGAGACAATGACATTCTTTATCATAAAATTATGTTTCACAGTGGGCTACTTGTGTGTAAGTAACATGACTGGATGGTTTTGTTCAACTTATAAGAGGTAAAAGGTTAGTTGAGGGAGATAGAGTGATAAGAAAGTAATTTACCTACATAATAAAAAAGAAATGTAGAGATGATAACTCATTATGATGATGGTATCCAGTGTTTATTGTTTTAAAAATGCAATTAGGTACTTTCACAATGAAAAGTCATAATTATGGACCGATAATTTAAAGATAAACACCACGTCAAGTATGTACTATTAAAGTAGGGTATCTAGAAGCGTGGGAAAACAGATAATTTAGCAAACGATATAGCTCACTTGACCGTGTCACAACAAGAAAACGAAATCGATTTGATCGAAACCTTTAAAAGTGACTTCGTGTGGGATGTATGACAAACACAACACAAAGGTGCAGACAGACATGCACCAGCAAATCTATCTACCCATATAAAGGGACCAAGTTATACTGATTTTTCAAACAAATACTAAGAATAACCAGTATAAGTTGATACCTTAAATAAGTAAGTTGATTTGCTGGCGACAGTACAAGTAGAATATTCACACGCTTAACTTTATTTGGTAATACAAATACTAACAGGTACATACATGTATAGCTATCTGCAAGTGAGTCAGTTATTGACATTTGTCGATGGACAAAATTACACGGTTTCACAGTCGTGTGCCCACTACTTTTAATTCAATTGTGTTTATGATAGAATTGTTATTAACAAGTAAGTATAGGTAAGATTAAGGTAGGTATCTATCAAACCAAGAAAGTGAACACATACCTATGCTAAGATATTGGAGCTCACATACAAAAAGACTCACCTATTGAAATATTTTTAGAAAGTAAATACCTAATTAAAAAACAGTATTTGACTAATTTGTAACGCTTAAACAGTAGACTAAGGCGCTAACTCTACAAGACATGAGACGGAGCGTGCGACATCGCGGCGCTTGAAATCGTTTCCATATAAAATGTATGAAATATATGAGACGTGAGACGCGCGTCCCATCAATGATGGCTGACCATCACTTGTCTGACAGACGTCATCTTACGTTTAGCGAAGGTAGCCTAAGATTTATTTCTATGACATACCTGAAGATCCGTATAATTTCTTGTTTCAGAGACTTGCACAATATTAATTAGCTTGTTGTTAAAAACAGTTTTCTGTCTCATGTAAGCAGCAGCCTGCGGTTAAGTGAACAAAAACTTTAATTGAATAATGAAAGATCAGCGAACATAAATCTCTATCAAACGAAGCGAGCGATAAAAATTAAACAAGCTGTTTTTGCTCTGTAAGACGAGATCAAGTAAAAAATGTGCAGTTTCTATTAATATCGTTGTTAATGTCAAAGTATACCTGCACGTTTCTTGTACTTTTGGCCCATGTGATATATACCTACTACTCATTAAAAAAATCGAGACATCTTGCAATTTTATGTTTTGTACACATCCCATATCAGAGAAATCTGTTTATTTAGGAGTAAATATCTGATGTGATATAATAGACAGTATTATAAGGTTAATAAATCCTAAAGTACCTTAATGTTCCAAATTCAAATTACATAGATATTCATACTTCGTATTTAGTTTAAAGATAAAATATCAAAGGTGTTTCGTTTTTTCTGATGAGAAGTGTATTTTTATTCAAGTACTAGCTTTCCGCCCGCGGTTTCACTCGCGGTATTATCTGTTTGATCTAATAAAAAAGTTTTAAATACATTGCATTTAAAATCCAAAATTTTGGAACAGATTGCATCAAAGATCACAAACGGTGGAGTTCGACTACTGGACAATAGATGGCGCCACCAGTTGAGGGATTGAAAAAGCCCTTATATCTATATCTTTAAAAATACGCCCTTTGAGTTAAAACGGGAACTTTCTTGTTCGAGGGGAGACAAAGGGCTATTGCACTATATAAGTCCCTTTATCGTACCGGGAATCCTTTTAAAGTTTTATCGGCACGTACATTTTATCAACTTAGTTTTATTATATATAATGATGTAACATTTAAGTTTACATCATTAGGCTTAAACGAATATTATATTAGCTAGCACAGCCTAGTTCTTTGCAAACATCTACTTAAATACGTACATGTCATTACTTAACGGACACTTAATCCAATATAAAGTGTCTACTTAATCCCGATGAGGTTGTGAGTCTTATAAATTAGATTATAGTATATGTAACACCTCACCTCTTTTAAGATTATAGGCCCTAAATAGAGCAGATTTTATTTATTTTGTGAGTGTGTTGGTCTTTGGCTTTGGATTTTGTCAAACGGTTTGACAGACGCATCCGCCAATGCACTATTGGGCATGCGTTGTCATACTCGTATTTATACGGGATTAAGGTGGAAATTAGCATTTTTAAAAAGAGCATTATAAAAATATCGTCGAAACGGACATTATATTGTGTGTAAACCGCCTAAATAAGCGCCTAAAGGTTCTACATGTTTGTTGGTTTGGTAAGAAAGGACAACAGTCACCGACAAACGTAAAATATAGCATAGTTAACAAAAACATGAATTAACCTTTTTAATGTTCGTCATTTTGCTGTTATACAGGGTGTTAGGGACGGTGTAACGAAAACTTTGCAGGCATGATTAGACCATCAAACTAAACAACTTTTAGTATGGAGCCAATGGTGGGAAACGAAAAAAAAATTCCGAACTCCCATACAAAATTCACGATCAGCTGACTGACGTTGTATGGGAGGTCGGAATTTTTTTTTCGTTTCCCACCATTGGCTCCATACTAAAAGTTGTTCATTTTCGTGGTCTGAGCACGCCTGTAAAGTTTTCGTTACACCGTCCCTAACACCCCGTATATGTCGCAGGAATGTAGCGAAATCCGGTTATTCGCGAAATCCCTAGGCCCTTCGCGAAGAGCCGGATAACTGCGAAATGCAACGATTTATTCGCACATTTCCCGGAAATCTACGAATTCGTTATTTGCATGGACATAAATCCAGGAAATCTGCGTATAAGGCGACACGCGGCTACGAAGCCGATTACGCACCTGCTACGACTTTTACCTCTACTCTACGCCTCTGTAGCTCGCGCACAGGAGCACTCGCGACGCTTCGTAAGCTCTCGTTCGTCGCAGTAGTGGAAATTTCGCCGCAGTCGAGCCCCTCTCTAGTCTCCAGCAAAAGTTCCATATGCTGATCAGGTGGTTTAGCCTGCAATTGCCTAGGTACTCATTCATGTCAGCGGCCCACGGAACGCCCAGTGTCGTAAGGGTTCTTCGGGTCGTAAGTGTTCTTCGGGTCGTAAGTGTTGGTCAAAGTCAAAGTCCAGGTCCAGGTCCAGGTCCAGGTCCAGGTCCAGGTCAGGTCAGGTCAGGTCAGGTCAGGTCCAGGTCAGGTCAGGTCCAGGTCAGGTCAGGTCCAGGTCCAGGTCCAGGCCAGGTCCAGGTCCAGGTCCAGGTCCAGGTCCAGGTCCAGGTCCAGGTCCAGGTCCAGGTCCAGGTCCAGGTCCAGGTCCAGGTCCAGGTCCAGGTCCAGGTCCAGGTCCGGGCCCTGGCCCAGGTCGTGGTCGTGGTCGCGGTCGCGGTCAGTGCGAGTGCTCCTGTGCGCGAGCTACAGGAGTAGAGGTAAAAGTCGTAGCAGGTGCGTAGGAGGCTTTGTAGCCGCGTGTCGCCTTATACGCAGTTTTCCTGGATTTATGTCCATGCAAATAACGAATTCGCAGTTTTCCGGGAAATGTGCGAATAAATCGATGCATTTCGCAGTTATCCGGCTCTTCGCGAAGGGCCTAGGTATTTCGCGAATAACCGGATTTCGCTACATTCCTGCGACATATATAATCTTAAGTTTAGCTTGACCCTACTTGCTGTAATTAACTTCAGATTTTTCACTTGCCGAGTACCTTTTTATCAGTAACTTGCCCACAAGTTGAGGCTTGGTAATGGGTGCAGGTCAGACTGTGGATGTATAACTACTTACTTGCCCAACACAGGAGATTGGCAGTCACTTGGGCCACGCCACGGTTTATGTAGGCCAGACGTTTAGCTGCAAGCATAGGAAACTTTTCACCCGTATAAATTTTGCATATTATATGTAAAATTTTGTTTTTACGAGAAATAAAATGCCAATAGAGATTTTACAGGCAGGGTGAAATTTTACAAGTGACTGATAGTAAAAACTCAAAAACGGCTGGGTGAACATAGTTCCTTGGGGAAAGTTGTTCCTCATCACCAGCCGCTTCGAGTTTTCGCTCTCAGTCACTAGTTAAATTTATAGGTAATCATCGTGCGTTGAAAAGAATTTAGAAGCTTCATCATCACAGTCGTTCGTAGTCGTTCTAGCGGAACATTTTTATATATATAGGTTTAATCTACACTAATATAATAAAGAGGAAACCTTTGTTTGTTTTTTTGTTTGTTTTTTTTGTATGTATGTAATCGATAAACTCCGAAACTACTGGACCGATTTCCAAAATTCTTTCACCATTAGAAAGCTACAACATTCCTGAGTAACATAGGCTACTTTTTACCTCGGGAAAATTCCTCATTTCCACGGGAAAACGGTTAACAGCAGGAAAAGCGGAAAATATAGCTGATATTACCCAAATTAGCAAAACCGCTTTACCAATCTCCGCGAATTTTGGCACTGATGTTACTGGCATACTAAAGACGGACATGGACTTCTTTTTGTCAGCCCTCGAGGATCTGAAGTACCTGATGAAGACCACCAGCATCCCATCTAAACTATAAGAGATACGGTCATGGCTTCATAGAAAAATTTGTTCACCATGACAGGCCGCTTCTGATGGCACATGGTAATCGAGGATCTGGAGTACCTGATGAAGACCACCAGCATCCCATCTAAACTATAAGAGATACGGTTATGGCTTCATAGAAAAAGTTGTTCACCATGACGGGCCGCTTCTGCTGTCACATGGTCATCGAGGATCTGGAGTAACTGATGAAGACCACCAGCATCCCATCTAAACTATAAGAGATACGGTCATGGCTTCATAAAAAAAGTTGTTCACCATGACGGGCCGCTTCTGCTGGCACATGGTCATCGAGGATCTGGAGTAACTCATGAAGACTACCAGCATCCCATCTAAACTATAGGAGATACGGTAATAGCTTCGAAGTAAAAGTTACTCAGCATGACGGGCCGCTTCTGGTGGCACATGGTCACGAGGGTCTGAAGTACCTGATGTAAACTACCAGCATCCCATATAAACTATAAGAGATACGGTAATGGCTTCAAAGTAAAAGTTATTCAGCATGACGGGCCGCTTCTGCTGGCACATTAACCTCTGCTGGAACGGAGTAATGGACGTTTTACTACGGGCAAAAATCCAATTACTACGGGAAAACAGGTAAGTAGCAGCGGGTGAAACCGCTGGGCGGGCCGCTAGTTAATAGGATAAAGAAAGTAAACCAAAATTGTATGAACATTTCTAAATAGACAGGCACACTAAAGTGTCTAATATATTGCACTATTCCGATCTGAACGTAGCTGAAACTGTCATCATTTTATTGTTTCTTGTCGTGTTTGAGTTAACATTGACATTGGGAGGTAACGAGGTGTGAAGAACACTTGTTGGCGATTTTCTTGTCTCGTCACGATGCGAATATTTAATAGGTATCTCAGGTAATACCTACCTATTTAAGTATCTTGTTTTTGTAAACTAGAATTTTTAGCGTGATAGGTTTTTTATAGGGCAGGTTTCTACTGTGTCATGGAACTTGATGACATCCCTCGATATCTCCAGGGTTCCTCGATATCTACAGCATAGACAAAGTGTCAAAATAATCGTAGAAAGGAACAAAATATCCGAAGACGTGACATGTTTTCTATAGAAATTAGGTACTTGTCACACTCTATTTGACATCTCGCCAGATACGCGAAACAGGGGCGAACGGCCTGTGGAATTGATTTCCATACAAAACAAGCCTGTAAACAGCTGTCGTTTTTCATCATTACCCGACTGCCTCAGAATGAGGGTTATGTTTTTCGAGATTAAGTATGTATGTATGTGGACAAGAAAATTCTTTTTCACGGGCTACAGCCCAAACGGATAGTTGGATTTTGACATATGAGGTGTCGTTAGATTCGTCTCAGCAGCGCGAGTGACACTGGCTATAATAAAAAAATATAGATTCAAAATGGCGGATTTTTAGAGCAAAATACTACTTTGTTCTTAAACACATCTACTTGTTTTAGGCCTTCCGTTTGAGCTGCTCTCAGGAACTTCCTGCAATTATAGTCGTTAAAAATAAAGGAAGTGTGACTTTCTTAAAGAATTTAGCATTGTGCGTGCCCACACGCAAGTCAGATCAATTGTTTTCATCTAGTCGCCTTGATCGCTAACCTCTGTCTCTACCGACAAGGTGAGGTTCAATTGATAATTTAGTTGTGAATAAATCCATTCATCAATTTTGCAACGATTGATTATGACATGACGTGTAGTGTAGCAACACCCCTATACTACAATAAAACATAAAAAGAAACGGTTGAAAACAGTCATCAAAAATCGAACCAAAAAATCGCTAAGTAGTAAAATCCCATATTACGTTCTCGTATTGAATTCATGCTCCGAGCAGATTCGCGGCCGTCCGTATTACGTTCTCGTATTGAATTCATGTTTTGAGCAGATCGTGTCCGGAGCTGTAATACGTTCTCGTATTGAATCGTGCTCGCGTCCGTATTGCGTTCTCGTATTGAAATCGTGTTTTGAGCAGATTCGTGCAGAAAGCCATATTACGTTCTCGTATTGAAATCGCGCCGGGAGCATATTGCGTTCTAGTATTGAAATCGCGTCGGGAGCATATTACATTCTCGTATTGAAATCGTGCTAGGAGCATATTACGTTCTCGTATTGAAAGTGTACTAGGGCCATATTACGTTCTCGTATTGAATTTTAAACTTCTATAACTTCTAAACTAAAGGTTAGATTGGGATAGGAGTAGGTTGTAGGGTCTTAAAATAACGTAATCTATTAGATAAAATCATTAGTAGTTAAAAATTCCAACATTGGTTTTTCACGTATGCGGGCAATGGTTTCATGTCGCTCGTATTATTGAGGGGTGGCCCGGAGCCGAGGCGCCCGTATACTGACTTTCGGTCATCGCTTCGGTGTTGGATCGATGTTGGTGTATGTGGTGTCTAAGCATGATATAAAGTGGAATTGACGGAAAAGGCTCTGGTTTACCACCCCGTACGTAGTTTGTCGTCTGTGCCAGGCCAGCTAGGCCCTCACTAGCGACTTACTACAAAACAGTGGTTGGGTGCATGGCCACTGGTGATAAATGAAAGCCGTTGCGTACGGCGATGAAATAAAGCGAATTATTAGTAACAAACTGATATCTTTGGAAAGATCTAAGAAATAAGGCATACCAGGGTTCGGGTATGTCCAAAGATGAAATATATGAGAAATGATCCTAATGCCATAAGAAGAGCTTGTATTAAGAGAATATGGCAAGTAATGATGAGAAAAGCTCTAAGGAGCTTCAGAATGTGGTTTGATGGTGGCCACAAGTGAATACTCGCAAACTGAAAATGCAAATGATCGAGGCGTATTTCATCTAGCTGAATATCTTTGGCTATAGGCGAGTAAGTGGTGAGCGCTTTGGCGTCTTACTAACGCTATGCGTATATGCCTGGGGAAACGCTTGATGTTTATGCCTAGTCAATAAACTATGAAGTAAGAGAGAAATGATCCTAATGTCATAAGAAGAGCTTGTATGAAGAGAATATGGCAAGTAAAGATGAGTAACGCTCTGAGGAGCTAATGAATGTGGTTTCTTGGTGGCCACATGTGAATTCACGCAGACTCGAACGATCAAAGCGTATTACGTCTTGTTGTATATCTTTGGCTATAGGCAAGCGTGCGGTGAGCGCTGTAAGTGTCTTACTAACGCTATGCGTATGTGCCTGGGTATCGCTTGATGTTTACGTTTAAACAAAATACTATGGTATCACATATGACGACAACTGTGCGCAAGCGCGGTATGTTGTTTATGTCGATAACCTAATCTCAGCGGTGACATTAGACTGATTAAGTCACATTCGTGATGTACATCGGTCTTGTGAACCGTAAGTCTCTTGGCGGTGTCATTAGACTGGTCGATTCACATTCGTGATGAACATTGGTCTTGTGAACCGTAAGCCTCTCGGCGGTGCTATTAGACTGATAGAGTCACACTCGTGACATAATATTGGTCTTGTGATCCGCAACCCTTTTACCATTTTTAAACATGACATATATTTAAAACACAGGCCTCTGGTCCTATTAACTGTTGACTGAGATCTGTCGTTGTGCGCAGATTTGTCGACTTGCGAGATGCTCACATAATATGAGATGAAGTAGCACAAGCTTTAAGTGCACAAAGCAGAGATGATGACACTTGTATGTACCCGCAGTTGCAAGGGGCTTCTGAAGGTAGCTAAGGCTAGGGCAGGGAGCACCACGAATGTACATCTGAGCCCTGTAGTGGTTTGATGTCCTCCTAGCGCCAGCTACTGGATGGGGTTTAGCAGAATGCTGCTTTAACCTGCCTCCGTTCTCGGCTATAGTTGGAACTATGTTGTATCTCGTATGAGATTGGAATGATCGGCATATTTTATTTTATTTAAGAACTTGAGAGTTCTTTCTTAACTCCTGATGGCTCAATAAATATTAAACGATTTATGCGATAGATAGTTAACGGAGTAGACAAATCTTACTGATGGCAATGCAAGCGACTCAAAAGAATTTGTGTTATTACACATGACGTGGTGTTCTCACCCACCACTAGACGAAAACATGGCCTTTACGAATGCGCTTCGCGTATTTCGTATTTTATTTATTTAAGATGAGGATGGAGCAGTTACAGTAGGTATGATCTTTCAACTCAAGCTATCGAGATGTCTAGCTGTATAAATCAATCTAGGTTTATTCACTGAAATCAAGCTCTACAACTGACCTACTGGAGATTTGGGCACAACTAAGACAAATAGGTTAGTTCTCGTACTCTAGTAGCATAACTATTTAGCAGATTATCAGTGAAACATTATTTCAAGGTTCTGGCTGCAAGTCGAAATCTTATAATTTTTCAAAATAATTGAATTAGGACAGATGCGTAAAAAGACAGGTGTAATTGCAAACATCTAATTTTTTACCATCCTGATTTTGGACGTTACATTATATATGTGTAAATTGCTCTCAACTTTAAGATCGACCTTTCAAGCAAGTTTGAAATGCCGTTTCTACTGCAGACACTTGTCATATCTATTGCAGTCCACTGCTGGACGAAGGCCTCCCCAGGGAACGTCATAAGGCACGACCTTCCGTTTTTGCCATCCAGTCGCAACTTGTCATAATCGCTCTCAAATTGAGATTGATATTAAGGTTCCTAATTAGGTATTATTTTTTACAATAGATCCGGTTCAATGTTTAAAATGTGTGAAAATTATCGCGAGGGCCTAAATGTGTAAGAAAAGATTGTTTTTTCAGCAACGTGCACTTAATTTTATCGATTGTGTGCCAACAATACAATACCTAATTAAGTTGATGTTTTATGAGCAAAACTTCGGGAAATAATCTATACAATGCAGGTTATAAAATGCAAGTGCTTATTTTATACGCAACGAGTGCTTTTGTGGTAAATTATGTTATTATATTATGTGAACCAATTAACCAGGTATGAGGCGGTGCTGGTTAATTGGATGAGTGGATAAAACTTTTGAATACTGCCACGTCTAGTGCACTCAGAGTGTTTCGTAAAAGGCGACGTAGAGTTTTGACCTCGGCTGAATATCTGTCGACTATGGTAACCGCATGGTGGCGGTGATACCACCTATAATAGCATTCCCAAAGAGGGTTGACGTCAGGCAGGCGGTTGGTCATAAAACATTGTCAAATCCGTTTGCTACATGATTTTATGTTCTAACAAACCAAGTTGTGTCGACCCCTACTGATTTGGGATAAGGGCAGGAAGATGATTAGGACTAACGAGGTGGTGCTGGTTAATTGGATGAATAGCTGGTTGTTGATGAGTAGATAAGATTTTTCAAAAGGATTTATTTTCCTAAGTTGACTCTACAATTTCTTGTTATTGTTTATTGATTTTGGTTAAATATTAGGTATCTGAATAATGAAGCAGTCGAATTAAACAACTTTACACTATTGACTTGGGCAACTAATAAGTTTGGCCAATGTGTTTGACATTTACGAATAAAAAAAATGTAGCTATAATATTACAATGTCAATTACAAATCGAATATCAGTCATGGTTCAGTTATTGATATTGAATATCGTAAACTTTTGATTAATAATTGATCTCTAATTAATGTAGGTAAAGTACGAGCTATCTGTTAGGTACTTCTCTTTAACTATGATAATAAGCACCTTTGACACTTTTAGAATAATAGTCGGGCGGAGGTAACATGCATACTATACATACCTATTATATGAGCAGGTAAATCTCTTGTATGAATATGAATAATGAATGATAATGAATAAATCTTAGCTGTCATATTTAGACATTCGGGAAATTAGTACCGTTGTGCTTGCTAAAATATCACAAAATTTTTTATTAAAATAATGACGGACGAAAACTTTGAATTTAAAATTATGGTGTTTAATTTTATTGTTGCAGCCTGGTTGCAGCTAAACTACATCTCACCCAGTTCAGCATAGTGTCCAAGGCCAGTTGGTTCACGGTCCCAGTTCGTGACATATCCTGTCAAAACTGGTTTACAAACCAGTACACAGCAGTATACCTACCTACAGGATGACTCTGGATTTGTCCAAGCTCTGGATTCATGGATTTAGATCATTAGAATTTCCTATTGTGAAACTGCTAGAAGCCGGCCGTACCAATCAGCGCGAACCGTATTAAGTAGATAATTGAAAAATTAAATGTTATAATTGAAATTTATCGCAAATATTTATATTTATTTAAATCGTGTAGCTAAGAATACTGCCACCCCTAGTCCTCTCAGGGTGTTTCGTAAAAGGCGACGTGGAGTTTTTGACGTAAAGAGGCAGGCAGGAGTCATAAAACATAGCCGAATCATTTTGCTACCTGATTTTGTGTTCTAACAAAACGTGTTGCGCTGACCCCAACTGATTTGGGATACGGGCAGAAAGATGACGAATTATATTTACTATACAGATTCATGCGTTGTTCGTGCTGCAGATAACGCCTATTAACCCGCGCAGGTTGTGGCGAGAAAATGTAACACGGGCGATGTGGCAGGGTATGACATACCCAGATTTTTAATTGCCTATATTTATTTTACTAAATAGTCGTAATATTTTTTAATAATACTCTTTGCAAGTGGTATATGTTAACATTATAATAAATCAAAGTTAGGCAATATATCACTATTTCTTCATAGTATAAACCTCAAAGAAATGAAACCTGGTAATTTTAAGGTAAAAAAATAAGCACATCTTTTACTAGCCTCAAAATATTATAAAATTAAATGAAATATTATAAAACTTCATAAAACTCAAAAATGTAATGGAGCAAGTTATCAAAAATATATAACTTTTAAGATTACAAAAATGATAACATCTTAATAATTTGAGTCCAATATAGTGCAATTTTTGCATTCAAAATGTATGATCAATTTCATTCTCAGAGCTTGAGTCTACTGAAGATTCTTGCAAAACTTCGTTTAAAATAAATCTTAGTCTAATTTATAGTTGAGAATAACACAAATTTAATCAAAACTGTAAAAAATAATACACAAAATAATCGAAATAAATAAATATCAAAGCAATCTTTTGTCAAAAAATGTATACGCCAACTATGTGGCAGGGTATTACATACCCGACAGCACTTTATACGTGATTATATCCGACCCTGGTTTGTGTTACAGTACGATCACGTAAATATCCTTTTCCACACATCTTTAGCTGCAGCTACATGGAGCGACAAGAAAAAATTGCAGTAGTTTACAAAAATATACGCAAATAAGTAACAGTCTGGGTATGACATACCCTGCCACACTCTCGGCGGGTTAAAAATAATGACCAACAAACAAAATTATGACTGCTCCCCTCAATTCCACTACCATCAGAAATCACTGCGTGGGCTGATGGCCTTTCGGAAAGATTAACTGGAATTATTATTGCAAAATAAACAAGTAGCTTACTGCTGAGGTTTTAAAAGGAGAGTGGTCTTTTGTCAACCAGGGACATACTATCTTATCTTGTTAATTTAAATATTTGTCCTTTTACGGCTGTACCTACTGTAACGCAAATGCAGTGTGGCGTGAAATTTTAAATTGACGTCATTGAGCCAAATCTGGTACATACAGTCAAGCTCAGGTTTGGTTGAACACTCGAATAGCAATCGTAGAAGAACGCTTATTGTAGTTACTAATTGTGTCACAAAATCACCGTAAGTTATATCAACTTGGGCAAAACCACGAGGATGCAGGTTAAATTCGATATGCTGCGGGTACGGACAGCTGGACAAAAAAATTACTACTGAACTATTTAGGAATGAAAGTGTAATCGCTAAGTGAGCTAATCCATTATTAAGCTTAATAAGTCCCGTACTCTATACGGCGTGGGCGGTCAGCCTTGCCGATCAGTCGTGTAGAAAGTGCCGGTCGAGAGACAAAAGCCATGTTGTGCAATTTAGACCTAACAAGCTCACGGTAGACTGATTTAGGAGACACTCTACAAACCTACATGGATCGATTGTATCTTAGTAATATACATACGAACGTACTTACTATACTGAACAGATCTGGCAGAAGTCTGAGAGTCATTCAAAAGACTGTGCATCATCATAGTGACAGTTTGTCAGCCTGTCGCCTAAAACTGCAAAAATTCAACTCTGAAACTCTCAAATCCTAGTCGCTTCTTACGACACCCACGAAAAATGTATGGGGTGATGCTACTCCAAGCCAGCACCATACGGCATCTAATCCATTATCAAGCTTAATAAGTACCAGGGGTCCATACTTGCCGATCGGTCGTGTAGAAAGTGCCGGTCGAGAGACAAAAGCCATGTTGTGCAATTTAGACCTAACAAGCTTAGGAGACACTCTACAAACCTAGGTACATGAATCAATTGTATCTTAGTACTTAATACATACCTAAATACATCACGCGGGGTAGGCAGAGATTTACACCACGTCTGATAAAAGTTTGAGAGTCATTAAGAAAACTATGCATCACGATAGTAACAGTTTGTCAGCCAGTCGCCTAAAACTGCCACTTGGTCACTTCTTATGACATCCAAGAGAAATGTATGGGGTGATGCTATTCTAACTCAGCACCATACGGCATCTAATCCATTTTTAAGCGTAATAAGTACCAGGGGTCCATACCGCATGGGCGGTTAGCCTTGCCGATCAGTCGCGTAGAAAGTGCCGGTCGAGAGACAAAAGCCATGTTGTGCAATTTAGACCTAACAAGCTTACATTAGACTGATTTAGGAGACACACTACTAACCTAAGTACCTACATGAATCGATTGTTGTATATTAGTAATACATACATACATCAGCCTAAATCTTTTGCGGGGTAGGCAGAGATTTACACTACATCTGACAAAAGTCTGAGAGTAATTCAGAAGTCTGTGTATCAACATAGTGACATTTATCAGCCTGTCGCCTAAAACTGCAATGCACATCACCTCTCAAATCCCTAGTCGCTTCTTACGATACCCACGAGAAATGTATAGGGTGATGCTATTCTAAGCCAGCACCAAACGGCATCTAATCTATTATTAAGCTTAATAAGTACCAGGGGTTCATATCGCGTGGGCGATTAGCCTTGCCGATCAGTCGTGTAGAAAGTGCCGGTCGAGAGACAAAAGCAATGTTGTGCAATTTAGACCTAACAAGCTTAGGAGGCACTCTACAAACCTAGGTACATGAATCAATTGTATCTTAGTAATACATACCTAAATACATCACCCGGGGTAGGCAAAGATTTACACCACGTCTGACAAAAGTTTGAGAGTCATTCAGAAAACTGTGCATCGCGATAGTAACAGTTTGGCAGCCAATCGCCTAAAACTGCCACTTGGTCACTTCTTACGACACCCACGAGAAATGTATATGGTGATGCTATTCTAACTCAGCACCATGCGGCATCTAATCCATTATTAAGCGTAATAAGTACCAGGGGTTCATACCGCGTGGGCTGTTAGCCTTGCCGATCAGTCGTGTAGAAAGTGTCGGTCGAGAGACAAAAGCCATGTTGTGCAATATAGACCTGACAAGCTTACATTAGACTGATTTAGAAGACACTCTACAAACCTACATGGATCGATTATATCTTAGTAATACATACATACATTACGCCTCTATCCCTTGAGGGGTAGGGAGGGCGTAAACGGCTGTAAGAAAACGGCCATTTACACCACGTCTTACAAAAGTTTGAGAGTCATTCAGAAGACTGTGTGACAGTTTGTCATTCTGTCGCCTAAAACTGCAATGCAGTCGCTTCTTACGACACCCACGAGAAATATATGAGGTGATGCTATTCTAAGCCAGCACCATACGGCATCTAATCCATTATTAAGCTTAATAAGTACCAGGAGTTCATACCGCGTAGGCGGTTAGCCTTGCCGATCAGTCGTGTAGAAAGTGCCGGTCGAGAGACAAAAGCCATGTTGTGCAATTTAAACCTAACAAGCTTACATTAGACTGATTTACGAGACACTCTACAAACCTAGGTACCTACATGGATCGATTGTATCCATATAATTGACTGGGAAAATAAATAATAAGGTACATACATATACCACGCTTAAATTCCTTGCAAGGTGGGCAGAGCGTAAACGGCTGTAAAAACCACCATTTACACCACGTCTTACAAAAGTTTGAGAGTCATTCAGAAGACTGTGTGACAGTTTGTCATCCTGTTGCCTAAAACTGCAATGCAGTCGCTTCTTAAGACACCCACGAGAAATAAATGGGGTGATGCTATTCTAACTCAGCACCATACGGCATCTAATCCATTATTAAGCTTAATAAGTACCAGGGGTTCATACCGCGTAGGCGGTTAGAAAGTGCCGGTCGAGAGACAAAAGGCATGTTGTGCAATTTAGACCTAACAAGCTTACGTTAGACTTATTTAGGAGACACTATACAAACCTAGGTATGGATCGATTGTATCTTAGTAATTGACTGGGAAATTTAATAATAAGGTACATACATACACCACGCTTAAATCCCTTGCGGGGTAGGCAGAGCGTGAACGGCTGTTATAACCGCCATTTACACCACGCCTGACAAAAGTTTGAGAGTCATTCATAAAACCGTGTGTCACCATAGTGACAGGCTGTCAGTCTGTAGCCTCAAATCCAGTCGCTTCTTACGACACTCACGGAAAAGATTTGATAGTATTCGACCGAGTCAATTTGTATGGGAAGTCCTAATTTTTATCCCTGGGGAAAGTTGTCTAGTTTCATGAGCTGGTTAAAATATTTGCAGTTATTTTTTTACACCTCATATGTATAATATTGCACAATCCCAGTTTGTAGTTGTGCAAGGACATAATCAGAGTAGAGTACCTAATGTTCAGTCGAAATGTCGTGACTTGATACTACTATTTATTTGACCGATCGAACCAAGTCATGTCAAATTCTATTAGTAACTGTCTGTTCGGCTATATAAATTCATTAGTCGCTTGCATAAGGTTCAAGTGATTCTTAACCGACATCAGAAATAAAGAAGAGTTGATAAACCACATCTTCATTATCTTATCGTATCTTACCTATGCTTAGAACGTAATACACTTCCACTACTGCCACAACAGTCCACTGCTGGACATGGGACTCCCTCAATTAAGGGGTGATTCCATACTCACCACGCTTGGCAGGCGGATTGGCGATGCAAAGTGTTGTAGATATTCACAGGGAACGCTGTTGCTCATTTCCTCGATCCATATCTTAGTCGCTGTTTAGGATACCCACGGATTGATATGGGGTGATGCTATTCTTATCCTGCATCACACGACCAACCTTTTCTTTTACCTTTACCTTTACAGCCACAACAGTCCACTGCTGGACATGGGCCTCCCCCGTATTGGGGGGTTTTGCCATACTCACCACGCTTGGCAGGCGGATTGGCGAGCGCAGTGCTTCACAGGGAACGCTGCTGCCCATTCCCTGGATAATTAATCCTTAGTCGCTTTGTACGACACCCACGGGTAGAATTGGGGTGATGGTATTCTAAGCCGGCATCACACGATCAATCTTTTTTTTAAATTGCATTGCAATTTGATTATTTAGTTCGCGAGCAGTGGAAGAAGGGGAGGGAGGCCTTTGCCCAGCATTGCGATCCTGACGGCTAAATGAGATGAGATTATTTAGTTAGTTTACCTACTGTAAACTTTTGCATGGGAAGTCGGTTTTTTACATTAATCTTGTATTTGTAACTCTATTGTCCGTGAGCGTGTCATGTTTAACACGACCTCTTCTATTGCATGTCATTCACATTTGATACCTTAATCCATTGCATTATAGTACATAATAGAATGGTCCAAGATCTTATCTAGACCAAACAGTGAAACTTGAAAGGGCCTTACCACAAAAAAGTTAGACCAGTGTCGAACGTGTGTTTAAAATAAAACTTCATACAAAAAAAACGCTAGACACGCGTTCAACGCTGGTCTAACTTTTTTGTGGTAAGGCCCTTATGGTCTAGATATGGTGTTTTGTTTCCAGCCTTTAACCTTTTTATAGGCTTAACAGAACTTAAGTATGCGTTTACTGTGCATTCGCCGTGTGGTGCCGGCTTCGAATAGCATCACCCCATATTCTTCCCGTGGGTAAGTATCGTAAGAATCGACTTAGGGATTTGAAAGTTGAAATCGTTACAGGTTGAATTAAGATAGGCTTAAAAACCAAGCGACGCGACAACGACGCGCGTCGTTGTCGCCGTCAAATTTTGACGGCGTCGTTGTCGCTGCGGTCTTGTAGAAAAACCCGACCGCATCCCATACAAACTCTAAGCTTCTCAGCGCGCTGTCAACGTGACGGCGTCGTGGCGCGCCGCAACGACGCCGTCGCTCGGTTTTTCTGGTTCCCCATACAAACCCATACAAACCAGTCATTTGACAGCGGCAACGACGCGCGTCGTTGTCGCTGTCGCTTGGTTTTTAAGCCCCCTTTAGAGTACGAAACACCGTCTTGTGGAAATGTATGTATATCTATCGGCTGGTTAAGGTGGTTCGCTGAAAATCTCGAACACATTACACCTTTGCTCGAGTCCAAACGACAAGCTGCGCTAAAAAATCGCCTTAACCCATCCGAAAAGACACGTATCGACCTATCGAATGCAAAATCAGCTTTACAACGCACATCCCGGTACTTCGCAAATGCATACTGGACCGAGCTTTGCCAAAGCATTCAATCATGCGCTGATATGGGGAACTTTGGTGGTGTTTACGCTGGGATTAAAAAGGCACTTGGTCCTTTTCCTAAAAAAACAGCCCCCCTTAAAGAAGCGGACGGCACTGTTATTACAGATGCTCAACGCCAACTCGAACGATGGGTAGAACATTATGTTGGTCTCTACTCAGAACCAGTGAACATAATGCCAGAAGCTGCAGATTGCATGCCAAAACTAGCTACCTGGACTGAGTTAGATGATCTTCCTACCATAAGGGAGTATCACAAGGCTGTAAAGCAGCTTAAAATTGGAAAATCACCTGGAAACGATGGTACCCACGCTGAAATTATCAGGCTCAAGTGCATATTACCCATCCTGCACAATCTGTTGTGTAAATGTTGGGAAGCGGGATAAATACCACAGGATATGCGCGATGCTAACATCATTACCCTATACAAAGGCAAAGCTGACCGCGGTGACTGCAACTGTTATCGTGGAATATCCCTTTTAAGTATAGTAGGTAAATTATTTGCTCGGTTAGTCTTAATAAGACTCCAGAAACTTGCTGATCGTGTATATCCCGAATCGCAATATGGATTCCGCGCCCAACGTTCCACAACAGATATGATCTTTACACTTCGCCAACTGCAGGAAAAGTGTAGAGAGCAGAAAACACCTCTGTTTGTGGCGTTCCTCGACCTTAACAAAGCCCATGCCCAGACACCGTCAGCAGAGAAGGACTCTATACTGCACTTTTAAACATCGGGTGCCCTCCAAAACTTCTAAGCCTCATTAAATCCTTCCACGAGGACATGAAAGGATCTGTTGTTTTTAACGGCAATACATACATCCGAGCCGTTCGAAATGCGTAGAGGTGTTCGCCAAGGCTGCGTGTTGGCTCCTACCCTGTTTGGTATTTTCTTCTCATTGTTTTTTAAAGTTGCTTTCGGCGATGACCAACAGGGTATACACCTGCACACTAGGGCTGACGGGAAGCTGTACAATATCTCGTTTCTTAAGTCAAAGCGTCACCGCGATGACTTATTCGTCGATAGCCTTTTGTTCGCTGACGATGCAGACTTCGTTGCTAATTCTCAAAGTGAGCTACAAGACATTGTTGATAAGTTTTCCCACGCGTGTTCTCTGTTCTCAATATCCATTAACGCCAAAAAAACAGTAGTGCTAGCTCAAGGTGGAGAAACACCACGTATTTTGCTCGGTGGCGTTCCCTTGAATATAGTTGACAAAGTGAAAGTGAAAGTGAAAGATGTTTATTCAAAATAGGACATTAAAATATCACTTATTGATAGTCATTACATTACGCAGAATTAGACATTGTAAAAAAGAGAAATTTGCAAAGCACAATTTTCTCTTTTTTATGACAATTTTTTATTCCTACTATAAACGCGGCTCGGGCGGGATAAAAAAATAAAAATAAAGGCACTGCCTCGGGGCTGGCCAGGCTAACCACACGGCATGTAACTTTATGCCTTAACGACCAGTAAGCGAAACTAAATTCGATCAAGATTTTAAAAAGGTGTTACATGTGTATAGTTAGTCGAGAAGTTTTCCTACTTGGGGTCGACTGTGTCGAACAATCTCACCCTCGATGCTGAGATCAATACTCGTATCGGCAAAGCGGCGACCATGTACATGTTCGGCAGGCTCAGTACAAGAGTATGGAATAATAAACACCTGACCACAAAAACCAAGATAATTGTTTACCAAATTTGCTTTCTAAGCATACTCTTGTATGGAGCTGAAACCTGGACTTCGTACGCAAAACAAGAACGTCGACTCAACACATTTCATATGCGCTGCGTAAGAAACATCTTGCATATAACTTGGCAGGACAGAGACACAAACGAGCGAGTTCTAGAAATTGCACAGCTGCCTAGCTTTACCGCTTTGCTTAAGCAAAGACGATTGCGGTGGCTAGGGCATGTGTACCGCATGGAACCTTCGCGTCTACCGCGGCGTGTCCTGCTTGGCGCCGTAGCTAACGCCAAAAGAGGAGTTGGGAGACCGATGCTACGTTTCAAAGATTGCGCCAAACGGGACATGGCTGCGTTTGACATCGACTATCAAAGCTGGGAGAAGCTTGCTGAGAATCAGGATGTATGGAGAAAGCGTGTGTTTGATGGGCGTAAAGCTCACGATGATGCCTGGTTTGCTGGTCTCACAAACAAAAGGCAAAAACGACATGCATGTGCCAGTCTCCAATTCCACCTTCGTTTGTAGAGCGTGCGGAAAGTCATGCCGCTCCCGTATCGGCTTATACAGCCATGAAAAATCTTGCCTCAGACACTGTCTATAGACAATAAATCGTCTGTCACAGACGTATGAGGCCAATGATGAAGGTGAATACTTTAATATAGCAAAAAAAAAATATGTGCACGTGCTTTTCATCAAGCAGCTTGATTGCGAAATAGAATAAATACAAGATTCTAGTATTTAGGCTATTTCCTTTAATTAAAAGATAAATTCGTATATAGTAGAGATAATTTATGGTCATACTAAGAAAAATTTGTATGACCATAAAAGGCTTAGAATCTCTACTATTATGAATTTTTGCTACCTTTAAGAGGATCGTTTAGCTGTAAATTTTCATACAAAAAGCGTTAACGTTTTTATCATATTTATCGGTAACCAATGGATTTGATTTTTTGATATTTTATTATGACCAGCAAAATCTAGGTTTATACGTTTTTCTTTTTTTGATATAATTAATACTTTCCGAAATAATAAGGTCCCAAAGTACACTTTTTCGGTTATGAAAGTTGTTCATGTTTGAGTACGTTTAATTATAAAACTAAAGAGAATTTGGTTAAAAACTAAACGTACAAACCTAGTTCAATTCATACCTAAGCGATTAAGACCAAAATTATAGGATTCGGTGGAAGTTTAGGCGTAGTAAAACGTTAACGCCCGTACCTCGATTTTGCACTGTTTTCGAGAGAATTTCTCAGGAAGCCTGCAACTGTCCCTATCGCACAATCGGGATGGGGGGCGGGTTACGGTAAGTAAACGTACATTAGGGATGTACGATAGTAACATCGATACATACGATAATAGAGTTGGGATTTTGAGATAGTATCGATAAAAATAATAACGATCATCGGTATGAAACTAAGTAGGTATCTGTTCTGTACCCGAGTAAAGGTGTTCTTTGCGATGTTTCTGTGCACTTATGTCCACCCCGTTACCTCGTGACAGGGAGTCCTAGTGGGGGGTTATGAATGTGTACGTTAAAATATCGTATATTATTATTAATATATTTTTTATTATTATGCTTAGAATATGCTTTCCCGCGGTGTCGTAGAAGGCGACTAAGGGACTCAAGGGTTTCATGTATTACAAATTTGGGCGACAGGCTAACAACCTGTCACTATAGTAATACACGAATTTTCTGCGACGGCCTTCAAAAATGTGACAGACGTGGTGAAGTGATGATATGCCAAGACGAGACACGTGAAGCGCGAGGGCACTACCTACCATTTCTTCGTATCATTTTCATTTTTCCTTTACTTACAATTTTAGGTATATGTATAGATGAGAGTAATAAGTAGGGGAGACCGAGGGGTATTGGATCAGAGGGGTGTTGGAACAGCTTATTTGCTCGAAAAGTAAAAGCATTAACGAGCAGATTACGATGCAAGGTGTGCCTCTTTCTGCTCCTTGTTAACCCCTTAGCGTCCCTGACCAATAGCGCGCCGTTTTGTTTTTATTGGATCATCGTCAAAAATATCGTAAAAAGTAGGTTTTTTGCTGATGTTTGTCAGTCTAACATGACATAACGGTGCAAGTGTCTTACTTGAGCTGGTCTCCATTGTCTCATCCTATCCAGTGTATATCCATAACGTAGTACCCCACCAATACACCATTAAACAGTGTGACTGGATAATTGGCAATGTTCCGTGTGAGGAACATAATTTTTCCAAAAATCTGTATAGTACGATTTTTTAAAATATTTTTAATGTCTCTAATGAATGATGTCAAAAAACAGACTATTCACGCAAAATAGCATTTTTTTAAAGAAAATATCCTTGCCAAATAAAGGGTAATGCATAGTTTCAATAAAAAATATACATGCACGATAGGGTTGCTAAGTCCATATAAATTGTTAGAGTCACTGTGTACCACAAGGGTTGAGTCAGTGAAGACAGGTACCGGTACACAGTGACTCACATTTTATTTTCTTGAAATATATGTCTGGTCACCTAAGTGTTGTTATTGTAAAAAATTGTGATGCGAAACGAAAGAGTAATAATCAATACATCTTAGATATGAATTTCAGTTTGATACTTCAAAGTTTTCTTTAAAATTTTATTGATTGAAGATATCCGAGTCACTGTTGCCTACCTGACCCTACATAAAATCAAAAGTCAAAGCTATGTAATTGAAACATTGCATGTTTAATACGGTTATTACGGTTACTATCTACAAGATATCCTGAGAATTTGATCAATATGTTATATCGAAAACTAAAGATATGAGAGTTCAAAAACTACGAAGTACTTCGAGAAAAGGTAGGTAGTTCTCTACTACTGTGCCCCCAGATAGTAGGCACTCCTAGGTAGATGCCCCCAGATAACTCTTTGAAATGAATTATTTGGTTAATTTTGAGGTGATACATCGACTACGGAAATATGAATTAGCGTAAGGGACATTTTGGCGATTTTGAGTTATATAAATCATTGGATTCAGAATTTCGAGCTCTATCGAATGGTATATATAACTTTCTGATTTCTTGAAAAAAATGTCGCTTACCTTAAAAAAAAAGTGAGCAAAAGTTTAAAAATCGGGAGTAAAAAGTACTGTTAAGGACATAAAAAATGGTGTACGTCCCATACGTTAAATTTTTCATCATATCGGCCAATTGTAGTTAGAGGAATAACCATTGTCTCCCATACATAACCCTTTTTTTTTGCGTCAGAAGATGCGCTTCGTCACATATGTTCCTAGATCAATTCTAAGCATTTCTAGTCCGGGAGCCAGAAAAAAAAGTGAAGAATGGCGGATAGGGGGGAGATCAAAGATGGCCGCCGCCAATCATTTAAAAAAAAATCCTATCTCCTCCTGGTGGCTGGTAGGGCAAGTTTAGTATCATTTCCATACAAATCGATGCCGTAGAATTTGTTTCTGGTACTATTTCTTGTCTATTTCATAATAATTTCAGAAGAAAAACGTAAAAATGTGAAAATTTAGGTTGAAGATTTTTGCTTTGTAAGCTAATAACTTTTTAAAAGTGACAAAATATGACATATAAAAAATACTGTTATAAAGTGTGATTTGTGTGGATTCTATAAATAAACACACTTAATAATGATTTAGTGCAAAAAAACTGTGAAAAATTTTAAAAAGACTGCAGTCTGGGCAGTGGCTGAACACGCGCTATATGGCGTTAATCTTACAAATAGAGATTATACCACATAAAATAAGTTATTTAGGTAGGTCACATGCAAAAAAATATGACCACAGTTTCCATCACACAGATATCGATCTAATAACTTTAACTTTCTTTTAAAGAAAATATGAATGCAGCAAAGACAATCTTACTCGTATGCAACAGGTGCGTTCCAGGTACTAACTTTGATATCTGGTAAATCTGAAGAGTCTTCATTTTGCGACCCCGAGAAGAAAAACACGGAAACGTTTAGAGAAGCACTGAGGGTTATACCCAGACATGAACTTCTTGGTATATACCAATTTAATTTCTTCTTGGCAATATTATGGCCCGAAGTATGTGCTCGCAAATAATAGTTTTCATTAGTGGGATGTTCTCAGGACAGCTAGCTAGCTAGTAAATGATGTGTTGATGTGGTGTAGTGGTCTGTTTGATGCGCAAAGAGGTATCTCTCTATCTTCGTGTGAGACGCCGAGTCATCCAACGACCCGATGGACCCTGGTGTCAGAATTTTACAGCCGCCTACTACAAGTAGCAGAGTTTCTGACATGGTTGTGTAACGACCACCGTTTAAGTAATCATAGACAGCAACCGAAACCGACAGCTCAACGTGCCCTCCACACACGGAACCATATTTTTTGAAATGTTAAATTTAAATATCTGTTCTTTAATCTACTGTTTACCAGATCTGAGTTGTGTATGTCCATTATTATCCATGGATAGCACTGTGATGCAGAGAACCCTAGTTTGAATTGGGGTATAATGATTTTTGCATCTTCAATCAGTGGAACAATTAAACTAGGATAATTTACAATAATGATCCTCTTGTAGTATATTTTTGTGATATATCTGTGCAAGTCAATGGTACTCAGCTAACAATGTTAGACAATACAGTCAGTCAATGCTACTCAATAGCTATTATAAGTTATTCACTCGTCGTCGAGTTAGTCACGGTTGGAAAGTGCTCGAGCCATGGATCTAGGAAATACTATGGCTCGGGCTTAAAATAAAAATATTTTGGTAATTATTATACGTCAATGTTCGTACGTTAACGTGAAATAAAAAAGTTCCTTTAGCACATTATCTCTGAGGCGGTCGATGGGATGTATCTCTTGAAATTAAATGACGTCCCGCCGACATTGGTCACAATTTTGAGGCTAAAATCACCAGTAGAACGCAGTTTGCCTGGGCAGGGAAAGTTGCGTCATATCCTAGAGTCATCTTTGCCGCAATGCCTCAAAACAAAGGTATTCGATCGGTCGTTTACTAGTAATGAATGATACTTACGAGTAGGTAATAATAATCTAGCCAATACGTAGAACCTCCTTAACGGTATTTTCCAAATTATGCAAATATAGTTTGCGTCTTTCGTACTTGGGTATGCTTCATCAGTTCAGCGTAAAAAATGAACTGAACTACAAAGACATTTTATTATAGATACGGTACCCCATAAAGCTTGAACAGAAAAATTGGCATGTGTCACGTAACAGCTCATAGCCTGACTGATTCATTGGTCGTCTTGTGAACCAATTTGAAGTAACAAATTTTTGCTCAGGTGGCGTATCTACAACCTAGAACCTACATATAATATCATTGACTGAACTACATAAAGTTAAAACTGACAGCAAAAGTAACTAACCGGCTACATATCCCTCACAGACTCATAGAGAGTTACCTATATGCTTAAGATCCCAGTAATTTACTAAAATCCAGAATGAGATTATAGTAACCAACATGGTATACATAGTTATAATTTATTTAAACGGGTTCTTATCGACAAATTGTAAAAAGTCTGAACTGTTGCTTAAAAGTTTGATATCTAGTTTTCGTCTAGAAGTGAAGCTAATTGAAATGGCAGTTGGCTGGGCACATCTGTTGATCAGTAGTATACCTAACCGATGTGATGGACGGTGGAGTTCAGATACGCGTTCTTGAATGGAGATTATGTCTGGGCAAGCGTAGCGGACGCCGCCATGAGGGACCGGTGATTTAAAAGAAAGAAAGCGGCTGGTATTGAGTAGAAGTAGAAAAAAAGCAGCAACAGAAGATCGTCTTGTTCCCAGGGGGAAAGCCAATATCCAGTAATGGACTAAAATAGGCTGATGTGATGTTAAATGAGCATGCAAAAACTCACACTCGACTTTTTTGTAAGATTAACGCCACATAGCGCGTGTTCAGCCACTGCCCAGACTGAAGTCTTTTTAATTTTTTTCACAGTTTTTTTGCACTAAATCATTATACGGTGTGTTTATTTTTAGAATCCACATAAATCACACTTTAGATATAATAGTATTTTTTATATGTCATATTTTGTCTTTTTTTTAAAGTTATTAGCTTACAAACAAAAATCTTCAACCTAAGTTTTCACATTTTTACATTTTTCTTCTGAAATTATTATGAAATAGACAAGAAATAGTACCAGAAACAAATTCTACGGCATCGATTTGTATGGAAATGATACTAAACATGCCCTACCAGCCACCAGAAGAAGAAAGGATTTTTTTTAAAGATGATTGGCGGCGGCCATCTTTGCTCCCCTCCCTCTCCGCCATTCTTCACTTTTTTTTCTGGCTCCCGGACTAGAAATGCTTAGAATTAATCTAGGAACATATGTGATGGAGCTCATCAAATATAACTTTTTTTTTGGGTTAAAAGTGTTAGGCCTTACACTATTGATGTTCCTTACACTATTACAAATACAAGTTTTTATGTCCGATAATGCATCTTACATTAATTTCCAAAATAAACATTGGCCCTTACGCAGGCAAACAAACTTTAATAATGAGGTAGGAAACCAAAATAACATTACACTATTATCTTACACTGCCCGCAAATCAAATTCCTCTCATAATTTTTTTTATGATACTTCAGAATATCTGTGTGAGCACTTATTTTGTATGATATTTAAATCGACCAAGAAAATAGAAATTAATGTAAGGGACAAAGTAACAAATTTTTTGGAAAGAAGTTAAAGTAACGTACATGACATTATCAAATATTTTGAAAAATGTTAATGTAACGTACATTTCTTGACAAAAAAATGAGGTAAAATTGCAGCAAAAGGCATAGTTTTTTCAAAGTTTTGAGGCTATTTAATTATTAAAATATACTTGTACTTTATTTTACTTATTTTTTTCAATGCAAATTTATAAAGACACGCGTCATGTCAATTAAATAAACATAAACAACAAAATGAATGGTTAGTAACACAAAAACTATGCTATCTCATTTTTATTGCATTCATTCTAAATTTAAAATTTTCATTGAATTTGTATGGAATTTCATAAAAAATCAATGAAATTTTAAAAATTTCTGACCGTTACTATAATGAACACAAATTAAATATTGTCCGCCAGAAGAAAACGCACAAATCTTCACGCCGCTTACAGGCAAACCGCTAAAATTTAGAGTAGTATCAGAATTAGTGTTCAATGACCATTGCAAAATTGCTTGTTGAATACGATGTCACTATGTTTGGGTGACTAAAAACATGTTCATATTGTGATATTAATATTAAGGATTATTATTGAAAAGTATGTTAATAACAATACAATATTGCGCAAAACACAAAGATATAGTTTTTTTAGAATTTGTCGTTTTGTTCGTCAAAATGTTTTTTTTTTATTACAAAAACATTATAAATTATTAGAATACTTTAAAAATTAATACATAAATTGGCGTGATGAGAAGCTGAAATAGTATACTCAACTCATTATATTATGACACGATCGAGCAAATCGGGGATCATAGCAAGGTACTGAAAATGAGTCATCTAAATTCTTCAAATGGTGAAACCGTCACCTCAGGTCGAGAGATTCTTGCTGTAGTCGAGGATTTCTATGAAAGTCTCATGCGTCGCATGCACCCAGACTTCTATCTGACGAGAGAGACTCCATTGTTCTCTTCCACCACCTTACTCTTAGACAGCTTAAGAATACAAAGGCTTCAGGGAAGAGTGGGCCCTATGCTGCTTAAGGCTGGTGTCATGAAATGGCTGTTCAACTCGGTAATAACTAGTGGCAAAACCTCAGAGGCGTGGTTACTCCACTCCACGAAAAGAGACGAAACGTTTTTCAGTAAGAAACGTTCCCCAGAAACTATAAGGTCGATTTTACTTCTGGGCCACGTCTATAAGCTGTTCTCGAGAGTAGTCACCAATCGTTTTCATAAAAAATTACGCCTTCATGTTTTGTGCGTCCATTGTTTTTATTAACTTACTATAATTTTGTTTGAATAACAAAAATTTTAACGTAGTTTAAATTTTGAAGATGTATTTTACTGTCCAAGATTAAATAAAAAGTTCCTGTTTGTTATTTTTTTTTGCTAAAAACGTTATTTTTTATCGTTTTAAAGATTTTCTAACGCTTTTTATTCTTATGTTTCTCACAATAAAGTATTGATTATGAAATTGAACCACATAGAAGATGTTTATGTTGTTTGTTGTACTACATCGTGTCAGAGACGCATTTCTAAGTGTATTTCATTTGAAAACAATTGGTTATAATAAAGTTTTGCGGCAAACTTATCATGAAAACCTATAGACGCGGTGTCCTTCACTGCAAATTTACCTCGTGTTCGATGATGAAATGTACGTTACATTAATTTTTTTCAAAATTTTCGGAGGTTTTTGCAGGAAAAATTAACGTAAGGGACATGCCAATTCCTAAACTACAGGGATATTCCAGATGATGATAGATTTAGCATAAAGAACTCAAAACTCTAAGGAATTTTGCCATAGAAGTCATTTGGATCGGACAAGAAACAAAAAAGATATAAAGAATTTTAAAAAATTGCAATCGTTTTTTGGCTCTCCTGAAAAATTGCATTTTGTCCCTTACGCTAATTCATATTTCCGTAGTCGACATTTAAATTTTTAAATAAGTCTTTATTGAAATGACATTCACATAAAATGATCCAACGCCCCTCTGTACCTGATCCAACAATCCTCAGTATGAGGGGTGTTGGATCAAAATGACTTGCTCAACTAAAGTTGAGTTTTTATTAAAGACTTTGTACACTTACACTTCTAAAGTGTAAGTATATCATTGGAAAGCTTATGAAAGGTATCTATTGGTGTAATGAAATTCGAATTATCTTTATATAATTTTGTGTTACGAAGCAAAATAACAAAAATTATCCAACACCCCTCGGTCTTACCAAACTATTCGTGTATATTGTACATTTTTATGTATCTATCTACTACAACTACAACAGCCACGACAGTCTACTTCGGAATTGGGCATCTCCCTATAAGGGGGTATTTGCGATACTCAACACGCTTGGCAGGCAAATTGACGTATGATATTGTATTATTGTATTTCTATGTTATGGTGTGATATTTCATTATTTATGTTTTTAAAAAAAACTAAGTATATTTTTTTCTATTTTCAGTGTAATGAATGAATTAAACGATTAATAAAGTAATTACTTGAAACAGAATAAAATATATAATTTTATTATTGGATTAATTTTGGTCGGTTTCGCGGAATTCTAGGATCAATTAGTTCAGGACTTGTAGTAAACATTCAAATCGTAATGAAATGAATGTTCCGCTGGCGCTGGCGCATGGCGCGGTCGCGGCGGCGGCGGCGGCCGTCCGGCGCGCGTTGATGTGTGCGTAAGGTTTTATATGTGTGGGTGCTTCCCGCGCCGGAGTCGAGATAGCACATGAAATGTGGAAAACGCATTTCGCGCGAGCCATGTCACTAAACGATAGTCTTAAGTATTACTTAGGTACTACTTGAAATTATCAAAAAACTACCTATATTCTAAATACAATTTCAATGGGCAATAGAAATATTTTAGTAGGTAAATGCTGTGCTAAATACTTTTGCAGATTAAACCCTTAATTGACTTTAAATGTTATTTGCAAATTCTTTGTTTTTAATTAATCTAATCACTTAAAAATATCTGTAGGAAAGATTAAGTCAGGTGTCCACCAACAAAACATTAATATATAACTTGACTTTAATGAAATAAAAATAAATTAATGGACAAAACTACTTTGAAATTGCAGAAAAATTGTAGAGCGTCAAAATAGTTAAAGGATCGGTATTATATTGCAATCGCTTCTATGTTGTAAATAGCACCAAAAACTGCATTGGTTTTTGTAGTAATCAACAGTAAGTATCAGATCAGAGATCAGAGATCAACCAGTACCCACTTATTCGTTTTTCATAGCGTTACCCCTACCCTAAATGGATAACTATCTCTTGGTGATACTGAACATACATTTTAATATAATGAATTACAGTCTATGTACAATCTTGAAAGCGCAAGCAAAGAGTTTCCCAATCACCTGGGGTCGGCACAAAATCGTAATGCAAAGGATTTGGCTCAATTTTACGACCGGCCGCCTACCAGACGTCAACCCTCCTTGGGAAAGAGTCTTTCAGCAAAATAGTTCAATCTTCTAACACGCTTCTAACTGGTAGATACGCAGCTTATAATGCTACAAATCAAGAAACGTATAAGGTAGCTAATTTAGCGTCCTGTGATTATTTAGAATACTGGTTAGACGTTAATTAATGTACTACTAAATGATACACTTTAAGTGATTGATAACCGTGAATTAAAATTCTAGTCTAGATAAGAAAAATAACTAGGCGACTATGTAAAACCAGTCAAGTGAATAAGACCTTTAGTTTTTTAATTTCCTGTCTACTTGTTGACTACATTTGTGTAAGAAATCAATAAAATATCTAACCGAAGGTGGACATATAAAAGGTGATATTTTTCTAGAGATCGATACTGGAATCTTAGGATGGTTAGGTAGTGATATAAATAAGATTATTTCTCAAAGAACATTTTGACGGAACATGAAATGAAAATAACATTTTGATCCTCTTTATACCTCATTGCCGTTAAAGTTAACTACCTGTATTCAGTATCGTTCACAAGGGGAACTCAAGGTAACTGAGAAGATGGTTGGCACGAACGTCATATCATATTTCTTGGATTAAAATCCTATGACGTTCTTGTATTAGACTTTTCTGATTTTTTTAATTGTTTGGCAGTAACAATGTAAGATATGTACCTACAAGTGACGACAGCAAAAATCTTCTGTAAACCTTCTAACCCGAGAACTGATCAAAGATAATATGACTTGAAAAACATTTAAACAAAAGAAATGCAAAGCATTTTTATTTGATCACATAAATATAACAAAGATAGAAATAGGTAGTGAAAGTTTGTCTAATCGTAGGTATTCAATTTCTATTGGGATTGTAATGCACTCACAGTGCTATATTATTCTCACAAGTGAAAATAAGAAATAGAAAAGATGACGTACATCGACCGGGGATCGAACCCGGGCCGCATGGGTAAACGCCCCACCGCTCTGCCACTGAGCTATCGATGCACGGCCGATGGACGCCAAATTTTCTATCTCTTGATGCTCGTCTGCAAGCGACGATCCAGCGACATCTATAGTAAGTATTTAGAACTTACTACATGGTTAGTCCACATTATGAGTGGAATTCAAACCATATGATGAAGCTTGCTTAATCAATCTATTGGGATTGTAATGCACTCACAGTGCTATATTATTCTCACAAGTGAAAATAAGAAATAGAAAAGATGACGTACATCGACCGGGGATCGAACCCGGGCCGCATGGGTAAACGCCCCACCGCTCTGCCACTGAGCTATCGATGCACGGCCGATGGACGCCAAATTTTCTATCAAGAGATAGAATTCCACTCATAATGTGGACTAACCATGTAGTAAGTTCTAAATACTTACTATTATACTAGTTTATGTAGGGGTTTGCACTATCCCGCTTTCAAGACTGCACTTTCCATTTCACCCAAAGGTTGCCTGGAAGAGAATGCTACTTTAGCATTAAGGCCGCCTTATTGTACTGTGTTCTCTGTATCTGTTTTTTTCCCCTTGTAATCTTGTTTTTTTATGTGCAATAAAGTATATTATTATTATTATTATTATTATAGATGTCGCTGGATCGTCGCTTGGAGACGAGCATCAAGAGATAGAAAATTTGGCGTCCATCGGCCGTGCATCGGTAGCTCAGTGGCAGAGCGGTGGGGCGTTTACCCATGCGGCCCGGGTTCGATCCCCGGTCGATGTACGTCATCTTTTCTATTTCTTATTTTCACTTGTATTCAATTTCGTTTGTTATTTTAACGGTGAGTTAAATTATTACGCCGAAATCGAGAGAATGAAAGGTTCACTTTCTCATATTTGGTAATATTCTACAATGCTATGGTGTTTCAACTAACATTGCTGGTTGCTTGTATTACTACCAGCACTGGTAGCATTTAGAGATGTGCTACTTTGCAGCTACGCCACCACGTTTTATTGAAATGGGTTTTCACCATTTGTACTTACTTACGAAGGGTGTCGCACACCGCCTCCTTATGCGTGACGTGCGCGTTACTATGACGTTGTGTAGCAGAGTGCAAACTCTGCATGGACATCCTCCCTAAGCCACCCTCACATCTCCCTTTTTCGAATCATTTTATAACTTAAATTTGGAACACGGCACCGAAACGTCACCGTTCTTGGCCTTTTTGACGCATTCAATCCTTGGGAGCCACACTGGAAGCCCCAGATTTGTTAATATTTATTTATTCTTAGTGTACAAATAGTCCGCTTTCATTTTATACCTGATATGTGTGGTGTTACGTTGTGATACCTAGTTCTGTTTAAAATTGTATATACTGTGTCGTGTTGGTTCAAGGTTACGTTGTGATACCTAGTTCTGTTTAAAATTGTATATACTGTGTCGTGTTAGTTCAAGGAAACCCGCAAGGTAATGATCTTCTATCAAATATTCACCATATCATCATCACCGCACCATCAAAACTAATTACTAATCTGTACCATAATTTTTAGGGTTTCCTACGCTCAATAAAAGAAGTCCCGTACCAAGCTAATCTTATTATTTATGGCCATCACGGCTATACTGGCGCCCAACGCGGTAGAAGCCCCGGTTACTTCAAGACCCACTGCCACCCTGAGATCCTCTACCCAACAAGAACAACTCAAGACAGAAGATACCCACCTCAAGACCACCTCAACATCAAGATATTTTATTTATTTTGTTTCAATTAATTGTGTTACCTTTTTTTGTGTTCATCATCATCATCATCAAATTCATACACTACCAAAAAATTCAAAATTATCCTATCTTATTTTCGGACCCATTTGGCAAATAAAAAAGAATCCAAATAATCACATTCATTTATTAGGTAATTTAATAGGCAAAATAGTACAAGATAGTAAAACTTTGCAGTCCTCCAATTTCAATTCCAATCTTATAATAATAAGCGTCAGCCACCCAGAACCGCGACGTCCAACTCTGTAAATAAATAAATAAATCTGTAAATAAATTCCCATTATCATCATCATCATTATCTACAGTACACCTACAGTACACAAATCAAATCGTTACACCCCATAATACAGACAATAGACACTATCACGGCTACCCATTGGTAGCTAACAATATCTTTCGAGTGTAGGATTTAGACGAAAGTCATCTTTCACTCGGAGATATAATTCACACCAATACCTAGGACAATATCCTAGGAATTGGACATACGAGTAGTTAGCGGGGCTCTGCAGGTCTTCGAGACCGACAGCCAGACCCCAACTCCACAACTCAATACATACCCCATCTCATACCCCATCAACTAGCTTATTTTTCAAAATTCTAAAACGGGCATCGGCACCCCTGACCTAATTTCGGCAAAGTAATTCGGCATAAAACTTTCACCCTTTCACACACCCCAAAACTAAATTACACATCAAACACTACACACACACTATCCTTGATAAGTAATCCCACTCTGTTTTCCTTAGCTGTACAGAGCGACCCTTATTTCATAAAACTGAATGTCCAACAGTGGACAATACGTCCACTAAATAACGCGATAAATATTAAAAGCTAATACTAATTTCAATTTGATTACTATACCTACCCATTATCTCTTCTGCTTATTTCTTACACCGCTCATAAATAATTAGGATTTAAAATAATTTCGAATCCGAAATAAAATTTTACAATCATAACAAAATAATTTACAAAACAAACAAACGTGGAATAAATTAGATTGACAAGTTTGACAAGCTTGACACTACTCAGAGATACGGTCAAACAAAACAAGTGTCAAGTCAAACACTCATTGTCATTGCCACTCAGTTGACACCAAGGTTGTCATTTCATTTCTCTCCTATTTTATTTTTTTGGCACCTGCTAACAGAACTTAGCCAGTGTCAGTAACCAAAGATAGTCATTGGACTTCTTTTAATTTTTGGCTCCGACCAAACGGATTTTGCCAACGTCAAGTATTAGTTAATAACTTCGACTTTTGCCCACGAGCAATTCAGCTAGTGTCAATTTTATTTTAAAATTTACTTCAAAGTTTTTAAATACAAACTTTGTTTCTTTTCCTTCATAATAAAACACTACAATGGAAAACTATAATTACCTAAATAAACCTGAACTCCAATACGAATTAAAAATAAGAAACGTTGAAATCAACCAGAACCAAACTGTAGAAACTCTCCAACAATTATTAGCCCAAGCAATAACTTCCAATCAGCCAATAAACCAAACTAGCCCAAACAATCTCGATACCGATATCCGAGATATAACTAAATGCCTTAACTTAATAGAAGCTAGCCTACTAAGTTTTGCTAATAGGAAAAATAAAATACCACCTTACATTACACACACTAAGCTCAGATTCAACCTTATTAACCTTGAATCTGAAGACATTACAAACGAACAACTAACTACTCATAACGACCTATTCAAACGATTAAGAGAGCTAGAAACACAATACAACAACTTGATTAACCCACCTTCCTCCACATACTGCTCGGCACAAACCAGCAGCGTAAATCTTAACCCCGCAAACACCTATTTCGAAACACTTACCGAAAAATTGAACACAATAGCAAACAACAATAACAAATACCAAACAGACCTTAAAAGATTCATTTTAAGGGTCAAGGCTGCCCACGAGACTTCATAATCCGTGTGGAAGAATACGCCCAAGTTAGAGGACTAACTGAACACACTCTATACAACCACATCTACGACATTCTCTCTGGACCGGCACTAGACTGGTTCAGAACACATAAAGACACACTCACAAACTGGCAAACATTCAAATCAGCAATCATAAACGATTTTGAAATTGGAAATCATGATTATAATCTAAAAAGCTAATAGAAAATAGAAAACAACACCCTAACGAACGCGTCATAATCTACTTCTCCACTATGGAATCCCTTTTCAACAAACTTCATAATCAATTGTCCGAAAACGAAAAATAGATATTCTATTACGCAACCTACAACCCCAATATAGTTTGCGAGTAAACCAACCAGACCTTCTTTCCATTTCTACCCTCCTAGAATCATGCAAATTCACTGAAAAGTTACTTCACGTCAACAATCACTCCCAAGATTACTTCAATACTACTCCTTCTCCGTCTAATCCAAATAAAAACACTACCAATCCTAACTATCAACCATATATCCCCTTTCCTTACGCCATTAATGCCGTAAATACTAATAAACCATCCCCAACCAGCAGCCAATCCCAATTTTCATGCCCCGCTGTAGAAACAATTCGCATACTTTACAGAATTGTACTAACCCCAGAAAGTCTGCTTTCGTTGTGGCAACAAGGGTTACACAGCCCTCAACTGCCCTAAATGTACTAAAACTCCAAAAACTAAATAAGGAGGAGCCCGTTCAACATAACAATTCTAAATTTGATAAACAAGATTGGACAAATTGGTTAAACTCACTTTCGATATTTTTCAAGTCTTACCACGTAAACCTTCTCTTATTCGATGATAACGATCACGAGCGACCATTTGTCACAATAAAAATTAATAACTTACATCTGAACGGCCTCCTCGACAGCGGCAGTACTATTACAATATTAGGTAAGGATTCTTACAAAATACTACTAAAACAAGGCCTCAAATTAAACAAAACATACGGATAACAGGTACAGTAGCCAATAACCAAAAATAAATTCTATCGGACTAATCACTCTTCCCGTAACCTATAACAATAAATTTTCACTAATATCAGCTCACGTTATACCTGAGGTATCACAAAATTTAATTTTAGGAATCGACTTTGGAAAGCATTCAACATTGCCCCAAATGTCTTACACAAAATAGCCTCCTTCCAATCTCCTAAAACCACTACATTCCTAATAAATAAAACCCCAGAATCAAAATTGTCAACTCCTACAAAACCTTACTGAATCCCAACAAATTACAGCAAACCTAATAATAGAAAAATTCAAAAATATTTCTACGGACACAAAACCACTAGGTAGGACACACCTGGTAGAACACCGCATCGACACTGGTGATCACCCACCAATAAAGCAGCGATGCTATCGTTTATCCCCTGAAAAACAAAAGGCCCTTCACAAGGAAGTTGATGACATGGTACGCCTAGACGTAATTGAACCTTGTGAAAGCCCATGGCTTAACCCAGTATTGATTACCCCTAAGAAGGACAATACCTGGAGATTTTGCGTCGACAGCCGTAAGCTCAACGCAATAACAAAAAAAGATGCCTACAAACTACCACTCATTTCTGATATCATAGATAACCTACGCGATTCTAAATACCTTTCATCCATAGACATCGCCAAAGCCTTTGGGAAATCCCTTTGCGAGTTGAGGATAGACCCAAAACCGCTTTTCACGTACCCGGTCGTGGAATGTATCAATTTAAAGTGATGCCTTTCGGTCTCACCAACGCCCCCGCTACCCAACAAAGATTTCTGGATAGCTTACTATCAGATCTCATGTGCGACAACTCAGTATTCTGCTACCTCGACGATATAGTCATAGCCACCTCAACCTTCGAACGTCATGTTGAAATACTCAACAAACTTCTCACTAAACTTACAGATGCCAACATAACCATCAACTTCCCAAAATGCTCATTCTTCCGTAACGAATTAAAGTATCTCGGTTTCATCGTCAACAGTCAAGGTCTCCAAACAGACCCGGACAAAGTCAAAGCTATCCTGGACATACCGGTACCTAAAACAGCAAAGGATGTCAAGAAATTCCTTGGCACCGTAAGCTGGTACAGACGTTTCGTCCCAAACCTAAGCACACTAGCTACACCCTTAAACAAACTAACCTCCACCCACAAAAAAGCACCACCCTTCAAATGGACACCAGAAGCTGAATCAGCTTTCAACTCCATTAAACAAGCCTTAGTTAGCACCCCCATCCTCGCCTGCCCTGATTTCACGAAGCCTTTCGCCGTCCATTGCGATGCCTCGTCCTTCGGAATCGGAGCGATGCTCACACAAGAATTTGACGGCATAGAAAAGCCAATTGCTTATATGAGCAAATCGCTCACCCACCCACAGCGAAATTACTCGATCACAGAACGAGAACTTCTTAGTGTCATAACAGCACTAGAGCACTGGCGCTGCTATCTAGATAATGGCCACAAATTCACCATCTACACCGACCACTCAGCACTACAATGGTTCCTCCGCCTAGACAACCCCACAGGTAGACTGGCACGTTGGTGCATACGCCTATCTATGTTTAATTTCGAAATAAAACATAAAAAAGGCTCCGAAAATCTAGTACCCGACCTGCTTTCACGAAACATCCCCAATGTTAATATTATCAATTCCAGTAGTACCAAGGACGAATGGTACATCTCCATTTTTAATAAATGTAAAAACAATCCCTCATCTACTCCCGACTACACAATTAAAGATAACAAACTTTATAAATACACTAATTCGCTAACCCCATTCAATTCACAATACAGCTGGAAATTGGTCGTCCCCAGAACACCGAAACTCCATAATTGCACAAAATCATTGCACACCAACCGCAGCTCACTTCGGTACCTTCAAAACCTACCATCGTATTAAACTAAACTATTTCTGGCCTGGCATGTACAAAGATGTGGCAACATTTATCTCACGCTGCGACACATGTCTCGCATATAAACATCGTAACCAAAATGCTATCGGTCTAATGGGCGAACCTAAACAATGCTCACGACCATTTCAGTGCCTTTCAATCGATTTTATTGGACCACTACCCATATCGCGTAAACTAAACAGATACATACTAGTAATAACCTGCTGCTTTTCTAAATACTGCCTATTATTCCCAATTAAACACGCAACTTCCTCGGTCATCAAACATGTCCTAGAAGACTTAGTATTCATGAACTACGGTATTCCAGAAACAGTCATTTTAGACAACGGTCCCCAAATGACAAGCTCAGAATTAACGGACATGTTTCACTCATACAAAATACCACACATACACTTTATACCCCTTCATTGCCCTCAGGTAAATACTGTTGAAAGATACAACAGAACCATTATTACGGCAGTGGCATCATTTGTTAATGACGACCACAGAACCTGGGACAAACACCTCCATAAAATACAATTCGCTATCAACTCGTCTGTTAACGAATCAACCAAGTTTACCCCAGCTTTCCTAGTATTCGGTCGCGAACTAGTAACGTGTGGTTCTATCTACTCCCAAAAGGACACCACGGACGACCTCATTTTCGCTCCAAGAGATATATATGCAGAAAATCTCGGCCAGCTTATCCCCATTTTCGATAAAGTACAATCACGACTACACTCCATTCACCAAAACAACGCATCCCACTACAACAAACATCGTCAAAACTTAGAGTTTGAACCTGGCGATATAGTTTGGAAACGCAATTATCCCATAAGCTCTTCCGACAAAAACTTCTCAGCTAAATTAGCACCAAAATACATTAAATGCATCGTATCCCAAAAGATTTCTCCTTTAGTATATAACCTAACCGATATGAACAACAACAACTTAGGACGTTGGCATATCAAAGATCTAAAACCAACCAAAACCGCAAAACAACCTAACTAAACTAAAATTTATTCAACCTATAATTATCCATAATTGGATAAAGCGTACTACACTAGAGAGTAGTCACGCACCCATTTTATTTTTTTTTTGTAAACCTTTTTCACCTCATCACGCTTTTCGGCTTTACCATCAAACATTGACGTATGTCAAAGACAACTTATGATAAATCATTTTATATTTAACTATTTTTCTTCTTCACTTGTTACAATTAATTATCTAATTAAAAAAATTAGATACACCTTATCGACGAAGATAACGTCGTAATTACCCACTTTTCAATAATAACAATTTCTAATAAATTTATACTTCAATTTAAATTAAACTTGCTGCTAACCAAGTTTATATTAACTTAGCCTACCTTACGATTTCCACAATTTGAACTTAACGTATACGCCAACTATTTCTCGTATACAATTTTTTTTTTTCAATTACGATTCTCGTAATTATTTAATATTTTCTCTCAAACTTGTAAATACTACATCACCGTGCGGGTCTAGCGACACGATAAACAAGCCAAAAGCTAAGGATTACAGAGTCGGTTGTGACTTACAAACCGACACCACCCTGGTGGAAACTCTTCGAGAACAGTTAATACAAACAAAACTGCTCTCCATTTTGTAAGGGCCTGATTTCGTGTAATAGGAATCAGACACCTTGATCGATGATGAATGCTTGATATGACGTATGATTGACTTAGAATTTCCACCATGTACATACTCACTGTAGATATCACATACACTCAAAATCTTTGTTCACTCACGACCCATACTTACATTTAATATTAATTTTTAATTAACTTTAAAACACTTTCAATTAATTTATTTACACTAACATTACACTCACTAATTAACACACAATATTTCGGAACACACACCAAAATTTTACCAGCATCCTATACATATTGAAATACTTCTACATTAAAAAAAAAAAAATTGATTATATGGCAATCAATTTTTTTTCTCCCCCTGGTACTGTAGCAGAGTGCAAACTCTGCATGGACATCCTCCTAAGCCACCCACATCTCCCTTTTCGAATCATTTTATAACTTAAATTTGGAACACGGCACCGAAACGTCACCGTTCTTGGCCTTTTGACGCATTCAATCCTTGGGAGCCACACTGGAAGCCCCAGATTTGTTAATATTTATTTATTCTTAGTGTACAAATAGTCCGCTTTCATTTTATACCTGATATGTGTGGTGTTACGTTGTGATACCTAGTTCTGTTTAAAATTGTATATACTGTGTCGTGTTGGTTCAAGGTTACGTTGTGATACCTAGTTCTGTTTAAAATTGTATATACTGTGTCGTGTTAGTTCAAGGAAACCCGCAAGGTAATGATCTTCTATCAAATATTCACCATATCATCATCACCGCACCATCAAAACTAATTACTAATCTGTACCATAATTTTTAGGGTTTCCTACGCTCAATAAAAGAAGTCCCGTACCAAGCTAATCTTATTATTTATGGCCATCACGGCTATAGTTGTAATGCATGGGATCGTATCAGACACGGCGTACAGCGGTACGCGCGTGATGACGTGCACACTTACGCAGGCAGTGTGCTGCCTCTCATACAATTCCATAAATTACAACCGGTACGGGCGTGATGACTCGCAAGCATACGTCCTGCATACGGAAGCGGTGTGTTCTGCCCTTTATGCGTCTACAGTATACAACGTGTTACAAAACAACCAATAAAGCTGAAAGGGTGTGGAAAGGTCCGTTGCAAAGAGTCAATTTACAAAATATTAGAGCCGTAGTATCGTTTTTGTAAACTACAAAAAAAAAAAATATTTTTTTATTAAATTACACTCATTTTAATCGTGGCATCGCAGCACTAATTTTGACAGCTCAAAGTTCAAATTAAGTTACCGACGCGGCGAAGCGCAGTTCGGTTTACATTGCTGGCTATTACATGAATGTCATCAATACAAGAAACTAAGTCAACCAGCAATGTATGCCGAAGCAGACTTTGTTCGCCAGGTAGTGTAGCACCTGACCTAGACTAGTGATGTGATTATTTTATCGACTGATGATAATGAAAAATATTCTTTTTTTTGGTTAGTTATGTAACAGGTTGTATTATGATAGGGTTTATATTTTAGGTAGCTCAACTAATGAGGAATCCTTCCCAGCTAGGTCAAGCAGTCTCATATTTCAACTTACGTTTGCTGCTTATAGCGTGGTACACAGCAAAAGCTCATGCATGTAATTCAATAAGACTATTTTTAAAACTGTGTTTCCCTAATAAAACAATGTGAAATTTCGCAATAAAACCAGTCAAGAGTGTGTGATATTTAGGGTACCTATAGATACAAAAGTACATTGTTTTCAGACACCACCAAGGTAGGTACCATAATATCACGACCAAGACTACCTAAATACTATTAGTAACACTACACTAATATGCATCGGCTTATCAACGGATGTTTTCAAAGGTGCGGACTAAACCTCTACATTCCTTTCACGGCAACATCACCTGTTATACAATGCACATATGGACGAAAATAGCTTGAAGTGGTGTAAAGGAACTGTTGTTAGTATGCACGTCTAGAGGCGTCGAAGGAAATAACGGTGTATCGTCGGTTGACGTTTTATTATCGATAGTTTAATCTGGCAGATTGTGTGAGTGTCTATGTTGTGGTTTTGATACCGTTCTTTTTGTTCTAGTAGAAGCAGAAGGTTCACTCGGCCCTATTTCGGATTTTAGCGATTGGCACTTGTTACATAGCCAGGGTTTCTACTGTCAAATTCTCATAGTATAAAAATATCAAAACAGCAAAATCTTTCATAGAGCGTTATATGATTCTGAGACAATTTTAAATCCCAGAAATATGACGTTCGTGTCAACCACCTTCTTAGTTACCTTGACTTCCCCTGAGATTCCGGTTATTTCCAGTTAAAGTTAGCTATGCCATGCCAAATACTCTATTTGGATGTTCTGGCTCTACGGAACCTCTTTTGTGACGTAGACTCTACGTGTATTATTGATATTATAGAATCGATACTTGACTGATAGAAACATAGTAAAACGCAACGATGATTCACCCATTACTATGTTTTAAAAAGGCTACGATGAGTTGTTAGTGGTTGGTTACTCATCACTACACGAGTAATATAACATGAAACTATTTTTTCCAGAACTTCCACAATTATATGTCGTGTGATGATAGCTTAGAATAGCATCACCCCAATTCTACCCGTCAGTTACGTAAAAAGCGACTAAGGGATAATCATCCAGGGAATGGGCAGCAGCGTTCCCTGTCAATGCAACACACAGCAGGTCATTAACACTAGACATGTATGTCAGTAATGCAAGTTGCAAACGATGTTGCAAATTTCGACCTAGCCCACAGACACTTCCCTGCGCTGAATTCGTGATGAGGGCACGTCAATCAGACGCCATGCAGCTTGGGGCTACAATGCGAAATAACAGTCATATTTGACATACATTCTGACACACATGTCGATATTGTCTGACTTTGTAGCTATTGAGCGTTCCCATCAATATGCCGTGTGGTGTTGGCTTCATCACTCCAATGGGAAAATTTTATTTTGTTCGTTTAGCTTCTAGTAGATCGCGCTGATGGCGAATCATGGAAATTATGCTCAGAAGCGATTTCCTTTAATTAGGTACAATATTTTTTATTAAATAATGTGTTTTATTTTCGTATTTTGTAAAAATTACATAATTTAAGAAAAACAAACCATAATTTACAAAACCGCTTATTTTCCGTACCTCATATCGAGGATATACGCCAAATCTATACTTTTATAAGGACTTACAGTTCAGAAAGCGACAACATTATGTTTCGTAAATTCGTATAAGCTGTGATGTCATGGTGGTGAATTGGACATTTGCCAGCTAATCCCTTTATTTTAACAGCGCCATCTAGTTTGGAGTCGTGTAGCTGTCACTTCAAAAAATCCCCATTCTACCCGTAAGCGACTAAGGAACAATCACCAAGGTAATGGCTCACCAATCCGCTTGCCAAGCGTGGTGAGTACATATGCCAATCCTCACCCTCACTCAAAAGCCTCCTATTAGTGGAGTCACATGTCCAGCAGTGGACAGTTGTAGTGATTCGTGTCAACTGCACCCGCAGTAGATATACCTACCATAGCAAGTTCAGGGTCCGGAGGTTTCTGATTTGATTCTTTCGGAGACAATAAAATTTGATTATGTCAATATATTTGTAATTTTTCCCAGTTTCTGTAGGGTTCGCAGGGTTAACATTTGGTACTTATTGCGTACATGATTGTACTTAGAAGCACATAAAAAAACTCAAGGAACTTGCAAACTCACAAAAGAAAACTGAAGTAGTGGGTGCTGATAATTACAAACTGTGTTCGTAGCAAAAAAGTAAGTAAATAACACATTTCCCAACTTCAGATACAAACATTGAAGTAATTGTATCTGAGGTTATAATTATTTGTTCTCGGTCAACTAAACTGAAACAATATCTTGTGATTATACAAGTGTATGTGTTGTAAAGTTTTATGGTGAATGTATGGTGAACGGTTCTATGGTAGAGTGAACCACGAGGCGGCCTAGATATTAAACTATGGTGTCTGTAACAATTTGGAGCAAACTTTTATGGCTGCTCTTTACAAGAACTAGGTTTTCTTGTAGAGCTGCCACAGTAAAGTTTCTTTGAAATTATTTATAATCTGATGATGATGATCAACTACGTCGGTCGCTAAAATTATTGCTTCGAGACGAGCATCAAGAGGTGGTGTGGTGCCGGCCGGCAGAGTAGAATATCACCACCCCCTCTCTTCCCGTGGGGTTCGTAAGAGGCGATCAAGGGATAAACCCGACCCAAAAGCCAGGGCCTGCCGTATGGTGGCGGTTAATCCACCACAAAAGCATTCCCAAGGAGGGTTGACGTGTGGTAGCCGGCCGGTCGTAAAATTTAGCCAAATCCTTTGCAACACGATTTTGTGTCCAACAAAACGACCCCAAGTAATTGGGATAAGGGCAGGAAGATGATGATGATTTATATGAAAAATATAGCTTGTTGGGACCATTAAAATCCCAATACATTGTTGCTCCATAGTTTATAGTAAAGTGAAAATGCTACGGTGGCATGGCGGGCGAGCGCATTACGCATGCACCGCACCAACTGGCAGGACATTGCACCCTTCCTCCGCGATTACTCCTACTATGGGCGTCTGAGGAATGGAGCTGTATGAACGAGCGGATTTGGTCACTTATAGAGTAGTGTAGAGTTAGAGTAGCATCCATTTATGCCCGCGGATATTGAAAATACTAAGTTACTATGTTGGGGCGGTGACATGCACCACACCGACTGGCAGGACATTGCACTCACGAGCCTTAAGCACCCTTCCTCCGCGATTACTCCTACTATGGGCGTCTGAGGAATGGCGCTGTATGAACGAGCGGATTTGGTCACTTATAGAGTAGTGTTGAGTTAGAGTAGCATCACTCCATTTATACCCGCAGAGATTAAAAATAGTAACTACGCATGCACCGTGCACCACCCCGATTGGCAGGACATTGCACTCGCAGCCTTAAGCACCCTTCCTTCGCGATTACTCCTACTATGGCCGTCTGAGGAATGGAGCTGTATAAACGAGCAGATTTGGTCACTTATAGAGTAGTGTAGAGTTAGAGTAGCATCACTCCATTTATAGCCGCGGATATCGAAGATACTAAATTGCTCTGTTGGAGCGGCGAGCAGAGATGCAGAAGGATAAGATCCACCCTACTTCTACGCATAGTGTCATAAGCTGATAAGTGATGATTTCATCCAAGGAATAAACAAAAAGCAGGGTTTGCCACTAATGAATTTTGAGCTACGCTCACCAAGCTAACTTCGGCCCCAGCATTTTATCTTGTGGCTATTTAAGCCACAGTTTGCTTACTGTACCTATTACAAACCTTTGCTATTGCAAATTATATTATTAGTCGTCCATGAAAAAAAAAAAACAGTGCGATGTTTTCTAAGTCACTACCAACATGCTAAAACTATGTACGTCACACCAAATCCTACGGTCCACATAGCTCAAGCTTTTACAACCAGTGAGGCATAAAGCAAGGTGTCCAGTGACCATGTTTTGCTCATCTTTTTGCACCTAACGTGTGAAAGTACTGCACATGATAGCGATAGTTGTTTCCATGGAATGTGGTCTTATATTCCTACTCGGTTGTATAATAAAATAACCATTTATGAAGGGTAATAAAAAATTAATGGTTCTAAATTTGTATGGACTGGAATCATTTAAACGACATAAAATTGCGCACTAAGATATCAATAAAAGTTGTTTTTCTTGAATAAGTACTGCGTGAGTACTGCTGCTATAATGGTAGGCTTAAAAACCAAGCGACAGCGACAACGACGCGCGTCGTTGTCGCTGTCAAATGACTGGTTTGTATGGGTTTGTATGGGGAACCAGAAAGACCGAGCGTCGGCGTCGTTGCGGCGCGCCACGACGCCGTCACGTTGACAGCGCGCTGAGAAGCTTAGAGTTTGTATGGGATGCGGTCGGGTTTTTCTACAAGACCGCAGCGACAACGACGCCGTCAAAATTTGACTTCGTCGTTGACGCGCGTCGTTGTCGCGACGCTTGGAAAATAAGGGTACCATAAGTGCTTAGGTAAGAAGTAGGTACCTATATTTATATTGATGGTATACATGAGCCCTACAGGCGTGCATACTGAGGTGACTTTGGCCAGCAACTTATCGAGAGGCCCTTTCACACACGTGGAAAAGAACGAGAGATCCATGAGTTGCCGAGCAACAAAGTCGCTTGTGTAACCGGGGTCTTATGGTAGGTAACAATAATTTTTAAAGTGTCAGCTGACACTTCTTTCACATCCAAACATTTGTTTGAAGTATAAGAACAAGTGCAAGCCTGTATAAAAACATTTCCTAGAAAAAATCCTTTCCCTTTAAAGTGGTATCAATAAATTTGTCAAGTAAAGTGACTCAGTCGCGATCACCACATTAAGAGGTCGTCTACACGTGTCTCGTATCGACTGACTTGTTGAGTTGGATAATTAATTTTATATTATGTAGGCAATTTATATTTGTGTGGGGCTAGCGGATTTTAGACGAGTATCTCACGTCTGTAAGGTGTCTGTAGAGAATAAGGTAGATAGATAGATAGATAGATAAAACCTTTTTTGCATAATAATACAACACACATATACAGGTAGGTAAGTAGGTACCTATATCAAAGAGCTACACGCGCCAATCGACTAAGAGCTTGGACAAACTAAGGGGTGAATCGTGAATCATCCAGAGAATGGGCAGTAGCTATTATAACCTCTCGTACTATGTTCGTCGATCCACCTGCTCTTTCGGTGGTCACAACCCTCAGCCTTGAGGAAACGACGCAGAAGAAGAAGAAGCAGCAGTAGTTGGACGGTACCCCACGGTTACGGGTTCAAGGTACGGGAATATTATGGGGTGAAGCTATTCTAAGCCAGCATCACACGGCGCGCTAGGCCGGCTTAACACGGCGGCCCAATACGTAAACTTAGTCAACTATTTCTTATACATCCTGTACCTATAAGTAAACGGTGGACTTACTAAGCCAGTCGGGTACAGTGGCCTATGCGGCTAATGCAATATTTATAACTGGAGCAGGTTCCAGTTGTGCTCGTTTCCTTATAAGATTACTATAAGACACTGCCGGCTTATTTGTAATTATTATAGCTCGTACCTAGTTGTAATAAAATAGACGACGTTTTTTGTAAAATATTAATCACGGAAGAAATATCGAGATCAAAAATGTAGCTGTATAAAATCATGTCAAACGTGTGATAGATAATATCAATTGTCAAATTTCGGATTGTTTAGATAGGTATGACAGCAAAGATTTTCTGCTTGAGATGTCATATTTTGTACCTACTCATTATCAACTCTACATGACACAAAACTTTCTGCAAGATGTTCCGTTTCGAGTCTGGGTAAGCTAAATAATTATAGCTTTCTGAAACGTAAGTACCTAAGTATATTTTTTTTAACTAAATTAAATTGATCACACTTGTGAATAGACTTTGAACATCCTAGCAGACAATTGTTTTATAATAAACAACTACCGCAGGCAAATTAAATAACAATTTTAATATAAACTAGCTAGTGCCCGCGAACTTCGTTTCGCCAAAGAAGTTTTTGAGCCAACAGTTAGCTGCACATCATGCTAAACAACTTTTTCAATACAGACATTTTCGTATCTCATAAGGGCGCCACACACCGGGCGCGTATGCGTGACCTGCACTTCATCACGCGCGTAGAGATGACGTTGTATCGTATGGGATTGTATGAGAAAGCTGCGTATGCGTGCACGTAATCACGCGCGTAGCGCGGTGTGCGGTGCCTCATACAATTCCAGACGATACGACGTCATCTCTATGCGCGTGATGACGTGCACGTCACGCATACGGGCCCGGTGTGTAGCGCCCTTTAAAACTTTGCCGTGTTCCTGGTGTCACGTAGGTAGACAGACAGTACCTGCAGTGCTGATAAATTTTCTCACTAATCATAAAATATGATCGGACGTTTATATTCCACCATGCCAAACATCTAAAAGCATCGCTTAATTTTACCATGCACAATAATTATACCATACAGACAGTTTGACCTCTTTTTCTTCCTTGCACCTTTCCACTTTGGGTGGTGTTGGCTCTCCTATTTTTTCGGCGCCATAACGTTCTTTCTGGGGTTGTCGAGTCAGGTAGGTCTTCTTTTTTTGTGAGCCTGGGCATACACACTAACAGACAACATTTTCAAAAATAAGTAGTGCGATATTGATATTGACTGTTTACTTATTTCATATTTAGGGTTCCGTACCGAAAGTGTACCCTATTACTGAGACTTCACATCACTGTCTATAAACCGTGATAGTAGGACAACTTTTAAATTTAAATTACAGATGTTGTATTCCTGTTGCCATTGCGGCTCCCATACAACTAACATGATTCTTATGCCATTTTTACACATAATGGTACGTTCTCATTTTCGATGTTTGTCTCATGGTTAGTATATTTTATGCGTGATTGGTACGATTAGGGCAGGCAGATGATGATGGTGATGACGATGATGATGGTGTTGGGAAGAGTGATGAGTAAGCCAGTAGGCACAAAGCTGCATGATGAAAAAGGGGAATTCCCTCCGAGCGAGATGTTAGCTCGGGGACCGCGGCCCAACTGGTAGGTCGTGGATTTTCTATTTATGCAAAGTCTTCGACAAACTTCGTAACCGCGTTTTTTAGGCCTGAGCTTCTGATTGGTTATTCTTCTATGACGAGTGTGACGTAGCGTGTTTACATTGTGCAGGCAGCGTAGTCGTCGTCGCCTCGTCAGCAGTAGATGCGTCCAGCGAAGTCAGCATTCTGTGTGCGGTGCGGGCTTCATATTTCATTGCACTCCGCGCCGCTACAATGGAATAACCTGGAGAAACCCCAGACTTCTGCCGATGTGTGTTTGTTACTTGTATTTGAAGGGAAAAGCCCACTCGATCCCTCCTGTTTCAAAGACTGAGCGCCTGAGCCTGAGTCACATCTTGATGATATAGGTAGTTGGCTACAGTACCAACACCGGTGTTTCTTTATTATTTTTATGTGAAGGAGCAAACCCAGCTTGACCCATGTCGATGGAAGCTTGTTTCTTTCTATTTCTCCTACTTACTTATTTCACTTCTGTTTTTGTTTTCTTATTAAAAAGTTGTGTAGGTATTAAGTATGTATATTTTTTTATTTAGGTACCTACCAAAAGTGATAGGCCTGCAGGAGAGGCCGATCAAGTTGTACAGTTTTTTTGTAGCTGTTTCTGTATTTAGTTCCTATTGTAGATGTCGCTGCAGGTTTCTAAGACACGCTATCGAAATGTTCTTTTGAAAACTATTGCACGGGTACTTGACACCGACCAGTTACAATTTTAATACATGTATAGATTTCTGTACTATCGCCAGCAAATCCACCTACCCATTTAAGACACAATCTATAATAGATCTTTAAAAATTAAGATGAGTTTTATTTGAAACAAATTCACTAAAGTGTTTCTGCCTCGAAATATTTGGTTTTAAATGGGACGTTTTCTCCCACTAATCTGAAGTTACCATAAAAACTACATCGTATACTGTACCACTCAAGTTTTAAGAAATAAAGTTTTTCAATTTGCGGTTCGTAAACATACAGTTGAAAACAAACCGCAGCAAGCAACGACATTAAGTTCGTAACGCTGATATTTAAAATTGACTACAAACTCTATTTGTGGGCGTGTCTGACACGCTCTTGGCTGTTTTTTTTATTTTGCTATACTATTATGTTGGTACGTGTTCGAATCTCGAGTCTAATATGGGAGTTAAAAAAATAACTGCAAATATTGTAAGGAGTGAACCAGTTCAAGAAACTAATAGTAGATTGTATCAATAGGGCGCAAAATAATACTTTTACGGCGAGGGCGCTTTTTTGAATCCAGAGCGAATAAGGGATTCTAGAGTATAATCCCGAGCGTAGCAAGGGATTCTTTAGTAGAATCCTGAACGCAGCGATTCAGAGTACCTCGCCCGAGCCAAAATATATTTTACGCCCGAGTAGGTAATTCACTCTACTTTTCATCACCCTCTATGAGAAAATAAAAGGCGCCTCATATTTTATTGCAATGTTATACTTTCACTTGAACTAATTTTTCAAAAAGATTAATAAATATCTAACAATTGTGTAATTTTATGTGAAAATTACGGACTGTAATTTTCGCGTATCTTTTTTTTAGTTCTGTCGGGGCGGCGGCGTGACCAAAGGGCGTGACTATGGGCCGTCGTCCCATACAGCCTTTATATTCGAACAACATTTGCGTTCCATTTCTTTGGCGCTGACTGACCATCAAGATGTTCTAAATTCAATAGTACATTGTATATGCGGGGAGAAAGAAACCGATTACTAACGAGGGTGTAGTTTGAGGCCCGAAGCGCAGCTGAGGGCCTCAATACACACGAGTTTGTAGTCGGGCTTTCATCCGAGTAATACATAGTGCTTTATACTACACCTGCGGGGTCAGTTGTAACAGCCACGGGGTGAATTGAAACATCCGCAAAAAATGAACTACCTAGATACACATTTCCAAACTCCCACATGCATACGGCAGCAGCGCAATATTTAGATTCAATAACTTTTAAAAATTTACAACTTATAAAACTGAACAACTTACAAAACTGAACAACTTACAAAACTGAACAATATACAAAACTAAATAACTTACAAAACTGAACAACTTACACAACTGAACAACTTACACAACTGAACAACTTACAAAACTGAACAACTTACAAAACTGAACAACTTACAAAACTGAACAACTTACAAAACTGAACAACTTACAAAACTGAACAACTTACACAACCGAACAACTTACAAAACTGAACAACTTGCAAAACTGAACAACGTACACAACTGAACAACTTACAAAACTGAACAACTTACAAAACTGAACAACATACAAAACTAGACAACTTATAAAACTGAACAACTTACACAACTGAACAACTTACACAACTGAACAACTTACACAACTGAACAACTTACATAACTGAACAACTTACAAAACTGAACAACTTTTTAATACTGAACAACTTTTAAAACTGAACAACTTTTACACCTGAACAACTTTAAAAACTGTACAATTTATAAAACTGGACAACTTTTTAATGACAACTTCAAAACTGATCAACTTGTGTTCACCTACCCTATCAACTGTACTAAACTCGGTAAAAACTACCACGGGAGGAAAGTGATTTGTATGGTTAATTCCCTCCCGCTAATTTGTACGTTGAACAATGACTAACGTTCCCCCCTATAAACTGTAAAGCTATAGGTAATAGTACATTACGACACAGGCCGAGTATATAGCAATTTCTGGTCGAGTGGCATTGGAAGGCCGAGACGAAGTCGAGGCCTTCTAAAGTAAACGAGACCAGAAATTGTTATTTCGGCCGAGGTTTGTATAGTGCTTTTCTCCAATTCGCAAGGAAATATAAATAATAAATAATTAAATCGTGACAAAATTGACACTTCGTAACTTCTTAAGTTCGCAAAGCGCATGCGCTGGTTTTGCTTACGTTCCGTTTCATAAAGAATGCGCGCGAAAATCACATTCAGCCTTCAAACTTCAAACAAATTGTGTTCCTTAAAATACCTAAACACGAAAGTGTGAAGTTTAAGAACCCTTTTATTACCGGCCTAGTCCGGCAATTTCTATTACAGTCCTCTGCGCCTTAACTACATAAATGAGCCCATTGACGTATTCTTTTTTTAAAGTAATGAAGCTATTTCCGAGCAAATTGGAGAAAATTACTATGCAGGTGTAGTATAAAGTAGTTTTATTCGAACTTGATGAGTTCTTTATTTAAAAAGTGCGAATAAAAGAACTATGCGACGCGTTCTTTTCGAGTAGATAGGATGAAAACAACATTCTCCAAGGAACTTGGTTCAAAATATAAGAAGTAAGAAAATTAACTGCAAATATTTAAAGGAGTGAACCTGCCCATGAAACTGAACAACTTTCCCTAAGGAACATAGGTCGGAATATGAAAAAAATTTTGGACCTCCCATACAAAATGTGTTGGCCGGCCGGGTCAGTTTGTACGGGAGGGTATTTTTTTTTCTTTTTCGACCTTTGTTCCTTGGGGAAAGTTGTTCAGTTTCATGAACTGGTTCACCTCTTGAAATAATTTCCGTTGATTTTTTTTCATCTTATAGGTACCTACCTACTTATTCCTCTACCGCAACGCAATATCGATTCCGTGCAACCTTATTTCAAGTATAGTGGCAACCCCCCTTTTAAGGGGTTGATTTTTTTTAGCCTATAACCTGGTCGGTAACTTTTCCAACATTTTGGTATAATTTGCATCAAAATCGGTTCAGTCGTTTTTGAGTGATGCTTTCACATACAAACAGATAAACAAATAAACAGATAAACAGATAAACAGATAAACAGACAAACATCTAAACAGAAAAAAAATCTAAAAATTGCTGAAACGTGTTCTGTTATCAATTTTAAGTATCACCAAACTCGTTTTTTTGGAAAATCTTCTATGTACAGACTTTCGACCCTCTACAACTTTATTATATGTATAGATTATATGAATCACCTGTAATTTGAATGCAACACTCAAATTGAGATTTTATTGTAATTCCCATCGTTATGCTAATTAACTTTGAAATTATTATAACAAATAAGAACTTGTCTAGTTTTTCAAGTTTTTTTTTAAATAGGTACCTACCTATACCTACCTAGCATAATGGAGTAAACAAAAAGGTACCAATCAATGTTAAGATAACTAAGCTGATATTATTATAAATCTGAAGTGAGTAATTAGCTTAAAACTATGCGCAATTTGTATAAAATCAGGATTCTCTGCGATTTTTTGCAATATTTTATTAAGCTTTATGGACTGAGTAACTCCTATTCAACTAAGTAAGTAGGTAACTACCTAGTGCAATCTGCCTAGCAGTGCACTTTTTTCTTTTACGTACCTATGCAAGGAAATAGCATAAAGTATTGGATGAAGGTATAAAATGATCAGAAAATAGGGCAAGCTGTCCTTCTGTAAATACTGTGGCAATAGGTACTTTGCATACGCAGAAGATTGTCTATTTCTAATACGCAATTGCATCGTGATTCGTGATGGCTGCAAACCACCTTGCATATGGACCTCACGTAATCATGTCGATCTATTTAGTACTATATTGCGTAAGGTAGAGAAGTATCAATACATTAATTTTAATCGTGATGAGTTGGAAGAAAGTGATAGAGCAATAAACCTCGAAATAAGTCATAAAACTGGGTGCAGGTAATACCTACGCCTCAAAAAGAGATACTCGTACCTATGGAAAACAAATGGAAAAATCGCAGTACAGGGCAACATAAGAACTTTTCTCTACAAAAGTGAATATTTAGTACTAGAAAGGCTGCAGAAGAAAATAAATAAATAATGTTTACTATTTTTAAACTACAGTTTTTAAAAATTGCAAACTTGTTTGAAGTTATAACAATTTCCTACCAGAGCCTCGCCTTTTTAACGTGTTTTATGTGCAACCATAGAATCTAGGTACTAGGATTTCTTAATTATTTTACATTGAATCTAGAGGTAATTTCTCTTTCATTTGCTCGTACATTCTAGACTAGCTAGATGATACTTACATGTAGAAGACTTCTTAAAATATGGTCTGAGGTACTGTCTATACAATTATAAATAAACCGGCCAAGTGCGAGTTGGACTCGCCCACCGAGGGTTCCGTACTAAGGTTTTTAGGTTGGTAAACCTATATTTCACATGATACCTACTAGGCAAATTTGACCACTTACACTAGCCAAATTTTATAAATTTTGTTCTTTTTCGGCCCCCATAAAACCATAAATTTATGAAAATTACGTTTTTTAGACTTTTCCCTAAATTCATACTTCAAAACGAAGCTACTTGCCAAATTTCATTGTTCTAAGCCTACAGAAAATACCCTCTAAATTTTGATTTCCTTGAGAGAAATCGGGAGAGACGGGAACAACTTACATATTTATCTAGGCTACCTATATTTTACTTTTACTTGAAGTTAGGAGCTTGATTTTTTACAACTAATAGCCACCATAGACGATATGGTTTTGATTTCAACTCAATATCTTTTCGCGTTCCTGAGATAAATGGTCTTGTCTTGACAGACCGACACAGACAGACAGACGGACAATAAAGTGATTCTATAAGGGTTCCGTTTTGTAACTTTTGAGGTACGGAAACCTAAACATAAATTTTGCATACGTGGTAGATTCTTTTCCAAGAATCAAAGAACCGTGTTCTGTTCTGTGACGACTGACGACAAAGGTGCTTCGACAAGTTATGAGTCATTTAAGGAAATTCCGAAGATGCACACCGTTAGGTCGAGATTTTGAAACGAATTCGAAACCCACATACACATAACTGCAAGAAGTTTAATCGTGGAGTTGACAGATTTATTGGTATAAAATATATATGACAATGCAAGCGAAAAATCTTATTCAAAATTCAAACAATCCGAAATAGGTACCAGGATCACCTACCTACATTACTAATACATAGTTATACAGGGTGGACCATGGAGTGATGTCAATAAAAAGAAATTAGATTCCTCACATCTTGGGGTATTGGACATGTATGTTCCGCGATTATTTTTAGTTTCCGAGTTATTCAACTTTTAAAGTTGTATGGGAAAAACTCGAATGGCAGACATTTTTTTCTTTTTTTACACGCTAAAAAGTACAAATCATAAAGATTGTGCTAGGAAATCAACCGCACGAGAAGCCCTTAAACGGAAATAAAAAAAGGAAAGGAAAAATTACAGCCGGTCAAGATTTTCCCATACAACTTTAAAAGTTGAATAACTCGGAAACTAAAAATAATCGCGGAACATACATGGTATTTTCGAATACCTCAAGATGTGAGGAATGAATCTAATTTCTTTTTATTGACGTCACTCCACGGTCCACCCTGTATAGTTGGAAAACATAAAAAGGTAGGTACCTAAAACATGCCTACAAATAGGAGTATGCATTTTTTGTCAGTGTAAAATAACTAGGTCATATTGCTTGCTATAAATCCTACCTTTCGTACCAAACGATATCTAGTTCAGGTAAGCGAGTTTGAAAATTGTTCTGTCATCAAATCTAATTGATACGTGATCATTCTGACTTACATAGCATGTCTATCAATGAAAATAGTTAAGATAAGCAATTTTATCACGTTTTGAAAAACCTATTTTAGGTATAAATTATTGTCTTGTTATATTATTCCGGACTTATTTTAAAGGCCGCAACGTAGGTAAGTAGGTACCTGCGGAAAATCAGCTGCAGTGTTCTGGTTGTGTCGAATTAGTGTTTATGTAGTAAGGCTGGTGTTCACCGACAGCTGATGATACTACGATTACTTAACGGGTACGTTAACAAATAACCGGTGACTGACGGGGCGGCGATTTTCTTGGTGTTCACAAACACTTTTAGGACGTCGGTCTACCAACCGAGCGTTTTTGAATGAAACTTTTATGAAAGACCCAAAAGTTTAAAGCGACCACGTAAAATTGACATCCGTTTCCTTGTTGTTACTATTAACAAGAGCAGCGTTCAAACGTGGTAGCGTAACCTTTTTATACTACAAAATTAAAATGTATCCTTTGCCTAAGCATCTGGACATAGAGCAGGTACTTATTATTTTTAGCAGCATGCGAGTCTGCCAAATTCAAAGATTAAAAACAAAAAACTTTACACTCACTCAAGGGTGCAGTAGCGCCACGGGGGACATCGTAAAAGTTTTTTGTGGACCAAATTTCGGGCGCGCAGTGCAAGACAATAGGGATGAACCATTTTTTGTTAAAAATTTGGGGCTAACCGTAACATAATGGACGAAATGAGGATGTTTAAGTAAATCGCCAAGTTAAGGCCACTTGACAGTCTTTAAATGGTGGTTAGGGTTTGGTGAACAGTACAAAATTAATTTAAACATGGAATTAGATATCATCGACCGATTATAAATTTAACAGCTGTCGATGAACACCAGCCTAAGTATAGTACCTACTTTTAAACTTAAAAGTAACTTCATTAAAAAAAATGTGTACCTACATGTACAACTTTTCTATATCTACATCAAGTAACTACTTTACGTGCATACAAATGAAAGGCTGATTCAACAGGAGTTAAAATTGCTTTATGACTAGCTAATCGCAAAGGGTCATTTTATTTTTCTACCTGACTCTACTAGGTAGTAAGGTTTTTGTTAGTTACAATACAACAATATTTTTAGAAAGAAAACAGGGGAAGGAACTAGAGGTGCCTACCAAAATCAATTTTTGCAAATTCCATCACAATGAAAAAAAAATTGTTACGCAAAAATGTTTATCTAAAAAGTGTAAGTACCTACCTAAATTAACTTTATTCCATTGTGGAGCAACCTATACAAAGCAAAAATCCCATTTCTTCCTATCGATATAATCGCAAGGATATCATGTAATTGATTGGTACATAATGTGCTTTAAAAACATAGGACAATGGACACATAAAACAAACTATTGAGTGGACTTCGTTCGTTGAGGTACAAAGGGTTGTTAACTCGCAAAATGAATCTTAAACGAGACGTTGACTAATGTTTACGGTTGTTTGATTAATACTAGATTTCCTGCTCGTTAAAAAATGCTTATTTGGACAGCTAACACCATTGAACAAGAAAAGGTGTAAGCACTTTGATCATCATAGAAATAAATCAAGATTAGCTTGAAACTGATGGCTGGATAAGCCTATGTGCCTTTGCTCAAGCCGTATTATGAAAAAATAAAAATGGTCTGACATTTGACATTTCGGACATTTCTACAGTTTGATTGAAAGGAAGGGGAACCACAATGCACGACATACTCAATGCACAGCAGGTTAACGCACGGCAGCGTATTGTACAGCAGATCATTGTACGACATGATGGATGGATGGTCTTGAAATACGGGCCCGGACCGATAATGTACAGGGGTGGAAATGGAATCAAAACAAATGACGTCACAGCGGATGTAGTGATGTGACAGTGTTGACTTTGATCGACTTATCGATTCATTATTCGAACATGACATGCAAGGCAACCCACGGAGGGGGGGACGGGGGGGGCGAAGCCCCCCCACAAGGGGGAGTTTGGGGGGCGCAGCCCCCGCAGTAGAAAAAACGCATTTAACACAAATCCGACACAGTAGGTTAGGTTAGGTTAGAACAGTGACCCCCTGGAGCGAACGAAGTGAGCGACCAAGCTTACTAAAGAATATATATGTTACCGGCCAAACCCGATTTCAGGATAAACTAGTTTTTCCTAGGCCAAAGTAGTTTATCCTACATGCGGTTGGATAAACCGGTATAGACTAGGCTAAACCGGTCCATCCGATGGCCGATAGGAGAAACTAGTTAATCCTAGGCTGAACTAGTTGAGCCTAAAATTAATTAGTACATTTCAGGATAAACTGGTTTGGCTTAGTTAAAAATGGTTCAGGCTACAGTGCCGTAGCTCTAGAGGGTAAAGGGTAACGTCGGACATCCTGGAGACATCGGACACCCTGGAGACTCGAACACCCTAGAAGGTGGGGTGTAGCATCGGACATCCTGAAGGCTCCGAAGCCCTGGAGGGACGCCCTAGAGTGATGTAGCTCTAGATAGAGCGTAAAGTGAGGCTCTATTGCCTTGGAGGGTCGGGGTAGCGTCGAACACCCTGAAGGCTCAGACACCATGTAGGCCCTGATGCGAGCACTTGCAACGTCGCTGTCGGCGATAGTTCTCACGAGCTGTCACATCACAGGTGTCTGTGGGAGTCCAGCCCACGGCAGGCAGCGTCCGAGCATTTAGGATGTCCGAAGCTACCCCGCATCCTGCAGGGTGTTCGAGCCTTACAGGTGTTTGATGCCTCCAGGGTGTACGTAGTGCCTCACTATAGGGCGTCCTTCCAGGGCTTCTGAGCCTTCAGTATCCAATGCTACACCCCACCCTCTAGGGTGTTCGAGTCTCCAGGGTGTCTGATGTCTCCAGGATGTCCAATTTTACCCTTTACCCACTAGAGCCACGTCACTGTAGCCTTAACCATTTTTAATTACGCCAAACCAGTTTATCCTGAAGTGAACTTATTAATTTTAGGCTCAACTAGTTCAGCCTAGGATTAACTAGTTTCTCCTATCGGCCATCGGACGGACCGGTTTAGCCTAGTCTATACCGGTTTATCCAACCGCATGTAGGATAAACTACTTTGGCCTAGGAAAAACTAGTTTATCCTAAAATCGGGTTTGGCCGGTAACATATATAATGTAAAAACAATATCGATTAAGTTAGAAATGCATATAATATTATCGATCTAGTCACATCACTATTCTACCACAACACGTGATGTCTCCATCCATCATGTCGTGCAATCCACCCCCGTACACTTTCGGCGGCGACATTGTTTTGATTCCATCCATCATGTCGTGCTTCATCACGTCGTGCATTACTCTGACGGCCAGTATTACGGTGTACAATACTATGTTGTACATTGTAGGGACTCGAAAGGAATTTCGGTCATAGTATTTGCGCATTTATTTTTCGAAATAATCTATTTAATAATAGGTAAAAGAAGAAAGAGATCATCCTCCTTACCTCAACGACGACAGGACCTCTGGTAGGTATGTACCTATTGTTTTACTATACCAAGTTAGAATTTGTTTGAGAAAGAAACAATTTAAGTAAATATTGCTCACCGATCAGTTTTCCTTATTTTCAATCTGTAAGATAAATCCACTTACCCATTTAAGGGGTCAACTTATAATGGGAAATCACAATCTTTGTATGAAGAACCAGTATAAGTTAACCTCTTTGATGGTTGGTAGGTGGATTTGCTGGCGATTGTCGTACCTACCTAGGTACAGTCAACAACACACCATTTCAATCAGTTTGTTTATACCTAGTTGTTTATAGTGTTGTAATCTTTTAAAGTCTTTCCTTACCTTTTACTTTAGCATTAATCCTTGCAGACATAGAAGGCTCCTTTCACACAAATTCTGTGCAACCAAACTAAACTTGGTCCAAACAAACAAACAGAAAGGCTACTTTCAATACATGGAGGACCAAATCTGGTTTTCTGATACCGCTATGCACTTATCTTCCATGTTTCAAATGCATAAATAACTTCCACAATAACTTGTAAACCACACACACTTAAATCACTGAGTAGTAAGGAGTTCTTATTTTAAAAGTTTGATTTAAGAACTGGCTAGAAATAAAAATAAATAAAGTTCGTTAGTTCGTTCGATCGTGGTCGCGCGGGGTCGTTCGACCGGTCGGGTCTGTGCGAGTCGACTGTCTATCTATCTATATTCACATGGGTTGGTATGTTTGTTTGTGTGTCACAGTGTGCGTGGAGGCTTCGCTGCGCGTGCGCGGCCGCTGTGTTGCCAGGCGGTTGGGGCACTTTGTTTTCAGGGAGTTGCAGCGGGCTCTTAATAGTTCTGCTAGAGTCGCATAGATGGCGTTACGTGTCTTAAAATTTGAATTGCTGTTGTACATTCAAAATCATTTGTTAAGTAAATAGCAACGGTATATAGGTACCCATAAAATTATTGAATATACAAATACTCAGTTTTAGTAGATAAACTATTATTTAATGACGTTTATAGCTACATTGATTGAATGGTATTAGCAATCTGCAAACATTAACATTACTACCAATAATAGTACAAACTAATATAAATCAGTAAATGTACCTACATTCTTATTCATTTTGAATGTTTTCTTATGACATGTTTGTTATTTTATTATTATAATCTAGCAAACTTTTATTAAATTTGTCATACCTACCTCCTGTGTAAAACTGCATAACATTTAGATTTGATTAGTATTTTGTAGCATATTATCATCTTGATTTTCGAAATTTCTATGTTTATCTAAAAGTTTTAAAACCATCATCGAATTTTATACTTTTGCGGTTGTTTACACTAATCATAGTTATAGTTTAACGTGTTTTTATCGACGAAACCTGTATTTAAACCAATCTTTAATCTGTGTATTTTCGTAACCAACGCGTGGGAATGTCGGGTAATAAAAATTTGTTGCTGGCAGCACTGACCGTTTTGACACGCAATGCAACGCAACGTACACAAAGCTCGCAGCTTTGACTGCATGTAAGCTCGTGCATCCAGCCAGACAAAGCAAAGCTCCATAGCAGAATTGAGTACCCACCGAGCTTTGGTTTAGTCTTATTTTAGTTTATAAATAGCCACCGAGCACCTACCGGCTAAACCAGAGCCTACAGGTAGAACATTTCTGAGAAAATGCCCGCAAGTCGCTCACACGTAAGTATGTTATTAAATTTGCATTTCGGAGCCTAGCTGGTTCCTCCGGTTTTTTAATGTTATTTTTGGGAGCAGCTGGCTGGTGATAAGATTTGGAACGATATATGGATTCGTTCTGTGATTTTCTCGTAATGTCGTTGACTCTGAGCTTTAAAGTACCTAAACAGTTTTGATTGGAGATTTTGAAATACTGGCGCGTTGATGTCTTTCCTAGGGAAGATGAGCGAGCAATCAAAACTAGAAGAAAAGAAAACCTAAACTGTACTTTTACCTTTATGTAGAGATAGATGTTTTTTTTCTTCTTTTACTTCTTTGTTATGTGTAGATACATACTGGTATGTTTAGCAATATATTTTTTTTACTTCACGCATATCTAGGAGTGTTTCATGTTTATGCATCTTTGTATCATACGGATGCTTTTGTAGTTTTCTTGCGTGCCTATTTTGTATGAAATAACTAAGCATTATTTTCTTTAAAAGCTGTACTTAATCTAAAAGGATGGGTTTAATTCTAAATAAAACGGAGACATAATTTTTAGATTCATTTTATTTTCAATAACATAAAAATGTTATGTTCTTTTTTTCATTTTACACGTTTCGAAATTAATTTCAGTACCAACCTGATTGCTAAAATGTTCACTTAGAGTCAAAATGTATAACTACAAAACGGTTGGGTTAGCATCAACTGCGGGTCATGGGCTGCAATATTTTTACATATAATATGAAATCCTCTTTCACTTATTTCCAAATGCCTCTTACATTTTGTACGAGCACAATCTACCACACTCCATAGCCGTTTACAATAATGAATTCATCAAAGTATATTGTAATATCGACTAAGCGGACCACTCATTTAGATTTTTGCTTATTTTTCGCTTCAACTGTGATATGCTATACATTTTTTGTGATATTTTTGCTCATTTTTATATAAACAAAGTAACAATTACCCAAAACGGGTAATTTATAGAAAAGTTCTATTTGGTCGAACAAAAATCCCAAAGCGGTCCACTTGGTATGTTTCACTACAATAAGTAGAACTAACTAACTGGAATTGAAGGTCCCTTAAAAGTATGTAATTTATGGTTAAAGCAGTGATCAATTAGACATACGTTATGATTGTTATAAAATGGTCAGTAGGTTTAAACCGAGTTTTCATAAACAAAATCGATACAATAAGTTTTGAAGCGTAATCAGTGTCAGAGGCTTTTATAAATTTTAGTAATTTCAGTGAAGTAAAAGAAAAATTACAAAGTTGTCATATAGGTGGTACGACTCAAATATAATCCAATTTTAAAGTAAGATAAATAGTTGATTAAGTCCTCGATTAAACCCAGTAATTTTAACAATTTTATCCGTAATGCAAGCAAAATCAAATAGATCTCTCCACAGTCTGAATAATTGACCACAGCTTAGAATAACACTAATTTTATTGTTTTCCGTAATAGTTGACTAACTCTAAAGGCGTTCATATTCATAGCAATGACGAAAGATGCGCAAATCACCAATTTTTACACATGTTAGTTTAGTAAAAGGATCGACAGGTTTACATACAACTCTAAGTAAGAGATATTTAATAAACTGTTACTTTATAAACTTTTAACAGTAAGCTATCTCAGAAAATTTTACAACACCTAAATGAGAGTAAATGACTTGAAAATTTTACGGGAACTTAATTCCATTTAGAAATTTCCATGGTTACCTAGCGCCGCTAAAAATGTTAAAAATTAAGTAACACGTCCGTTGTTTTTGCCGCGCTAAGATGTATCGTAGACCGATTGTAAGAGAAGGCAGATCATAATGAGCTTAGACATTGCATTACCAAGTATAGCATGGCTCCTGAAAATAAGATACTAAAATCTATGTGTAGAACTCTACAGTCACAGAATAGTGACATTGTAAGGATTAATCAAAACATGAGCACAGGGAGATCAAATGAGTTTAAAGTCTGAACATTATTTTCATACTGTCAATGTTATCCAGTAGGCTTTGTTCTGGCTTTAAGTCTGCTTAATTTTACAATCGGCCGACGAGAGATACAATCTAAATCAAACATTTGAAAACACGTGAAACAAGACATGCCGATCAATGCTCATCACAATTTTCTTACTAATTACCATTTATTTAAAATTACATAACAATTCTATAATAATGATGAAGACACAAAATTTATTTTATCTATTAAGTATTTATTAGAAATTGTTTATTGCTTTTATGTCATTGTGTTATATAATCAGAGGAAATAGATAAATAAAATTAAGATGAGCATAGACATGAGTTATTTAACTAATAAGTATATGAATATAAGTATCGGTTTGCACTTAAGAAGGAGGGTCGCACAAGAGATAGGACACAGGCAAAAAAATGTATTATAATATCTATAAAATAATTCTCCTACAAATAATTTGACTAAACTTTACTTTAAAAGGTTGAACTATACCTACATATTGTGATATCAAAGAAAATGTATAAAAGTTTGTGATTTAAATTTGATCTAGTGATGTATAAGATATCTTCTCAGGAAAGCAATGATCCTTCAGAAAAATAAAATTGTGATTTAAGTAAAATTAATACTAAGAAAAGGATTTCAAAAACCTGTGACCAAACTCCGAGCGACTAGGATTTGTTATAGGATATTTGTATTTACATGTAAAACCATGTGTTGATTTTCTTTAAATTTAGTAATACTATACTAAACTGGCCGTCATATAAGTATCTGCCATGTTCTCCTAAATATAACTAGGTAATATAATATTCTTAACTAAATTCGTATTTACAAATAATACAGTTCGTTACTATTTATATAGAAATTAAATATATTTCTATCATTCTTCGATTCACATAACGCAAAATAATTTAACAGAGTTCATTTTTGCACTCACATTTACAATATAGGTTTGTAACTAGTTTGTTACCTTTTATTTGTTGGTTTCAAACAACTCGTTTAGAATATATCACCCAATAAGCGAGTAGCACTATACTCACGAATTCTAAAATATCTTACTATTTAAAAATGCAGAATATGCGAAAACTTCAAGGAATATACAGTTAATGGCAATTGAACATTATAGTTCGCTCGCATCCAATAGGAACTATAAGATTCATAATGCCTGTGCGCAGACGCAACTACGGTATATGTACACGCGTCCGCGCTAGGTGCTCGACCAAACCAACTAGCACAAATAAAATAACTCCACTGTATTTACAACTTATCTACACAAATCAAAAACTCTAATTGATCAAAATTGAACGAGAAGTTGAAAGATTTGTGTTACAGTTTATGCTAGAGTTTAGAATTTTGGGAGCTCAGTGGCGCCACCGAGAGCGGTGGTGCGAGGAACTATACATGCACATCACCGCGGCTGTATGGCCGGCGGGCGCTCGCCTCCGCCTACACTTTACCTAAACGCTAATTATTCCCCTGCATCGTTGTTTCGACAATCGATGCTAGAAGTGCAGTCATCTTGAAAACAGCCTACTTGGCCCTAAATGAAGAGATTCAATCGCGGCCGTTCTATGAACACTTCTGTGAAGACATGCTTCCAAGATGACGACAAATGGAGAAGGAACTAAAATCTAGTATCACAATGTCGGGCCTCGCTGGCTCGAATGCGAGTTTTTTTCACGCCTCTCTCAGGCGTCCTGACGAACCGGTAAGGGCTTGCATCTTACGAAGCGTGTTCAACCCCTGCTGAAGTTCTGTGGCTACTCAACCTGAAGCATCACGTTCATAATGATGCAAGTACTCTACCTTGTCGTAACTGAGGAACTCGAAGCCGAAGCTTTAGATGTGTTACGACTGGTTCCCTCATGAGGTTCACTCGAAGAGGGCGAGGAGGTCGTCTGAGGAGGGTGCGCGGGGAGGATGCGAGCCGGCTGATGATGACGACGACGGAGGAGTAGCCAGTAGCTCTCCCAACGCTGGAGTGTCCAAATACGACAATAACTCCATCGGGTCTACCGTCGTCTCCGGCAAAAGCTGTAATCGAAACAATAAATTGGTCAAAACAAATAAGGAAACAATAGGTTACGTATTGAACATCGGTGACGATCATTGGCTTAAAACAATGGAAACGCTGAATAAAGATGAAATATTTGCAAGAAATGACTCAGTTTCACTTGAGTACAATAGGATGCACGTGACATAAATACTCGTCAAACTTGAAGGTTTTGCATTCAAGGTGATCAAGACGAATCTTTTGCTTCTGGAATATTTTAAAGGTTCTACAAAACATATGCATTTATTTTATACGTTACGATTGTTATCTGCTCTTGATGCAGTAATTGCCTTGAAACGTCAACTGCAGGACATTTTTAAGTCTTAAGAGACCAGAACAGAAAAATGTCTGAACTTACATTGAGATTATCACCGCCCTCTCCGTCGATGACGGCCGCTGGGTCGAAGTTGAGGTCTCCAGGGATGTCGACATCGGTCAAGGAATGGTGGCCGACGGAAGGCGGGCCGGGGGTATGACTGGATCCCGGCGTCGCTCCGCCGCCTCCTGGCGTGTGTGCCGACCCTGGTGTGTGCGGCGTATGCGGTGTGTGAGGCATCTGTAGTGAGAATAAAGGGCATGAACGATTGTTCAATAATATTCGCACATAAAAGAAACACAAGTTTTTCAAAATGTAGGATCTAAAAATGAGTGAATGTTCTAGGTACTTCAAAATATAAACAAACCTGATCGTTCAAACTCTTCTCCATGGCATTGAGCGGATCCAACGAGTTGACACTGTCATTGAGATGCGAAAGCGGACCGTTCCCAGCAAACTCATTGCTTCCCGGGCCGTTGTTCATTCCGAACTCGTAGTTCTGGTTCTGATTCGACGCCGGATTTCTGTTCTGGCTGCTGGAGTTGTACTGGCTGATCATCGATCCACTTGCAATAGTATTCATGTCTGGCGGCAGGTAGGGTGACAACGCTTGATTCATGTCCCAATTGTTCATCGTCGGCATGTTCATTGAGCCAGGAGATACAGCTTTGCCTCTCTTGTTTGAGTTGTCATTGCTATCATCTTGTTCCTGCTGAAATATTTAGATTTTTGTCAGATAAAAGTTATTTAAAAGCCGTGGAAGTTTTTTTGGTTAGTACCTAATAAGGTGAAAGTACTTACCTTGATGCCTTGGTTGTTTGGACTCTTCGCTGCCTTCCAGTTGGCTCCACTGTCGATGGTGACTTCATCGACGTCAGAAGTGTTTAGCGTATTCAGAATACCCCACATGTACTGATCCACTTCTAGGCCTTCTAATTGGGCTGGTTTACTGTAAAGAAGACGATACTCATTTTAATAAAGACAAAGGAATATTGAAGACATGATGAGAAACAGGAAAACTGCATAATGCAACCTTTGTTCGCAAGGTTGAGGTACTTACTTGCAAACCGGACATCTCCACGAACCACGTTCACAGTTCAGTTGTAAATATGACTCTAAATCGAAGCACTGTATATGTTTGCACTCGTGTCCACGTGCTGGTAATGTGATCTTTTTGAATGTTATTGGACATTTCAAAGAGACTTTGAGCGCTGTTTGCTCGATGCTGTCTCTGTCCGTCGAGTTGTTGGAGCCATTGTTGGTGTTCCCTGACGTTTGGTTGAAGTTCATCTTGATTTTGGCGATGCAGTGGTCCGCTGTCAGTAACCGTTTCCTGAGTAAGCCTTGAAGGACACTGCGAACGCTCGGTCGGTGGACTAATTGTAAAACGAATAGATGTGACTGGAAACAAAAGAAAATATTCATGAATTTATTGATATTACAGAAACAGAAGACAATGGATTATCAATCGTATGGATTCTTAATCATTGCGACGAAATTTTAGGTACTTACACAACAGCAGGCTGAGACTGTGATCTGTATCGTGTTTCGGCCTGGCTGGCATACTTCTTTCAGGTACAAAGGTTTGTGTGATGTTTTGTTCTCGCCTCTATCTATGACTAACGGGGTGGCGTTGACTGATACTTGGACACTCGCTGGCCAGTTTGTGTTCATTTGCCGATCTTCGTGGTGGAAGCATTTTAGTTGTAACTCAAGATCCGACCTGGAAAATTATCAATTCATAAAAATGATATTCAAAATGCCCCTATTGCTTTTAATAAAGGTTGCATGCGTGTTGCGCTATTAATTAAAAGGGTGCAATATTTACCTCCATATTAACGTTGAGTGGACCGTGGGTTTTAATTGGAATACATGATTGCTAACTGCTAAATTATGTTCTAATCTAAATGGTGGTAGTATAATACCATCTCTTACAGGGAATGTTAACCGGAGCTCGTCATCTAAAAAGAAAATCACACGTTAGTCATTGTGTCAACAGAAACTAGCAATAAAAGAATCACATAGAGAAAAAAACTTACTTTGCATGCCCATCGGTGGTTTGAGCTCGTTAAAGTGGGGTTTTACGTCCGCGTTTGGACTAATGTACGGCGGCATACTACTGGCTGGCGTTAGAGGCGGCGTGGGGTTACCAGGCACAGGACTGTGCTGGTAGTTCATGTTGCTTCTCATGGCGACCTCTTGCGCAAACTGCTGACTGTACTGTCCGCCGTACTGCGACTGCTGGCCCTGATGCTGAGGAAATTGGTTAGGCACTCCTCCGTTGAAGTATTGCCCTTGATTCGAGTAGGGAGGTGTCGATTGACGCATGGTCCCTCTCATCGCAGGGCCAAAGTTCCCGCTAGGGCCTAACGGTTGCTGCGGGGGATACTGCCCTTGGAAGCCAGGCCGTCCGCCATACCCTGCCGGGTACTGCGCCGGGCCAAACCCAGGCTGCCCACCCATATACTGTTTTCGCTGGTTCATGAGCATCGTTCCTGACGGATACGGCGTGTGCCGCCTCTGGTATCCAGGACCCATCTTGGCATTGCCACCCATCTGACCAGGTCCCATCTGCGAGGGCATCATATTAGCGTGCATGCCCATGTTAGCCATCTGCGCCATGGGGTTCATGCCGTTCATCCCAGCGTTGCCCATTTGGCCCATGCCAGTCATGCCGTTCATTCCTCCATTGCCACCCATCCCCATGCCAGCCATGCCGGGGTTGTGGCTTCGTTGCTGACCGTAGCCGTTCATCGCGTTGTATTGGGGGTTTCCCATAGTCATGTTGTTTTGCATCTGTAATAAGGAAACGACGCGCTCAATTAGTAACGGACGACAAATCAATTGTGTCTTTACGCGTGTCAGTCTTGGTGTTTGGAAGACATGAAGTTTTAATTCCTGTTTGTTTGATCACCTTTCACGTGAATCAATATAAGTACGTTTTGTAAGAAAAAAGTGAGGGCTCGTGCAAGAGCCTTTTGGTGTAAGATATCATCCAGATAGATAACAAAGGCCTTAAACATCATCTTTCTTGACGACTTGACTTGTACCCTAGCGTGATGATCTCAGAGCTCTTGGTGTAATCTTATTATCCTGTGGGTTAGACACTTGAGTCGGCGAACCCGGTGAAGCCTGGTGTAGTTACCTGCCGACATCGGCTACAATAGCCACCTACGGGCGCATCATCGCCGACTTGATCAGGAGTAGAAGTGGTCGCCATGGCCGGAATTGGCTAGAGAGATAATCATCATCATCATCAATTCCGTTCTTGGGATGGGCACGTTAAGCCGTCGGTCCCGGTTGCTGTCTATGATGGCGGTCGTTACACAACCATGTCAGAGGCCTGCTACTTGTAGTAGGCGGTTGAAAAACTCTGACACCAGGGTTCATCGGGTCGTCGAACGACTCGGTGTCCCACACGAAGAGAGATCATCAGTTACCTGCGAGAATGGCTGCTCTTGCATCGCTGCCGTGGTGGCCGCGGCGACCATGGCGGCGGTGGCGCCGAACTGCGCACCCTCGCCGACTTGATCAGGAATAGAAGTGGTCGCCATGGCTGGAATCGGCTAGAGAGATCATCATCAGTTACCTGCGAGAATGGCTGGTCCTGCATCGCGGCCGTGGTGGCCGCGGCGACCATGGCGGCGGTGGCGCCGAACTGCGCACCCTCGCCGACTTGATCAGGAATAGAAGTGGTCGCCATGGCTGGAATCGGCTAGAGAGATCATCATCAGTTACCTGCGAGAATGGCTGGTCCTGCATCGCGGCCGTGGTGGCCGCGGCGACCATGGCGGCGGTGGCGCCGAACTGCGCACCCTCGCCGACTTGATCAGGAATAGAAGTGGCCGGATTTAGCTGGAGAGATCATTAGCATCAGTTACCTGCGAGAATGGCTGGTCCTGCATCGCGGCCGTGGTGGCCGCGGCGACCATGGCGGCGGTGGCGCCGAACTGCGCACCCTCGCCGACTTGATCAGGAATAGAAGTGGCCGGAATCAGCTGGAGAGATCATTAGCATCAGTTACCTGCGAGAATGGCTGGTCCTGCATCGCGGCCGTGGTGGCCGCGGCGACCATGGCGGCGGTGGCGCCGAACTGCGCACCCTCGCCGCCGCCACTCATCGCGCCCGCTCCGCCAGAGGACCCATAGCCGCTGAAACAACAACACAGATTAAGACAGTGTCACAGAATATACCGGGAGTAACGGAAAAGGTATAACAAGCCGAAAGGAGGTCAAGGTACTCATGAAACTGAACAACATTCCCCATGGAACATGGGTCGAAATATGAAAAAAAATTGGACCTCCCATACAAAATCGCCGATCAGCTAAGATTTACTATGGTCTTACTCCCGCTATAATAGTACTAGGACAGTGTGTCAAAATCGCAGGAAAATACTTTAGACATAACAATAAATGAAATGGCGTTGATGTGCTTCCGAAATCTATTCTGGTGGTTAACAACAAGCTGAATTATGGACATCTTTAAATATTGGCTTGAAAGAACTGGATAATGTGAATTATAATATGATATTGATGATTGTGCACAACATGCTTACGATGAAATGCACCTTTTAAGAATGATTATAAAAAAGCTTTTAAATAAATTGATAACTGACAATTTTACCAATAGTCTAAGTGTGATGTTCCAGTTTCATCATTGGAAACACGAGAACAAAAATATATTGAATCTTTTTGAATCTTATAATCTTAGCAGTGTAACTTATGAGCAAGAACGTCTGAGAAAGGAAGTATGTGAACACTTCCGTGTGAGTATTATTATTCAGTTTTAAGTCGTCTTGCCGCCGGGCAAAGGCCTCTCTTCCGTTATACCACACCTGACCCTGAGTTACCTCTAGCGAAGCCTCAGATGTTTACAATTTACATTCGTTTTGCCAACTTAGATTTAAACAGCTTGATTCAAAGTGCGAATCTTTGGCAGTTCCACTATATTCACAATGCAAATAGAATATTTAGACGTGTGAGTTGAGTACTAAATGTGAAATCAGGTTACGTAGTTAATTTTATTTCACTCACGATACAGCGTTTCTATTCTATTGCAAGCATCGGCCTTGCAGAGCCGAACATTCCACACGTTAACGCTTCGATTATTAATAAACTCAGACTCAATATTCAACCCAAATCCTATCGATTAGGAGAGAAAAATCAATATGGACGGACGTATAGTGGCGCGGTTGTTACCCCTGTGGAGAGCGACTCATGTGAACTGCTTTTGGGGCGAATTCCCGAGCCTTCGCTGAGCCCTTCCTAATAATTCCCATTCGACAAAATGTGCGACAAACAGCGCGCGGGCTACCCATTGTTACGCTGCGTCTGTAGTTGTGCACAACAGTTTTGCCTTTTGTGTTGATATTATACCTAAATTTATTCTAATAAATACTTACATGCACACATGCAAACACCATTTGTTAATTCTGCGATGTTTAACGCTCGCTTGTTTGTCTTAAATGCCAACGCTTAAAATTTGTTTCGTTATTCACCTGTTAAAATCAACACTTTGCTTTTTTAGTGAGAGGTTAACGTGTCAGTACGAATGACTTTGTGGATAATAGATGGTCATTTGTTAGTTTTCCACAGCTCCTACTTAAGTATTCTCGTAAATAGCTTAACAGATACTTAGTAGCGTCGACAACCAATAAACACACGAGTCAACAGGGCTCGACTCGTCGCGTCTATTCATCGACGGTGCAGATGATTTACAAGGGTCCTTCCTTAGGTAAACTCGACCTGCGCTTCTTTTTATAGTTTTGTCTGAACTGAACCTTTTTTCTTATTGCCGACCAAAATGTGGAGCCGACAAAAAAAACTGTGTGTTCTGTATCCTGCTGCACTTTTTGTAAAAGTGGTACCACATCCGAATAATCACTTACGCCCTGTTCAAAATATTTGGGATCTTGAATGCGAGCGGTCGTCGCAGGCATTTCTTTTGAGACAATTCTCGGAAAGGATGTTTTTTTGGTTTCGGCAAGAGCATTCATGTACAGACCGAACGTCTGCATGTAAGGCACAATTATTGTGAGAGGCAATCGACTTCAGTTTTGAATACAAAATCGGGTACGTGATGTAAGCCATGCTCGTCAGAAGCAGCTCTTGCTTGTTCTCAGACGCCTAAATAAATCAATCTGAATGAGTATGTCGCTATTTTGAGAAGCTGGAAGGTGTTTGGCATAGTATTGAGAGATGTGCGAGTAACGCGTAGGTATTTTGATACATAGGCTGCAGATAATTTTAGATTGGTGCGCAGACGTGTCGAATTCTTAGTTAATTGGCAGAGGAGATAATCGTATATTTAAATCATTCTGCTAAGAAGCTGCTTCAACGAGGAACTATCCTCTAATACCACTGTCATTAGGTTATTAATTACCATCTTATTTTATGGTTTGTACATAATTAGGGAATGCAATCTCGAGCCGAGATTGACGACTCGAGATCTCGGTCGAGATCTTAGGGTTCGAGATTGACCAACTCGAGATCTCGTTGAATTATTGGTCGAGATCTCGAAATTTCGAGATCGAGATCGAGATTTTTCTTATCTTATATAAAAATCATCAAAATCCAACTTTTTTCCATGCCATGGTACTGTTGTAATATTAATCATGTCGGAGGATCCATCTGAGCTTCTAGGCCGAAAATTTCGATGTGTTAACCGGGTACGCGATACCGGCTCCCCGAGCTTCGACTGACTTTTCCTCACTACTAGTCAGTAGTATCCCATCCCTTACAACTTATATCTGGGCTCGAAGTCTTCTAAATAAAAATCGTTTCAGTGGGATCTTGTGTTGAGTGCATGTCAGTTGGATGGTTTTAGTAGTTTCGTATTCTGCTAACAGTTTTAGTATGGAAAATCACAGTGGCAATAGAATGACAGTTGAGTGCCGCTGGCAATGGCTGCAAGATCGCAGAGTTGAGGCCCTGTTATATCCTTTCCATCTTATTCGTTTTCCCTATAAATGTCTAACAGCAGCAGTCTTCTCTTGCTGAATAAATAATGCGCTCGGTGTAGACCGGCAGACACCGGAAACTAAGCTACGCACATCAATAAACACTCTCGAAATCTCGTTCAAAATCTCGAAGGATACTGTCGAGATCTCGAAGGATTTTTCTGACACGAGATTTCCTTTTTCGAGATCTCGATCTCGAAAAATAGCTCGAGATCTCGGTGATTTCGAGATCTCGCGAGATCGAGATTGCATTCCCTATACATAATTGTAATGACGTTACGTTCAATAATATTTTTTGCAATTACGGAAATGGAAAAATCTGCATTAATTATTATCTGATTGCAAATTGATGAGGTGCCGTTGCAAGATTCCTATTTATTTGTTTTTCTTTAGATGGCATTATTAGATTTTGACGATAAATTAGTTCATTTAAATTAACACGGGCCTTATGTGGAGTGTTAAATAAGGCATTAATTGTGAGTCTCGTATAGATTACTATCGTGAGCTCGCACCGTTCAGCTTTGGGCGTCCCCTCGGTTCGTCGCCAGTTGGTCACCCCCATTTAAATACCACTTCACATTGTGGCTTGTGCGCACATTGCCGGCATATAATAGCATTAACGTTTCGGTCTTATTGATTTGATATGTTTGTTGTAGCGTTTTGTAGCTACATGCTATATCAATCATCGCCTTTGTTTCTTTTTCGTCACGTGCTAATTCATACTTTTCTTCGTTTAGGATAGGACCACGCTTTATTCATTTTTCGTCAAATGCTAATTCATGATTTTCTTCGTTAAGGGTTTTGCTTTCTTGTATCAAAACATTCAAGTTTGATCTTCTGTTGTTGTTTTCGTTTCCAAATAATATCGTAAGCGTTGTTATTCCTACCGAAAAAACCGTCTTTGTTGAAGCGTGATAGCTAGAGATGCAATGATTAATTACGTATTCCGATTTCTATCTCATTCTCGTCAATTGACGGCGGGGAGAGAATGAATCATGCTCCAAGGAGCGGAATCCGGGGGTAACAAATGGAGGCGAGCTCGGGTAAATACGGCACAATGCCGAGGGTCGCGTCGCCCGCTTTGGGGTAAGTGGTCCCGGTCACGTCAATATGCGCCTTTATTACGACGCTCCCGATAATAATTCATTCGTCTGCCACGATATTGAACCGAGCGTGTTTAACCAACGCGTCAGCCATGACTCTCTAAATAACATCACTGTTTCTAAACAGTGCCTTGAATTGATTGGTGGGGCAGGTAATGAATTCTTTATTTCTGTTCGATGTCTGCCCTTGAGTTTCTTGCATTGTCTATCTAGGACAGCGTTTGTGTTATCTTCGTTTTTTAAGTGTCTAAATTGATATCATTCAGTTAAATTTATTAGGGTACTTAAATGGAAATCACTGCTCAAAGTATAACTAGCAGTTTCTTTTTTTACGTCAGTGTAAGCACGTGGTGCAATGCATGTTGTGCCAGTGTATCCGCCCTCAGCCTCAACGCTCAGCGTGGTAACTGACGTTTTTTCCCACGATCGCTCCCAAGCGCTACAAATCTGTTATTTTATTAACCATTATGTTACATTAGTTGTTTTTAAGAGCTTCAAGTTTGTTTTTGTCTTCTTTGACGAGTTGATCTTTGTGACTGAGTTGACGTTAGCTAACTTTATGTTTACGATTGTCATGTTGACGATTTATTACCTTATTCGTTCTAGCTGGTCTCTTGGACACTTCCTGATATTCATGGTCATTTTGTTACATTCAAAGGTCTTTTGTTTCTTCATAAATTATTATGCGGTTGGCTTGTTTCAAAATTGTATCAATTTAGTTAGCAACTGGTGTTCGTTAATTTTCCCCACTACCCTTAAGTGAAGTAGACTTCCTGTGTCGAGTTCACACAATCTCGTTGCCGGTCCCCGTTTTATTATTATTTACTTATTGGTTTTGTATAGGGCAGGCGCAGCCATCAACAATATGTCGTTTGTAAAGGTGACTACAAAACAAAGCCGTTGAGCGCCTCAACTTAGCACCTGCCTGGCATTTTTTATTAATAATATTACAGCTCGTAATGATTATCGGAAGTTTTTTTCGGTATCGATTTACTAGCACATGCCAGGCTGGTTTCGAAATGTTCGAGATGAGTAGAACTATTCGATGCGCTCGGTTGTGTGGCTAGTTTAATGTTTTGTTTGTTTGTGTTTATTGTAAGCGCTAAAGTGCAGTCACCGCATGCATTCCCATCGCGGGCTGGTGTGAGTGCGCGCCGTGCCGCTGTGTGCGTGCGCGCGCTGGTGTGCGTGACTGCGCGCGTGTGGGTGCTGGGCGCCCTGAAGCGTTTGTGCGTGTGAATGGAAGAGCACATTTCATTTCATTATAATTGCAGCGATGCGCGGTCGGCAATGTCACACTTCTAGCTCACCCTTCCTTTATAGGGGTATACTTTAAATAAACTTCTCACATTTCGTACTTATTTGGATTATACGATTAGAAAATATTATCCAAGGTTGAATCGGGTCGATAGTTACTTTGCTAAACAAATTGATTTTTAAGTAGAAGCCAACGAATGTGGTAGTAGGTATTTATGTATGAAGTAAATTTTTGATTTTATTGCTTGTTAACTACGATAAGGTAGCACAGGTAAGCGAGTCACGTTTTAGCGTTTTGTTGTAATATAAACAAACTTGTTCCGGATAAGATAAAACGGTAAGGTTTAGTGCCGATGTACCTACTTGCATACATCGCGCGTTTTCGTTACTGATAATCACTATGAGCGCGTTCTTGCTCGTGTTATTATTTATGTTTGCTTCTGGAATTATTTTCACTTCGCATAGCTCAGACTAAACACTAAACGTTATTATTTCTTTATCAAGTTCACTTACAACGCCATTTCCTCTTAAGAATTTTATGAATTTATTGATATTTCAGCAATAACTCAATTCATTTTGTTATGTAATTCACATGTTTCAGTGTGTTCAATCAAACTGAATTTTTCCATTGTCATGCATGATGTTTACTTTTCAAGCCATTGAGCACTTTATATGGATGATTTTATAAGGAGTTTGATGCAAGCTTTGATTCTGATAAAAAGCACTTTTAAATGTACGTAAAAATTTACTCACCTAGGGGTGTTGTATCTGTATCCAATGGTCCCTTGCAGAGGGTGGTTTTTGTTTCCTTCGGGAGCGTGGGCTCCCGAGAAATAGTGGGACTCGGCGTACACAGTACCTCCAGAGTTCGCCGTCCTGTCGTTCCGGACGCACCCCCTGTAAAACGACGCACGTTGTAGCCACAGAAAAAATTGGCAGTTTTAGGTCAACGGCCAATTCGGTGTTGCATTCGGAAAATTTCCAATTTTCTCCGACACCGTACTCGTGTCAGCGAGCGTACTTGGCTGTTATCGTGCGCCGCGTGAATTTCGCTTCAGCCGTGGCTTTCGATGCGATCGTCAACAATCAACGCGACGAAGCGCTCATCGTAACTCGCACTCGAAACACCTTCACATGAACTTCAAATATCGAACGTTCTTGTGTTTTCCACTTCACATTTTTTTTGCTCTCTATTTTCTATATTTATTTTGTTTTCGTTTTTATTTTTCATTGCTATTCTTATATTTTCTGGTTGTGTTTTCAAATTGATTTCTCTTTATTCGTCTTAAGCCATCTCAAATTTTTCTTCACCAGAATTTTGTAAAGCACTTTTAATATTTGTTTCGATGGAATCATTGTGTTTTCATTTCTCAGTTCCGTCACTACGATGAACGCTTCGTGCTGATTCGGACACTCGACAATCAGCTGAGGCAAAATCCAACGTGTGCACTTTTAACGACAGGTGGTGATCTATTTGATCAGTTTTGACAAGTTCATTATCATTCTTAATCGAAAATATTAAAACAAATTTTTTATCATCGACTTGTAAAATTTTTTCAACTTGTTTTCGAATTTTATCAAACTTGTCAAAATTGTATCAATGATCACAAAAAACTAATGCACTTTTAATTACTTCAACTATATCACTGCCACGATGAAGATCCTCACAAAATTCACTTTGTTTATATTTTTTCAATCCAACACTTTCTTGTCACTTCGATGCAATCCGTATATTTTGTCACTGCACTGTTTGTGTGTTGAAAAATCCAAAATTTCACTTTGCACAATCCATGAAAAAATCCAAAATCCAGGGTGTGATTTGTTTTTGTCACTGTACTCCAGTCATACGATTTATCCTTCACTCATAAAGTCCGACTTTGAAATCACCGAAACATCATAGACGTGCGACACGAGCGTCGTTCGCGACGTCACTGACAGCGAACAACCGTGTATTGGGCCGTCAAAGGTAACACTGGCTCGAGCCGGCGACGGTGAGAGGTTGCGCGGGGCGCTCCCACCCCGCGCGACGTTGCCAGCTCGCGCGATAAGTGGCGCGCCCCGTCCCCCTCTGTCGTCGGCCGTCGTCTCGACACTCGCGATCGGCCGCTCTCGGGCGCCACTGTCGCTATATCGGCGCTCTGCCCCGCCCCGCACACCACGTTTTCACGTAACGGTCCTCAATCGAGCGCTATACAGCGACCGGGATACTTGTGTCGATGCGATTAGTTAAATGAGCGAAGTAGATCATCCGATGGCCGTCGATGGGAATGTATATATAGACGTAAATAAGTCTGATGACGGAATGATCCGAAATAGCTTTGTTAGTTTCTCAGGTAGAGGATGTATGGAGAGTTTTTGCGCAGCGGCGCGGTCGGGTAGCGTCTGCGTCGTCGGGGCATAATAATTAGCGACGATAAACAATGGGCATGTCGTCCTCTGGCCGCTACCTGCGCGCGGCGGCGGCGGCGTTGAGGCCGAGCGGCCGTCCTGCGCGTCCTTGCCTTCGCCGCGCTTTGTGCCAGATCCGCGTCCATTGCTCGTCAAAACATTATCGTTGATTGATTTATAATCTTGTGCGAAGTCGCGTCAGCGGTATTCAGATTAAATACATCTATTTGCATATTTATACGTCTGCTCTCGTTACAACCTCGCCACACCTTTTTGTTACAATTAAGATGGCTTGCGTTATTAAATGTGTTGATTGATTGATGAGATTAATTACCTTTTTTAATCGTTAAATTGTCAACAGCTGAACTTAAGACACTTTCGATGTTATCTATCTCAATCATAATATTATTAGCGTGTAAATCCGGTTTCAATTTGTTGTTAATTTGTCAACTAACTTGTGATACACACCGATTGACATTATCTCGATAGTATCGATTTTTCGATTGATAACTTTATCAACGCTACGTTCAGCCATCGTTATAATCTTTTTAGTTATTGACGAGCACATACGTAGGTACTTTTACCTTGCATTATTTTCCTCTTCACCTATTTTCGCAATCATATTGACCTTTATGCAAAATTCTTTGTCCTGCTTATCATCTTTGTCATAGTTTGTCAAATTAATGATAAAAGATAAATCTACAATTTATTCATCAAATTGTCTTTGTTGTCGCTTAGTGCATTTCACTGCCGATGCATCGATAGTGAAATGTAATGAAGTGACAACTGGGTAGCGGAAAGTATCCGTGTTAATAGCCGGTGTTGCCATTTGTAGAAAAATAGTTGGAGTTGATGCCGTGTGATGCCGGCTTAGAATAGCATCACCCCAATTCTACCCGAGGGTGTCGTAAAAAGCGACTAAGGGATAATTATCCGGGGAATGGGCAGCAGCGTTCCCTGTGAATTAAACAACTTGCACTGCGCTCGCCAATCCGCCTGCCAAGCGTGGTGAGTATGGCAATACCCCCCAATATGGGGGAGGCCCATGTCCAGCAGTGGACTGATGTGGCTGTAAAGGTAAAGGTAAAGTTGGAGTTATTATATTGCAACACTATTCAGTTATCTATGATTAACAAATACGGCAATCTTATTGCATTTCACGTGTTTTTATAAAAAAAAATAAGCTGACACCTAATGAATAGAAATAAAATATGGCTATGGTGATGGCTGATGATGTTGAATATGTTGATAAGCTGAAATTAATATTTTAATACTTAGTCAGCATATTTCAAAATTTTCCGCATTAATGCTTAGGCGATGAGTAATTACCTAAATATATTAGTTTAGTACCGATAGAAAGAGGTTTGAAAAATGTTTCAGTTTAATTTGGATCATCAGGTATGCTAAATACTATAATAATAAAATTAAAATGGCTTCCAAGTTCAATTATCTATCACACGATCACACAAAGGTATGCGACATCGACATTTGTAAACAAACCTAAAGCGGAAAAATCTGAACATAAACAAACGCTCCGACACTTGGCAACACAAAGCGAGCGCAGCGCGCATTTTTCGCTGCGCCGGCGCGCGCGGGAAAGTCGGGAAAGCGGTGCGCGCCGTCCGCGTTCCACCGGCCGCCGCACCACCCCGCGCTGCGCGTGCGCACATCGCCCGCCACCAGCCCTCTGCTGGGCCATTCATAAAACTTGTAAACTGGATCGGCGGCGGCTAGAGAGCTTGGCTGTATATTCGGAATTCGGATGTTGCTTGTGTTTGGAAATATTTATCATTCCTCATTTATTGTAACTATAGGTTAGCGGTGGCATTGGGTTAGGGTTTGTCTCTATAGTAGGTAGTTACGGTACTTGCTTAGTAGTTTCATTTTATTTTTAGAGTAATTTTTATTTTATTATTGCGTGCTACGATCACCCGCCACCAGCCCTCTGCTGGGCCATTCATAAAGATTGTAAACTGGATCGACGGCGGATAGAGAGCTTGTGTTCGGATGCTGCTTGTGAGGTTGCTTGTGACTTCATTGTGTTTGGGATTGTGTGATTTTTTTTTCGTTTCCTTTTTTACTTTTTACGTATCATTCATTGTGGCTAGAAATTTGGCTCTACATCATGTTGTTTACTTGTTTAGTAGTATAATTTATTTATTGTTATTGTATTATTTTTTTATAAGACCCTGAAAATATATTTCAATAAAATAATTTAGTGTCGATTCACGTCAAGGCACCAAATATTGTCATTTCAATTTGACGTAGGCTGTCATATCTCTACAATCAAATTCCACAATGATATGTAGATTAGTCGTGTCTGATCCTTAGACGAGTTCAATCAAATGAATGTAGAGATTTCCATGCAAAAGGCAGTTTCAATGTAAACACCATGTAATAATTTAAAAAATGTTGTACCTACTGACACTAGACACAATTTTTTAGTTGAGTATAAAACCAACGTATAATCAGAGTCATGTGTTTATTGCGCTAACAACAAGAACTTTAGGTAACTAGATTTCATGACTAAGTCCTTGCGATAAAAAAAAGTGCATATCGAAAATTAGTAGTTTGGAATGCATTAGTGCAAAGAATTGAACTAAAAAGATCAAGGTATTTTGGAAAGCATGATTTATTATTTTGCGCAATATTTATTTACTATAACAGTACCTAAAATTAAATTAAGCACCACAAAATGAAAAAACCCTATGGTAGGTAGAGCGTGTCAAAATAAATAAAATTCGGAACATGTGTGTAAGTCATATCATAACTCATAACCATTTAGTTAAATGCGTTCTCCTTGTATCGATTATAACGCGTTGTGTATCTCTGCTAAACGTTATCTGCGAAGATAAGCGTGACGCGCACAGATAACACACTATCTGCATTGTTACACGTACGACGTTTTGTTGTACTAAATGCTTGTTAGTTTATACTAAGAGTTTCTAAATCATATTCGATTTAGTCTTTAAAGTCATCCACCGATAAAAATATGAGTTATTTTTTTACACCCTGTATACCTACTTTTATCTCTAGCTTCAGCTTTAGTTTAAACTTAGGTAGCACTTTGATGTATTTAAATGATGATTAAAAACTGTAATGAAAAAAGGTTTCGATATATTTCTGAACGACACAATTATTAGAAAGAATAGAAAAGTAAAAAAAAATACTGATGACTCATCGTGAGATTTCATATATCGCCATTTAGTCACTATACGTAATTCTAAGGAAAAAAATTAAATTAAACACGTTGATTAGGCCATCGTACTGAAATTTTTGGAACAACAATGAAACACGTTAAAAAATATCGGCCTTCCATACAAAATTTACGATCAGCTAACTTTGTATGGGTGGTCGAAAAAAAATTCTCTTGCCCAACTTAAGGAATTTTTTTACAAGCACGGTGTATTTTTCAGGATTTCAGCTCATACCTACTGCTTTTCTTCTCGACTCAGCCTTATTTGGTTTTTAGAACCAGCTCAGATCAAAATCAAGAGCGAATATACCAAAAAATAAAATAACTAATGTTGGCATGTAGAGTTTCTAATACAAAATGAAGAATTAAAAAGTGTGGAAGATTTTAAAACCAACCAAATTGTAACACAGCTTCAGCTAGTAAAACCACAACAGTTCAGCATCAAAGCTGGAAAACTAAGAATTAAAGAGTTTCCCGTTGACAGCCGTTATAAATCACTAGACGCATCTTAAACTGTGTTTATTTTACGATTGAGCTGAGAACAAAGATGTTGGCAATAGACTTGTCTTAATAAAAAATGTAGAGGTTGATCCAGAAGTGCCGTGAAATAAGTTTTCCGGTAATCTATTTAGTGATTTCGGCATCTGGGTCGTTCTGTCATAGAGATTAAGAATGTATTTTTTTGTTTTTTATTTGTTATTGTCCATCATGCCTTTGTATTTGTTTTTATCATATTTATTTATGTATATTTTGGTAACTATAAAAAGTTTGACAAATTTGTTTACTTGTTACGAAATACCAATGAACCGATATTTTGGCGATTTGCAGTTCTTTGCTTGTAATCATTTTGGTGTAAAAAGATGATTCGAGTTATAAAATAACAAAAGATTAAATGAAATGATGTCAAAGAAATGTGAGGGGATTTAAATGAAAACTTCACTTTTTATAGGTACCTTAGCGACTGAAAGACATTTGACAAAAATGATCAGCTGTTCGTACTTTATTTCCGTAACACCTTGTATGTACTTTGTGAGAATTAATCGTATATTTGAGGAAAATAATAGTAAAATATCTACAATTTTCAGACACTTGTATGTATAGTATAAATCTGTATTCCCCATGTAGATACGGCTTTTATCGTAAGCGCGGTTTTGCAAGCCGGCGCTCGCGCAGCACACCGTAAAAAGCAGACGTTTTCAAACATGCACTTCTATTTCCGGTCAAGCACTCTTTAACTCAACTACGGAACATATGGGCATTGGTGTAAACGACTAAGTATCATCGCTTTGTGTGAATTAATCGTATACTTGGGAAAAATTATAATATACATACTCTTTATTGCATAAAATGTACAGAAAAATATTTACAATATTTGTCGCAAGGGCGAACTTATCTCTTAAAAGAGATCTCTTCCAGCCAACCCATGTCTTGTGTGAGAGCTTAAAACTTTTGGGGCAAATTAGCAATAATATATTAAAAAAGAAAAATTTGACAAAATGAACACATAACTAAGTTGAATAATATATCGTACATACATAATTATACATACCTACTTACATAAATAAATAAACAATACTTACATAAAAAGCATTATAATACATAAACATACATAAATATATCACATAACACATAACTAAGTTGAATAATATATCGTACATACATAATTATACATACCTACTTACATAAATAAATAAACAATACTTACATAAAAAGCATTATAATACATAAACATACATAAATATATCAAAGTTGTTGAGAAATGAAGTGCTCTTTTACTCTCTTCTTAAAAACAGAAATAGAGGGGCTTTCCTGTATAGTCCTGGGGAGATTATTCCACAGCTGTGCAGCTTTTACAGAAAAAGAGTTAAAAAGAAATTTGGTGTTCGCTCTAGGACACTGCAGCACCTTAGTGATGCAGGCGCGCCTAGGACGGGGATCTGGAGGAAGAAAATGGAAGCGGGAGCGGAGATAGTCGGGAGTGGCGGGATTGTGAAGGATGTTGTAGAGAGTGGACAGGATGTGCACATCGCGGCGAAGGCGAATTGGAAGCCACTTAAGCTGAGCACGAAATTCTGAGCCATGATCGAACTTACGTAGTCCGAAAATAAATCTGATAGCTAGGTTTTGTAGTCGCTCAAGCTTATTGAGTAATTCTTCCGTCGCATCCAGGTAACAGACATCAAATCTATTCAAATTATAGTGAAATAGCGAAAATTTATTAACTTTTTGGTTACAAAGTTAATACAAACGAAGTGTTCCAATAATTACTATCTTGTGGAAAATGTCTACAAAATAGTAAACATTTAGCGAAAATTTAAGTCAGATACAATTCACGACAAGAGTAAATTGGCAGTACCTAGGCAAGCATGTTCCAACATCGTCTGCCCTGCACCATCAATTACCAACAGGTGATACCTTTACCTTTACAGCCACGACAGTCCACTGCTGGACATGGGCCTCCCCCGTATTGGGGGGTATTGCCATACTCACCACGCTTGGCAGGCGGATTGGCGAGCGCAGTGCAAGAAGTTTAATTCACAGATAACGCTGCTTGCTGCCCATTCCCTGGATAATTATCCCTTAGTCGCTTTTTACGACACCCACGGGTAGAATTGGGGTGATGCTATTCTAAGCCGGCATCACACGACAACAACCAACAGGTGATATAGCAGACAAATGCTATCATAATTAAAAACTATGTCTGATATCATTGTACAATTTTCAGACACTTTCATGGTGCTGGATTTATCGACAATAGGTATTAATAGAATGGAATATCGAAACGGATTATAAGTATCATGCTTATTAACATTTCTTTGACTACTATTGCTTCTATTTATTAATGACAAGTTAATATGGATAAGTAGAGTCATCAACAAGTCATCAATTTTATATGACTGTCATCACATAGGTTTGTATCGATTTTAAGTAAAATCAGGCCTGGCGCACTCCGCGGCGTAGGTATAGAGTTGCAAGTACGTGCGGCGACACCCGCGGGAAGGTTAGTCAGTTGGTTGCCGCGCGCCGCACATTACGCGCGCGCTCCGATGCCGTTCGCATTTCTTCACGAGATTTATTTTATTTTATCAATTGTGAATGAAATAACTCACCTTCCTGCCTCATTCGTAAATTTTGTAGAATATTGCAATTTTAATACTTTTCTAATATTTGTGCTTTGATTTTCTTTCAATATCCTACTTTTAACAAAACAGTTTATTTATGTTTTACTCGGATGTAGAAATGTATCCCAGTATACTTTTCGTAGGTACCTACTTTCATATAAATTTTGCAAATTCACATCCCTACAAAGCGCGCCGGCTGTGACCTTCAAAGGTGGTCTGCGGCAGATAAACTTTCGCGCGCAGCAATTCGGCTCATTTTTGCTTGCGCGCGGAATGAGTAGGCTAATATAAGAGTAGGTATCCAAAGCGGGCGCGAGGGAAATTGTACTTTATTATCGCGCGTAAAGATTTATATTTGTTGAATTGCTATGGCGGAGTGCGTCTTCTGTACCTGTACTTAGGGCATGCAATATCGGAAGTTTATCAATTCCGGAACTGAGTTTCGATATTAATGCCTAATTCCGGAATTCCGGAACCAATTCCGGAATTAACAATTTTTTGATTGTGTTCAATTTTAAATAGCGTTACTAAGTATTGAGCTAATGCTTACGTAGAATTAGTCTTTTAATCACTTTTTGAGAACAAATCAGCTAAGTATGTAAGGAAACATTAAGGGTAAATTAATTTTGAAACGTTTTAAAAATTTATATTACCTGGAGGGGCAGAATGAAAGGATGCACTGTTTTTAGAAATGCAGAATTAACCTGGTTCACGAATGGGCTCAGGAGAGAGGGACATGCTCGCTCTGGTGTATTTTATCATAGAGCCAAATTCAGTGTGTCCACTGACCTGGAATATTTTGCGATCGTCTTCCAGACCGAGATTGAGTACGTCTGTCTTAACCTGACATACAAAGGAATAAGGATACTCAATAACGTCTGCTCCTAAGAACACACAGGTAAAAGTAAACACGTAGAATATCCTAATGAGATAAGAATTTAAGCAAACTCCAGAGTCGGTCAACACAAAAAAAAAATAACGTCGTCAGCTTCAAGTTATATAGACTATTGAGCTCTTGAACCATCTCGCCAACAGATATGTGATCCAGCATGGCACTTAGACATAGCAGGAAACGGAGCTAGGCATCAACATAACTGCAACTCGCAGTGTCTTGAACAAATGGGTTAACCAACAAGCCGAAGAACTCTAGAAGGGATCAGCAAGCCTAACACGCTCTAAACGGCTGATCCGGAGATTATCACAGAAATATATTTCCGCGATACTATTAATGAACCGAAATAACGTCATGTAATTAGCTTCGTTCAGTTTGTACTCTGAACGTGTGAAAGAGAACAAAAGACGAAAACTATATTTGCAAAATAAGTAGGAAACTGTTTCGATTTCAGTTCATCTCTTTAGGTAAGAAAGTGAACCTTATGGCAGTTATTCGAAACTGCGTCCATATGGACTACTGGTGCAAATTTGCAAGGCATCGGTAAACCGTATGAACGTAGTTTCGGAATAACCTCAGGTTGATTACAAGGACCCTTTCGGGTTCGGCACAGTAAGCTCATCTGCCAAATCTACATACTATAAATTTTGAGCTGAGGACGATGAAACACAGCTTCACGATCTCTGCGAACGTGAGGCACTTGTGCAAATAAGATGCAAACCGGACTACGAGCCGCCACTGGCCACTAGTTGTCCTCGAAGGAGGTCTAATCTCTTGACCCAGAACAGGTTGTGATATTCCTTGAAATGGCCCGTCATCTAACAAAAACGGGCAGCCACAATAGATTTACAAAGGTCACAGTAGCTGTTAGTCTTTTCAGGACCAACGCTTTTTTCTTAATTAATAGTAATATACTAATATCGGAATAACGATATTACATCTTCCAATTCCGGAATTGTAATATCGGAAAAAACCGTCCGAAATTCCGGAATTACGAAATTCCGGAATTCCGGAATGCATGCCCTACTGTACTATTATGTATTCTGTGGTAAAATAACAACCTACTATGTCATTCTATGGTTAAGACGGCCACTCGCTGCATTCGCCGCCGTATGAAAGTTGCATAGCGTTCCCTTTTTCACTTGAGTTTACTACCAAATGGGAAAGGGAGCACCATACAACTGTCATAAAGCAGCGAATGCGGTGGCTGTCTCAACTGTAGAAAGGTTTAATACAAAGTACAAACTGCCTTCTGCCGTGTGATGCCGGCTTAGAATAGCATCACCCCATATCTTTTCCAAGGGTGTAAGGCAAAGTGAGATTTGATGTGTATTGCAATTTTAGGCGACAGTCTGACAACTGGTCTCTATGGTCATATGAATTCTTCTGAATGACTCTCAACCTTTTTTTAGACGAGGAGCTTTTTCAGCGGTTTACTTTCTGCCTACCTCGCAATGGATATACGCGTGATATATGTACGTTTAAATGTATAACAACTTACCATTTCATACTACGCAGTTTTATTATGAAGTACAAACTGCCCTCAAGTTATTTGTAGTTATTGAGCCATATTTACAATGAGTTCAGTGAACAAATAGATGCCAAACCGCACTGTTTATCGATTCACCGCAAAATATGAGCACAACTGATAGCATTTTGTTAGATAACGATTCATATCATAAACTATTTCACTTCAGATAACCATAACTATTATTAATTCACAATTATGCCATAATTAATTATTATTTATTTTTATTTCAGCTATTGAATACCTAAGTCTTTCTAGTTTCATTTTCAAAGAGGCTGAGGCCTGAAGCAATGGTTTTGCAATTACTGATATATTAGTATAACTAGCTGGTGCCCGCGAACTTCGTTTCGCCAAAGAAGTTTTTGAGCTAACAGAAGCTGCACATCATGCTAAACAACTTTTTCAATACAGACATTTTCGTATCTCATAAGGGCGCCACACACCAGGCGCGTATGCGTGACGTGCACGTCATCACGCGCGTAGAGATGACGTTGTATCGTATGGAATTGTATGATAGGCTTGCCTGCGTATGCGTGCACGTAATCACGCGAGTAGTGCGGTATGCGGTGCCTCATACAATCCCAGACGATACAACGTCATCTCTATGCGCGTGATGACGTGCACGTCACGCATACAGACAGGCCCGGTGTGTGGCGCCCTTTAAAATTTTTCCGACTTCCTGGTGTTACGTCACGTAGGTACAGACAGTACCTCCAGTGCTGATAATAGTTCTCACTAATAATCAAATATGATCAGCACGTTTATCTTCCACCATACCAAACATCTAAAAAGTTTCATGCACAATTATACCACACAGACAGTTTGAACTCTTCTTCCTTGCCACCTTCCCACTTTATGTGGTGCTGGCTCTCCTATTTTTTTGGTGCCATAACGTTCTTTCTGAGGTTCTCGAGTCAGTTAGGTCTTCTTTTTTTGCGCCTGGTCATACACACTAACTGACAACATTTTCAAAAATAGGTAGTGCGATATTGATATTAATTGTTTACTTATTTGATTACCCGCCCATTATTTTTAGGGTTCCGCACCAAAAGTGTACCCTATTACTGAGACTTCGCATCACTGTCTGTCTATAACCATGTTTATCCTACTAAAAAGGCGGATGTTTGTGTGTATGTTTGTTACGACATCACGCTAAAACGGCTGATTAGATTGACATGAAATTTTGCACAAATGTAGAAAAGTATCTAGAATAACACATAAGCTACTTTTTACCACGGAAAAATGTCTTATTCCTACGGGATCACGCATATTCCAATATTTTGCAAAGGTGGCGTGACTGAGCCGATTTGCGTTTTAAACGTTTTCGCTGAAAACTAACAGCGACATCTCTTGGTGAGTAATGCTTTTTTCCCGCGGAATAATAGGTTGCAGCGGGTGAAACCGCTGACGGGCAGCTAGTATCTCATAAACCGTGATAGTAAGACAGTTAAACTTTTAAATTTAAATTACAGATGTTGTATTTCTGTTACCATTGCGGCTCCCATACAACTAACATGATTTTTATGCAATTTTTACACATATGGTACGTTCTCAATTTCGATGTTTGTCTCATAGTTAGTATTTTATGCGTGATTGGTACGATTGGAGCAGGCAAATGATGATGGTGATGACGATGATGATGAAATAACCTGGAAAAACCCCAGACTACCGCCGATGATCCCTCCTGTTTCAAACTCTGAGCGCAAGAGTCACACCTTGATATAGGTAGTTGGCTACAGTAGGTACCAACGCAACGCCAGTGTTTCTTTAAAATTTTATGTGAAGGAGCAAACCCAGCTTAACCCATGTCGATGGATGCTTGTTTCTTTCTATTTCTTCTAATTAGTGAAATAATCACTTCTGTTTTTGTTTTCTTATTAAAAAGTTGTGTAGGTACTATACTTTTTAAAATTCCCTTAGGACCGGTATGCTACCAGTCCCGTTAAGGTACCTGCAAAAAGTGATAGGCCTGCAGAAGCAGCCCATCACAGTTGTACAGTTTTTTTTGTAGCTGTTTCTGCACTTAGTTCCTACTATAGATGTCGCTGCAGGTTTCTAAGACACGCTATCGAAATGTTCTTTTGAAAACTATTGCAGGGGTACTTGACACCGACCTGATACAGATTTAATCCAGAGCGAAGTAAGGCATTCTAGAGTAGAATTCTGAACGCAGCGAAGGATTCAAAGTACGTCGCCCGAGCCACAATACAGGGTGTAAGTGACAGGTCTCCGAATACTGATAGGGTGCATTCAGATCATGAAATTGAACAACTTGCTATAGAAATAAATTTCAGGAAAAGAAAAAATGTTTTCGGCTTCCTTCCCATACAAAATCACGATCAACCGATTGCATTTACTATGGGAAGTCAAAAATGTTTTTACATTTCCTGAAATTTATTTCTATGGGAAGTTGTTCAGTTTCATGGTCTGAATGCACCCCTTCAGTATTCGGAGGGCTGTCCCTTAAACCCTGTATATTTTGCGCCCGAGTAATTCATTCCACTTTCCATCACCCTCTATGAGAATATAAAAGGCGCCTCATATTTTATTGCAATATCATACTTTCACTGTTACTTTAACTAATTTTTAAAAAGATAAATAAAATTCTATCAATCGTGTATTTTTTGCTGAAAATTATGGAGTATCTTTTTTTTAGTTCTGTCGGGGCGGCGCGACTATGGGCCGTCGTCCCATACAACCTTTATTCGAACAATATTTGCATTCCATTTCTTTGGCGCTGACTGAACATCAAGCAAGATGTTCTAAATTCAAAGTAGTTTTGTTCGAACTTGTTAAGTTCTTAATTTAAAAAGTGCGAATAAAAGAACTTTGCGGCGCGTTCTTTTCGAATAGATAGGATGAAAACAACTTTCCCCAAGGAACATACCTAGTTCAAAATATAAGGAGTAAAAAAAATAACTGCAAATATTTTAAGGAGTGAACCAGCCCATGAAACTGAACAACTTTCCCCAGGGAACATAGGTAGAAATATGAAATAATTTGGACCTTCTATACAAAATGTTCTGGCCGGCCCAGGGCCAAATTTTTTTTTTTTTTAAATTTTGACCTACTTATGTTTCTTAGGAAAAGTTGTTCAGTTTTATGGACTGGTTTACTCGTTAAAATATTTGCAGTTATTTTTTTACATACTGTAGGAAAGGATAATTGTACCTCCCATACAAAATGCTCCAGCCCATAGCCGACCGTGTTAAATTTGTAGGGAAGGTCAATTATTTTTTCATTATTCGACCTATGTTCCTTGGGGAAAGTTGTTCAGTTTCATGGACTGGTTCACCCCTTAAAATAATTTAAGTAGTTTTTTTTACATCTAATACTTATTCCTCTACCGCACGCAACGCGATATCGATTTACGTGCAAACTTATTTCAAGTACAGTGGCAACCCCCCCTTTTAGGGGTTGATTTTTTTTAGCCTATAACCTGGTCAGTAACTTTCCCGACATTTTGGTATAATTTGCATCAAAATCGGTTCAGTAGTTTTTGCGTGATGCTTCCTCATACAAACAGATAAACAGATAAACAGATAAACAGATAAACAGAGAAACAGATAAACAGATAAACAGACAAACAGACAAACAGAAAAAAATCTAAAAATTGCTGAAACGTGTTCTGTTATCAATTTTAAGTATCACCAAACACTTTTTTTTGGAAAATCTTCTATGTACAGACTTTCCACCCTCTACAACTTTATTATATGTATAGATAAAAACACAAAGGGTTTTCCACAATGCTCTATCAAGATCTAACAAGATAAATTACCAAAAAAGGAGGTACTTAGTTGTAGTCATTGTTTATGTACGAAACGATAATACAGAAAAACCCAAATCTAGTCCAAAAACCACAAATGGATTTCCCTTTCATAACCTAACAAATTGACTCAAAATACATTTGACACTAGCTGGCGAAATCAATAGCATAAATAAAAACTTGCTAGAACATGCTACAAATATTTAAGTCTGAAATTCTTAGAAAATTATGTCGTCATCGACCTTGATGACCCAGGTAGTCAGGTATAAAGATAAAGATTGTAAATAATAACCACGTTCCATAAAATGTGGTTGGAGTCATATCTTACACCATCAGACGCTAGAACAGTTTTGGGATTAAAACTTGCCTTGTCCTTAAGTACGCACGTTGGAATCGGCCATGTTTGATTATAATGGTGATGAGTTAAGTCGCAGACGTCTAGATTCTACTAGCGGCCAGTCAGCGGTGTTATCCGTGGGGAATAGGCATTTTCCAGGCATGTGTTAGACATAATAAACTTTCACCTGAAAGAACTCTACTTATTACAAGAACCCGCATCAATATCCGTTGCGTGGTTTAGGGCGAGTAAGCGTATTCCACGACAGTGAAACGCAAAAAGCTATTTTATTTTACACCTTGTACCTATGGAAGATATATGACAACTTGCGCGAAAAATCTTTGACGTCAAATTCAAATAGTCCGTAATTATCCGCATTTACGCAAACTTTATACATTTTTAATGAGTTCAAATCAATGCATTTCTTTAATTTAAAATCTACCTTCATTCTATTTTAGTTTCAAGTCGTGTCTATTACCTATACATGATTGTGTACCTAGGTACGAATATATATAAAACAAAAGTCGCAAAACATCAGTGTAACTAAAATTTAAAATGCAAATCGGAATGGTAAATTAGAAAAAGTAGGTAGGTATCATACTCTTTTACTTAACGCCAATTGGTAAAAATATTTATTTGCTTAGGTAGTTACGACTTAAAAATAAAGCTGATTTAATAAAATAAAAAGTAGTTTTGTATATTGTAGAAAACTGTTTTACCAAAATTTACTCGTATCAGGTCAACCAATAATAATTTTTGATAATTTTAATGTAAAATGTGCCAAAAATACATGACATTAAAAGTTACGCTGCATATAAGTTATGTACGTAATAGATGAGTAAATAATTACCTATCATAAATATGTCTAACGAGAAGTTGTACCTATAGGTAATAGTAATATTATCTTTAAACTGGTCTTCTTATTTTAATAGTCACTCCAAGTCAAATAGGAATTCCAAATCAAAGTACCTGCATACTTAGATCGTATTTTACCTTCATAATACCAATATATGACTGAAAATCCTGTTACTCATATTGTGCTTTTATAAAGGTAAAATACCTATGTACCTATCAGTGGCGAATATTGTAACGGAGGAAACCTGGAGCAAAAAAATGCAAAATAAAAGTAGATTTAATGATAAGGGAGAGTACAGATTTGTAAAATTGGAACGGGAAACCGCTGGTAATTGGCATGTATTGCCACTGGTACGTATAGTAACCCAAATACTTTAAAATAAATTGACAGGTAGGTTTACAAATTTTGACATTTCAAACTAAATGTTAAGTGCAACTGTGCAACGACGACGGCTGGGTGGCCGTCGAATGATTTATTATCTGTCGCGAGCGGGTGGCAACAGGCTGTTTGCGCATGCGCATCCGCATCCAAACGTGCTAAACTGGTACCCAAATACTTAAATTTGAAAAGTAGGTAAGTTTGCGCATCAGGAAATTTTAAAGTACTTAAATGTGAAGCAAACCTGTCCAACGACGGCCACCCCGAGTGATTTACTATCTGTCGCGAGCGGCAACAGGGGCCTATTTAATAAAACTGACAATGCGACAATTATGTCATGGTTGACAATTCCGACAATTTGACAAGTTTCTGTTTAATAAAACTTACAGGTGACAAAATTGTCATGGTGGAAAATTTACAAATATGTCGGATTGTCGTGACAATTTGACAATTTTCTGTTTAATAAAACTTTTTCCGTGACAGGTGACAGGTGACAATTTGTCGTGAAAAACTTGTCAATTTTGCTTTATTAAACAACAAATTGTCGCGACATATTGACAAATTTGTAGAATTGTCGGATATTATTGACAGGTGCCCTTACCCTATGTCACGCAATCAAATTAAGTAATGAGAGTTATGATGATAAAGAATGCTTAGTACAAATACAACTGCGGGGCCGCCAAAGAACATTTCAGTATGATAAATTTTGCATTTGCCGTTCCGCGAATCAGAGAGCAAATGGAGGAAGACCATTCCCAGACGTAACTATCATAGGATTTTTATTATCTACCTATCCCTATCTCTGATACATAAAATCAAGTCTGACAATTTATCACTTGATTTTAAGGTTCCGTGGTTATTAATCACTAAAACTATAAGACATTATAACGGGTTTTAACTCACGGTAGGGATATATCGAGCACCCTATATTTCGGCGAAGTTACAATCGCCATGATCACGGGTAAATTAGTTTATAACGGACAATGATCTTATAGTTTTACTGACAATTTATGTCAGAAACGGACATAAATGTCGCGACAATGCAATAATTTTGTCACTGACAATTGTCAATGGTCTCGACCATGGTTTCTGACAATTGTAGAGTTTTATTAAACGCATTTACAATGGTGACAAGTTGTCACCATTTTACCTGTCGATTTTGGACATAATTGTCACCTTTATTAAACGAATTTACCATGACAATTCGACAAATTTGTAGGTTTTTGACAATTTTGTCAGATTGTCAGTTTTATTAAACGAGGCCCAGGCTGCGCTTACGCGCGTTTGCGCATGCGCATGCGCACCCAGACCGGCGCGCGCGCAAACCTGTTTTGCGCGTCGCGTCGCGGGCAACATGTCGCCGTTCGCGTGCCGACACAAGTGCGTATCTTGTACTGCATTTAAGCATTTCGCTAACTAGATTTAGGTTATAATTTTGACTTTATATTCTGTTCTATTTCATAGAGAAACTCTCGTATTTGATGGAAATTTTGGTGGAATTGTTTTATTTGAGGAACGAATTAATTTCATAATGTCACTGGTTAAAGTTAATTCGGACTCTAAAATTCTTAGGATTAACGATAATCAATCTCGAACCTTCAACGCCGCGATAATTCAGACCTCTTGGTATTCTTTCTAAAATAATTGTACCTAGTGGCCTGGCCACATAGATAAATAGCAAAGAAAAACTTGCAAAATTGTCTACCACAGGCTGGACGTGAACTTGCGACAAAAATTTGCATATCTTACAATAATTTGACGTGCAAGGATTGTTTTCACTAAACACACTTATCTTGTGATTCCGTGTATTTACAAGAAACACTTATGTTATCATCATCAATCGAAATCAGTAAAATATCAGTTCGTTTCAATTGAATTGGCGTGAGGAATATTCATCAATAGTAGAATTTCATTATGTTATTTTTTTACAGCTCACTGTACTGGCATACAAAATCTACTATTATTAATAATGTTCCAGACCACTAGGTAGACGTAAATTTCCCACATACAGTGAGGCAGGCAATTGATACGAATAAGTCCAATCATCTACATATTTACTATTAGGAAAAAGCATTGTCATAAAAAGTTTTCAGTTTAATTGAAATTTACAATTAATTGTGAAATAAACTTATCTCACGTGTTGGAGCGACTCTTTATCGATGAAGACGTCCTTATCTACAATAATGTAGAGTCATATAGATAACAATGTAGTTTTTATAACATTACAATGTTTTTCAATGTCACATACCTTTGAATAAAAATAGTATGGTATTTATGATCATACTACTTTCCAGGATTTTCTTCCGCGTTCGTTTTGTATATGGGTCTCGTAGAGGTTTGCTACGAATGTGCTACGAAATTTCTAGTAGTCCCGTTGCGCTCGCTTTAAATCTGAGCCAGTTGGAAATAGTCGATGAAAATGGTCAAGATGACTGAAATTTTGATTTTTAAAGGTACAAAATAAAGATAAAAGGGAACTAAAATCATAATCTTTAAAATACAAATATTTTTACTTTATGTGAAGCGAAATGAAATTTTACTAACATTAAGCACGTGTTAGGTAATGTAGATAGATACTTACATATATCAAAACAAAACAATAGGTAGGTAATTTAATTAGAACCGTGACGTTGATGAAAGTGGTTGATATTGAGCGATTATCAAGGCAATAAAAGTTTTATCAATTGATAAGGATGTGCAAGGTTTCTAGTCACGTCCTCCATTTTCTAGGTATGCGCGTATTGTATTGAATCAAATATTTAAGAGATCAAGTTATATTCGATTTTCGTACAGAAAATTATTATAACCATCATAAGTTCAGCCTAGAGCCTAGATAAGTTGAATAGTATGTTGGCGTAAGTATTATACCTTCAATACGACAACCTTTTAGGATAGGAATAGTCTAGATAGGGTATGAATGCGATTTAATTATGGTCATTTATTTTTATCTATTATTATGTTACATACTTATAAACAAACGAACCATCACACTTGCTATTACGCTGGACCATACTTATAGCAATATTTTACGAACTTATCGCAGCATAAGCACCACGAACTAATTAAATTAGTTCCCAAAATATCCCTGGAAACCCCGAAAATATTGTATTTACGATCCGTGAAGAATATAATTGTCTCGAACCCAATCAACTGACGCACTAACTTCACGAAAATAAAGGTACGGAGAGATTTCGTATTCGGATTGGGCACAATGACTCAGGCGGAATCCAGCCGTGTACTCCATCCAGCCAGTGTGGCCAGCCCTGAAAACAATATATCCAAAACAGAGTCAATTTGTTCAAATCATCTGTTTTTCGACAAAATGGTTAAACTTTCCTCAGAAGTGACGCTATCTTTCTGATAAAGGACCACCTAGTCAGAACAGTGGCAATCTGCTTATAAATGATACTTACATTCTGAAACTGGCACGGAAATGCCCTAAAGACAGCACCACAGATAGCACAAATGATCCAAAGAATGTGACACCATCTTGCAAAACTGGAACTTGTAAAAAAAGTGGCACCAATTTATTGAAATTGTGGCACCAACTTGTCAAAAATGTGGCACTAAATTGTCGATATTGTAGCAAAAACTTTTAGAAAATGTGCCACCAACTTATCGAAATTATAGGACCAACTTATTGAAAACGTGGCACCAATTTATAGGAATGTGACACCAATTTATCAAAATTGTAGCACAAACTTTTCAAAAAAAAGCGCCAATTTATTGAAATTGTAGCACCAACTTGTTGAAAATGTGGCACCAATTTAATGAAAATTGTAGCACGAACATGTCAATAGAGTGGCATAATGACACCAACTTGTCGAAAATGTGGCTTCAATTTATCGAAAATGTGGCAGCAACTGTTCGAAATTGTAGCACAAACTTGTTGAAAACGCGACACCAATTTATCGAAATCGTAGATTGTTGTAGCTCCAAAGTGTTCTAGACATATAAATGTCAAGTTCGTGTTCTCATGGAATATTTCGGTGTATTCTGGTACATCTGGCAACACCGCTTCACCACAGAATCAGAAATACAGCGCTAATTATAATCACGCGCATCCGTCGGCCGCGCGCCGACACCTCGCACCGCGCCTGCATTTGTATGGCGATTTGTTTCCGTCGCCACTAGCTTGATGAAAATGGCACTGAAATGACCTAAAGGCTACTAAAATGATCCAAAAAATGTGACACCATCTTCCAAAAATTGTGGAACTGACTTGTCAAAAATGTGGCACCAACTTGTCGAAATGTGGCACCAATTCATTGGTATTGTGGCACCAACTTTTCGAAAATGTGGCTCCAATTTATTGAAATTGTAGCACGAACTTGTCAAAAAGCTGGTTTTAATTTATCGAAAATGTGGCACTAACTTGTCAGAAGTGTGGAACTAATTTATCGAAAGCGTAGCACAAACTTATTGAAAACGTGGCACGAATTTGTCAAAATGTGGCATCAATTTATCGAAAATGTGGCACCAGCTTATTGAAATATTAGCACAAACTTGTCGAAATGTGGCACTAACTTGTTAAAAAAGTGTCTCCAACGTGTTCTAGATACACAAACGTCAAGTTCGTGTTCTCATGGAATATTTCGGCGTAATTTGGTACATGTGGCAACACCACTTCACCACAGAATCAGAAATACAGTGCTAATTATAATCACGCGCATCCGTCGGCCGCGCGCCGACACCTCGCACCGCGCCTGCATTTGTATGGCGGTTTGTTTGCGTCGTCACTAGCTTGTTTGGGCACTATGCGTTTGTCACTATTTTTTATGCGAGTCGGCAGGATTTATTACCAAAAAGCGCAAAACGCTTCATACTTTCTGCCACAATAATCGATCTACGATAGATCAGCCATTACGTTACCTTCGATCTTTGGAACGACTATTTCGGAAGCTAACATTTTAAGTTGATGTGACTCTACTACTAAGTAATATGTCGTATTAATTAAATTTTGGCAACTCTTTAATGATAACCTAAGTCTATTTTTAGGATTGATTGATTTGATACAAGTTGTCGTCTACTACCGAAACAGGTATTTCCGCTATGTTTTCAAGATAAGTGAATATTTACTCAAAAACCCGTAAATTAATGTTTAAAATTTGTCGTCATTCATTAGTTCATTTAATTCAAGAGTCTATTACAAACTTTTTTTTTTAAATTAGGTAATTTTCTTGAGACTGAAAAATATGCCGTCATATAAAAGATTCCGCATCTTTATGACCATTATGCCCTGAAGAGATCGTGGTATTCTAAATTTGAACAGATTGTGGTATTCTAAATTTGATTGCTCACGTCACTGTACTGTACTGCGTTCCTGTAACGTTCCGCTGCACGCATGAACACATGTTTCAGTATTCGTAATTATCAATACGTGGTATAAAAATAAAGTCGCTCTTCGAGATTCTCTTTCGTGGACACCGCTTCCTCCACGTAATCAACTCAACAAATTTTGATGCGATTTTTTTCAAAGCTTAGAGTGGTTTATGTGAAAGATTTGTATGCATCTATGAGTAATAAATACATGCAGGGAAAACGTCTTCACCTAACTGGAAAATGATTTGCAGAGCGGGTGAAACCGCAAAAGGGCCGCTAGTACATCAATATACTTATTACTCTAGTATATTACTCAATTGACTGATTTCTAAATAAACTTAACTTAGCAAATTATAGCCAAGTCTGCGCTATCAAGGATAGTGAGGCATAGAGAGCGGCTTGTACATAACTAGCACATACATACATACATACATACACACTCGTAGGAGCAACTGCATTGCGGTGTCGACATACGGTCAACCATACGGTGCCCTTTTGCCGACTAAATATGTTGCCATTGGAGATATTTATACTAGTTTGCGGGGACTGTATTCACAGTAGCAATTTGCGATAATATTTTTCTGAGAATATTGAATACGATACCTAGCTTGATTAATTTGCCAAGTGTTTTTATTCGAGTTTGGTTCTAAGAAAGTATTAGCGTGCTCTTAACATTCTCAAATTGAATTAAGCATTATTTTTCGAAATTCAGCCCTTCTTGGAATATACGTACGTAAAGTAAAATTATTTACGTAGTAATGTCGAAATGTAAACATTCTTCAAATATTTTGTTTATCTGTCTATCTATCACCTCACTGTATCCTTTCCAGCCCTTAAAAATAATGCGTTTTCGTCGATAAAAATCCCGATTGTCTTGTTCAAATAAGGAAATTACTACCCAAATAGCTTCCGAGCCGAAAGATTCCTCTTAGAGTTGGGCGCCGTTGAGTCAGCCGCGAGAAATAATAGGGAATGAGTACTAAATATAGTACATTAGTACTATGAATAGACGCGCCCACAGCCCGTGTAAATCAGCGCCGGTGAAGAGACGTCGTATTGTGACGTAGCTGTCTGTTTTACTAGCGCGAGCGACCGACCTCATTATTCTAACAGACAGCTTTGACGTGCAACGATCAAAATGCTGGTGCACACCCACTTACTTTTTTAACAGACAGTGCCCTTTTACTTGTCGTTAATGCGGTTAATATGTTTAATTTATTGTGTGAACGAAAGAAATCATTGTCACTCGTTTCGCGGTCTTTAAGATGAGTGAAAAACAAAAGGTGAACATGGTTTACTACGGCGTTTATTTGATACAGTGTTTATCCTCCCTTGCATCCATATTTTATTTTATTACGTACCTTCTATTTGGTTCCTAGCGTAACTGTATAGATAGACTACATGCCTAAAAAACTCTTGAACCTGAATTCTGATTCTTCTATTATAGGGCACTGCAATTCCAGCAATACTTAACTTTCTGTCTATTACCGCTATGTCTCGAACTAAACTATTAAACAACCATGCCAAGACATTCCAACAAACACTTTTTGAGATACAATTGAAATCTTTTAGAAATAGCGGCATTCGTGCCTTGTTATAAAACTGAAAAAATAAGTTTCAGTAGTTAATCCTACGTGACATAAAGAGGAAGTGCTACGTAGTACGAATTCTTAGTACAATGTCAACGCTCTAGTGATGTATTACAAACTGGCTACACGTCGGGGAACACACAACATTCCGGCTTCTTTAACAGGTTACCGAGAAGGCTATTTCGTTTATTTAAATATTGTATTTCTTTTGTTAAAAAGCGGCTGCTAAAACAAACTTACCTATAAGTAGCTATAAGTAGCAGAGGCATCAAGGGCGTGAATAGTTGTATTGAGTTTCATACATGGTAGAATATTCATAGTAGGTACACACTACACAAGTATAAAGTTAGAGTCAGTCTTATAGTAATAAGCTAAATCCGGCCCGATTCTTCTTCTACCTCTTCTTCTGGCTAACAAAGAACTCTGATGTCAGAGTTTTTCAACCGCCTAGATATTACTAACTAGCTGATAGCGAGTAGTTTTAATTTTAAGTCAGACTGCTGGTAAACCTAGGAGGCAAACAGCTATAAGATGGTTCTTCCGTACGGAATCAATGTACTTACACTTTAGTAGATATGTTACAGGCAAAACCCTTAACCAGTCAATAACGTTATTGACTGGAAAAACCAGTCAATTACGTTATTGCCTAAGGGCCTCAGTCAAAACCCTTATTGACTGGTTTTATCTATTAAAAGCAGTCAATAACGATATTGACTGACGTGCCCAGTCAAAACCCTTAATAGGTACTTCTGCCCCGGTAGCAGCAACCTAGACTGGCTGGCTGACTGTCTCGATCGCCGGTTGTTATTCCTGTCCTAAGGACATGCCCAAGTCGCAGACGGCTCTTCACAATCTAATGCTGACATTAGCGTATACGTGGCTTCACCTCCTAGATGTCATAGACTTCACGACGGTGGTTGTTAGGCTCCCGCCTAGTTCAATCGGCGAGCGAGGCTGTAGGCTTTCTTCTAGCTGCGACCATCTAACGGTCCTGATGGTGATCTCAGACCAGCCAGGCAGTCTAGGTTGCTACCACCGGGTCGGACGTACCTATTAAGGGTTTTGAAAAAAAAATCTAACGGTCTTGATGGTTACTATGCAGTAACCATTGCGTTGCGGTGAGTTTATGTGCGATGCGGCGGGTAGCACTGCGTTGCGGTGAGTTTATGTGCAGTGCGGCGGAAATCAGTGCGGTGCGGAGAGTTTCGGTGCGCGATGCGGCGGGTATCACTGGGTTGCGGTGTGTTAATGTGCTTTGCGGCGGAAAGCAGTGCGGTGCGGGAAGTATTGTTGTGTGTTGCGGCGGGTAGCGCTGATTTGCGGTGAGTTTATGTACTTTGCGGCGGAAAGCAGTGCGGTGCGAGAAGTTTTATAGTGTTTTGCGGCGGGTAGCGCTGAATTGCGGGTCAGCTAGGTGTAGATATCGCGACCTAAGTAGGTAGTTATCGTAGGGACAAGTTAGGAAAAAAAAAAGCTGAATTACGGTGAGTTTATGTGCTTTGCGGCGAAAAGCAGTGCGGTGCGGGAAGTTTTGTTGTGTGATGCGGCGGGTAGCGCTGAATTGCGGTGAGTTTAAGTGCTTTGCGGCGGAAAGCAGTGCGGTGCGAGAAGTTTTGTTGTGTGATGCGGCGGGTAGCGCTGAATTGCGGTGAGTTTATGTGCTTTGCGGCGGAAAGCAGTGCGGTGCGGGAAGTTTTGTTGTGTTATGCGGTGGGTAGCGCTGAATTACGGTGAGTTTATGTGCTTTGCGGCGAAAAGCAGTGCGGTGCGGGAAGTTTTGTTGTGTGATGCGGCGGGTAGCGCTGAATTGCGGTGAGTTTATGTGCTTTGCGGCGGAAAGCAGTGCGGTGCGGGAAGTTTTGTTGTGTTATGCGGTGGGTAGCGCTGAATTACGGTGAGTTTATGTGCTTTGCGGTGGAAAATAGTGCGGTGCGGAGAGTACCGGTGTGCGATGCGGCGAGTAGCACTGATTTGCGGTGAGATAATGAGCGATGCGGCGGGTAGCAGTGCGATGAGGCGAGTTGCACTGACTTGCGGTGAGATTATGAGCAATGCGGCGGGTAGCACGGCGTTGCCGTGAGTTTATGTGCTATGCGGCGAAAAGCAGTGCGGTGCGGAGAGTTTCGATGTGCGATGCGGCGAGTAGCACTGATTTGCGGTGAGATTATGAGCGATGCGTTGGGTAGCAGTGCAGTGCGGTTAGTTTAGATGCGATGCGGCGGGTAGCAGTACGGTGCGGTGAGCTACGGTGCGATGCGGCGAGTAGGAGTGGTTACTGCATAGTAACCGTCAGGATCGATATATATTTTTTTAAATAAGATCGGCTCGCATTTGTCTGCTATCTCACCAGCTGATAAAAGGAGTAATCCTAGTCAGCGACGCGATCCCGGAGGTGGAATGGGGATAATCAGGTCGTGGGGCGATTGTGCACGCTCACTGAAATGCATCTTATATAGAAGATAGAAGATGGAGGCAGTCAGAGTGAAAGTCTACTGTTTCACTCGCCGGTGGCACTGAGCCCGAGTCCTCGAGTAACTACCGGGTGGTCTATGACTTCTGGGAGGGGAGGCCACGTATTTGCTGCCGTCAACATAAGTGAAGAGCCGTCTACGACTTGGGCATGTCCTTATGGAATAACAACCGGCGAGCGAGACAGTAGACTTCCACACTGGCAGCGACCATCTAACGGTCCTGATGGTGATCTAAGACCAAACAGAACATACCTATTAAGGGTTTTGACTAGGCACGTCAGTCAATAACGTTATTGACTGATTTTATTAGACAAAATCAGTCAATAAGGGTTTTGACTGAGTACCTTAGGCAATAACGTTATTGACTGGTTTTGCCAGTCATTAACGTTATTGACTGGTTAAGGGTTTTGACTGTAACAGATATACTTCATTAAACTTATCTCAATCCTAAACTAAGACACTAAAATGCCGGCAAAACCAACAGGTGCTTGCTTAAAAGTATCTTACCCATAAAATAAGTACCTAACAGTTACATTATGGTAAAAATCTGGAAAATACTTAACACATTCCCTGCGTTACGGGAAGTATTTGCGGCAGCGGCTGTGCGGCAGCCTGCTATCCTTGTTTTACCGTCTGTGCGGGGGGTATTTTCCTAGGTTCCTGTGTAGGTAGAAGTGAGACAAATATATTCCTGATATTACGCTTTTAATTATTATCCTTTTCTGAAGAAAAAATGTACGGGAAGTATTTTGTCGTATCGCACTGGATGATTTTTGTTTTCGTTCAGTGCTATACGGGAACTATTTAGCACTGCGAGGCGTGTACGCGGCGCGCCAGTTTGGTCTAGTGTTGTGCGCAGTGACCACGTCTCGACGACGCGACGCTGCGCTAATGCAATTTCATCAATAATTTTAACTAGTTCAGCTTTTTGATCAAAAACCTGATTTTATCAAGAATCTGCGACCTTATATTTGTGAACAAACGCAAACATACCTGCTTAGACAGCTGTAATTGGTAAAGTAAAGTATTTGTTATAATATATTAAACTCTGATCTCATGTGAAATTTGCATTATACATATATTAGAGTAATTATGTACCTACAACTTATATTGAAAAGGCGCTTGTCATAAAAACATTGTTCCTCATTTGCGTTAATTAGCCTTCTTGTTTTCATTGCCTTTATCCAAATTTTATTTTTTGGTTAAATGACACCTATTACGATAAATACCGTCTTACTCTTCGATAAGTTTCGTACTTTTTTTGATTTTACCCCATCCCTATCATTTTTTGTGTTCTATGCGGCGAGGGAAGTAATTTCCCGTAAAATTTGTGTTTTTGAAAAATGCCTATAACTTCTACATTATTACTTAGATCCCCGTGCGACCAAAGCTGTATATTGACAATGATATTGTCTATAAGTCTGTGAGAAAAAAAAATGAAAATCTTGATTTTCCACGCCTGTAGGAAAACTCAAAGTCAGGGCATGATACGGGAAAATACTTCTCGTACCGCAAGATTGGCTTTCTTCATACGGGAACTATATGACTCGTATAGCACTGGCAGTAAAACTAGGTGCAGAGGCTGCCGCAGTGAATGTGTTAAAAATACTTTTATTGGTAGTTAAACTTGCCTCATAAGGGTGTCCGATACAGATTTTCTTAACTTACTGTCACATTCCGTCAAATAGGGCCAGAAAGAGATAGGAGATGATCGCAATTAAAAATGACTTATAAAATTTGACGCAAAATGCGCTTTATCTGTCAAAATAAGGCGACGATGAAAACAATGGCGACTAAATTGACTAGAAATCGCGAAGTTTTAATTTAATGAACATTTACATTGTAGGTACACACTTCATTATCTAAACTTATCTTAATTCCAAATTAAGACACTAAAATGCCGGAAAAACCAACAGGTGCTTGCTTAAAAGTATCTTACCCATAAAATACCTACCTAACAGTTAATTTATGATAAAAATCTGGAAAATACTTAAAAATACTTTTATTGGTAGTTAAACTTGCCTCATAAGGGTGTCCGATACAGATTCTCTTAACTTACTGTCACATTCCGTCAAAAGGGTCAGAAAGGGATAGGTGATGATCGGAACTAAAAATGACTAAAAGTTGACGCAAAATGCGCTTTATCTGTCAAAATAAGGCGACGATGAAAACAACGGCGACTAAATTGACTAGAAATCGCGAAGTTTGAATTTAATGAACATTTACATTGTAGGTACAGACTTCATTATCTAAACTTATCTTAATCCTAAATTAAGACACTGAAATACCAGCAAAATCAACAGGTGTTTGCTTAAAAGTATCTTACCCATAAAATACCTAACAGTTAATTTATGGTAAAAATCTGGAAAATACTTAAAAATACTTTTATTGGTAGTTAAACTTGCCTCATAATCATAAGGGTGTCCGATACAGATTTTCTTAACTTACTGTCACATTATGTCAAATAGGGCCAGAAAGGGATAGGAGATGATCGCGACTGAAAATGACAAAATGCACTTTAATGAAAACAATGGCGACTAAATTGACTAATAATCGCGAAGTTTGAATTTAATGAAAATTTACATTGTAGGGACAGACTTCATTAACTAAACTTATCTTAATCTTAAATTAAGACACTAAAATGCCGGCAAAACCAACAGGTGTTTGCTCAAAAGTATCTTACCCATAAAATACCTAACAGTTAATTTATGGTAAAAATCTGGAAAATACTTAAAAATACTTTTATTGGTAGTTAAACTTGCCTCATAAGGGTGTCTGATACGACAGTCTGTTGCGGGTCGCACGCGCTGCGTCCGCGCAAGCTGCAACTACATTCTAACTTTACAGTGACTCGTCTTGAATATTACTGTCCATTGCTCCTTGAATATTTTGTTGCGGATCTCTTTGGTCTAGAATGTTTTGATACTTTTCGGTTATGTCAGGCTGCCCACGTCAGCGATTGTATTTGTAAAATATTCGAAACAAAAGCCACCTAATTTTCCTTGAAATACTTTTGTAATATTTTGCGTGATTTAGGCAAGATTTAGGTGCCTAAGTTAGGTTCCTAAAATGCTTTATTCAGTCATTTGTCCTTCTTGCATTTGCCCAGCAGTGGGTAAGTAGGCTAGATGAGATGAGAGATGTCCTTCTTAATTAGGCGAGGAACACACGCAACGTCGGTTTGTGCGTCGTTCATTCGATTCTCCACCCTACCTGCATATGAATACGGTTTGTGTCAAACGGCATCGCACAACGCTGCGTTGTCTGTCAAATCGTTTGACATAAACCGTATTCATATAAAAATAAGGTGGAAAATCGAACAAACGACGCACAAACCGACGTTGCGTGTGTTAATCGCCTTATGAGCCGTATGATAATCCGTTGACTTACAGTAGTAGAATAGCATACGTAGGTAGAGGACGGTAGCTACTGGACGGTGAAAACGAGAGATCCTGCCTTATTGTTTTATAGTTATGGTGTACTCTGGAGTATACGTGACGGATTACTAAAGGCTGATGCTGAAGCTGATATAATTTGACGTGACTTGTGAGGTGATTCCTATTAACAGTAACAGTATTTCGCCTTTTTTTTCCTCTCACAGTAGAGTTGCCTTCGAAATTCAGCACATCTTGCACTTCGTTCGCCAATCCATCTAGTACAGCAAACCTTTTCAAACTAGACGATGGCACCTGTTGGGGCTGTTGATGGTTATGATAGGTAACATACCTAAGGCACGGCGCAAAGCAATGTACAGCATTCTCCTATCAAGTTCGCCACGTCGTTTTTTTCTCATGCGCGCCGGACAGGCAGATGTGAGCGCACGAGTCGAGCCGCCGCGCACATGCGTCTTTGCATATGCCCACGCGCGTGCGCATCTACCTGAGCTGGTGTTCTGGGTCGTTCGGTAATTGAATACCCAAAACGGTTCCAGTTATGAGTATTTCTGAGCTACTTAGGTACCCACATCAGTCAAAGTTGTCATGCTCAGCAATATACTCATACAGCCACTGTTGGACGTAGATCTCCAGGGGACGAAGTCTGCTAAATAAAAATCGTTTCAGTTGCATGTCAGTTGGATGGTTTTGTAAGTTCGTATTCTACTAACAGTTCCGGAAGGGTTTTTTTGTATAGAAAATGATAGTGGCAAATAATCCCAGCAACTCCACCACTCCACTCAAAGTTGTCATACCTATACATCTACAGCTACAACTACTAAATACAAATCCAAAGCTAAATACAAAATTCTTTATTCAATATAGAATATAAAATATCACTTATTGATAGTCAATATTACAGAAAAATGAATTAGTTATTGTAAAAAGGAGAAATTTGCAAGGCACAATTTTCTCCTTTTTATAATATTTTTTTATTCCTAGTATAAACGCGGCTCGGGTAGGATAAAAAATAAAAATAAAGGCACTACCTGGGCAAAGACCTCCCTCTTTTGGGGGATGTTTGACATACTTACTGTCAATCGCCTTTGATACCAACGGGTAGAAATAGGTTGATGCTATATTAAGCCGGAAACACAAGGCGGAAATCCACGATCTTTCATCAGTAAGATTATCGAACAAAACATGTTCAAGGTTGTTGCCATCAGCTATTGTCAACGTCAAATCCTATTTCCGTTTATGGTATGATCATGCAGCAGCACTTCGTGTAAATACCACATCTTGGCAACTGATAAAGTTGGTGATACTTAAATATAAACGTTCAACAAAAGCATTAGTATTTATCGCTTAATTATTCCTTACTCTTTGATAGCCAGAAAATGGTCGCAAAATATCAACATGCCATACTCATATTTTCTCAAAGCGACTTTATCCTTCCATCTCCAGCACTCCTTACTCCTCTTTTTATACGTTAATTGTATTTAAATAGTGTGTCGTATACTCCTAGTTGGCATATAAAAATAAATTGATACAAGGTGCAGCCACTTCTCAAGTCAGTCCTTATTTTTTATTAAAACTAGTTAAATGTGGACACGGGTAGGTATGTATTGCTATATTCACTTAACTTTAATATTAATCACAAAATAAGACCACCATGCGGAGACGGTAAAAATGCAGATCAGGATGTTTAATATGACCTTTGCAATTCAATATTTAAATTAAAGGGCATTTTTTGAGATATTGAGATTAATTATTATATTACATATTATTTTTAATGACTTTACAATTTTCTTTAGTACATTTCTATTTTTTCTTCGACTTTAGAGACGCCGAAGGTCACAGGTCCAAATTCTGCCTAAAGTGGAAAATTTGCAGGTTTTCCAAAAAAATTATACCTACGTTTGCAACTGAAAATAGCTAACTGACGCCCTACATTATTATTCAAGGGCGCGATTGCGACTAACTATGCTTAAACACACTAACTTTGACATTAACACATTTTCAACCAATCATAGAAAAACAGCACATTAAAGAGTGGCGCCGTAAGTTTGCCAGTTTGTGATATTATAATTTGCGCAGATAAAGTATGGATCCCGAACTGGCATCACTATAGTTGACATCCTGCTTATCATGTCATGTAATATAAAAGAGAGGCAAATTGTAATGTTGCCAGTTCGGAATCCATTCCTTATCTGCGCAAGTTATACCATTATAATTATTACCATTAATGCCCTAAAGTTACAGCTTTATTGAAACATCGAAAATAATAAAATATTTTTTCGAAAGAAAGGTGCATCGCTTTGAATTACAACTTTTTTAATATCGTTGCTTTTCAATTTGTACTGCAACCCTGCATTTGACAGTTGTCAAGGTGACGCCTGTCAACGCTTGACAGATGATTGACCATTTATCTTAAAATTCTCCACCCGTCGCAGGAACGTTTACAACCTCATAACATTTCTTTTATCATTATTTTTTAGTCTCTACATTGTATTTATTTTAATTAAGTAAGTCTCATGGAGATAGACAATGTTTGTGATTGAATAAAAATAGTCTCGTTCTGAATATAGCTTGTCGTGAGGAAGACAGTAATTTCTTCGTAAATGATAAGTACATGTAGGTAAAGTGCAAACAAACACTTTGAGTAAGAATAGGAAGCAAAACCAAAGATTTGTTTGTTCACTTACGTGTTTGTTACGTATGTAAAGATTTTAACGCGCTCTGTAAGTACAAATAAGTTGAATATTACAAGTTGAGACCTCAACTTCTTACTGATGTTTAATTACCTGTAATAATTATACCATACTTTGCATACATGAAGGGTCGCTGTTACTATAACTCCTTTTTAGTCTCTTTTCTTAAGTATGTATAGGTAGTTGAGAATTCCAATGTGATTGGCTTATTACATAGACATTTGAGTCAATTTGGTTCTTCTTCAGTCGATGAATGACCTGATGAACCCTGGTGTCAAAGTTTCTGTCTCGTTTCTTGTGTGTCATCGAGTCTACTTATGGTTATGATCCAATGATCTGTGGTGTCTAGTCACAGTGATCTATAATGTGACCTTGAAATATTCTTCAGAATATAATACTGTTGTTTAAAATTACCGAAGTATTTTTATCCTACACCTTTTTATCAGATGGCAAATCGGTCTGCACCCAGAACACTGCAGCTGCCAAGATTGATGCATTCTTACGGCACGTGTATACGCTACAGGTGTTGCTTATTATACGTACCTACCTAAGTGTATATTTAACGTATTTTTGAGTCTAGGTAATATCGCCAGCAAATCATCGTACCATTAGTAGAGAGACGTTGCAGGCTAAACCACCAGATTTTCCGAAAAAAAAAGATGGTTCCGTGCTTCTGATGGGCACGTTAAGCCGTCGGTCCAGGTTGCTGTCTTGATCACTTAGACGGCGGTCGTTACACAACTAGAGGTCTGCTACTTGCAATAGGTTGTTGAAAATCTCTGACACCAGAGTTCATCGGGTCTTTGGACGACTTTGTGTCTCACTCGAAGAAGAAGAAGAAGATCATCGTTCCCAGTTAAGGAAAGAAAAACCAGTAGGTGTATTCAGGGTGTATTCAACTTATAGGTAAACAAGGAAGGACTGGGAATCTTAACCCTTTAGGTACGGATGTTCACACTGTTTTGCAATTATGAACGGGCATTTAGTGGTTAGTAAACGAACCAGCCGACAGGGCTTGATTTGGCATACATTGCAGTGTGGTAGTGGCTAAGAATATCCTAATCCCTTCAGGGTGTTTCGTGAAAGGCGCCGTTTTTGACCTCAATTGACGACTAATGGCCAACCGCATGGTAGCGGTGATACTATCTACAATAGTACAATTGTACCAAATTTGAGTGGGGACGCAGCCAATCACCACTCTCCGGGATATCGTGCCTTAGTTTCAGCAGTGGAATATTGTAGACTAATGAGCCAGCAATGTATAACAAATCTGGTTTCATGGCAGGGTAGAGTAGTACCCACTTTTGCGTTTCCACGCTTCTTTACCGAAGTACCCACAGTTGAGTAGGGACGCAGCTAATTATAGGCCAATCATCACTCACCGGAACTAAGTACGACTCACACCCCCTCGCTATTCTGGGTTTCATCACTTACGAACATCTTGTACTTGACTTTGGATTGTTTTGTTCTTATGCATATATACACATATCACGCCCATGTTTCATGAGGGGTATGCAGAGCGTAATTGGCTGCAAAAAACGGTCATTTACACGACGTCTGACGAAAGTTTGAGAGTCGTTCAGAAGACTACAATACTCATCATTTCTCAAATCCCTTAGTTGCTTCTTTCTTACGACACCCACGGGAAAGATATGGAGTGATGCTATTCTAAACCAGAGCCAATTGTTTTTCTAGTGGAATAAATTCATGGACTTCGGTAATTCATGGTTTAGGTATATCTTCTATTATAAAAGCTTGGTTCTTCTAAGTAGATTTTTTCCCTAATACATCATCTCTGTCTATCAGTAGCAAAACCCCAGTGACCACACTATTGAACCTCCATAAATGCTCATAATTTGACGTCTGGATCTGTAGGGAAACTGCTTATGTTTTGACAGTACGGCGCGGGCCGATACGCGTACTCTATAGCTTGCTTAAATATACTCAAAAGCTACTAATTATAACCTACTAAATTAGGGTCGGCTCACACCACTCGTATATTTTTAAATACACGCTTTTTACGCTCCCTTACCACGGGTACCGATATAGATAATAGTCCACTTTTGTTTTACGCTACCTAAGTATAAAATAAAGGTTATTTTTTAACGTAATGAGGTTTTTTAGAGACTGTTATTTGGGGTTGTTAAGTGTTAAGTTTCAATTACGGTTAAGCTTTTGTTTACAAATATCTATGGAAATATTTTCAGTTTAACAGTTTGATTGAGAATGATGTTAATTTAGAAACTGAGATAATGTTTGTAGATCTAAAATTCAACTATAGGTAACAGCCAGGTATCGTAAGATATATTATGTCTTTCCTTAGGTGAGATTAATGTAGCTAGTAGTAATTTATTCTCAGGGTCTTAGAATTTAGACTGACTGCACTCAAAAGCAATTTTTACAAGGTCATCGTAGTTTCTTAGGAAGTCGTCAAATCTACACTGCGCTTTCCGATGCCTAGCTTCCACTCTAGTACCTCTATCAATTACAATAATTTTGCCATCACATTCAGTTATACTTTGAGGTAGACTGTTACACCTTGCCTACGATAATCACCTATAGTCACAGAATGTACCAATAAGGACAACTTTTTGTACTTTGGTATGAATATACAGATCCACAGCAAAAAGTTTTGATGCGTTGTCTGGATGATATATGAGCAATTTGTCGAAACCAATGGGTTTCATATTGCAGATATGATAAACACCTTTTTTATGAATATATTAATTCAATATAATATTTAATTTATGGTTAATGTATTACAATATCTATGTATTTTTAATTTACTTCGGGCCATTTTGTATTTATTACCTACTCTACTTACACAACCTCACTGAACGGGGTTTAAGATACAGTTCTCCTAATACTGGTACATACAGACTATAAAACTGAACAACTTTTCCTTGGATACAAATTGTTAAGAAATGTCAACAAAAACTACTTTTCATACGAAATCCTGATCAGTTCAGACTGCATTGACGTTACCATAAACTTTTTTAATGAAAATTAGTTCAATTTCGTTAGAATGCACATCAATCTTTGGAGACCTGTCTCTCACACCCTGTATTCTTTTACGGGATAGACACCTATGAAGAGCTTTTAACACCGCATTCAACTATTTATATCTAGAACTACCTACATATTTAATAAATCATAGCAATACTATTTAAAATTCCTTTCAGTTCAAACCAGCTGTCTCTTTCTAACCACATTTGATGAAGAATAAAACAAATTTTCGTTTCAGCAGCCAAACTTCACGTGTCCTACATAGAGCAAAGAATAAAATAGACGCATCCCTACAAACTTTGACAAACTTTGACAGCCGATGTGGCGCAGTGGTTAGTATGACTGCCTGCCACGCAGAAGGTTCCGGGTTGATTCCCGGTGGGGTCACCCACAAAGGTTGGTATTCATCCCACACGAAGAGAGAGAGAGAAATCCCTACAAACACAGAAAGTAGAGTGAAAAAACTGGCATATTACCTATATTACCTATATTGTGTATATTTTTACGATGATTGGTTCAGCTCTAGCCGCAGCTACTGGTTTGATATCCTGGAGTTGTCGATTCTGCCTAGCGAAACTTCAAACCTTATTTTTTGTGCGAGTTACACTTTGATCAAGTTATAGGTACAGGAAGATTACACACACACACAACACAGAAAAACTAAATATAATTTGTGGTCACCAACTAAGTCGTAGACACTTATATAAGGTCCTATTAAATTCACTGCAAATATTTTAGGGGCTGATCAAATAAAATATAAGCATGTACCAGGAAAAGTTTTAAAAAAATCTACATGCTAGTTTTCGAGAAAATTGCATTTAACTAAAAAAAAACAACACGAAAAAAAGTGCACCCTGTTTGTCCTACAAACACACACTACAACGAATTTAATTTACGCGCCAAATAAAAGTGCTGTGATTAGTTGGTTGCTAGTGTGCGTGCAGTGTAAGTGAATCCTGTCTACGCGGCGGAAGGGCATTCGGGTCAGTCAAAGGGTGTTCACGTATATAATTAAAAAGTTTGTTTGGAAATGAAAAAAATAATCTAGCGAGTCGTTTTTTTTTAAATGCCTTAGATGTTTTCTTATACATTTTTACGCATGCCATTAAAATATTTGCAGTGAATTTAATAGGACCTTATATAGAGTCGTTAATGTCATTTTATCATTATCGTTCAAATCAAACTTTTAAACGGCCTTGTAAGTGTAAACTTGAAATACTAAGTGTAAGTATTTGTAGAGCTGCCTCTACATTATCATTCTATCCTCTGAGGTGTCATAATAACTAATCTACCTACTCATGCTCTATTTATCCAATTCGTCTTGGTTTGCTGCCAGATATTCTAAATACCATACGCGGGTTCTTTCAAATCTGTTTATGATAATAATTCTTCGCCAGGTATAAAAAGATTAACGCAGTTTTCGGGGAACTTGGGAATTTGCCTGTCGAGGATGAATTTGTCAAAACAATAAAAGGAAGGCAAATAAAAATGGACGTAAATGAGTAACACGTCTGCTAGGTGGTCCTCGTCGCTTTAGCAATTATAATGCCTTTTAAAAGGATGTCCGCGTTTTTTTTATTTAGAGGAAAACCTATTGTAGGTAACCTATTAAAATAAACAGCTCTATTATAAAATCGTCTAACATCTTTGAATGTTGATGTGATGTGTTAGATGGATACAATCACAGATACGTATAACATTGAGCGTCAAAGTAAAAATTGATGTTGTACTCGAAAGGGCTTGATGTTCATACAACAAAAACCCAGAATCGCCAGCAACGAAATGCATATAAATCGGTTCACTAGGGTATTGCTATTATTTGCTATTTAATTTAAAAAATATACAGGGTCCTACCTCATCTAGTATAGAAAATATAAGATGATATACATACATTTCGTTCCAGACAAATCTGGGTTCTTGGTGTATAAATAATTTAGCAAAGTGTTCCAAGATATTTTATATTATATATTTTATCTTTGAATCAAACACATTTTTCCTAGTTGTCATTTAACTAGATACACGATTATATTTTATGTACTTATTTGACGTCCTTCCTACAACTGAGTACAAGATATACTCGGGGGTAAGTGTAACCACTAGACGGGCCTCTCGTATAAGGTTTATCTATTTCATCTAATATTTTCTATGCATTTCGTTGCTGGCGATTCTGGGTATTTTTTTGGCCAAAACCTTTGGGCAACGTAATTGTTATTCAGTTTCATTTCCTGCATCATCTCATGGATTATTCTGATCCTTCTGAGTAACAGATTTTGCGTTATTTTTCCAGGAGTCGCAACACACCTGCAGTTCCAAAGTTTCAGATATTTAAGTGTTAAGTGTGTCATTAAATTTTTTCCGTGACATTGTCATCATATCCTATAACTACCTAAAATTCTTATTCTTAGCGACCTACGTACTGTGCGTTACACCGCTGAAACTTTGCATATCTAGTACCTAGTAAAGATAGTATATACCTATTAGTAGTGAGATCGTTATGCAGTGGTATGTTGATATGATAATATTCTAGCTCGCTGGCTTAGATGCGTGCCTCCATTCATTAGTATAATCGGTGAAAATACAACTTCCGCTCGTTTACTGTAAACATAACCGCCACTATCTACTGCTGCTACTGTGTATATGCTTCTGTGTCGATATTTAAAGTTATATAGTAACTACTTAGAGAATAATTATGGATGTTGTAACACCAATATGTATCCGTAAATTTACACGAATCAATTCAATACATACCTACCTAGTATAAAATGAAGTCACTTCTTGCTCTTCGTGGAATTCGGTAATTCCTTCTTCCTCTGCCATCAGAGTAGTTTGTTTGTCAAATATATTTTATTCGTCTAGCCTAGAAAAATGACACAACTAATGTCAATTAATATTACGTCGTGCCGTGAGACGATCGCTTCGGACTTCGATGTATCTTTTGTGTATGTTTTGTCAAAGATATATAGATTTTTATCTTAGAATGTACATAATTTCGATAATTGTGATAGAAAACAAGATCATCTCTATAAAAATGCGAAAAGTTGTTGATCCTCCTGTAATATGTGTTTTGTTTAATTTAAAGGAAGCATTTAATTTAGTAACGCGAATAAAAATGAATGTCATCACTACTGTTTTATAGATGTAGCCTAGATAAGCATGTTAAAACAAAACACAATGTAGTTTATGGACCCGGCTAACGGTTCCCATTTCGTATCTGAGAGTAAACCGTGACAACTTTCAGATTTGACTGCGTTTTCTCAAAAACAAGTGTCATTGACATGATAATTATGTCGCTACAATAACCGACATTATTGACAAATTGTAATGATAATCGTGCTTATTACACCAATGAAAGGAAACCAGAGCAATATCGAGACAAAATAAACCAAATTTGTTTACAAGTCGCGCGGCGAGAACTTAAAACAGCTTAAGCTTAAAAAATCTCTGTTAATCTGCGCCGGTTTCCATGTAAATCTTAATTTGCGTTCCGTTACAATAATTCCCGTGCGCCGGTGCGTTTTGAGCATTTTTCTCTGGAAACGGAACGTATCGCCTCGTCTCCTTGCCTCTGATGCTGGTCACTTACAATTAAAAATCGAAAAGAGCAAGATTCGCCGACGAATTTCGAGAAATATCGACGGGGTCATCGAACTGTTGACGTCGTCGACAGCGACGCATCGCCGCCGTTTTTTTTTCTCTTCACATTTTGCGTATAATGCGGCCGGTCGAGATTCAGTGATGTACTTTACCTGATAAACTTTTTGAAAGTAAATATTATATCGCTTTATTTTGCTGGTGCACACGCTGAAATGAGACGTGATTCTTTTTTTAGTTTTTTACATCATGGGAATACTTTCCGATAGTGCTTCAACGTAAAACTTTTTAAGAAATTAAAACGACTTAATAATTGACTTAACGCTTTCGGCGACAGTGCATCAAAAGAGCTACTTAACATTCTGTGAGAAAACATTCATCAGATATGAAACGATAATTATGTATTTATGGTAATCAAAACAATGTTACTACAAAAACGGACAAACCGCTTCTATCGCGCTATCTTATCTGTGTGTAATTTACCGCTGTAGGTAGATATAAGACGTCATTTAAAATGTAGCCAAATGAACATGCGAAAAAATCTTCCCAGTGGTAAATAATTGGGGCTCTCTCGAATTTAGTCGCGTTGAACTTTTTGTCTGCGTCTGAGTTCAGCCGAGATCGATCCTCAGCTCTTTAACTGATGAGAAAGGAAATAAATTACCAATCTCGTAAAAAGCTTTTGTTCTAAGGAATTTTATACATTAGCATTATAAATTTCGGTGGCGGTCTCACGGTTTGAGAACTTTGGGAAATCGTAAATTGTATCAATGAACTGGACCAGAGGAGCTTAAAAGCATTGGTACATGAATTTTGTTAGTTACTTTACTACACCAGTATATCTAGTATGTGACCCGCTACATACCTAGTTACCTACCTATGTAGATTCTCTCTACACCCTTACCTATGTCAAAAAGTCTTCATTTGTTTTCGTATTTTTGTCTTCTTGCGCGTAAGATAAGTCTACAGTGCGCATGCTGTCAAAAAATTTTGATCGTCTTCGTTTTAATTGTAAAGTCTAAGTAAATATTACCACCTTTACTCTGGAATTCACATTTAATTCCAAAAAGTCCAAGTGCTTATTCAAGTAAACGTTGCAAATGATCTTCTTCGAGGCCTGCTGCATTTTATATGTTCCTTTTATTCTCGCAATTTACATACACCATCTTGTGAGTTATACAGTTGATGCCGACAGGAGTCGAAGCCGAAGCGGGCAGCTACAGAGCCACGGCTACCACCACGAACAATAAAAATATCACCCGCCGTTGAAACAAACACAAATAAACGAAAAAAACCTGCCAGGTGCCGGCCGCAGGTGGAATAATTGGCGAGCACATTGGCGAGTCTTTGTCTCAGCCACACACCAACGAAAACCCACTTATGGGTTTAGGGTTTTGTGGTATGATCTGGTTAGATGCACTTTGTCTGACAAGATGTGGATATAGGTATCAGATGAAGGCAAGTTTTGATCAATCAGGATAAGAAAAATATTAAATCTCGATGAATCAAGCCAATCAACTTAGTTTTTCAATACTTTTAGAAAGTTGTGTTCTGATTAAATTATGACAGATTACAAAAAAATGTTGTCGGTTTGTTGTTGTGTTTTAAGAATTTCTTATGAGACTTCTGATTCACCACCATATTTTTTTGGTTTCTCGAGTTCAAAAAACAACGTTTGCCGTTTTATATGATTAACGTGTCTACTTATATCGTTAACTGGTGAATTTGCTTGTACGTGTGCCTTATTGTAAGTAATGTACTGAACTGTCCACTGCTTCACTTGATTTTGTCGTCTCATCTTCACAACGACCAAATCGTACCGTGTGCATTTCAAATAAAGTATCAACGTCTTATTTTATATAAACCATTCGCACCAGCATGCTTAGCAGCTGCCATTCAATATTAAATGTAAACTTTGACTAAACTCATTATCATTAGGTATTTGGCAAAACCAGTTAAAAGTATTTACCACTGCCTATTAATCTGGTGCTATCAGCAGCACTTAGAGTAGCCGGTATCATCATTTGCTACTTTAGAGTAGATAGTCAAACAGCCAGGGCCAACCGTATGGTGGCGGTTAATCCACCACAAAAGCATTCCCAAGGAGGGTTGACGTCCGGTAGGCGGCCGGTCGTAAAATTGAGCCAAATCCTTTGCAACACGATTTTGTGTTCAACAAAACGTGTTGCGCCGACCCCCAAGTAATTGGGATAAGGGCAGGAAGATAATGAGTCAAATTCTGCAGTGGCGGCTATAACTTGAAAAGCACTTGAGGGATGGTATCGCCTCTTGCAAGACGAACCGACGACCTTGTAAGAGTTTCTGTTAGTTCTGCTGTTGCAGTCAGCCCTAAGTCGCGGATTCTTTGCAGTGAGCGTGTGCAGCCACAGCATTTGTTATCTTTTTAAAAAGGTTTTTAATTCTAAAAGTGTAAGGCAAGGCTCAAAGTATATGGCCATCTAGGGAAACAGTGCGAGCCGAAGGCCCTAGAGCCCAAGCCTAGAGCCCTTTCACACAAGTGATTTTTCCATCAACTTCTCGGCGGAGCGTGATCGCTTCGTTTGTGTAAAAGGGTTGTTATGGGAGGTCAATGTCTAGCAATGGTTGATGATGATTCGAGTCTTGCGAGTAGGTTAATCCCTTATATGGGTATGTTGATGTGCTGCTGATAGTACGTGCTATTTACAATCGAATAGTAAATGCAATTCTCATGTTAGTTGGTGAACGGTAGTAAAGATCTAAAGATGTGCCTTGTTGCAAAATTATTGTGGCAATCATTTGGTATAGGTGGAGGTGATGAAATAGACTTATAGGTTGAACTATGAAACCTAGGCGCCGGGTCTTATGAGGTTGTTTGGGAAATCTTATTTCTAATACCCGATAGGCGTTAATACTTTTATATGACCCTATGAACCCGGTATTTTATTGTGTAACGAACGTCATCTAAGTAATTAATTAATCATAGACCGAGGCCTTATGCTTATAGGCCTATGGCTTATCATGTAAGCAGAATACGAAACTACTTTTACTACGATTTTTATTTAGCATACTTCGGAACCTGCTCCTTGCAGTTGGCGGTTGAAAAACTCTGACACCAGGTTTCATTAGTTCATTGGATGACTAATGATAACGTATGTAGATGAATATAGTTATAGTGATTTCAGTTGGAATCCTAACGGGCTTGCGACATACTTCTGAGCACTAGTTCTAGTACTTAGTACCTACTTATGTGTCTCGTGCTAATTAAGCTAATTATAAGGTAACCGAACAGAACTGGCTTGAACTGATTTTATCTTGTCTTAAAATTGATATTTATGAGTAAAATTAGTTTATGGCCAGCACATCAACCTAACCATTTCAGGGACCTATTTATACTGGTTGTTATTTGTGTTTGTATGAACAGCTACTATAATTTGGCCCCTTAAATGATAGTTAGATATATTGGCAATAGTACTTCTCGATAAGTCACCAGGAAATTCGTAGATAACTTTCGCAAAAATAACGGATTTGGTCTCTTTGCAAATCAATCAGTTAATAAGAAACCTACCGTCTGCCTTCTTGGCTGCCTACCTACTTGTTAGTTGGAAATATTATGTAATATGGTAGGTTAGGTATATAGCCCGGTCAATATCGACATGAAGCATTGCAAACGCGCATGTAACTACGATTTTGTTATATGTTGTTAGGTCCCTTGAGAGTAGTTAACACCCAAGTTTGCAACACTGAAAACCCTGTGCTGCCAATGTCAACGTCAAATCAAAATTTGTTCAGAAGTTTTTGCGCGTGTATCTCATGAACCGTGATAGCTAGAGAGTTGAAATTTTTACAGGTGATGTATGTCTATTGCTGCTATAACAAAAAATACTAAAAACCAGAATACAATAAAAATTAAGGGGGGCTCCCATACAAGAAACGTGATTTTTTTGCTCGTTTTTGTGGATAATGTTTCGAAGGCTGTTTCTCGTGAACCGTGATAGTTAGATGGTTGAAATTTTCACAGATGATGTATGTCTTTTACCACTATTACAACAAATACCAAAAACTAGTCAAGTGCGAGTCGGGCAACAGATATGATATTTCTGTCATTTTTATAAATGATGGTACGGAATCCTTTGTGCGCGAGTACGACTCGCACTTGGCCAGTTTTTTTGTATTTGTTGTTATATCGGCAATAAACATACATCATCTGCGAAAATTTAAACGATCTAACTGTCACGGTTCATGAGAAACAGCCTCCGAAACATAATTTACAAAAACCAACAAAAAATCACGTTTCTTGTATGGGAGCCCCCCGTATTATTTATTGTATTCTGGTTTTTAGTATTTTTTGTAATAGCGGCAACAGAAATACATCACCTGTGAAAATTTCAACTCTCTTGCTATCACGGTTCATGAGACACACACGAAAAAACTACTGAACTGATTTTGATATGCATCATCTGCGAAAATTTCAACTCTGTAGCTATCACGATTCATGAGATACAGTCTGGTGACAGACGGATGGACGAACAGACAGCGAAGTCTTAGTAATAGGGTCCCATTTTTTACCCTAATAGGTACGGAACCCTAAAAACTGGCTTAGTGCAAGTCGGATAACATAATATGATTTTTTGAAAAAAAATTATGTAACAAGAGCTGTTAGATCGGAAATTCTGTAATTTCACAGCTTTCTTAGCACTGCGGAAGAATTGCCCATCTTTGACTTGCTGTATCATTGCAACCAAAAGACATAGTGTGCTCAGGTTTCGCTGAAATTGTAGCAAATTTAGTTATATTTAATAAAGTTCTAAAAAACGTTCTTGAACAAATCTTCGTTATGGTAGATTTTTATAAAAAACTGAAATATGGGCCAAAATTTCGCAGTTTATTGAGCACTGTGGAGGCAGCACAAGGTTTTTAGTGTTGCAAACTTGGGTATTAACTACTCTCAAGAGACCTTACAACATATAAAAAAATCGTAGTTACATGCGCGTTTGCAATGTTTATTTATTTTTATGTCGATATTGACGGGGCTAATACAGTTTTTTTTCTATTTCTTATTTTTTATACCTCTACGTCACTCTACGTAAATAATACATACAACAGTCAGTTAGGTACGTTAGTAAAAAACCGTCTAGACGATTGCTGTGATTAGATAACTCAATATATTAATAACCATTAATTAAATAATAATTTTAATAAAAGTAAATCTGGTAGCCAGGTAGTATATTTATTTTTATCGCTCTACCATCCTCCTGACCTAACGATAAATTGGGTCAAGGGTGTTGCAACCTACCATACGACCCAGGGGCTCTACAATTCATAAAATAAGTTTTCAGCCAAAATTATTGTACGAAAATTCAATAAAATCATTACATTGACATACACAATCACAGCTTGTCAGAGTAAGTGAAATTCCGGAACACAGGAATGTGGGTGAGGCAACCCCGTTTGGTGTGGTTCCGTCACAGTATAAGCAAGGGACAGTATTACTTGTTCATATAGGTAATCGAAGTAACCACGCCTGTTTACAAGTGTTTTTGTGTAACGGCGTTTGAAGAAAACGTCCTATCTTTTTACATGTCTTTTCGTGTCAACGGTTAACCTCATATGATCAATTTCCACTATTGATCGATTGCATTCAGTTATCGTCAGTGTGTTGAAAATATTAGTCAGCCTAGACCCTGCGTTACTGCCATGGTTCTATAACGAATACTAATTTAAATCATTCATATGTTACTGAAAATCTGACATCAAGGTTCATGCAGTCGTAGGATGATTCGATGTCTTACACGATGAGAGAGAGACTTAATGAAAACGTCAGTCCTCTTTTTTTTCTCCAGTTCGGCCGGCCATTTTCTTTTTTTGCGGGAGAGATTTTTGAGTCCAAAAAGTGGCCATGACATGATTGTAAAATTTTGGTTAAAGTACAGCTACAGGTTCTACAAGCAGCAAAGAAAGTATGGTATGACATTAAAAGTACCTATGCTTGACTGGCTGAAAAAAGAGACCGCAATTTCTTATTATTATAACATCGACATGCCTTTCCTACTGTTACTTTTCCTTACTACGTCCCAGTCCTTGCTTTGCACATGCGCTGCTCGAAGCGATTTCAGATACAACCCGACTTACGTTAAACGCTGGGAGGTTTCGAGGTGGAAAGTTGTGATGGAGGTGGTATCTAATTTGGTCGGGTTGTACCCTCATTGTGCGAGTAGGTAACCAACCCGGTCACTTAGCCAGTGTTCTGCCTGCCTGTCTTATGTTGCCAGATACGAGGTTTCTCTTTACTTGTGTGTATAGCAGAATTAAAGGATGTAAAAATTTTACAGATTCAATTACAACCGCAAAATAACCACTGCTGATTTAAAGTCAATTTAAGTATTGAGACTAGACTAGTCCACGACTTTGTGAGAGCTGCAGTCAGCCGTTGCATGCAGACTGTCCAAAATGTGCCCAGAAAATGCCTAAGATTTCAGTTGAAATCTGACTGTTATTTTTTGAATTTTGCACGATGTATCTGGCAAACCGTCAGTAGGTACTACGATATCGTAGTCACATTTGCACGCAAAAAGTTTTCAATTTCATTCGTTCAGACGTTTTAGATATTTTTGTACCGATGTACTGGCAATACACCGGTGCCGGCATATCGCAGTGAGCGTATTATCCACATTTGCATGGCGCGGACAAGTAGCGGTGTCGGCTTACGCGTCGCTGCCGGCAGTAATGCTCGATACGCGACGCTCGCAGTTTCTCTTTATCTAGAACAGAGGGTAGGTTAGATCTTTCCATTTGCTTATAGACACAATATACTAACTATAGAGCATTCGTCTGTATGTGCCCTACGATAGTTGATGATCGATCAGCCAGGGCTTTCTCAGCTGATTTGGATTATCTTCCCGATTCAGCTAACCTTAACCTCGCGGATTTCAGAACTCACGTACAGCTGCGAAGCCTGAACATACCCTGGGGTTTCTCCCCTTCAGGGTCCACTTTACCACGCTTTTGGAAAACAGATTAATGACAGAATTCGTGGGAAACCTGGACGGGACTTTCTTTTTTGATAAGCATAGGTATATATCGTTTTTACCAATAAAACTAAAAACTGTACGAGAAGGATTTGCCTGCTTGCTTTAATTCACTTCACAATGTTGACCCCTTCAATAGTAACTTGATGTGCCGATGAGAGTACATTATTGTCAACAAATGAAAAACAGTGCTATTTAAAACTGCACTGACAAAGACTTGGTTTCCGTGCCCTCTTCCTCGTTCCGAGGGTCGCGACCTCAAGATGGCGGCCCGTTTTTTTGACCACGTCTCTGCCACTGTCACTTGCACTGTGACAAGGGCATCTGATTTTGCAATTTGTTTACTGTGCAGTTTCATTTTTGTGTTGTTTCCTTAAAAATGCGCAATTGTGGTATTTTTAGAGGGCTACGTCTGAAAGGTCTTTCGACATTTCTAGATTTAGTTACCCTTAGGCGCAAACTACATCAAAAAGACGTGGGACATAGGACGTAAGATGACAGTTGACAGACAAGTCACAGCGGGTTACTTCAGCCCTAGGGGCTAACTTTGGCCTAATAGAATTTTGAACACTAGACTATTGGACCAAAGTTACCTCCTAGGGCTAAAGTAACCCGCAGTGACGTAACCTAATACCTATGCTTATGCTTACACATACCTACTCTAACATTTCACCTTTTTGAGTCTCGTTGTCAAACACATTATTTCTATCATATTAGCACAAAATAGAGCGTTTAGCCAGGGTTGCTACTGCCAAAATGTCAAAGAAGGTATAAGAATATCAAAACAGCAAAAGTGCGGATTAAGCCTAAAAGCCCATATAACTTACGGTTTATGGCTTATTGGGCATGCAGAAGATAGGTAAGTTTTTCCAGTAAATTCGACTAAAAATATGCTCTGTAAGGATCTACTTACCATCTAATTACAACTCATAGGATTAACCTTGCACAATTTATCCACACGTAAACAGTATCACGAATTATGGATGACACATTATCAATTTGCATAACATTATGTGCAGTTCGCATGATTATCATGAATTCATTGACTGACCCGATGACTGTCCCGACTGTCCATGACTGTCCCGATGGCGTAGTGGATAGTGCACCTGCCTTCTACGCCGAGGGTCGAGGGTTCGATTCCCACTGGACACAAATATTTGTAAAGTCAATTTTCAAATATTTGTGTTAAGTCTGGGTGTTTTCTATGTATAATATGTATTTATTTATAAAAAAAAGTATATAAGTATTATATCAGTTGTCTAGTTTGCTTAGTTTGGGGCTAGATGGCGCTGTGTGTTTCGTCCAGGGATATTTATTAATTCATGAGTCATGAGTATGTAATCGATTTTCCATAGGCGTCATAATTATCGCCCTATGAAGTGTGTTAGTATCACGTGAGGTAGGTACGTTATGATGTGCAATAATATGCAGGTATCATGACATGACGCTATGGTACTATTATGTATTCTGTGGCTATGGTGAATCGTGCGGGTAGTCTAGGTTCCAATTCAGATTGTCTATAAGCACCTATCTATTTAAAAGTAGGTAAAGTGCGGCCATTTAAGTAGGTCATATTTGAATTCGGTCAAACCGATATTAGAAGACATGTCAACTGTGAAAAATAGACCTTATATCACAGCAAAAATATGATTTGATAGTTGTCAAATGTAGCCTATTCGAACGGCAGTACTGTAGGAAATCATCTGTGTAGGTACGTATAAGTATAATTAGTATCCTTTTATGAAAATAGTAAGTAGATACGGCCTAGTTGCCAATACTAGCAAATTCATTGTAAAATCGTAAATTTATTTTACAAATCACATCACAACGTTATTTAAAAGATGTAATTTTTTGATCGTTGTTATAGAAAATCTTCGTTAAAGCAAACGTAGAAGTCTCGTAAGCGTTATAAACAAAATTTAAAATAAATTTACATAAATTCAAATAATACCTACTCCGAAAACAATTAGACTTACTGGGATTTGCATTCTATTAGTTGTAAGCCAATTTGTAAGTATAATATAGCAGTTATCTTTCAGAAATAAATCAAATAAAAGAAAAATAACTTCGTAGACTAGATAGTAACAATCTCATCATCATCAGCCCACATCCACCCACTGCAGGGTATAGGCCTCTTCTGTATTGCGCCAATCCTCACGGTCCTGTGCTAATCTCATCAGTGTAGACCCGTTTAATTTGATAATGTCATTTGACCACCGGGCTGATGGTCTACCCACTGGTCTTTTTGCTCCTCTTGGTAACCACTCCGTGACTGCTTTGGTCCACCGTCCGTCCTGTCTCCTGGCCAAATGTCCTGCCCATCTCCACTTTAATCTCGTGATTCGCTTACGTTAATAATCTACGTTTTATAAAAATAGGCGTAAAATAAAAACGGTAGCGATCTTCGTCCGCGGCATTGAGGTGCGTGCGCGCACGCAATCACGTGTCCATTCAGACACATCAACGGTTGCAGTAATCCACTGCTGGACATGGGCCTCCCTTTATTCGTACTGGCACTGTACTGTCACACTTGGTATAGCCATGTTTGATGATGTAGTGTATTTACAGGAAACGCTGCGTTTGATTTCTCAGATTCTTCATCAAATGTGTGAAAGAAATTATTGCGAAATGCTGTTTAATTTTACAGACTGGTACACATTTTGAAATATCTTCGGCCCTAAAAAAGCGTTGGAAAAAATGTTTACCTCTAATAAAATACAGACACAAAATTTGTTTACCTATGTATCTGGTTATGTAGCTGAACACTTTTTTTGAATGATTGCTAATTTCATAAAATGTTGATTGTCAGGAAATCCATATTTGCAGCCTGAATCATATCAGAACAATGTAATATTTTGTCAAGGGTCTCGGTTGAATGCCCTTTAGTCCGTATGCCCATTTTCAGTTTCGGTGTGATCGTCGGTCACCTTGGTTTAGCTCATCCGTCCTTTGGTTGTTATGCGTGTTATTGTTTTTGTCAAGAGGATGTAGGTATTAAAAGTATTCCATTCCGTAATGACTACGTGTATGATAAAGTTGGTTAGGTTTTGTCATTATTGTGCATAAAAAGTTCCCGCTTGAGTAATCTAACCTACCATTGATCAACATGAATGACAGTTCATAGTCTTAAACTTAATTTTCCCATGTATTTTACATGTGGGATCCCCTGTTACCTATCTATTAGACATTTTAGCCTCTTACGCCCTTGATGCGATTATGCGGCAACCACCGCTATAGTTATGGTTACGTAATCATAAACGACCACCGGGCTTAAGGGCTATACCGACGTGCCCTCCAAAGAACGGTACCAGAAACGAAGGAAGTTAGTTATTCTAGTGATTACCAGGAAATAAGTCATCTAAAGCAATGATACAGAACCGACGCAAACTCTCTAGCGTCTATGCCACCCTAGTACCTTCATCTGGTAATGAGGTTAACTGACAATTATTGTTAATCGGCTCAGGGCTACCAATCACCAGATCACTGGACGCAGAGTGCCGATGTCTGCTCTATTTGGGTTGCAAACGAGCGGTTTTTAAACGCGCTGTTCCACGTTTTTTGGAGGAAAGATGTCATTTATTTTAGAAAGAAACATCAGTGAATCTCGAGGAAGCAAGCAGAAGAATACGAGACACAAATGAATCTCTATGAATGTTTGCTTACTCCTATTACAATGTTTATTAATACACACGTGATTCTTTTACGTATGTAATGTACTGTCAATATCCCGAATACTTATAAGGAAAACGCTTCACTTTTCGTAGCACTACAAATGGGAGCACAGCCTACGCCGTAGCACAGGCTAGGAGTCATTGAACCACGTAGGCGTTTTGTTTTTGCTACTTATAAGGACCTAATTTCAGCTTTCAGCAGTTCAATATTTTTCCGCCCGTCTACAGCTGAGCAGATGCACTGAAACGTCAATACACGTGTGTTGCCATCCCTCTCACTCCACAGCGATTAGGTAGTAGCTGGCAATGTGTAGGTTGCTCCGTAGCTCTGATATTGTCGAGTTCGTGTAAACACTGCTCGATCGTCGAGTACGTGAATGTCAACGAAACATATACATACCTATACATAGGTATGTGTGGGAATGTGTATCGTGAACTAAATGACTTGAAAAGTCATATGCATACGTGATTATTTTGATTATGTTTTTATTGGATCCAATTTATGGATAAATGGAAAAACTTTACATTCTGCTAACGTATTCATATCACATAACATAATATACGTTTTCGAGCGGAAATAAGGTTTTGTCAAGTTTGTGTTAACGTTTTTCAAAACACCTACCTACGTATCAGTCGCTAAATTTTTTAATGGTTTGAATAAGACATCAAAAATTATTTACACGTAGTTATTATTTCCGCACGACTAAAATATAGGGGAGAGTTGGCTATATTGTACCCCCTAATTTCTATCGTGTTTTGCGAGAAAACTATTAACGTTATACTTGTGATGTTTTGCTTTTTAGTTAGTTTAGTTAATTAACTCTGATGTACCGGAATGGTTTTTTGAAATAAGTCAGTAGTTTCGTCACAAAATAGTTAACAAAAAAAAGTTACTATCAGTACGATTTAGAGACCGGTACGTTTATTCGTACCACGAGGTTTTTATATCGTACTTTGAAAATTACAATACAAATTGTGAAAATAAAATATTGTGCAAATTTCTTTAAAAAAAGCTATTAGACAAAGAGACAATGTTGTATTACCATCTCCACACAATAAACAACTAACCACACCTCTCAGATCAGAGATCCATTATGTTAGGATTAAAACCGATATATCTTTGTAACAATCCTTTGGTACGATTTAGAAACTACGGATCGGTACGATTTTAAGAACAAGCTATATTTTACAAAAAATATTTTTCATTTCAAAACCTCATATGATTGCGTTGGTTCATTAAGTTAAGTCAAAAGGAAAATAACCAAGGAACAATCTGATTAAATTGCAATTTTTAATAGCTTGCCGTTCTTTTGTAAAACCTTAGGTTTCACACCTAAAAAACAGTAACGTGGTCAACTGAAACCTGTTTTATTTTATTGAATTTATAGTTTCATTTGTAGTGCTGTCACAAACCGACATAGTTTTTTGGGTGTTGTGAACTATCATTTAATGTTGCCAAAGTAAATAAAAACGTACGTTTAGTGGAAAATGTGTGGGTGGTACGATTAATCTACTGGTACAATATGTCCAACTCTCCCCTACCCCGATGAATTTACTCATAATTACAGACTTTTCTTGGATAATATATAGCTTGAGTTATATAAAGATCCGTAGCACACCCTTTTATTTTCTTGTTTACAAAGTGACAAAGAGTGTACTCTACATGCGACAGCATGCATTCGCATATTCAACCTCCAACAACTCTATTATCATAAATAAATATAAAAATAAACACTTCAATGGTGATTCCGAAAATGAAATCAAAACCTAAAATAAACACCTGTGAATTCAATAAAATAAAAAACCCACAAAACAACAGCCAATAAAGATATTGAACCGACAAAAGTATCATTATTACATTATTAGCTTTGGAAACATTTGGTTAAGGTGGGGTCTCTCTGAGGTCATTCGGACCTCCGGATAAACGTACCAGGGGGCCGTGAGTCATAGAGCGGTCGACTTCAAACACCTTTGTCATTTGTCGTTCGAGGTACTGATTTGTTCGCCTGTCATGTAGGAACATGATGGTATCCTCACCGAGTCTACAAAGTTCTCTATAAACCCTAGTGTCAGACTAATCTAGTAGGTAGTCTTCTGACATTTATTTTATTTATTTATTTACCTACATGGTTTTGTAACCGCTGTCTAAGCTACTGACAGAAATATTAACCGATTGCATCTATGATACTCTGTAAAGCACGTAACCATACTGCATTACAGAGCACGATATGCAATCGGTTAATATTTCTGTCAGTATATGATGTAGGGTTTCAGTTTGCATGTAACCTAACCAAACTGAAAAAAATATCTTAGAAATCTCGTATCGGAGGCCAAGACTCACTTTGGGTCCTCGAGCCGGCGTAGTAAGTAAGTAAGTAAGTAATTTACTGTCAAATATCAACTGTTTGTCCCCAGGTACAGAACCAGAGACCTCCGCTTCGACAGACCACAGAGGTAATTCAGACCCACAGATACCTACCCAGAGGACCATGAGTCATAGAGCGGTGGACATCAAACACCTTTGCCACTCATATTCCTGCTCATAAATTATTGTGACGAATCCTCATTAACATTATAGTTACGAGATCTTAATTCCGAAATGATTTTTATGTAGAGCGGCAAAAAATACGGGTTTTGAAACGATCATTTGACGGTTTTTATGTGAGTTAAGGTAGGTATACAATTTTCATGGACGGATTCTTGAACTTTGTCTTCATTTATTAGAAAGAAGTCAAAAATTCTGCAGACGAAACTTGAAACTGAGACCGCGGAAAACCGTACTGTTGCTCTAAGAACTGAACTACCATAGTCCTAGCCAAAATGTCAAAGTTATCGATTTCTTTACGCTACAAACCAAACCATAAGAGCCACAAAAGTCGACTGCTATACATACTTAGGCCTCCCCCTATCGGGCAGTTTTGATTTCCAGATTGGCGAGAGCAGTGCTTACATTACAAGATGTTGCATTCACAGGGAATGCTATTGCTCTCAATAACTTTACGCTCAATATTTCTAATCATACCCATCTATGATACCTCAACCAACACTTCAATAATTGTTGATAAGTATAGACTTAGCTCTATCAGTAATAATGTGCCCTCCCTGTCCAATGAGATTTTGCGTAACTCGTTGCACAAAATAATCAGTAAAATCATATCCCTCAAAAAGACCATTTAAAATGAGCTTCAACCAAGCTGAAGCGATGAGTGCCGAAGAACTGATGGCGAAATGTTCTGGATGTTTCATTTCCATCATCATTTCGGATCATTAGGTATGGAAGTGCCCATTTAGGATAGGTGTAGTCAGGATGGACAATGAATGAGAATCTGCGAGGCATCGGTCTCAGGAGTTTCATCCTTATCGCTTCAGCTTAAATGATTACTAAGTAAATAAGTTATCATTTAAGCTGAAAGTTAGCCCTGTAATGGGTAGAAGAAATGTCGGAAGACACTCGTAAGGCAGATGCCTCGCACCTGCCTCTGGGCTATACCTATCCAATAATAAAGTGAGATAATTAAAAAATCAGGAGTAATTCTAAATAATAGGGTTGTAACTCCCTTTTCTCGAACAAACCTTAGTGTAGGCAAGTACCTTGACGATTTGGTAAACAACCCGCTTACCCAAGGTCTCGTCTCTTGATGTAGTTTTCAATATGGTCTAAGCGGCAAAAGGCGTAATCTACAAATGGTTTCGTAAAGTAAATTATTAATATTTGGGTATCTTAAATCCGGATAAAAAAAGCAATAAACCTTTCAAAATGGTCACACCATATTGCTGACATAAGTACGTTCATCAGCTATAAGCAGATAACCAAAACTTGGGAACTTCAGCGGTTTACTGTGCTTAATTAAATACAAAACAAGCACTCTCGGCTGCCGTGCCTTGACCAAAAGTAGTCTTAAAAAATATTATAAAACTTTCTTTATTAATTCACTTGAAAAATCTGTAAGTACCTCCTAGCCAATAGAAGATTCTTTGAATCCGATTTTCCTCGTACTGTCGTCACTTGACGTCATATTTCTCTATGACGTTCCCGAGTACGTAGGAAGGAAAGATCATCGCGTGGGAGGCGCAATTTCGCGACCGTAACAATATCTCTTCATTCCTGGATTGCGTTGGCAGAATACAATGTTTGCTGTAAAATTGATAATTACAATCCTACACAAATCAGCTTTGTTTGTAATATGATTAGGGTGGTTCGCCCTAGTATGGCTAGCATTCGCACCATAGAGAGACATTTCTCGCGCGCGAGAAGACAAGGATGTGTCAAATCGTATGGAATTTATCAAAACAAGTGAAGACTTTTTACATGCTAGTTATACAAGAAATGGCCATCAGTAATAAAAAAGAAAAATGGTTTTACGTAGAGTTTACAAAAAGAAAAATCTGTTAAATGACTTAGGCATTTACACAAATAACGTCCGTATCGATGTATGCCTAACGGTGCGTTGCCGGATGCGTCTGTCGCGTCTGTCAAACGGTTTGGTTTTTGTCAAACTGTTTATAGTACCGTCATTCGAATAGGCCATATTTGACAGCTGTCAAACTCATACTAGGAAACATTTCAACAAAAAAAATCGACCTGATATAGCATTAACATGATTTTGACAGCTGTCAAATATGACCTATTCGAATGACGATACTATAACACACAACAGTTTTAGAAATTTCGGATTGTAAACAATATGACAACCTTTTCATTAATATCATATCAAATTTTTGCGACAGAACTAAGTATCTTTGATCAAAATAAAAGATATTACCACGACTCTACTTTTAAATCCGTGTCATATTAACACGAAAAGACCACTCGTTACGACTACGCAACTCAAATTGACTAATTTGGTCCTTGGAAAAGATTCCCCTTACTAATGACGTCACTAAACAAAGCAAAGATTATCTATAACCAAAAGGAACTCTATGACTAATTCGAATTTGGGGAAGATTCAAGGTCACGGCCTGTGAGTCCTCTGTACCAGCAATATTTACTTTAGTGTATGACGCAGGAGATAAAATAAAGTTAGTATTTATTCTAACTAAAAAGACGAAAATAGACCCTTACGATACATATTTTTAAGACAATATTTATCTTATTCAGCGCTTTTTTGAGAAAGTTTTTCAGTTTTACTGCTAAACACAGCACCACTTTGTGATAAAGTTGCATAAAAGATTTACAAATTGTAAATAAACTGTGCGGTAACGATTTATGTCAGGCATTATTGCCAGAAAATCCATCTACATCCCATTTAAAGGGTCAAGTTATACTGTGTTTTTAGTATTTTTGATTTTTAGTATAAAAACCAGCATATGTTGGTCCCTTAAATGAGTAGGTGGATTTGCTATACATACTTGTATTCGCACAAACTTTTTTCATTAATTCCTACATTTTACGCATATAGTGCCATACCCACTTCAAAATGAGATCATCATGTTCTGACGTCAGTTCGTATGTAGTAAGTAATGTATATACTAGTATGTAATTGACGTGTGTGTAGCTGGGAACTGTATTTTTGAGACCATTTAGAAATAATTTGTTTGGCTTTTAGGATTTAAAATGTTTTGTATCTATCTACCTATAGCTACCCTTTTAAGGCACCAACTTATACTGGGTTTCTTACGAATACTAAGAAGTTTAAAAGACATGGGATCTCCAATAAATGTTTAATTTGTCATTCACACAAAAAATCAATCAATACAAAAATAAAACTTAAATAAACGTAAATGTAAGTTTTTACATCTTTACAAAAAGGTGTGTCTACTGTTTGAAGTTAACTCATTATTATTAATTAGGTTCTTAACTTTAGCTAATTGTAACTAAAGAATATCTTACTAAATACTAGAGTTTGACGTCAAGTAATTTATCGATTCTTTACCTACATCATTTTCTAATCTCCATAGTTAGAGGTTAATCTGAGTTGTAAAAAATGGTTGAGCCGCTGCTGACATACTTAATTATTATCACAGTTACCTAATTATTTTTAGAACCTCCATTTTGTAAGTGACCTATGTGTGTATGTGCAGTGATTGGATAAGGTCAAGGCCTCATAATAATTAACTAGGATTCTTTTATTTGTAACATACACAGATGGTATTGTGATTTCAGAATAATTAATTTGAAGTATGATATGATTGGGAAATAAAGAATCGAACTGAGGTAGCCGTGCAGTTGTGTTATGTTTTATGTTCTACATAACTGTAGATACTGCTTAAATTATACGACTCGTATTGTTAGTATATAAATTTGTTAATGTTTGTAATTTTTAGGAATGTGTTTTTTTATCAGGAAGCAAATGAAAGTCATAAAATATTTTTTGGGCTTAATTACGTGTAGCGCATCTTTTTCAAATGTGTTCAAAGCTCTTAAAAAGCAATCCTCATTTGATTTAAAGTTGTGTATTCAAAACTTAACGTAAAAGAAGCTGCCTGCGTTCTGAATTAAATAAGTTGATTATGCTACATAATTAGTTCTTTATTACTAAAATCGTGTTACTACGCATTTTATGAGGACTTTACAAGTCTAATAATGTATTCTGTTTAAATTAGTTAGGCTACACGTGTAGACTGTAAGTACATTACAATAGGTACCTACCCACAGTAGGTATGTGTAATACGTTAGAAAATTAGATAGTAGTAGTAGTAGAAAGGTAATTAATTTTATTTACGGTTATGTTATGATCTTAAAACTTTAAGTTAGTTACTTGATTTTTTCATGGCTTTCAATATTTATTATTTATCTTAGAGTATGATGATAGATAACTTAATAATTTCTATTCCCTTACTTATAAGTATATAAAAACAACTCAGACCAAACCAACGGATTGTTGATACGAGAGAAAGTTCTGTGTTTCGAACGCACATTAAGCTGTTAGGTACCTTCTGCCCTGTGATAACTAAAACGCCGTTATCCCCAAAATCAAAATTTTGAGTTACGCGGGTTTAAAGTTAAAAACGTTGCTGTTCGATAAATACAAAAGTTATTCGAAATTTTAAGATATTATTGAAACGGTATTTTTTTATACTTTACGCTGCTTTTAGTTTTATTACGCTAAGTGAAAGGGTTACAGAAATATATTGAAAAATGTGTTGCCGTTAAGTATTATTTTTTTAATTAATTTATTAAAACACTACTTAAATGCCGCTAAGGGTACCTTACCGGCATTTTAGTGCTTGGTTTTGCACTAATTTCATTGCCTTGTAAAATAAAAGAATTGTATCTATAAATACTTCTCTAGAATGACGTCACGGTCCTTTAGCGGCATTTTAGCGAAGCTTTATACCTCTATTTAGTATCTTAGATTGGTTTTTCAAGTCCTTTACAACGCATAATTGCAGCTAAGTTACTAACCTTTCACCATAACGGCTATTTAGCTTAGTAATCATTATAAGAAAATTGAAAGATTCCCTTGAAATGTTAGTTTGAAGCAGAATAAAAAGGACCCAATCTTTAACTTTTAATGCTATATTTCTATAAAACAATTAACTTTTGAGGCACTGTTGAGTGTCTTTTACAACACCGCATTATAAATTTAATATTTTGCTTCGTTTTTTTGCTCGAGATGCGAATGTTGAGTGCTTACAGAAAAATCTGATTTAATATGACGTCTTGGATAATATTTATTATTTAATATTTACTTAATTGGTATTTTCTTTCTTTCTAATTCACTCTAATTAGTTTTATATCTCAAATATTAAATATTTTAATAGTTTCAAAAAACAATTTTGTATTTTACAAAAATATTGTTTTTACATTAGGTTATCACCATCAAATCATGGAATAAATAACACTTAAACCTTTCGAAATTCTGGGTCAATGGTAAAATTTAACTAGGAATGTTGTAGAATAATTTTGTAACCTCAATGAAGAAAGTGTAACTAAAGAACATTTTAGACCGCGGGAGCAGTGATATAAGCTTTTGTGAAAAGCATCAGGTGCAGAGAAATAAAACTTAAGCATTTGGCACTAGTGTTTAGGTAGTAACCAATTTCTTTACCTCTTTATACAATTCTAGTGGACCAACCCGTTTAGCGTTTTACCCGCTGCAACAGTTTTTTTTGTGTAAATAGATGTTTTCCCGCAATTTATGAGGTTACTTGTGTTACAGAACTTGGTCTCTATTATAATATTGCATATCTGTGTCTCGCACAGTTTAGCTTGGCTTCTAGTTTTACACACTAGGCAGTTCAAATCCTCGATATCTATATTTTAACAAAAGCAGCCTATCATGCTCGATATCTTTTCCTATGAGGTCATTTCCGTATCTCTTTATAAAGTATGGTACAGCTGGGTTTTGTGTTCCACGTCAGATTTTCCAAACTCTTGCTATGAAGGCGTTTCTGTCTTTCTAATGATAACCAGAGCTCCTGATTCTCTATAACCATGTACCCACTTCAGCTTTTGACGTCTACGTGTCAGAAAGAGTGGCCCATCATGCTTTTTTTTGTTTTCTATGGAGGCATTTCCGTTTGTCTCATAGTCAAGATAGGCTCCTTAACGCCTACATCAGGTATTTTAGAAGCTATATGTCGACTGATATACTAATCAACTTTTGCAATGCAGCATTTCCGGAATATCTTATAAGTAGTAAAGCGGAATCTTTGTGTTACAAAATCTAGGGGCTCCAGACGGTCGAGTGTTCATAAAAATTACGCTATTGTCATCTCCTATTTGTTAACAGTTTTTACTAAATTTCATGAAGATCAGTAAAGGAGTTTGGTCGTAAAATATAGCGACAAGACCGGTTATGCCCACTTCTTACCATTTTCCCACAGTAATAAAATATTATCTACGGTAAAAAGTTGCCATCTACTTAGTATATCTAGTCAAGCTACAACACTATCTAGTGGTGAAAGATTTTTTGAAATAGTTTAAGTAGTTTCGGAGTTATTCGGTTAAATACAAACGAAAGAAGCAAATCTTTCTTATTTTCGGCAGATTTTATATGAATCATCCTAATATCGTCCAAAACGCCGCGACAAAGCGAGAAAAGTTAACGGCATTTTAGAGCAGTATTGTGGGATAGCGGCATTAATAAATGTAACTTTTATAAATTATACATGGAAAATAAAAATCTACATTGCCGTTAAAATCCTTAAACGACATTTTAGCGCTGCAATTTTCACATAACGGCGTCTTAATCTAGAATTTTTTTTTTACATGTTTAAAACTTGACTTAACTATAATACAGTTAAAGTATTTTAGCTGCAATCTTGTTCGGAAAACTTATTTAACGGCAATTATGTTATGGATTTTGGGTATAAAATAGTGAAAAAAGTCAACGTTTTTCAAGTTTAACGAGTTTTAAAGGCATTTTAGCTATGTTTATGTAAATAACGACTTTATAGCCCTGTTTGGGTGCCCAAAACTGTCACTTAGCGGCAATTTTATGTTTCGTATCTCCGGAACTAAAAAAGATAGAGAAAAATGAGTCAGATGGTTCGAAAGAGAATCGTTTCCTTACAACAATGCCGTTAAAAAGTGAAAATTGAAAAATTGAGGGTTAACGGCATTTTAGTTATCCCAGGGCAGCCTTGTAGGAGTCTTGGAAGTACCATTGCGATATTTATCGACCCGGGGTCCCACATCAAAAAGAGAGAGACCTTTTCTTACGTGCATAACCCACCACTCATACATAATAAAATATCTGTCACCTAACACCATCAATTACATACAATAAAACAATTGCACGGTCTTTGTTAGTGCTTACGCCTTATAATCCGTTACGTATGGGCCTTACGAAAGCTGAGCTGAAACGAAGTGGTACAGCCAGTATAGGAAGCGAATTGGTGCGAATAGTGAACACAGATACAAAATTTCTAGAAGAGACTTGTTCTGTGAAAGAAAGCTTCTATTACAGGAGCTGAAACGAATGCGGTACGGCGAGTCTAAGAAGCGAAGCGGTGCGAAAAATGAACAAGATGCACAGTTTCTAGAAGAGACTTGTTTCGTCGAAGAAAGCTTCTTTACGAAACCTGACCTGAAACGAAGTGGTACAGTCAGAATAGTAAGGGAATTGGTGCGAATAGTGAACGAGGATGTAGAGTTTGTGGAAGCCATAGGATAGGGTGAAAAGCTTCTGTAACTGTGATTCATGATCATGACATGAGAATAGGTTAACTACCCTAGGTACATATTTTCAAATACCATGCAGGTTGAAATGTAGGTATCTAGTGTGACAACAAATTGGCGATCAGACCATATTGAGCGAGGAATTAGAATAGTCAGCCATGTCATACCGCCGGGTGTAGCATCGTCGTACGTAAGTATAGGTAAGTATGAGTAGATAAATGCTCGGAAAGTAGACACGGTTAATACCCCAGTTGTAATTGTTTCATTGGTTCTGTGATCGGGGAAGCCCCATTTATAGTTTGGATAATGTATCTACAACAAGATAGTTATAAAAAAGAACCCTATTTTTAAATGTGATAGATATGGAAAACTTTAATTGGGGTCAATACACATTGCACTGTAACTTTTAGGTAGTGTCACAGTCACACTGGCAGGTATGATCCGAGGATACGTTTTCATTTTTATTTATTCATTTATTAAACTTTATTGCACAGAAAGTACAAAGAGCGGGCCGAATGCCACGCGGCATTCTTTACGCGCCAACCAAAAGGTAAACTGAGAGAGTCAAAGTTCATGCTATCATTTTTCGTAGAGAACTATTAAACAAATCAGCTGACAGTTCCATACTTTCGTCATTCGAAAAGTGTAAAAGAACGATGGAAGAGCTATGAAAGACGATAGTATGAACGTACCCCAAGATGTCTTTTCCAGTACACCAGTTCTATCAGCGGGCGTTTGGTAAGACGCGCGGTGAAAGTGATTGCGGCTGTGTCGCGTGCGCGTGCGCCGCGTCGACCTTGCCTTATGCGAGTACGAGCTGCGTGATGCACTACGCGCGCTGTTTTTGCGCGTTTGACCGTGCGCGTGCGACGTGCGGTGCAGCAGCCGTCGATCATGTTTGGTTTCTACCACCACATCGTATAGTGTTGATACGCATGCAATGCGCATCTTTGGTGTCTTCTTCATTTGATTTCTTGATTTCATTGCTATCTGCTCAGGTACTTGTCTGAATCAGGCAAGGGTTTTTATGCTGTGCTACCTATCTTGTGTGCAATAAACAAATAAAGTAAGTAGTACGGTGCATGCATATAATATCTAAAAAAACCTTATGCTCCATTTGTTAAATTTCTTTTTTCAGTCAGTTTTATCATCCTCCGTGAAGGCAACTCGTGTATCGTTTGGCAGAAGCAGCCTACTTCTTTTAAACCCGTAATGTAGGTACCTACCTACCTGGTAGTCCATTCCCTACAAAATTAAGTCATCAGTCTATCAGGTTGGTAAGCCAAATGCAACACAAGTCTTGCTTTCAAGTACTGAATGAGCTACGGTACGCAATATTCGCTTCAGATTTGTGATGGTGATGGATGACAGTTCACATTTAGAGGGTCAACTTCTTCAGCAACCATCTTCGCATGTTATGAGAAAACAATTCGGTCAAGAACATTACCATTTTCAGCCACATCAAAATATATTTTTTCCTGTAAGTAAGTAGTTAAGTAAATAAATTCGCGAATGTGTAGAGTAGCGTTGCGAATAACATTTATCCGTTGCAACGGTCACGTGTGCGAATCGAGTGCGGCCTGCGCGTGCGCATACGCACAGTATATATATGTAACAGAACAGTAAAGAAAATCGACCCGTTTCTGTTGAATCACAAGGATTGTCACTTTGGATTATAATAATGTTAACTGTGGTTAATGTGGCTGGTTACAAAACTACCTTTTAATAGCTAATAATTAGTTTGGTAATATAGTGCAAAATAAAGTATAGCATTAAAAAAATCTTTCACCGTTTAAAACTGCATTACCTATCCCTGTGAGTAAGAAACGCTACTTATTACTATTATGGAAAAACACCTCAATCATTCGCTTCCCACCAGCATTCGGGGAACATTTCGCTCGGGAGAGACTGGGTCAGTTTCCTTGTAAGTTTCTAGCGTTCGTATAAAGTTTCCACACTGCTGAGCGCAATTGAAGCCATTTTTTCGCTGGAGTAACGGCGTGTTTGTGTGCAATGTGTGTATGTGTGTGTTTCGCAATACTTCACCGCTCGAAACCTGCTCGGATTGTTCTGCAGTTTCATCAGCCAGTGACAAGTTTTGAAGAAGTTACTGTTTCATAATACTTTTTTTAAAAAGAATAAAACATCTGTCATTTTTATTTGGCAAACTTGCCAAATGCTAGATAATGACAGGTTTTCTTTGGAGGTATTGTTCTCTAAGGGGCAAGCTCCACAGAATGGTCGTGCGACGCGACGCGCAACTTGACATCTGTCAGACAAGCGATCGTCAGCCGCCCCGTAGCCGCGCCGTTATGGATGCGACCTTCGAGCAACTCGATCTTCCGTCCCGTTCCGGCCCGGAAGGGGAGTGGGTATAGCTACTTTACTCTATACAAATATTTCTGCCATTTCTTGCGGGGGGAGAGGTAAAGCTGTCAAATCAAGCTAGTGTTGGAATCGACAATATCGATACTTAACCTTTCGATTAATTACATCAGTCTACTCAATATTGTGTCATATTATTGCATTTTCAAAAGCAACTTAGTTCTCAAGAATAGGATTTTGTAGTAAATAGAAATATTGGCGCAATAACATCATTTTAAATATTGCATAAGTTACCTAAATTAACCAAAATATTAATTTCTTTCCCCAAAGACCAGATAATTCAATTATGTAGGTACAATCTATGCAATACCTACCTACTATTTACTGATAATTAAGTATCATAGGATATTATGTAAGGGAATTTACTAAAAAACCATCTGCACAACAAAACATACATAATAACTTGACTATCCCGATGACGTTGTGGTTAGTACCCCTGTCTTCTACGCCGAGGCTCGTGGGTTCGATTTCCACCAGACACAAATATTTATAAAGTAAATTTTCAAATATTCGTGTTTTATCTGAGCACTCCGGCTGACAAAGGCCACCGACTGGACCGAAACGGTCGCGAAACAGCGATGAAATAAGAAGTAGGTAAGTGCGAAATCCTTTTTATATATATAATTAAAGTTACAATGTCGCACTTAAGTTTAAACAATTTAAAGGACACCAAGTCGTCCAACGACCTGATGAACCCTGGTGCTAGAGCTTTTCAACCACCTACTGCATGAAGCAGGCCTTTGAAATGGTTGTGTAACGACAGCCGTCTAAGTGACCATAGACAGCAACCGGGACCGACGGCTGAACGTGGCTCCAAAGCACGGAACCATCTTGCTTCTCAGACAATCAGGTGGTTCAGCCTATGTCCTGTGTCCTGACCAGTCTAGGAACATATACCTACACAAAGTGATAAATATCAACTTTGTGAGCGAAAGGAATTGAACAACAGGCAGTTAGACTAGCCACTGCGCCACGTCGGCTGACATCCGATGTCACCCGATCGGCTGAGACTGACATTAATTTTCAATGAAACTCGAACAAAATCAGGGTTTCCCAAAATCCATAGTAAAAGTTGTTCAATTTCATAAACTGATCATGCCTGCAAAGTTTTCAGTACAGACCGTCTTTACATAGTATAGGTTTGTAACTATGGCGATAGAAAAAGTATCGACGTTTTGTATTAGTTGAGTCACTGCACTAGCTTGGGTTCAGTGTGGCTCAATACTTCAAGTTAAAATTATCGTTTTTTCATTGAATATCGACTGGAAATGAACATCATTGAATAAGTAGAACAATCCCAAACTAACATTCTAATCTTACTTAGCAAGCTATTTACTGTTAATAAAGGCATCAATAAACTGAGATCGTTAATTGTTACCCATTATATGGTGGAATATTATAATCTTTATTTGTAAATTAACGATACTATGATTAACACCATTGTTCGACACAAAATAATAAAAATAGGAACCAAATACAATAATTTTATTGTAGATCCACCTAAAAAAAAATCCAAATCAGTCATTTTGTACGACTTACTGGCAACACTTACGTACAATTTTCAATCGCTAATTTTATATATTATTTAGTGATATTGTACTAGAGGAATACTTTCAGATGAAAAGTGATATTGTTCTGTTGTAAATTTGTATTTTTACATATTTTTTTAGGCATTATTAGCTCTACAATTCGGCTTTTTATCGGAGCTCATTTGACATGCGCGACTGGACTCGTTCTAGTAAAAGATCTGACAGCAGCTGGTTTTTGTAATAAGCTATGCCCCCTTGGGCACAGGCCGTGACAGAGGGGAAGTTCTTCGTATAGCGTCTCCATACCCCAGCTTTCCTCCAAGGGATGCGACGCCTCTTACGTGTGTGGCTTCATCAGTTCTTTTTCATCCATTCTATCTAAGCGATCGATCATAGACAGCAATCGGGACAGGAACCAACATTTTACTGAAATAAATAATCTAAGCCCCAAACTCCACAGAGAGGACAAGGAAAGGACATAGGACATAGGGCATGACGCTTGACGTTTGACATCGCGACATTTCCATACAAAATATACGAAAAAGTATTGACAAAGGCACACACAAGCGTCGCATCTATGACAGCTAGCGTCAAAAACTAAGAAGAATATTTGACGATCACGTCTTGTCTGTCAACTGTCATTCTTACGTCCTATGGCCCTCGTCTTTTTGGTGGAGTTTGCGCCTAAAGTCGCATTTCTAAAACAAACAGATATGGTCAGCAAGCGAGCCTTCTATACAAGAAGATTCTAAACAAATAAAACTTTGTAAACATACCTACCTAGAAGTACTAACAACCATTTGAATAGGGCATATTTGACATTTGTCAAAATCATGTTAACATAAGGTTCATTTTTCTTTGTTGACATATCTGCTAGTATCGTTTTGACAGCTGTCAAATATGGCATACTAGAACGGCCGTACTTTAATTGACATAATGAATATTCGGTCCAGTTAATTTGATGACCTAACTATCTGAACCGAAAGCAAAATCAATACGTGCGAATACCTATACACATGTACGAGGCTGATACAGAAGTGTAAATAAAGAGGTATCTACATCCGACTGCATACAGGGTGTTAGTTTAAATGTGTGCCATCATAGCTTCAGGGTAGGCCCAGTGCCGATAAATGACACCGTAAAAATATTGAAAACCACCTTGTAAAATACTTCTTAGCCAAAATTGCAGAAACAAGCAATACAAGTGCATTCTCCTAGTCAACTTTGGAGTTTTAACGAATCTTGGCCGAGATAATATATAGGGTGTATTTTTATTAGTGGCGGATCCGTTAAGGGTGTGTTCTGTCAATGAAACTGAACAACTTTCCCCAAGGAACATAGGTAGAAATACGAAAAAAAATTTTGGTTTTCCCATACTAAGTGTGTTGGCCGGCCGGGTCAATTTGTATGGGAGGGCCAAATTTTTTTTTAATATTTCGACCTATGTTCCTTGGGGAAAGTTGTTCAGTTTCATTGACAGAACACACCCTTAACGGATCCGCCACTAATAAAAATACACCCTATATAGGCATTCGGATCCGGCTAAGTGTAAAAAAATATAACCACGATTTTTTTATATATTTTTATCGGCATCCTTTATCGATACCAAACCTACCCTAAAGCTATGACACACATTACATTTAACACCCTGTATAAACCTACATAAAGGGGCATACACATCAATTACGTATTGGTAAATAAGTGCGCATTTGTCTCGGGGCCGCGTGAACGGGCGACCTCTCGCCTCCGTATTATAGGGCTGTCACTTTGTAACTGTTATTAGGTAATAGGTGTAACTGTTACAAATGTTCCGGAAGCTAGATTTGCATGTTATTTATTAAATTGAATGTATGAATTTTGTCAGGCTACGAAAAGAAAAAAAAGATTCTAAAGATCAGGGAGGGCCTCAAGTTTGCTAATTTTAAGCCATTGCAACGACAGCGTCACTCAACTGTCATACTATTGCCACTGTGATTTTCCATATTAAAAATAATACAAAATACGACACTACAAAAATCATCCAACTGACATGCCATCGACTCAAAACTGACACGATTTTTATTTGGCAGACTTCGGCCCCTGGAAGCTAGATTTTGCATGTAATTTAAATGGAATGTAGAAATTTTGTCAGGCTACGAAAATAAAAAATAAAGTTTTTTTAAGGGTTTTTTTTATTTAGGCCATAATTCGTAGGAAATTTTCTGCAGGACTTTGATACTTTGCTACTGTGACACGGAAGTTTTCATTTATAGAAGTTAGAAGTCAGGATTTAAATACTTAAAGCATATCTTCTACACTATCATTGAAAACAATTAACTTAGTGCCTTTGTTTTGTTTACCGACAGTAGTAATTATAGTGGACAGGTAGGTATTTAATTAAGTACGTGTTACTATGTTATTAAATAAAATGTCGCTAATGAGAATGATAATATCGCCAAGAAAAATAAATATACCTTACTAGGTAAGTGGCTTCTAATGATTGCATAAAACACGTTTTAACTAATTGACGGGAATAATTATAACAATAGTTTAAGTTTTGTGGAAGTAAAATTACTGAGATAGAAGATAAGTCAACGACGTAGCGATATTTGATACATTATGCCACAAGCTACTTACATAACGATAAAACACGATATTTTTAACTAATTCAGTTATCATACACATCTTCTAGAAAACACAGGAGCACGTCTATTAGATACCTGTTCCCGATATGGCGCAACCCTAGCCGACTAGTAACAGTCAAGCATTAAGGCATTTACCTTTCCTAGGCGAGGGCTGTCCTCAATTCAAGCACCGTTGATTTATGCCAATGCAAGGAATGCCGCCGTCATATTACAGACAAATTTTGTGCAATTCTGCAGATATGACGTCTGTTTACATTCTAGAGTGCGGCCGCTCGTATAAGTGTTTTACCGCTGTTAATCACATAGGTACTAGAAGACTCGAGACATGTCAACAAAGAAAAATAGACCTTAATGTCATTCCATAGCATTAACTCATGAAGTGTCGTAAAAAGCGACTAAGGGATTTGAGAGTTGATAATTATGTATTGCAATTTTAGGCAACGGGCTGACAACCTGTCACTATGGTTATTGGTCTTTTGAGTGACTCTCAAATTTTTGATAAAAATGGCTCAAATGGCTGTTTTTTACAGCTATTTCCGCTCTGCCTACCCCGCAATATGTTATGTGTATAAATGTATTTAGATGATTTTGGCAGCTGTCTTATTCGAGCGGCCGTACTTTACAGTATGTGGACCACATATGCCTCGTTTACCTTAATCAGAGCGCGTTTTTAAACGGAATATTAGTGCCAATGAAAATTCGTCTTTACCACACCTATGTTTTTTAAAGTAGTTGTAGGAATTTAGGTTTCACATTCAGACTTACATCTGTTTTTATTTTTATAAGTATATGCTTCTGCTATATGGATTTATTTATATATTAAAAACTTCATTCATTTCATTATCTACATCAACGCATGCATGAAAACTTTGTAACTCTTTCAGATATGTGCTTTGATAGTATTTCCTTATTTCACTCTTCCTATCCTCTTATCTTTAATGACAATGACAGTATTTATTTAATGTGGAAATATTAAAAGTTAGACCCAGCTAAACTGTTTTCTATATACTTTATACATGATTAATTTGATTATTATCTTCATGTAAAGATTCTTCATTTTGAAAGCTACGGCGTTTTCCCGATGGGGTATACTTCACAAGTAAGCTCGGTGGGCCAGTTCATACACAAGTCTCTTGCAATATCATAAACTTTAAAGTCGTTTTAACCATTTGATTCTTTGCCCATTAAATCGTACACGTATTTACAGCTAGTTAGGTACCTAGGTACCTACATAATTATGAACGCACCTTATCATTGACGTAAAAACATTGTTTTCCATTTGTCGTGTGCAACTCACTTAATATTCCATTTCCAATGCTACCGACGACTCTTCGACTTGTTACTGTGCACGTGATTACTAAATGATTAATTATATCTAAGTACCTACCTACTTATTAAGTATTGCAGTTTTCCACTACCTGCTTATTATTAACATGGTCGCCACGTGACATGAACAAAACACACGGAATTTTTGGCTGACGACCTGCTACACAATATTTCTGAAGCGTCCTTCAAATAATTTGCCGGGAGTAGAGATACTGACGTTAACGCTCTGCTTAACCCGCAAGGCGGGGACCATAACAGCCACAACAGTCTACTGCTGACCATGGGTCCCCCTCTATCGGGGGGTATTGCCTTATTCACCACGGTTGGCAGGCGGATTGGCGAGCTCCGTGCAAGATGTTCTATAGACAGGAAACGCTGCTGTCCATTCCCTGGATGATTATCCCTTAGTCGAGTAGAATTGGAGTGATGCTATTCTAAACGGCAGATATGGAGACATGTATGGACAAAACAAAAGTAAAAAACTTTGGAATTATCGTAAGATAAAGGTTCTAATCGTATAAAATACAAGCACTTTTAGCAAGATTGAATAGTAGGCCACCCAACACGCAACCTTGGTGTAGGCCATGTAGGCAAGCAACCATAATTCTTTATTTATGGTATCGACTTTCTTATAAGTATTAGATATTGACTGGCACGTGTTGAAGGATAACCTTGTCTTACAAAGTAAGTATATGCACATACACGTCCATCACGGCTAGGTATGTTCATTGCGGGGTCGGTAGCCCGGTACACGTTACAGTAAGTACATAGATTGCATTGGCAAATTAATAATATCAAGTTTGTCAAACGCATGAGTGAATTCCAGTACAAATTACCGAATTTTCCACTAGATACTTGTAATGTTCAAAACGTACGAACCGGAGCAAGATCGTTATCTAAAACAGGAAAACGCGATCGCGCGCGTAATGTAGTGACATTAAACTTGTGTACTTGTCAACAACGTGTTTGCGTTGTCAAATTGAAACGGCCATTTGTCATTATAACTTTTAAATCGATTACAAATTCTTTTAAATTCTTTTTGTGCCCTTCGCTGTGGCGACTATGGGTCCGTTCCGTGGGGGTCAGAGGCGAAATTATTTTTTAAGGATATTTCGGCGCGTCTTCGTGAGGCGTCAGGTGATCCCAGGTCTGGCAGCTACCTCGCTCAAAGGTTGAGTATAGCAATCCAAAGAGGGAATGCTGCCAGCCTTTTGGGCACTTGGCCGCGCGGAGATGCGCTGGATGGAGGGAATTTTTTATTGTAATGTATATTTGTAGTTATAAGTTTAATTTGTGTATTGTTTTTTTATGTAATTTTTGTATTAATAAATGATTGATTTATTTTTTTAAATACTTATGTGTGTCTATTTTGACATTCATGGATGATAGGTAAGGTAGAGAGACACTTTTGTAAGGTGCTCGATTAGCGCTATGTCGCCATCCGTTTTAGTGATTTTTGTGACTATGAGAATGAATCACTTAGTACTGCACTCGCCAACCCGCTGCCTGGTGAGTATAGTTAATCAACAGACGATATTCGTGTCCAGCAACATCGACTGTTGATGATAATCGCGATGTGAGATCAAAATCGGCAAAAATACTTGTGTTACATGAATAAGTAGGTAATTGGCATTCATAATTGATAACTTATCACCACCTAACTTTAAATCAGTTTGTATATGTGGAGAGTACTAATCAAGTAATCCATAAATGATGAAGATGACATAATTCAAACAATGAATAGCAATCAAAACAAACGTACCTATTCTGGAAAGATCTCGATGCTCATCACATCACCACCGTACCTACTCATGTTGATAAAGGCGAATAATACGATTCAAAATGTAAATGTAGAAGAAGTCATTGTGTGGTTTGACATTGGCCGCTCGACCCGACACTGCAGAAACGAGGGCAAAGAGGCCGAGTGACCGACTGCACTACAACGTGTTGTGATGATACCTACTTAACTTCCAAAGAAAATGCTACAATTTTTTTGTCAAGCTTGCAATATTTTTGCCCACACGCAGGATTTCAATCTGCGACCTTCAGCACCTGTGAAACTATCCCGTTAAATTGAGCCCTGCCACGCGTTGATAGCCAAGTTTTACTTGCTTAATTAGCAGGCTAGGATAGAACCGCGGTAGCCCAGCAAGTAGTGGCGTCAGCAGTAGAGATGCAGAAGGTCGCAGGTCCAAATCCTGCCTGCGGTGCGGTGGAAAATTTTGCAAGATTTCCAAAAAATAATATCTAACACGGGAAGTGTTTTAAAGTTTGGTATTCAATGCTTCAAAAAGTTACATAGGTATGTTAAAGATATTTATTTTATAATTAGCCTATTATTTCCTACTGCTGGGCAATGGCCTCCCTTTTCTTCTTCCATTTTGTCTCTTTTCCGTGCAATCACCAACCTGCCTTCATATCATACTTCATAGCATACCCGCACATTTTTGGCGATGGGATTGGCCCAATAGACTAACGACATCATTAATCTGATACAATACCTTTCAAAGTTAAATAAATAAATAGTTTTTTTGGTATGGTCACAAAGTAATTTGTATTGGCTGCCGTATGTGTGCCCAAGTATGTGTAATGTAGTTAAAAAAACCTACCTCAGTAGATGATCAGTTTGTCGGCTTTTTGTTTGAAGGTCGCAGATTCGATTATCGACAGGAAAGGAACTAATGCAATAGTTTTGTACCTATGTTTCCTATAATTATCATTATTAATGACTAGAACGAATACGCAAGGTTAAGGCGACAGCTTTCCAAAAACTTTTATCACCATAAGTCAACTACCTAGCTACATTTGAATTATTATTTACTTTGACTATCTTTTAGGGTAGACAAGTAATTTCTTCAAACAAAAACGAAGAAAATATTACGATAACGAAAAAAAAAATACTATTAAAACTCAACATCTATGAATAGCAAAATATCCTCTGCCTTATCAAATTTTGATTGATAATACCTTCCTGCTTGTTTTCAGTGTACCATAACAGCCACAACAGTCCACTGCTGGACATGAGCCTCCTCCTATCGGGGGGTATTGCCATACTCACCACGCTTGGCAGACGGATTGGCGAGCGCAGTGCCAAGATGTTACATTTACAGGGAACGCTGCTGCCCATTCCCTGGATGCAGGCGCGGTCACAGCCCTCAGTTTCAGGGGGGGTCATGGCGGCTGAAATACCTTAGAATCATTTTTTTATCCCTACTTTAGATACCTATACAGAAAAATTTCCTACTGCTTGCATTGGCATAATGTCATAATGACGTCACACCACTCGTCACACGCTGTGATGCACACGGGCGGATGCAGATTTTTTCAATTTGCGAGCGAAGCGAGCTCGACATTTATGCTACAAACGAGCATATGAGCTTAAAAACTGGCCGCTAGTGAAAAACAGACTAAAAGATACATGTACAGCGAGCGAAGCGAGCTCGACTTTTCCCGTTATAAAAAAGTGAGAGGCCTCAACACTAGCAGTAGATGTAAAACAAGTAGAAAGGTGTACGTATTGCGAGCGAAGCGAGCCCGACTTTTCACGCTACAAACAAGCAAAGAGCGTAACTACACTGCATATAATAGCTCGTTTTGAATTATCAAAAAAATTAACAAGCTCAAGCTCATTCTTGGATTTCAGGGGGGGTCATGACCCCTATGACCCCCCCCTGTGACCGCGCCTGCCTGGATGAATATCCCTTAGTCGCTTTTTACGACACCCACGGCTAGAATTGGGGTGATGCTATTCTAAGCCGGCATCACACGGCATGTTTTCAGTGTGGCCCAATTTGTAAAGTTTAAGCTGGCAACATTTCTGTTTACCCAGACCAGCTCATTACAAGATCATCACGTTGATGACCCGATGACTATTGTCAGTATAATCGCCTCCAATTAAATCTGTCCCAAAAAACTTTAATCCGACAACCTTGAGGAGGTAGTTAGCGAAACACGATACGACTACATACATAATAATCACTACATTATATAAATCATACCTACCTACTACAAAATAGAGAGTTTACAGACGGATCACTCGACGTTATTTAGGCGATCGTCATTTTTTACAAAGCCAGGGTTGCTACTGTCAAAAATCTCAAAGTATGAATATTGATGTAGCAAATCTGCTACAAAAACGTAATATGATTCTGAATTTTAAATCAAGAAATATGACGATCGCGGCAACTGTCTTCTTAGTTATTTTGCGTTCCTCTGAGATTCCAGTCAATTCCAGTAAACGTAGTAGGTAAGCGTCGCTATTACTGAGTGAGCCATCTGTAAAGGCACCCCGCGCGCCGTCTCCCAAATGTACTTAAAGCATTAGACGTCGTCTTTATTTTTGTATTAACGAGCATAAAAAACTGCATTGTTTGTGATATGTACATACGTACCTAATTGTATGGAACAGTTTGATAGAGTTCAGAAACCTTGAAAAGTTTAAGGTTTCAGTTTCACTTCCTGTAATATTTTCAGCATTTTTTACACCTTATATTCTGATATTTCATGCATTTTTTATGTAGCCTATGTGAGTAGATCACTTATCATCGTGATCATTCTGCCTTTATCCCAGTTCAGTATCAGTTGGGGTCGGCGCAACATGTTTTGTTAGAGCACAAAATCATGTTGCAAATTAAGGATCTGGCACTGTTTTATGACCGGCCTTCTGTCTGACGTCAACCCTGTTTGGGAATGCTTTTGTAGGTGGTATTACCTCTACCAAGCGGTTGACCATAGTCGACAGATATTCAGCCAAGGTCTAAAACTCTATGATACCTTTTACGAAACTCCCTGAGTAGACTAGGGTTGGCAGTATTCTTAGCCGCTACCAGACCACTTATATACTTAGTTTATTTTAGACATAGTCTACCTCCTTCCTTACTTACCAAGAAACTTGATTTAGACGATTGCAGTCTCAATTATGTGATCTCCAATTAGATGTTGAAATTACATTGAAAATGCCAGTGGTTTAATTAATATATTAAAACAATTAATGCAAGAGCATAAAGCTAAGTATAAATGATCTTATTCGTAAGCAGAGTAGGTAATAGAATTTGGCGAACATTTGATGCAATTAGTCATTACAATGAGGAACTGCCCAGGGCCATGTTATTGAAGAGAAAATGTAGATGGCGCACTGGATAGTAATTTGGGCCTAGGTAAATGAAGCGCGCCACCTATATTTTATTTTCAATTACATGGCCTCATTATATTCCAGCATTATCAACAATTCTGTCGCGGAATTCAATGTAATATCAAAACTTTACAAAAAGTGGTAGGTTCTAATTTTATTACGCAGTTTGCAATTCTTCAGTTTCTTTATAAAGATTTGCCGCTCAACAAACAATAAATTTACAACCAAACAATATCATATTTCGGCGTAAAATCTCGAAAGAATGGGTGGCCAATTAATTTGACAAGCCGAAAACCATCTCTATTCAATAACAAAATAATAGTAAATGCTACTACAAGTTTGTCTGTTTGTACATCAATGAAGTCGTAGAAACAAAACAATAACAATTCATACTTACCTGTTACAAAAAATCCTATCCTATTATCATAATCGAAACAATTATTTAGGTTTTGAACCATTGGTAACTAAAAGGCTTGACTGCTACCTAGGTATATAATTTTTACCATTGAAAAATATGTTCTTCAGGCAAAAAAAGAAATTCTAAGGTCCACGATTTTTCTTGGGACCGGGAGACAAAGTTGATTGATATCTGTCATTTTCTTTTTATGGTAGTTGCTTGCTTTGCCACATGTGGTTAAATAATTCTGACAGCTGGGTTAATCGAATCATTTGTAGAGTCAATGCCCCACACGAAAATAAGTACTACCAGGAAAAACCTATCAATCCCCGAGTGAAACCGCGGGACAGACAGTTTATAATATCAAATATAGCCTCGACAGCGGAGCCATTAAATCAATACAACAATAATGTAAATCTGTGCGATTGTCATCGGCGGTGCGAGGCAGACACATGATGTCATCATACACTAGAGAGGATTACAGAAGGCCCGCTACGGTTGTTCTCGGAAATAGGTAAGAGCCGAACGAAACTGCTTTAATTAGGCTTTCAATTACGAAATGCAACTTTAGCAGGATTTGTTCGTGGAGTTTTTGAAACGGTTGACATAACAAGAAATTATGGAAGAGCCGACTGCAGAAATTCCTATCTCATCAGTTACCGCAATTGGCTAACTTTAGAACGTTAACCGACACGTAAACGAGTAGTAGAAAGACCTAGGTCTTCCAGAGCTGATCCAATGCCAAAAGATGAAAATAATCGATATTTTTTGATAATTTTTCATTTTTGAGAATTATGTCTGAAGAAACCCGAATGAAAGTGCTTTCTGCAGCCGGCTCTCCCACAAAAAGATTTTCCTTGGAGGTTGTCACATTTTTGTACACAAATCAAAAATATGCCAACTGCAACTTACGCAGGTTAACTAGGCACGATCCTGAGCCTTTCAGAATTATTAATTCTAGGAGACTAGATTCTATATCCATTTTTCGACAGTCATTAGTTTTTTGCGGATTCATTTTATGAGTGGCAAACATTGAAAATCGAAATCTGAGATCCGACTCTACATGTACAAACGTCACGTAGCGTAGGTTCCTTTGCTAGTGGACCTTCTGCGGTAGCGCGATGCCTCTATTTTGTGATGATACTTCTGCTTCTGCGCAACAGTGGTACCACCGGCTACAGATCTAGGCCGATTTGTATGCTGATCGATTTATTGAGCTCGTAAATCTTGTTCTATTTTGAATTTGAATTTTTTGTATGTAATTTGAATTAAAATTGGTTCTGTTTTGGTTGTGTCACGATCTTCGTTTAAATGTTTTATGGTAGCACAGATGTAGAATAGATTAATTTGCTTATGCGTTTGTCAATTTGGAGTAAAGTAATAAGACAGTTTGGAATAGCCGATGAGTTAATTTTGAGTCGAAGAGGTATTGGGCCATTTTTTTCAACATGGTGGCAATGTATTTTTATTAATTCGTTTCATTTCAGAAATGTACCGAGGAAGACCAATACGAGGAAGATTTATTTATGAGGGAGAATTTTTAGGACGAGTGATAGATGATGAGTCCAGTTGGCCGAGTGACAACGGAGGAGGAAAAAGGGTGTTGTAACCTGGGGACCGAGTGGTCCGACCAGACATATTTGGAAATTGTATACATAACGATCAGCGGCAACACTTCAATACCGCGTTTCAGGACTAGATCGTAATATTTAGATATTATATGAAAATTCTCGTAGTACCACCGTCAGGATGACGAGATTGACGAGACCTTGCCAATATCGCGAAACAGCTCCGTAGTCCGTATTATCATAAACTCTTTGTCTGTGGTTACAACTAGGTACAACTTACAACTAAATACGTAGGTTATTTGCTTGTTTATAATAAATACGTTTTGCACTTGTTTATTACAGATGGTCAATATGATACATACATCACGCCTTTGTGCCTTGCGGGGCAGAAGCAGCGTAAAAGATAATAAATGGTTACCGGTACGTCCCAGGTACGTCTAAGATTATTTACGCGTATGTATTTGACGCACATAAAGATTGTTTATTTGTCATCAAAGAATTGGCGCGAGATGTCATATCATATCCCATGCTACATGCCTGTTAAAAATTCTGCAGCTGAACTTGAGTTAATCTCACATGCATCTGACGATATGCTACCGTACAATAAATTGTCAAATTTGCGTAAGCCGCAATTTGGGACGAAGAGAGTTTGCCGTTATGTAGGTTTACGCGACTTACTTGTTATTTAGTTGGTAGAAGGTGTAGCCCTCTACGTTTCGGCTGGTTACGACAGCCTTCTTCCCGGAGGACGACAATCACACACGCGCGACGGCCAGTTGCGATTGTCGACTGAGTGTAAGTCGCGTAAACCTACATAATGAGTGATACTTGTTCGTTTAATAATAGAGTTTGCCGTGATATTAGACCTCTCTCTCTCTCTCTCTCTCTCTCTCTCTCTTCGTGCGGGCTACCGAGTCGTTCAACAACACGATGGACCCTGGTGACAAATTTTGAGCCTCTGACATGATAATTATTAGGTTATACCCATACAATAGTAAGGGTTTTCGTAAATTCCTTTCAGAAAATTCGGATCCAGTAAAACACAGGAAAATCATGTGATGCATGTGACAAGAGCCTAAATCAGTCTCACTTAAATTTGGCAAACAAACAGATTTTTTTACCACAATACAATAAAGTGCTAAGTTCAAGGTCCGAAATCTACAATTTAGTTCGTACCTATCATATATTTTGGAATTCGTCGCTATAAACACACCAACTTATGTAATAACTAGTTTAGGTTTTTTGTGTTCTCACATACCTTTGTTGTTAAGTTTTGGTGTGAGATCCTTTTTGCAAAAACTAACGATATTTTACAAATGTATAAGTATACCTACAGACGAGAAAAAAAAAAATCTAGCATGTCTATTATTTATGCGGTAATATTTTGACATAAAAGTTGGTGACATTGCGTAATAAACAACTTATGTTCACGTGTTCCGGTGTGAAGTACTACAATACTCGTAGTATCGCATGCACATCAAATACCCATTCAAGGGACAAACATACACCATAAAATAGAGAGTTTACAAAAGAATCATTCGATCCTATTAAGGATTTTCGTGATTGTCACTTATTACATAGCCAGGGTTGCTACTGTCAAAAATCTCGAAGTATAAGAATAGGTAAGAACAGTCCTCTGCTGGACATGGGCCTTCCCTTCTCGGGGAATATTGCCGTAATCACCAAGCTTGGCAGGCGGATTGATAAGCGCAGAGTAAGGCGTTTTATTCTCAAGGAACGCTGCTGCCCATAGGTAGGTAACCTAAATAATTATTAACTCGTCGCTTTTTACGACTTTACACCCACGGGTAGAATGTGGGTGATGATAATCTAAGCCGGCATCACACGGCAAATGCTGCAACTGTCCGTGAAAACAAGCTTACTCTTTTAGTCATTCATAACAGCAATTTACTCGTCCGTCAATAAAGTACATAGGTACATCAATTACATGTTGAAGTACCTAGGTGCCCCATGTGACAATGGTAGTCATCATGTGATCGTAAACACTCAGTTACCAGTAAATTGTCTATCTTACAGTTTTTTGCCAGTTTACCATAACATCACTTAGAACCTATTAAGTAAACAAACTTCGTAAAACCTATGGAAGTTATTCATAGGTATTTTTATTGTCTAAATATTTCTTCAGATAAATAATATTATAAAAACCAATATAGATTCAAAAACAAAATATTTTATTGGAATATTTTATGTTTTCAGGTAATTATTTCTGAAATATTTTTTCGCTAGAAGTAATTTAGTTTCATGGGTCGATTACTTCTAAAAGGCAGCACTTACTTTTTCTGACAACCTGCATAGTAATAAAGTAATTGCAAGTTTAGTAGTTATGTATGTATAGTAAATAATGCAGAAGTAAGTGGACTCTAACATGTGTATAGTGTTACGTTAATACGACTGATGCACGTGCTAGATGCAATTTACTTTTATTGCATAGGACAAGGCAACACGTGGAAAACTCACTATTCGTCGAAATGTGTGTGTAAATGTATTGTTAGTTGAAATAGGTAAAGCAGCAGGTGAATTATACCATTTCAAACTAAGTCGTAAACTAATATCAAATTCAAACATCTTGATGTCTCGCGATCGACCTTTACGCGAAAGAGTTTACCATTTGAGGGTATCGAAAGGAGTCATAACGTTTAGAGTATAATTCAAACCTGAATATTATACTAAGTGAATTTTTTCTAGTGACCGGTAGTGAAAACTTAGAATCAGCTGGTGATAAGGAACAACTTTTCCCAAGGAACATATAAGTATATGTTGAAATATGATGATTTTTTTTGTATGAGATGTCACAATTAATTCTTTATATTTCGGCCTATGTTCCTTGGAAAAAGACGTTCTTTATCACCAGCCGCTATCGGTCACTAGTGAAATTTCACCCTATAATAATTATAGGTAACAGTGTTCAAAAGAGTAATAAAAAAAAGGAAGTTAAAACTACATTTAATTGATTCTATTAAACTTGATGGTTTAAAGTTAAATTTTAGCACCACTAAAAATAACGCAGATAATTCATGAAAAATTCAGTCAGAATACATTGAAATGTAAAAATAGTAGTTTACAAGCACTTAAGTAGGTACCTGCAACTCTTGACCTTCTATTGAACTGTTACCAGGAATTCCAATGACTGCAAGTGGAATTTGATCAATAATTCAACACATAGGTACCTAGGTAGGTGTAATGTAATTCCATGACGCGGTTTATTAGCCCACTTTTCAATAAATTTGAAGTAGGAATCTTTTTTTCATACATATATGGCTGCTTCTTTGCTACTGGTACAAAAACGAAATGTAGCTACAGACTAATTAGTCATTCTTAAGTTGACTTATACTAAGTATTAAATTCACAGCATATTTTTACAGGATGTGTTCTACTCGTAAAACGGAACAACTTTCCCCAAGGTATGTAGGACGACATATAAAAAAACATTGGTATCCCATACAAAATGTAGGTACCCAGACCGACCCAGTCAATTCGTATGGGAGGTCAATGTTTTCTTTTCATATATCGACCTATGTTCATTGGGGAAAGTTGTTCAGTTTCACGAGTAGACCACCCCCTGAAAATATTTGCATTGAATTTAATAGGAACTCATAATGTTGCAATAATATTAAGAAGATAGAGAGATTGTTAGAGAATGGATTTTTACAGGGGACTGCACCCCATGCAGCCCGGGTTCGAGCCCCGGTCGATGCATGACATGTTTTCACTTTCTTATTTCCATTTCCGAGAATATTTTTTCTTGATTCAATTTAGCACAGAAAGAAGTGAATGGCATTTGACGTCTTGCAATCACATTAAAGATAATTTTATTATTGACAATTTAAATAAATTAATTAACTTATCAGTAGGTAGGTACAAAACAACTTCAATGCACAAATGTCAATGACCGAACGAATATTGTTACACGTCAAACATATACCTAGATATACATGCATACATACAGTCTTGCACTTTTATCTGTTTGTTTATAGAGTGAGTATATAATCTATACCTACACGAAAGAAGAGTGCATACTTGATTCGTATCATATTTTTGTATTATTATTGTCTACTATGCAGGGATTTTTGCTAGGTTTAAACTTTATTATTATTAAATCTTATTTTTCATTGAACTATTCATTAAATAAATCCTATCTGCTTTATTTAATGAATAGTTTAATGAAAAAATAAATAGTTCAAAGTACACCGAATTGCTCACATAATCAAACTATGATTAGCAACTGAAAATATACTTCTTTCTTATTATTATAAAAGAAAACGTGGTTGAATCGGTAACAAATGTATATCTAGGATGTTCTTAAACTAAGTAAGCATCTAAGAAACTGTGAACGAAATATAAGAACTGTTAGTTAATGAATTCTATCGTATCAATCAATAACAAACAACATTCTTCACAGCCATAAACGATAAGCTTTCCAAATGATACCCGAACTCGTAAACCGAAGAATTTGTGGTCAAAGTTAAACATAGAGTCCCGCGCCACGAACATAATACCGTACTTCCTCTTTCCGAGTGGGACACCGAGTCGCCCAACGACCCGATGAACCCTAGTTTCAGAGATTTTCAAGTACTGCATACTAAAAGTAGCAGGCCTCTGACGTGGTTGTATCACGACAGCCGTCTAAGTAATCATAGGCAGAAACAGGGACAGACTGTATCGCACTTAAAAAAATATTAACGTTTGTGAAATTGTAAGTATAAAACGATATAACGAATATGGTTTTCATACGTACAATTTTTTTCCGGTCCGGTTATAACGATGAAAGTAATTGTTTGTATGAAAACGCATGTACCTACCTAGAAACACACACGACGACGTCGTGCGGATTCTTTTTGCTTACTGTCTGTCAAATAGGTACCGCAATATTTTACGGCACGTGTGCGAGAAGCCATTTTTGCTACACTCCTATTTCACCGTTTCTTCTTTCTGGGTTGTCTGAAAGAGATCGCTTATAGCTTTTGTTTATAAGTATTTTGTCTTGCTAATGCTTTTGTTTATCAAAGGACAGATTTTCTCTTTGTACCTTTTCGTGGCACGGACCTATGACCGTGGGTGCACACACACGATTATTTAATTAATGCCATAGTTCGGTATCACACGCGCCGATGCGTAGGCGCATGAGTTTTGTAATAAAAACGGCGCCCAAATGTTGTACGCTCGAACCTCGAGTTGCATCAAGTGAAACTACACTGAGCTACGAAGAAAGCGTAGTCAGTGCATTTGAGGCGCTATTTTACAACAAAATTAAAAAAAAATTGAAGATCTTTGTATAGATAATATAATACCTAGTTAAGCCTTGGTTAGTGCGGCCTAGTGGCCCGACGACATAGTACCTAAAGGTTGCGGATGAACATGAGATGAGACGCATAGGCGACCAAAAATCGCGGTCTACGGTCTACAGTGAATCTTGGGGAAGCCTATTGTAGATCCAACCAACTGTAGATCTGTTGTACAAAGGAATATTTCTGTTGTCAGATAAAAAGACCATCATCATCATCATCAATGATGTTTTGACGGCAATTCAGATCACGAATTCTGCTGGCAAATTATCGCGGAGAAGGAAATTTATAAAAGTATGTAGAGTACAAAGTTTTTTTTTATGTAGCCTGTTCTATGTCCCAAAGATAAAAGTATAATTTTGTAACATGTAACGTAACCCTTTAAAACTCTAATTAAAATATTTTGATTCAAAATAACCCATTCACTGTAACAATTATATTCAAAGTCTGAATGATTTTTTCAAATAGCACATCCAACTTTTTTCTAATCGCAATTGTTTTCTAAGATCCAAGTTTCTTGTGGGCGTTCGTTCCAAGTTTAAACAAATAGTCCGACGGTTCATGGCACCACTATAACACGTAGAATGCTCTCATACTTGGACATGTATTGGATCGATCTACATATCGAGCATGTATCACACAAGCAGTTCACTCCTTTATAACTTGCGGGGCTGGTAGAGCGTAATCTAACCAGTCATCAAATATACCAATTATTACTTTAGAGTAGGTATATATTTTAGAAAATTGTATCTAGTGCCATAGTGAAAGGTTGTCAGTTCATCGCCTGAAATTGTGTTAGGTACGCACAAAATCCTGCAGTCTTGTAACACACCTGCGGAAAAAAAGATAGGATGATCCTATTTTAGCATCATAATATTATTTTGACAATGTTTAACCATACATAAACCAACTTACAAAAACAGTACCTACCAATCTTGCAAATGGTAATGTAGGTAAACCTAATTAGGTTTAAGTCAGTTCATGTAGAAATGTCTTTGAATTGAAAGGGTCAACGAACTCATAAAAGGCGGCAAAAAGTAAAAAAGATACAATCATCGTATCGTCGAGGTAATGAACGATATTGCTTGCAATGATGAGTACGTGTTTTAGGTCGCTATTCTATTCTTAGTCTGCTTTCTTCATTTGAATATTATGATTTGTCAAAATTATTATAATTTACATTTCTAATAACTTCTATAAAATACAGGGTGTTAGGGACGGTGTAACGAAAACTTTGCAGGCGTGCTCAGACCATGAAACTGAACAACTTTTACTATGTAGCCAATGGTGGAAAACAAAAAAAAAATCCCGACCTCCCATACAAAGTCAATCAGCTGATCGTGAATTTTGTATGGGAGATCGGAATTTTTTTTTCGTTTCCCACCAGTTTCCCATCAGTTTGATGGTCGGATCATGCCTGCAAAGTTATCGTTACACCGTGTCCCTAACAACCTGTATACCTACGGCGATTATGAAGAGTATGACCTTAGGGCCAGGAGCATTTGTATGGGATATGACAACACCTGCGGAAGATTTTTTATGTTAAATTCACAAAAAAATTGAGAATTTTAAATTCTGCGAATAACATGTGTACGCCTAACGAAGATGCCATATTCTTACAAAAAAAAACATACCTACGTAATAATAGTAATGGTGTTACTCAACAAGTGTATGATCGTCAACGCACATACATTCGGAGATATTAAAATGTCTAGAAAGTACCACCGGCAGAGTTCATTTGCTTAACTTTCGACTTGATATGAATTTATGAATGCGTCTCTGTTTTCTCTTCATACGATCTCGCTTTTATTATATTGAGATGGTTGGTCTATTTGCTTTACTACATTCTTCGATCTGTGTTCAACATTTCCAATTATAATCGCGATTGAACTGTGGCAGATTCTAGGTATATGAATTGTATAGATATCTATTGAGTTGATACTTATAAAATATTTTCAACCTGGGAAGCATATTTCCTTTACAAAAATGACGAAAAACTAGCTACAAGACGTGCAAATTACCATGAATATACAAAAAATGCTACTCATACTCATGATTACGACATGATCAGAGTTTAACCATCTCACCAGATAATGTCTACGGCAAATAAAGTAACGAACGATAATATCATACAGTACAGTAGCGTTTTAAAAATTCTACAGAAGTGTGAATTACACTGGACCGTGTGACGTCTAACAAAATGAACAGCGTATTATAAATTTCCCTCGGATTCCCACACAGACGTAGACCTGTACGTACACACTCGTGTATACGAGGACACGGTCGTCGACGTATGTGTGCGTGCTACGTGTAGCAGACTAAACTGTTTACATGCCTTATTATAACCTGCTAAGGTGCACGTTTCAAGTGGATTTGAACGTCTGAACGTGTACTTAAGGTTGTGTATCTACTCTGTACCGTATTGTTTCTCGTCTGTGTATCTGTGTGCTTTGCTGAGGTTAAGTAGAGCGGCGTTATCTCGGAACAGAGATTCTGTGGAGTTTAGATTATTAACCAAATGTGTAAGAGTTTAGTAAATCATTAGGAAAACTTTGTCGTTCAAATTGCGCTGTAATTTCAACGAGTCATGTTTGTTTTGGTTGTTACGTAAGCGCGGTCAGCGGATTACGATTATAATCATGTCATGGCAAATGTTATTGTTGATTTTGAAGGTTTTTCGTCATCGCTCTTCAAATCATTACATTAAATGTAGCATTTACGTTTGTTTATTTACGTTCGTTTGGATTGGAATTCCGTGCGCTATCGGTATCGCTCGCTGCGATTCTTTACGTAGAGTCCGTCTCTCCTTTCTCTCGTTCACTTGTCGCAATGCAACGAGTAAATAGGCTTCTAATATCGGCAAAATAAAGTTATGAAACCCGAGATTTGTAAGAGTCGATTGGCTTGAGAATCCGTTTCATAATTATGGTGGGTTTAGCGCATTGTCCGTCCACTCTAAATGTCATCGAACGGGGTTTCGCAACGCGTCAATCACAGGCGGTCACCTACTTTCGCGATCGGGCGATTAGCCGGCACAGCTACATTCACCGCGGCCTCCACTCTCGGTTCACCTCTACGCAACAATTGTTTCTGTAGAATCTTTTATTTATGGTCGCACTCTGTGTCTGTGTGCGTAGGCGACTCGTGTTTTACCTGTAGCGGTGTCCGCCCGCTATTCTCGACCGTGCGTTTGATCGAATTAAGGTCGGAATGAGATTGCGTGCGGCGTGTACAGAAATGCCCTACCGGCAATAAGTCAACGCTCGAACCCGCCTGTTTGACAAGATTCCAACCGCGACTGTCCTGTTTGTTTATTGTAATCGGTTTGACAATGAGCTTAAGGTGCGGTTTCGAGTGATCTCCTCTGATTGTTCGCTACTTATGTTTGTGTTGGTATGATACGTCATGTATACCGGCTTACTGTAGATTCGCCTCTTAGCATCCATAATTGCCTGGCGACCGGGCGACTTTTAAAGCTCTGTCGATTACTTTTTGTGCTTGATTAAAGTTGTTTAAGATTTAGCAAGACGTCTTCGAGATGGCTTGACTGGATAAACTTATGGATAATCCAAATAATCCTTTCTCATTTGCAGCTCTTCCCACTTACTCTAAAATAACAAAGATCTTCATCAGCTCCAAGAAATGGCTGATAACCAAATTACAGATTAAAAACACCTAAAAGGCGTAAAGGGTGATCGAGCGACAATCCTATTGCAGATAACGGAAGGTCAATGAGGAGTCGTCAGACGATTGAGACGGCGCACGGGCGTCAGGCCGCGGGGGGAGGGGGGCTAAGAGAGTATAGGACGTATAGAGTACTGCGGGCGGGAGGAGGAGGGGTACACGAGGGGGGTATCTCTGTCTCGCTCTGGCATGCGGCGACCTCCTTGGATGTGCGGCCGCAAGGTCGGGCGCCTTAATTAATAAACTCGGCGTAAAGTATTTGAGGCCGGTGTTGCCACATCGGTGGCTATGGAGCTTTTGGGGGTAAATTCAGGTGCTTGACTCGAAAAAAATACAGGGTTATTTTTTAGTAGGTGCGCAAACTTTGCAGGGTGTTTCTACTCGTGATTCTGAACAACTTTTACTATGGGGCCTCCTGCGAAATCTAAAAAAAAATTTTGTTTGTGTCATACATTTTTGCCGAGTAGGTAGGTACCTACCTATGAATTTTTCTATGGAACATCCAAATTTTTTTGCGAATTCGCCGGTGGTCTCATAGTAAAAAATGATCATAATCACGAGTAGAAACACCCTGCAAAGTTTGCGCACTGACTAAAAAATAACCCAGTATTCGGTTCCAGAAATTTTTAAATTGAATCGAATGAATTTCCTATGCGGTATGATTGGTTTATACTTTATGGTAAACTTGCGGGTATGTTAAGATTTTGTATTTATGCGGTACCCCACCTACCTACTTAACATAAAAATGTTAATTTTGTATGTCATTCCAAAAAATATTTTTACCTTGTCATAAATTTTTATATCCAAATTTCAAACTTTCGTAGGTATATACATGATTTTTTTTAACGACTTTCAGTTGGCAGTTCATTTTCAGCAGTTCATTCTCATTTTTGCAGTTGGCATCCCCGATCGGTCAGGTCGGCTGGATCTCCTTTGTCTAGCTATTGACCCGATCCAAGTTTTTTGTTTGCCCAAGATTAATCCGTGACGATATGGGCCGGCCAGCATAGATCTAAATTATAAAGTGACCGATCTTCTATATTAAATACCTACATTTGGGTTTCTTTTTATTTTCAACTGTATTTAAATAGGAGGTTACGAATTTGACTTTTATGTGGACAGTACCTATACGTAATATTCTATAAAAAATAATGATAGGTAGGTATTTTGAAAAGTGGAGATGCCTATGTAACCTCTCTTTAACTAGGTCCTAGCTAGAAGTTCATTCAACTTAGGCCACGAGTAGTAGTATTACAAAGATCTGTGAGGTGTCTTGTAGGTAATTTAGTCAAATAGTTATAATATGGTGTAAAAAATCAACTGCAAATATTTTGAGGACTGAAGTAGCCCACAACTTTCCACCCTTAATTTGACGGTGTTCCGTGTGTGGAACATTAAGTTAAAAAAAATCTGGTGGCGAAATAACATGCACTTATTCAAAACTTTTTATGTTAGTACTTTGGCAGCAATATTTTATTTCTCGTAAAAAATAAATGTGAGCCCTGTCAACATCTAAATGTCAATAGTGTCAAAATCATGCCACCGAGACAGAGACGTCAAGTACTGTGCAAGCTAATTATTATTTTTTTGTTGGTTTTAGGCCTTGACCATTGCATAAACTATATTATTTTATTAAGATAATATATTATCTTGTCAAACACATACGATTTATAAGAAATAATGCAGTATTTATTTACTAAATTACGATTCAAGTCGCGTGTTCCTCAGACGGAACATTGCCAAATACACTGTAAACTGCCGGAGCGCGGGTTTGTTCCTTGTGTAGCACATTGCCAAAGACATAGTAAACTACTAAAATGTTGCTTTTTGTTGTACATATCACAAAATTATGGTTTTTATTGGTATAATTAATGTGTACGTCACGTGTATTGCACGTACCTCAAGTTAGGCAGTTTGACTATTGCACCGTTCTTACATTATAAGGCTGTTTACACACAAACCGCAGCGACAGCGGCACCGTCGCTGCCACAGCGCCGCTGCAGTAGCCTACCTTGAATTTGTATGGAGCCATACACACGACACGCTCAGTAGTCTGCCTTGAATTTGTATGAAGCCTTACACAGGACACACGCAGAAGTCTGCCTTGAATTTGTATAGTGCATAACACACGACACGCGCAGCAGTCTGCCTTGAATTTGTATGAAGCCTTACACACGACGCTGCACGCCGCATGCCGCACGCCATGGGCGTCGTGTATAAGGCTGTTTACACACGACACCGCAGTGCCAGCGGCACCCTCGCAGACGTGGCGCCGCTGCAGTAGTCTGCCTTGGATTTGTATGGAGCCTTACGCGGCGTCGTGCATAAGGCTCCATAGAAATCCAAGGCGGACAGATGCTGCTACCGCTGCGGTGCCGTGTGTAAACAGCCTAAGAGTTAACATAACGCTGCAAGTGTCTTACTTGAGCTGGTCTCCACTAGACCTGCCTATACAGTGTATATCTATAACGTAGTAGTACTAGTTAGCCCACCAATATAACTAGTATGGATAATTGGCAATGTTCCGTGTGTGGAACATCATTTTTCCAAAAAATCTGTATATATAGATTTTTTTTAATATTTTTTTTGTGTCTCTAAGGATGTCAAAAGACAGACTATTCACGCAAAATAGCCTTTTTTTAAAGAAAATATCCTTGCCAAATAAAGGGCTAAGGAAAATAGGTCTGAATACGGAAAAAAAGTTTGTACCTTCCATACAAAATACTAGCCGGCTGAGTAAATTTTCATGAGAGGTCATTTTTTTTTACATATTTTGGCCTTTTTCCTTGGGGAAAGTTGTTCCTTTTCTCCACCAGCTATCGGTCACTAGTAAAGTTTCACCCAGTATATCGCAAAGTGTCATAATCATAATCTTGTCTTATAGAAATCGGTTAAGTAATTTTCAAAATAGCCCCGTTTTGTACAGATTTTTTATGTCTAAACTGTAAAGTCGGTTTAACTAGTTTTTTTCTGTTGTGAGGATATTTCTTTAAAAGTATTATTAAGATTTCTAGATAAGTAGCGATATTCCTAGAATTATTTTTACGAAGAAACACAAATTATTAGTCAAAGATGTGGTGAAATAGAATCTTAAATTAAATATTTGCATCAGTCTAGTTGTCTACTGAAAAGAGAAGAGTAATACCTAAAGGTTTTTCTGGAAAAGAATACCAAAGATAATCTTATTTATACAGATTTTAATACATCTAATAGTTTAATTTATGGCTATTAATTTATAATTAATGTCACATAAAATTAAACTGACAATAAACAAATATTAATTTAAATGGCTACGAAATTGTCATCAAAAACCTTAATCTTTTAATCTCATTATTAATCTATGCAAATAATGTAGGTTTTTTTCATACATACTCGTAAATAACGGCTGTCTGAAGAAAAAACACCAATGCCCAAATTATACGACTAATAATATGATTATTAAAATTAATTTGGTAGAGACATATTTATTTATTTCTATTTACCTACATTAATAACATAAAAGATCTATTTCTGCAGTTTATAGTGTGTAAAGAAAGTTAGATCTAATCACCTGCTTTACTGCCTTATGGGTATTACGGAATTAATTATCATAGGTACCTATCTCGGATTTATGACAAGACACAGATTTGTGTTTGATGTTATTCCAGAAATCGACGGAAAATCCGCATTGCGATTGCAACATACATATGACAGCTTTACAATTGGACTTGTGTATTTAGGATAGGATTTTAAACTGTTATTAAAATAAATGAACAAAGTTACGTATATGGGTCATAGTCGTAGCGTAGGAAACATCTTTAAACCATGGTTTGATAGTCCTCATTATGAAACCAATATCAACTTTATTGTAGATTGATTTCTTGAGCCAATGCATGGAATATGTTAAGGCAGGGGTTCCAGTCTACGTAGCATACTAGAATCCCAACGGTACGTAACACAACCGTAAAAAAAGAAACAAATCTCTCAAAGCATACAACAATAATTGGTGGAATGCTCGTCTCAGTACTGGTCGGGTGGCGTTTCGTGGCGCGGACTTGCCGTGTCAATAAACCCGATTCGAAAGTGGAAGACGCTACGGCTTACATAAGCAACCAACAATGTGAGTCGCACTGAACACTTAGCATAGAGTAAGCTGGACAGACGAGACAGACGAGACAGACGAGACAGCAGCTAAGAACTCTACCTAAAGTTGACTATGACTTGATTTACTTGGGGCTACGGCTTTCATGAGCTACCTACAATGTGAGTCGCACTGAACACTTAGCATAGAGTAAGCGGGGCAGATGCGACAGCAGCTAAGAACTCTACCTAAAGTTGACTACGACTTGATTTGCTTGGGGCTACGGCTTAAAAAAGCTAACGACAATGCAAGTCGCACTGAACACTTAGCATAGAGCAAAACGGGCAGATGCGATGACGTCACTGAGATTTGTGCTTTGACGAATAACTGCTGCGTCTTATAGTAGCAGAGGAAATTGATCTCTACCCGGCGGTTTTTGGATGAAACCATCGCCCTTCTTCACTTCACCTATCAGTGAATTGGTGAGCTCGCTTCGCTCGCTATAAGTTATTTTAATGGAGTAACGTTGTGAAGTCTGATCTCTTTGTGAAACCGTAGTTGTGATAGTATGTTTCGATCGCAAATCGTATTAATTTGTTCTAGCAAAACACAACTCTTACAGATTTCAATCAACTTAAATGACTCGCTCGCTTCTCTCGCTACGCAATTCTTAATTTTTTTTTCTGTTTTAACAAGAGGCGGAAAATTTCTTTTTTTCTAAGCTGCCTGATTCCTAAATGCGGTTAGTGTAAGATGATCAACAACTATATTTAAGTTTAGGCATTTAGATACATCAGTGTGTACCGTGTAGGCGCAGAACGCCTGGCAATACCGGTATAATCGTCCGACACGGCAGTCGGCGTCGTCAGTCCAGTTATTTGACAAACCACTGAAAAATACACCGCATAGTGAAGTTTAGGTATTTAAATCCACTTCTTAACAAGGTGACCCTTCTGCGCTCGGCAATACCGGTATAATCGTCCGACACGGCAGTCGGCGTCGTCAGTCCAGTTATATGACAAATCACTGAAAAATACACCACATAGTGAAGTTTAGGTGTTTAAATCCACTTCTTAACAAGGTGACCCTTCTGCGCTCGGCAATACCGGTATAATCGTCCGACACGGCAGTCGGCGTCGTCAGTCCAGTTATTTGACAAATCACTGAAAAATAACCACATAGTGAAGTTTAGGTGTTTAAATGCATTTCTTTGCAATCTGTCCCTTCTGCGCTCGGCAATACTGGTATAATCGTCCGACACGGCAGTCGGCGTCGTCAGTCCAGTTATTTGCAAACCGCTAGTTATGCCGATCCCATAGCCAGCCAGTACCCAGTTTACACACAATTTGTATTGAATTAGAACTAAATCTGTTCACAGATCGGTTAAAAGCTGGATGGGTGACTGGTAGTTACAAGTAGTAAAGTGATACGTAAGAATACTAGATTATTGATGTGATGACATATTTTGCAAAGTTTTGTCTCTTACCTATGGTTTTACATGACAGCTAGTAAGGGCACTAGAAAGGCATTAGATGACTAGATTGATGATATCATGTTCTACGAAGTTTTAATTCTTATGTATCTATAATAAAAAAACGTTTAGATGGTTTAGGTTTAGATGGTGGTATCAATAAATGCAAACAATGGGTGATAAAAAGAATGGTGTATGTATGCACTACTTAGGAATAATCCAAAGTCTAGGGCCTAAAAGTTATAATCGTGATGGAATTTGCACCTTTGCCACTAAAAGAAAACGTATCACATTTTATAAGTAAACAAAAAGTGAAACACTAAAGCCAGTTAAGTTCAATGATACCTTTATGTGACTGAGAAAAACATGCATTGTTAGTTGTTAGTAAATAAATTAAACGTTCAGCTAATTGATCGCTAAATTATGGAAATAAAATTAGTGTTTAACATACAAAGCCGCGTAATAAATTTATAACTTTTCAACAGCTCGTGATATAGTCATCAGCTCATAATAAATAACGTAGTATATACCTATATAGTAATAAATCAATTTGTGTACTAGGTAGATATTGTTATTAACTGTTTATGCAAATTTTATGGACTTGAACCGCCCCCGAAAGAAATATTTATAACATTAACTTTTTTGAACTATTGTCCGAATGCATTATTTAGGAGTATTACTTACATTTTTATTAATATTATGTAATTATTTGCGCGAATAATTATCTAAGTATATTAATAGTTCTATTGTTGTTAAAGTTTTAATTTAGATATTTGCTTTTCATACAGCAATTGATTAACATATTTATTGTCAGTTATTTTTGTATGATGATTAGTTTTTAAATATTGTTGACTTTATCAAGAAATCGTGACACAGAGTAAATTTTTTACTTTTCTATTTTTTAAACAACTCTATCTACTTCTTTTTAAAATACATTCATGGTAGGTACATGCTTCACGCCTATATTCCTTGTTAAGTACATCATCCTACCCGCTTAAGGGCAGGTTAGTCCAATCGATCTATTTTCAGTTGAGTTATATGGCATGAAATGATCATTTTTCTGATCCTGAAAAAATATATGTTGTTGTTCATGAACTATTCTAGATTAATTAATGGTTACAAACACGATATTCATTACTTTGCTCGATCATAAAAAATTCCAAAGATAGGTGATTTTAGCTTATTTTATGACATTTTTTCAGTTTTATATAAAGAATTATTAATGCTATGTTTAATAAAAGTATATCAAAAAATAGAAAATCACATGATCTAAATAATTTAATGGATAGTTTTTTAAATAATGTGCTATATTGACAAGATGAAGGAAAAAGGAGAAAAATGGCCAAAAGTGAGGTTATTAGCGTATCCTATTCACACGTATCTAAAATGACAGACGGCGCACTATAGACTAACCGGCCCTTAAAGGTCCAACTTACACTGGTTTTTCTTTACATTGATATAAAAGGCCAGTAAAAGTTGGTCTCTTAAATTGGTAGGTCATCAGGTACATATCGACACCCGCTATAATGTATCTTATAATTTCCGTGAAGAGATCAAAACCGTGTCACAATGGACCAAACAGTACACAAATACAGGTTGGCATAAGGTACCAACTTACACTGGGTTTTCTTAACATTTGTATGAAAGACCAGTAAAAGTTGGTCTCTTAAATTGGTAAATCAAAGTGCTGGTACATATCGACACCCACTATAATGTATCTTATAATTTCCGTGAAGAGATCAGAACCGGGTCACAATGGACCAAACAGTACACAGATACAGGTTGGCATCCGAGTGTGAAATGAGTACATCTTCACTCGTCTCTTGAAAGTCGAAGGCCGATGACCTTTTGTACAGGGTGTTAGGAAAAGTTATGTTAAATTAAAAGTTATGTTAAAAAAATAAAAAGTTATGACAAAAATATGGGAGGTTCAAAATTTCTTTCCATATTTCGACCTATGTTCCCTAGGGAAAGTGGTTCAGTTTCATGGGCTGGTTCATCCCTCAAAAGGAACGCAGTACTTTTCCTAACACCCTGTATAAAGGGTCCAATATTAAAAACAATAGAGGTCACTAGGTTTTACTGGATGGTACGACTTTTCCCACAGGAAAAAGGCATTTTTCACATAATCAGGTCATGCAATAATACAAACAAATACAGGTTGGCATCCGAGTGTGAAATGAGTACATCTTCACTCGTCTCTTGAAAGTCGAAGGCCGATGACCTTTCGTATAAAGGGTCCAATATTTTAATATCGTACTATTATGTATTCTGTGATATGGTCAACCGCATGGCGGCCTACAATTGCATTCCCAGAGAGGGTTGACCTACAAGTTAGGGAGACGGCGCGCGGGGCGCCTTATCTAACAGATGGCTCACTCAGTAGACGTAGGTACCAGCAGTAGAAACGAACTGGAATCTCAAAGGAACTCAAAGTAACTAAGAAGATGGTTGCCTTGCTACGAACGTCATGTTTCTTGCATTAAAATTATATCAAAATCATATGACATTCTATTCTTATACTGTAAGATTTTTGACAGTACCAAACAGTACACAAATATACAGGTTGGCATCCGAGTGTGAAATGAGTACATCTTCACTCGTCTCTTGAAAGTCGAAGGTCGATGACCTTTCTTATAAAGGGTCCAATATTAAAAATCGAATATAGTCAACCGCGTGGTGGCGTTGATACCACCTACAATAGATAGCTTTCCCAAAGAGAGTTGACGTCAGGCAGGCGGTCGGTCATAAAAATCCTTTTGAAAGCTACATGGTTTTGTGCTCTTCAAAACATGTTGCGCCAACCCCAATTGATTCATTAATTGAATCAATTTTGGATAAAGACAAGCAAGAGGTTTCACCCACTGTTGCAATTTTTTCCATAGGAATAAGGTATTTCAGGTCATTTAATGATACAAACAGTACACAGATACAGGTTGGCATCCGAGTGTGAAATGAGTACATCTTCACTCGTCTCTTGAAAGTCGAAAGCCGATGACCTTTTGTATAAAAGGTGCAATATAAAAATCGACTATAGTGGCGGTGATACGACCTACAATCGCATTCCAAAAGAGTGTTGACGTCGGGTAGGCGGCTCGTAATAAAATACGGATAATATTAAACCTTCCATCAAACATCTTATCCTACACTTATGTATTTCCCTCTAAAATATTATTCTAAAACACTTAAAATTATTTTGCTACAATTAAACTAATCCGTTATCAAAATGTGTTGCGTCAAACATTTTCAAAATTTGCACCAATGCGTAACACATTTTTATTCTCACGCGCAGCAAATATTCTATTATTACTGTAGGTATATTATTCTTGCCCAAAATATACTAATGTTACACATTTTTTTCTGAATTGATACACAAAATATCTAATACGAATCTTAAAATCGTACCTTTATTTTAAATACTTTTGTGCAACGTTTATGTTACTTAAATAATTATTATTGAAGAACTAATAATGTCTTTCGTACTTCATTTATTCTGAAAAAGCATTAAAATTACTTCTAAAACAATTCGCGCGCTTGTGGCGCGTTGCTCTCTTGCATCCTCGCGACTTATTAGTACAATAATAATAAAAAACCGCCCAAGAGCTTGTCAGACACGCCCAAAAATAGGATTTCGTAGTCATCGTTTAAAAATTATCAGGTTTTCTGAGTTATTTCGTGTTGAGAACTAACATTGTTTAAAAAAAAATGTATTTTTAGAAGTCACAGTTGGAACAAATTATGGATCTAAAATATGGCCCCTATTAAAAGCAAATAATATCTAGAGACAGAAACATTTTAGAGACTTTATTTCAAAAAAACCTCCCCTCAGTTTTAGAAGATCTATTCAACGATACCCTACTCAATATTAAAAGCAAAACAAAAATGTTTTTCGCTTACTTTTCACGTATATGGGAGGGGGTTCAAAAAATATTTAATAAAAATTTTTCAACACGATCTATCTTCACACCAAAATTGAATCATTAAAAATTTGATGTCGGTCGGTCCAAAACTTAATTATATGGGCGAAGCATATAGAATATAGATAGACAGACCGAAATAGTAAAGGTTTCTAGTACGAAATCCTAAAAAACTGAAGTCATTATGTGTAATGACAAATAAAACATTGTAAAAGTAAACACGTACTCTTGTTATAATTTTGTTTTATTTTTGATTAATACTGATTAGTACAAAATAGCTTCTAAGATTAGCATTTCACTTTGTATAAATAAAATTTTGAATAAATAAAACTACATTGTGATTTAATTGATGTTTGATTTAAATATACTTTGTAGAACATTGTTTGAAGCTAAACTTAATTAAAAAACAATCCTTTGATAAATTAGGTGCATTATTAGTTTTACATTTTACAACAGTCATTAAATGAAAGCTCATTAAAAAATAATTATTTGAGCATATTTTTGTGCACAATCAGTATTTTTGATGGAAAAATGGCAAAAATTGTTGGAAAAAATGAGAATAAATTGAGGTACAGTTAAATACCATCCATAAAATACTGCCAAATCCTTTTTCTACATGATTTTGTGTTCTAACAAAACATGTTGCGCCGACCTCAATTGATTTGGGATTAGGGCAGGCAGATGATGATCCCGAATTGGCAACATTATTGTTGACATCTTGCTCAAATGTCATTTAAAATGATAGAGAGGCAAGTAATAATGTTGCCAATTTGGAATATGTTCTTTATCTGCACTAGTTATACCTACGCTACGCCTTCATTAATCTCTTGAAAGTCGAAGGCCGTTGATCTTTCGTATAAAGGGTCTTATATTAAAAACAATAGAGGCTACTAGATTTTACGCGATGTTACGAGTTTTATCTCAGGAATACGGTATTTTTGACATAATCAGGTCATATTCAATAATACAAACATTTACATGAATCCGATGTGAAATGAGTACATCTTCACTCGTCTCTTGTAAATTGTAAGTCGAGGGTCAATGACCTTTTTTATAAAGGGTCCAAATTATACAGTACGGATTGTTTATGAAGTTTATGTAGATTGTATATAAACTAGTTTACTTTCTGTTTGTTTGAGTTCATCAATGAAAGAATTAAATAAGATCTTAATTAGCATAAAAATATATTAAAATTTGTATATATTCTGTGATATAAAAAAGGAAGGGAAAAGTTATTTTTGGTTATCACCCGCTCATCCCCATTTTCAATTAGGTAAGTATCTACTTATCTATCTACCACATATTCGCAAATCACTCGTTATTCCTTGCGGGGTAGGCAGAACGTTAATAAGGTCGACAATTTTACATGAGATTCAACCACATAATATGAGATTTAATTAAATTCTAAATACTACCATCTTGTATATCAAAAGACTTATCATTCTCTCGAGTGTATTTTAGTAGAAACGAGATTTAATAGAGCTCAGAGTTAAACCTAAGTTAACAAACATGCACTTGGCGTAACACACCTTTAGAATTTGTTCAAGGTGCGGTCTCGTTACGCCGAATCTGAACAAGAAATATAAAATCATTCAGAATCAGTTATAAACTATCCGGGTAGATGGAGCTCTGCCACTCGTTAGTGGCCAACTTTACTTGCTAATTCGCAGGCTAGGATAGAACCGCGGTAGCCCAGTTAGTAGTATAGTCGGCAGTAGGTACAGATGCCGAAGGTCGCAGGTTTATATACAGCCTGCGGTGGAAAATTTTGTAAGTTGTTCAAAAATTTTATACCTAACAGGGGAAGTGTTTCAAAAAATATGGTATTCAAGAAATATTACTTGGATGATCTTTTTCACGGGCTGTCATCAGTAGGAATAACTTCAGTTTTTTTACACCTGTTCTTCTGGCTTTGTTTTTTCATGTGGGATACCCAATTGTCCAAATCCCGTTTAACACTTTCTTTAGATATTATCTTTAATACATAGTATAAAATGAAGTCGCTTTTTGCCTCTGTCTGTCGTGGAATGCGAATTGTCGAGGAAGAACAGATTTTGTTGCAGTTTTTTGTAATAGATAGAGTGATTCAAGAGGAAGGTTTATATGTGTAACACATTGCCGGAAAAATGCCTTTTTCCTGCAGGAAAATGAGTTGCAGCGGGTGAAACCGCTAACGGGGTGCTAGGACATCTAACACAAAAAAGTTAGACGAGCGTTAAACGCGTGTCTAGGTTTTTTTGTATGAAGTTTTATTTTAAACACGCGTTCAACACTTGTTAAAATTCTTTGTGTTAAGGCCGCATGACTTCTAAGATTCGTCACAGTAAAGTCGCACTTGCTGCGACTCGTATTAAATGACGAAAGGCTTGTGATTTAAGACGCGATTAGTGAGCGCTTACCAACTAAACTGTGATTAACATCGCGACAAAACAAGCGTTTTGTGCTACATTTGTGATCAAGTCTTTTAACGGAATGTTTTAATGGTATTTTTGCGAATATATCTTCAGAGATTTGATCTCAAACACAATATTTATGTTAACAAAAAATTTACCGGCGTCACACAGGAGGCAACTTAGTAGCTCGAAACTTAAAACGAACCCACTGGCATCCAATGTATTGTTGTAAAAGACGAGTAAGTTCTTGTATCATATATAATTGTTTCACTTGTTTCTTTAACATACATACATACATATGTCACGCCTATATCCCTTTCGGGGTAGGCAGATCACAAGTGGCAGCAAAAAGGCCATTTATACCACGTCTGATAAAAGTTTGGGAATCATTCAGAAGACTGCGTGACAAGTTTTCAGCCTGTCGCCGTAACTCTCAAATGCCTTAGTCGCTTCTTACGAAACCCACGGGAAAGATATGTGGTGATGCTATTCTAAGACGGACCACACGATAGACAAAACAAATTAAAAATACCTAGCTTTTATATCTATCACCCGAAACTCTAGTACCTAGATGCATGAGCATCAAAACTTGTTGTAGGCAGGCAGGGCAGGCAAATCTAAGAGATCGTAAAACGCAACGGCTAAAGTGTGTCATTTCTGGTCGATTTCTCCGCACTGCGTTTCGATGTCAGAATGACGATTACCAGTCCACGTTACAAACACACTTCTGACTATGCTATTGTACAACTACCTCTATAGAGTAAGTAGACTGATGTACCTTCTAATGGTGAGCGAGAGTTAAATCTTGACAAACAAACAGCATAGTTGAAGTCAAAACACACCTGTAATATAAATAGGTAGTTCAGGAAAATACAGGCGCGGAATTTAGTAAAGTTTGAATAGGACATCAATAGTTTTCCTCGCACGCTGTCACGCAATCTGAAATATCGCAAGTGCACAACAAGAGCATTTATGGTTCGCCCCAAGAAAAGTGATCACGCTACCGCCAATAATACGAGAAAAAAGTTCTCGAAGGTGTGTCGTGTCATCGGCAAAAATGCTCACATAGCATAGGATTGAAGGCAATGTGGTAAGTTGGGTAAGTTGAAGGAGTATAAAGCACAGGGCCCAGAACGGATCCTTGAGGAACCCTACTCATAATGTGTCGTTGCTCCGAAACTGTGTCTCCAATTCTTACACGGAAGCATACTATTATATATTCTGTGACGGAAGGTTCTCTCTCGAAGGAACACCAACCAACACTAGAAGAAAACATACTTCCAGGAAAACTACATTCGAACCCCCAACACATGGCGTCATTAATAAATTGAATTACTAATCTGTGCAAAAGTTTCATGAGATGGCAATACTGAGTGGTTGTCGCGCACTCTGATACAAAACAAGGAGCTGAGCAGGTTCCAGTAGGAATGCAAGGTAGCTACAGGGCACCACAAGTCAGGTTGACCACACATAAGAACACATAAGTCAAATTGACTGAATAAACAGGTACCTACAGTCTCGCCTCCTATACCTATCATATGTAAATTTGGAAAAGTCAGGCAAAATGAAGAGTTAATTAACATTATACGGGATGTATGGGACAGCTCTCCGAATACTGATAATACAGGTGCATTCAGACAATGATACTGAACAACTTCCCATAAGAAAATATTTCAATTGACATACATTTTTTAATACTTCCCATAGTAAATGCAGTCAACTGATCATCGTTTTGTATGGGAGGTCCAATATTTTCCATTGCATGGACTATTTTTAATGAGACGGTGAACATCTCAGATTAAAAATATATCCGTTACAAGCCTTAATAGGAGTACGACCCAAGTTGCACACAAAATATGATCTTCTGAAAAACACGACTGAATAAAGATTCTCTGAAAATCTGAAGTTATGCTTGAAGGTTGTACCTATTGTCGTAGGTCAGGAACTTTGTAAGTACCTAAGTTCAAGTACATAATGAAGACTTATACAGATTCTAAAGAGCTGACAGAAATCTTCCCATGAGTAAGTACCATTAAAATCGGACTGTCTACACGCCAGAAGATCTGCGGAAGTGCCAGCGATGTGGGAGCAGGTCAGAAGATTATTAGTGTATTGAAGGAGAGAGAAGGCGATGTTGTCACTACAAAACTCAAATCAAAGACATGTTTCAGAGGGAACCCAATGAGTTTTAGCGCGCTGAAAAAGAACAAAACACGCTATATTTACAGTTAGGACACTTTTGAAAACCCATTTACACAAATAAAAAACACTAAGCTAATACCATAGCATTATATCAATAACGTAGGGGGGATTTCAAGCCACTTTAAATACGAAAATTTGACAGCGTTTAAATCCATACTAGAGATGAGATGTCAACTAGGGAAAATGGACCTTACTTTATAGCTTTAACACGGGTTTTACAGCTATGAAAATCATCAAAAAAGCTCGCGCAAGGACTGACTTCGATGAGTTTTTCATGACTTCATTTTGGTTGTTGTGAGGTTCCCTCTGGAACAATCCCGTCTTTCTCTGAGCTACAAAACGAGGAGAAGTAAGCGAGGACTCCCGCGTCTCATCAGACTGGTTCCACTGACCACTCGGAATGCAGTATATAGTACGGACTGTACGATCAACAGGGCTGCCACAAGCACTGAACTCATACTATCTTCCATTATTATGGCGCGGCGGGATTCTACTTGAAACAGACGTATTCAGAAGAAAACTAACAGCATTATCATAAGTTTGACAGCTGTTAAAATAGGCTCTATAAATAATGAGTGCCAAGACTGCGACGAGTTTTTCATCACTTCATTTTGGTTTCTGTAAGGTTCCCTCTGGAACGTCTGTCTCCGAGCTACAAAACGAGGAGAGGTAAGAGCTAGGACTCCCGCGTCTCATCAGACTGGTTCCACTGACCACTCGGAATGCAGTAGGTATATAGTACGGACTGTACGGTCAACAGGGCTGCCACAAGCATTGAAGCTGAGACAAACGTGTTCAGACAAAAATTTACAGCATTATCATGATCATAAGTTTGAAAGCTGTTAAAATAGGCATTGTAAATAACGCCTGCCAAGACTGACTACGACGAGTTTTTCCTTACTTCATTATGATTGTTAAAAAGTTCCTTCTAAAACATTCCCGTCTGTCTCCGAGCTACAAAACGAGGAGAGGTAAGCGAGGACTCCCGCGTCTCATCAGACTGGTTCCACTGACCACTCGGAATGCAGTATATAGTACGGACTGTACGGTCAACAGGGCTGCCATACTTATACTCGATCGACACCTTTACTTACAGCCACAACAGTCCAGTGCTGGACTTGGGCCTCCCCCGTATTGAGGGGTATTGCCATACACATCACAAGATGTTTAATTCACAGGGAACGCTGCTGCCCATTCCCTGGATAATGACACCCTTCGACACCCAAGGGTAGGATTGGGGTGATGCTATTCTAAGCCGGCATCACACGGCTTGTTTTATTGTATGTAATAGGTATCTACCTACACCTGTACATTAGCGTGAGAAATCTTTGATAATGTACGAATTCAAAGAGTTGTCCACTATCTGGATCCATCATCCCTTAGTCCCTTTCTACGTTGCCTATTACATCCAGTATAAGTTGAAGTTCCTTGAATAGGTAGGTAAGTAGTATGATTTGCTGGCAATTATACAGTTCAGCTTCTTGCAAGACCTACCGATGTGCAATATCTTTATGAGTTTTTATAAAAAGGTTAAACATCAAGTGAATGAGCTACTGTACCTACCAATGTCTCTGTTTTAAATCATTCCCACACTTTACTATCTTAAACTGTGTAGAACATTTGCCTATACTATTCACGCTTGGCAAGCGGCTTGGCGAGCGCAGTGTAGCATGGGACCACATTATAATGCGGCAGGGCAGCCATTTATAAACCAAGAAATGAGGAGCAGCGTTTCTTGTAAAATCTAAATGTGGTGAATTTACCAATACCCCCACCATAAAGGAAGGGAAGGTCCATGTCCAACAGTGGGCAGCATGGTGTATGTAGCAGTACGCTATAGTAAGGTAAGACCGATGTCCAGCAGTGGACAGTTGTGGCAACCCTACGCGTGGCATACGGCAGGGGTTAATAAAGCGCGCACTTGCTCGCCACTTTATTACTTTTTGTGGCCATAAATAAAAACGGTTAAGAGAAAAAACAATTTATGGAGGTTTGCACACGCACCGGACGATATTGCGGTTCATGACAGCCACTATAAGTACGAATGACAAACCGTGGCAATCGCAGTTGGATGCGGTGTCCTATCACAGATCATCAGGGAATAATAAAAACGGGAACAAAGTATTCGTGGAATTGAACAACTGCCTAGGTTGTACTTATTTAATCATCAATACACAACATCAACTTGTTGGAAGGGGCAGGTTGATTTGAAACTTTAAAAAGGTGGATTCGCGAGTACAATAAAAGGTTTCGTATTCACAGGGAACGCTACTAGCCATTCCCTGGGTGTCCTGCTTTTGTCAACTTTTACAAGTTGATGACATGATTCTGCCAGCGGTCGGTACACATACACACACGTCACACAACCATATCAGAGGTCTACTACCAGCAGTAGGAGGTTGAAAAACTCTGACATCAGGGTTCATCGTGTCATTCGTCGATTTGGTTTCTCACGTGAAGAGAGATATATCACACGACATGAGGCAACACGTAACAAAATTAATTTTGTCTAAAAACCGTATGCGGAAAAATATCGCAAGAACATGCGGCGCGTGTACGTGTGACAAGCGCCATGCTTTATAGGCTCTGTCAATTTTTGCTCGATGCGATGCGTGCGAATAATATTTTTGGAGCGTAAAGTGCGAATGTTTATTGCGATTGAAACCTTAAACGAGTTGAACTTTTTACCCGACTCCGGATAGAGGTTATGTTAATAAATACTTAATAATATGAGGTGCGAAAAACGCAAATATTTTGAGGGATGAACCAGGACAAATAACCTAACAACTTTCGCCAAGGAACCGTAGAACAAAAAAAAATGATTCGTCCTTCCGCACTTTTACCACCAACCGAGTCATAAGTTTCTTCGAGTGGGAGGTCCATAAGTTTCTTCTTATTTTGCCCTATAACGCTCTGCCTACCCCGCAAGAGATAAATATGAATGACCCGTATGCATGATGTTAATGAATGACATGACTATGTTATGTAGTATGTAGGTAAAATTATACATACATAGGTAGCTATAGATATCAAACCTATATCCCTTGCGGGAAGAGTGTAAACGGCCGTAAAAATCTTCCATTTAAACCACGTCTGACAAAAGTTTGAGACTCATTCAGAAGACTGTGTATTTGACCTACCATAGTGACAGGTTGTCAGCCTGTCGCCTAAAATTACAATACAAATTAACTATCAATTTATAGCCTACTTGATGATATCATTTCTAAATAAAACGTTTCATTACTATCAAATTCCTTAGTCGCTTCATACGATAAGCTCGGCAAAAATTTGGGGTGATGCTATTCAAAGCCAGCACCACACGGCAAGGTCACGTCACGGCACAAAGTAATAAAATAAACCAGATTATAAAATTCGCATTTTGCTCCATAATGTTAGAGGTTGGTGGTGTAGCCTACGCGTTCGTAGCGTCGTAGGCGTTTACGTCACAATGACGTCACAATTTCGCTACGAGCTACGCCGCGCCCCCGCCACGAGTGAATTCAAAAATAGCTGATAGCAAAAGTCTTTTCAAGGACGCGATTCACGCGAATACCTAAGGAGTAAAATGCAAATAATACCAGAATTAAAGATCATGGATTATTTTCGTTAATAAGAAAATTTATTGGTGGAAATTTAATACGGTAAGTAATGACAACTAAAATAGAGAAAATAATAAAGAATATCTGTCTATGTTTCTATTAGATTAAAATCACAAGAACACCGATTACTATCACAAGAACACCGTGTTAACTAGGTAGGTAGGTATATACAATAAAAAACCGGCCAAGAGCGTGTCAGACACGCCCACAAATAGGGTTTCGTAGTCAACGTTTAAATATCAGGTTTTTCAGCATTACAAACTTAATTTTGTTGCTGGTTTGTTAGCAGCTGTATGATGACCAACCGCAAATAGAAAAACTCATTTTTTTCTGAAACCTTTAAGGGTACGATATCCGTTATAGTTTTCATTGTAACTTCAGATTGTAAGCTATGTTCCATATTTATTTCAAATTTTTAGCGTTTATACTTTAGAAGTTACAGCTGGAACAAATTATGGGCCAAAAACGCCCTTTTTAAAAGCAAATATCTCGTGACAGAAACATTTTAGTGACTTTGTTTCAAAGAAACCTCACCTTAGTTTTAAAAGACCTATTCAACGATACCCTACTCAATATAACAGAAGAAAAAAAAATTTTTTGTCCCCCTTTCACTTGTATGGGAGGGGGTCCAAAAAACATTTAAAATATTTTTTTCTTAACATTTCTATATTTGGGTCAATACGATCTATCTCCTCAACAAATTTCATGTCGATTGCTCTAAAACTGACGAAGATATGAGGGCGCGGCATAGGTACAGACAGACAGACAGACAGACAGACAGACAGACAGACAGACAGACAGACAGACAGACATGACGAAACTATAAGGGTTTCTAGTAGACTACGAAACCCTAAAAAAAGCGGGCAAGAGCGTGTCAGACACACTCACAAATAGGGTTTCGTAGTCAACGTTTAAATATCAGGTCTTTCAGCTTTACAAAGTTAATTTTGTTGCTGGTTTGTTTGGAGCTGTATGGTTACCAACCGCAAATTGAATAACTTTGATTTTTCCTTCATCTTGAGTGTTGCAGTATTCGTTAAAGTTTTCATGGTAACTTCATATTAAGAACTATATTCCATATTTTTTCAAATTTTTAGTATGCATACTTTAGAAGTTACAGCTGGAACAAATTATAGCTCAACAAGCAGATGTGTTAAAAGACAAAAAACCCGACTGCGGTAATTTTAAAGTAGTATTTGGCTGTAAAAATCCACTATCTTGAATCTATATTTTTTTATATAGCCAGTGTCACTCGCGCTGCTGAGACGAATCTAACGACACCTCATATTATGTCAAAATCCAACAATCCGTTTGGGCTGTAGCCCGTGAAAAAGAATTTTCTTGTCCACATATACCGGGAGTAACGGAAAGGGTATAACAAGCCGAAAGGAGGTCAAGGTACTCATGAAACTGAACAACTTTCCCCATGGAACATAGGTCGAAATATGAAAAAAAAATTTGGACCTCCCATACAAAATCGCCGATCAACCAATTGATTTACTATGGGAGGTCCAATTTTTTTTTCATATTTCGACCTATGTTCCATGGAGAAAGTTGTTCAGTTTCATGAGTACCTTGACCTCCTTTCGGCTTGTTATACCCTTTCCGTTACTCCCCGTATACATACATACCTTCATACATACCTACATACATACCTACATACATACCTACATACATACATACTCTCGAAAAACATAACCCTCCTTCTGAGGCAATCGGGTAAAAACGACCCCTTAACAAGCAAATATCTCGAGACAGAAACATTTTAGAGACTTTGTGTCAAAAAAACATCCCCTTAGTTTTAAAAGACCTATTAAACGATACCCTACTCAATATAACAGGAGAAAATTTTCTTTTTGCCCCCCTTTCACATGTATGGGAAGGGGGTCCAAAACACGTTTAAATTTTTTTTTCTCGATATTTCTAAGTTTGGGTCAATACAATCTATCTTCATACCAATTTTGATGTTGATAGCTCCAAAACTAACGAAGTTATGAGGGCGCGGCATACAGACAGACAGACAGACTTACCAAAATGATAAGGGTTTCTAGTAGACTACGAAACCCTAAAAACGTAGACGGATACCTACCTATGTTTAATAAATAAATATTACAAACAGCAAAATTAGTAAGGTACTGACAAATAGTTTGCGCAAATCGAACGGATTATCATTCAGATTCCGCCACACACACACACACACACACACACACACACACACACACACACACACACACACACACACACACACACACACACACACACACAACATATTTACCTACCTACTACGAATACGCTACGATGATGATGAACAACTAGCTTCGCGACAGATAGCGACAATACGGCGAAACATACCGGCCGGGCGATCGTTGCGTCATCATCAGCTGCTCCGCGCGTGGAGCGAACCGCGCGACCGCACCGCACCCCCCCGCCTCTGGACCGTCCTGTCCACAGTTCGCTCCAAGCCAAGCATCATGCATGCATGCATGGCAGGCATGTCTCACCCCCCGCGCGCATTCCCCGCCGTTCTACCGCGCGGCGGCAATGCGGTCTTCTTCACCCCCCGCCATTCCGCGCAGCGCTTCGAACCCGCGCGCACGCTCTTCCCGCGTCTTCTATTTCTCGACCATGGAAAATGAGAAGAAAGAGAAACCTAACCAAAATAAACGTCGAAAAGTGCGAAGAAATCTGGATGCTTTCGTCTGGAGTTCACTCGATAAGAAAATAATAGAATTTGCAAGACAACACCCTCTCATTTACGACGCAAAAGCTGGGAAATGCAAGAAGACAGAGAGAGATGCTATTGTGAAATCACTTTGGGCAAAATTTGTAAATACTGAAAATACGGGTAAAACAGGTAAGCCACTTTGAAAGGCACATAATCTATGCTTAAGTACCTAAAACTTATAGGTACGAACAAAATGTTCCGCTTTGCTCCAAATAATTGGTCTCAATCACCAAAACTTTTAATACCAGAGAAGTCTTTGGTTCCACTGCGCTCTAAATTTACATAGGTATAATGTGAAAACAGGCTGTCCTCTAATTAAATTTTCCGCATATTTGTCCGGTGGCAATGGCAATAAAAAATAAGGTGCAGCGGGGTTTCTCCGACGGAGGGTAATTACTAATTCCGTCAAATGGCTTTATAGTTATCTCTCTTTAAATACTATACTAAAATTATAGCAGTCGTGAAATCGTTCAGAAGAAAATCATCTGTGGTAGATGCCACACCTCTTACAATTTTGTATATAGATTTGCAGGAAAAAAGTAAATAGTCTCGCATTAGTTTCGCTCTACGTCCGACCGAATAGCCTTGCTGTAATGTATTTGATTTTTAGTTTACTTATGATAAGCAGCAAGTTTTAGCACATGACTGGATGCAACACAGTAATTCTAAATACTCACTTACATAACTTACCTTAGTACCTAGTTACAATTTACTGCTAGAACATTTCTCTCGTGTTCCTCTCTGTATCTTATCTATAACATAATATGTAATTGTTATATCCCTCTTCTACCTATAAATGCAATACATTGTACTTATTAATTTCTTTCAGCTTCACAATGTTTCAAACGCTTTAGAGATATTGCTAGGCAATATAAAACAAAGAAAAGACTTGCGAAATATTCGTATTCAAAATTCAACGATGGTCGGCTAAGTTTTTTAGATTATTTAGTAGACAAAAATATGCTTCTGGAAAAAGAGCCATACAGAATCGTACCTTCATTCACAATTAACTCACAGAAAAAAGATATGAAAGGTGAATCAAGTAGTGTAAATAAGTTACTAAACAGTGAAGTTGTAACTCTGGACATGATAGGCGATATATTACAGCTGAAGAGGGTAGAAGAAAATGTTTTAGTTGAAGACTGTTCAAACAGAACTTCTATCTGTAGTGGTGAGATGGATTTAATGAATAACATATCGTCGAAAAAATATAAAAAATTAATTTGTGAATCAGGTAGTACCATCACAGAACTCAGAAAAGCTAATACGATTGAGAAGCCATTGAGTTCTACAACCTCCGTAATAGTATACGATTCCACTGGGATTGATGTTTCCGCAGTTATAGAAAATGCTATAACTAACAGTCAAGAGAATACCAAAACAAAAGATGCTTCACAATCAACAGAGCCGAGTCACAAAGAAACTGATGAGAATTTAACAATAAATACTGTTGACTTTTTTAAGGACATGGGCAATTATGTATCACAACACTTATCTGAAAAACAACAGAAGAAGTTACGATTGATGCTGCGATCTCTTATAGCAGAACAAAATAAGTGATCGAAGCAAATGTTTATTAGGACTGATACATGAAGAAATAATTCTTCCATATAGAGCGATCTGGGCGTATGTCATCATATGCCCTAAATAGGATTTTTTTACATTTCAATTTATTTTTCTCTTAGCAACAAGTGCCATTTACCCGTTTTTTGCTACCTTTATTCGTTTCAAAGTTACAGCAGTCTATCAAGGCGTAAGTGCTATGCTGCTGTTGAAGCAAAACGGCATAATCAAAGATAAGGCTAAACAGTATTTGTAAAACAGACGTAATACGGGTTACAGCTAGATGGCTCTGGACCCACATACAATGATGTAAAGACATATTTAGAAATACGCCCTTGTCGCTCGCAGCTTTCTAAGATGGAAAGAGATAGTGATATATTGCGCACCGCGTGAGTGAAAAGGACGGCAATATTTTTTCGGTGTTTTTTGCCATTTGTTTATCAACTCAGCCGGCAAACGTTTTGGCTTCGATTTAAAGAGGTGTTTTTAGTGAAATTTATGTGTTATCTATGAATTTAATGAGTGTGGTGTTCAAATATGGATTTAAGGCAACGTGAAAGAATGAAAAGATTTTTAAATTTCTGCCAGATAATGGAAATATACAGAAACATACAGGTACGTTATGTTACCACAATTGTAGGTAATTTACCGGAATAATGTCTAATTTTTATTGAACTGAAAAAGGACTTAAGATTAGGAAATTAGTACAATATAGTACGGTAAACTTATCTCGTCGACAAATTATCAATAGGTGATTTTCTCACCAATTACAATTCATTGACTTTTACGTGAATTTTCACTCCGTTCCATTGAGTACATCACATTCCACTGTTGGACAAAGGTCTCATTTAGATTAGAGTACGCTACAAGTCACGATCTCTCGTTATTGCCATCCAGTCGCTACCCACCATTCTCTCAAGTCATCTGACCAGAGGTCGTCCAACAACAAAGCCGAGGGCTCACCTCGAGAACCCGCTTACTTCACAAGTTCTACGATAGATGTGACGAGCCCACTGCCACTTCAGCTTGCTACACTTCCAAACTATGTCCATTACATTACATTGGTCTGTTGGCGGATAATCACATTCCGGACCTAATCCATTAGCGAGATCCAGTTCCAAAGCTTTTTGAGTGACATGTAGCGAGTGGGATGCATGCGAAGCTCGCAGATGGGTGATCAGCTCCATTTGTTGAAACTATTTCACTCAATTCCTAGGTTTTGGGGCACAGGGTTCACTGGTGCTCCTACAGCATCACCTCCTCGAATCTCCGTGTGACCCTGGACATTTTTTGGAGATATATACGCAAGGTGTTCTTCTTTAAGTTTGTCATTACCTAGACATTCCCATCTTGGCAGTTAGTAGCTTGGACATTCTGCTAAGTAGTGGAAGCTGCTTTCTTCCTGTCCACACTCGCAGCAAGATGAATCATCTTTTCATTTCATGATATGCAGTTGTCTATTGAGGTCGCAGTGTCCCGTCAGTAGTCCTACAATCTGCCTAATATTTTGCCTACTTAGTTGCAGAAGGTTGCGCGTACTGTTAACTAATAGTTGCAATTCTGTCCATTTTTTGTTGATTTAGTTGCCTGTCTTGAAATTAGTAGGCATAGTTCAGGGCAAATGAAGGTTTGTCAGACCCCTGCCTGGTCAATTCGTCCACTACTTCATTAACCGTGTTGCCTTGGTATCCGGAGACCCATTCATCTGTTATTCTAGTTTTATGTGGCAATTTATACAGTGCCAACTTATATTCTTTTACTAGAACTGATGTGGTGCTTGTTTTGTTCAGAAATTTCAGAGCTGCTTGGCTATCACTGTATATTATCACGTCTGTGTTAACTTCTCTAGTGTGTAGCTCCCTAGCGTATCCCATTATGGCCAGCATTTCAACCGTTAGTGAATTTCCTCAGTGGTATGGCTTTGTGTAGACTTGGCGGGACTTGGATATTGCCCCCGCCGCCGATACCTCCCCCCGATAATTTCGTCTTTTCTTTCTTAGACCCATCTGTGTAGCAAGTCATTATTGGGTTGTCATTACGAGGCATTTGTGAGGGGCCTACGCTTGTATGGCCAATTGATTATGTCCTTTTACGTTTTATTTTTGTGTATTCCATGAATAAATATAATTCACTGATATTGCCGACAAGAAAATAGCAATATTCAATACTTTTACTTCAGCTGAACTGAGACGTAACGGCGTAACTAAAAAAAATATATACGTTTAGCCATTTAGTTTTGTGACACAAAGACTTATGTAATAAATACGCCCTCAATTTTAGAAGCTAAAAGGCGGAACTCATACATACGCCCAGGGTTAAAACCGTAATTTTGACACTGCATTTTTGAGCTATACAGGCGTATTAAATAAATACGCCTTTAAAGCTCCAAAAATCCGAAACCGTATGGGCGTAAATATGTGTTACGCCTTAAAAATATCGAAATTGCCATAGCCACAATGGCGTAACTCTGTTTTACGTCATTATTGGCCATGAATTTCTGAGCCATAAGGGCGTAAAAGCTGACTTTAAAAAAAAACACAATATTTGACTGACACCCATTGCAGCAGCTTCAACAATACGTCCATTAATGTATTACCAGATATATAGGCGATATTTCGACCTAGCGTTTTTCCTTAAAGTCTTTATATTTTTTTAATAACACTGAATTAAAACTTTATTTTTGCTCTCCTGAAAAGCTGCAAAAATCGACATACGCCCAGATCGCTCTATATAGAAGAATTGTGTATTTGATATTCAAGACAAAAATTATACATATTTTTATGTCAATTATGTAGTTTCATTTTTAATTTAAATCTAATCACTTATAGTAAATAGTAAGCATATTATTTACTTAGCATATTCCAGAAACAATACCATAGCCCGATGTAGAATGAATATAACGCCCCAAGTTTAATTGTTTTCCAAGTCGTGTAGTCTCCTATCACATTACTACTATATTTAGTATTTATTTTTGCTAATAAAAGGCAACGATGGTCTTTAGACGACTCGGTGTCTTACATGAAAGAGAGAGATATAGTTTCTTTAATTATTTGTATTTAATATTTTTATTAAAATAAACTAAACACAAAGATGGGTTGGTTTGGTAGCGGTAGGTTTATTTTTATACGTTAAAAACCTTTAAATCAAGTCCTAAGAAAATTCCGTCCATGTGTAAGTGGAACGATTCAACGGAGCGAAGTAGAACTTACTTCTGGCGGGTTAGCGACCGAGCGCGCGCAGCCGGCTGCTGCTGCCGCCGCCGCCGCTTCCCTTCCCCCTCTCACCCGCCCGCGCCCCGCCACTCCGCGCCGAACAGTCGACGCGCGCTCACGCACGGTCGCAACGAGGCTAGTGACGTCATATTTTGTTTACCGCCGCGCAAGCGCCATTTTGATAAGAGATTTGGCGTCATAGACAGAAACAACAAGATTAGTGAAAGCACGTTGTCTGTCAGGTACCTAAAGGGACATTAACGGTGAGTATTTTTACATCTTTTTCTAACTCCTGGTTTGTTTTTGCTTACCTACATCTTTTTCTAATTCCTTATTTGTTTTTGCTTTAGTATCTAAACACAGTGTAGGGCGTAATTTGTACTTGTATCAACTTACTAGGTACCTACTAGGTATTAGGATTATTGAAGGAGTACGCGCGGTAAGCCAACTTGCTCGTTTCGCGAACTGGCGCGATTCGCCAACTCGCTTTCTGCCGACTGGCGTGCTAGGCCTACCCAGAAAGCTGGGGTTTATAAGAAGAACGGGATAGAATAAGATTCTTTATACTACACCTGCATAGTAATTTACCTATAGCTTTACACTTTATAGGGGGGAACGTTAGTCATTGTTCAACGTACAAATTAGCGGGAGGGAATTAACCATACAAATCACTTTCCTCCCGTGGTAGTTTTTACAGAATTTAGTACAGTTGATAGGGTAGGTGAACACAAGTTGATCAGTTTTGAAGTTGTCATGAAAAAGTTGTTTAGTTTCATAAGTTGTACAGTTTTTAAAGTCATTCAGGTGTAAAAGTTGTTCAATTTTAAAAGTTGTTCAGTCTCAAAAGATGTTCAGTTTTATAAGTTGTTCAGTATTAAAAAGTTGTTGAGTTTCATAAGTTGTTCAGTTTTATAAGATGTTCAGTTTTGTAAGTTGTTCAGTTTTGTAAGTTGTTCAGTTTTGTAAGTTGTTCAGTTTTATAAGTTGTTCAGTTTTGTAAGTTGTTCAGTTTTATAAGTTGCTCAGTTCTGTAAGTTGTTCAGTTTTATAAGTTGTTCAGTTGTGTAAGTTGTTCAGTTTTGTAAGTTGTTCAGTTTTATAAGTTGTTCAGTTTTGTAAGTTGTTCAGTTTTGTAAGTTGTTCAGTTTTATAAGTTGTTCAGTTTTGTAAGTTGTTCAGTTTTGTAAGTTGTTCAGTTGTTCAGATTTATAAGTTGTAAAGTTTTAAAAGCAATTGAGTTGTAAAAGTTGTTCAGTTTCAAAAGTTGTTCAGTTCCAAAATACATATGGTTATTTTAGAAGTTGTTCAGTTTTGAAGGTTGTTCAGTTTTAAAAGATATTTAGTTTTTAAAGTTATTGAATTTAAATATTGCGCTGCCGTATGCATAGGGAATGCAATCTCGTACGAGATTTCAACCTAGCGAGATCTCGCGAGACTAGAAAGCCAGTCTCGCGAGATCTCGTAATTTACGAGATCTCGTGGGTTTGGGCAAATTGCACTAAAAATATATGAAAATGCTTGTTTTAAAAACTAGCAATAGACATGATATGTAACTAAATAGAAACTGCATAAGTATAATAATAATCTAAGTTTTATTTTGAAAATCACCAAAGTACTATTTTGAATAACATTTTTCTATGTACTTACTTTGGTATCTAATCAGTTCAGTTAAAAGTCTTTAAATATTGGTAACAATAATAATCAAGTACCTAATTTAGTCTTTTGCAGTAATAATTAGGTCTTATCAATTACTTTTTTTTTTGTTGAAACAATTTAAAAGTAAAAGTAACATTATTTATGGCAAAGAAAAACTTTACTAACGGGCGCCCGGCCAGCTAGGATTCAGTTCGCGCGCTACTTTGTCAATCTCGTTATCTCGCGAGATCTCGTTCGAAATTTGACGAGATTCAATCTCGTAAAATATGGCCGAGATCTCGCGAGAACGGGATCTCGGCGAGACGAGATTGCATTCCCTACGTATGCATGTGAGAATTTGGAAATGTGTAGCTAGATAGTTTATTTTTTGCGGATGTTTCAATTCACCCCATGGCTGTTACAACTGACCCCGCAGGTGTAGTATAAAGCACTATGTATTACTCGGATGAAAGTCCGACTACAAACTCGTGTGTATTGAGGCCCTCAGCTGCGCTTCGGGCCTTAAACTACACCCTCGTTAGTAATCGGTTTCTTTCATCCCGCGTATACAATGTACTATTGTACAAGTCAATTGAACTTTGATATCCTGTTAGCGAGTGTCTTTCTCTCGACAGAAAGAGAAATCTACTCGTAGGTAGTTGTCAAAGAGTATATCAGCCACTAGGTTCTGTTTCTACCGCAACAAGACGAGACACGGCGAGAGCGAGGTAGCTACCTTATACCTACAATAATAGGTAACCTAGGTAACCGTCAAACTTCTTGGCCATCAATGCGAAGTCCCGCCATATTCCCGCTCCGCACCACTAGAGAGACTCTTGTGGACTTTGTTAACTCCTCCTAAGCCACGCAACAGATTACCTACCTACGTGAAGTTCTTTTTTTTGTAATAAATAAAGTAATTAGTCTACTTACTAAATAAATAAATAGTCTACTTTCTCCCTATCAATCTGGCTTCCGACCCGGTCACAGTACCGTCACAGCACTGCTCAAAGTCACTGATGACATTCGCTTTGCAATGGAAAACAAGTCAGTGACTATCCTTGTATTGCTTGACTTTAGCAGTGCTTTCAATTCCGTAGACTTTGATGTACTTCCCTCTATTCTTCGCTCCCTTAATATTTCTGACTCAGCAATCTTGTGGTTTGACTCATATCTTCGTGGTCGTTCGCAGCGGATCCGCTCGGACGAGGATTCCTCTGACTGGTGTGATCTTGCTGCGGGCGTACCGCAGGGCGGTGTTCTTTCTCCACTTCTTTTCTCTGTCTTCATAAACACCATTACTACTGTCATTTCTTCCAACTTCCATCTCTACGCAGACGACTTACAGATCTACCGGCACATTAATGTTGCTGACATCGTCAATGGTATTGAGGATATTAATGCCGATCTCAGCAATGTGTTACAATGGGCTCAATCGTTCGGCCTGTCAGTCAATCCCAACAAATCAAAAGCGCTAAATATCGGCAGTTCCTACATGTCTAAACAGCTAGACTACTCCATTTTACCCCCGATCTCATACAACGGCATTACCATCTGCTTCACTAACACTGCCAAAAACCTTGGAGTGTTAATGGACAGTAATTTATCGTGGAGACCTCAGATTAATGAACTCAGCAAAAAAATGCACTTTTCTTTCCATTCACTCAAATGCTTCCAAAGCTTTCTGCCTCTAAGCACGAAGATCTCTCTAGCTCAATCACTTCTTTTACCTGTCTTGGATTACGCCGACTCTTGCTACTTAGACGCCACCGAGGAGCTTTTAAACAAACTTGAGCGACTCCAAAATCTGTGCATCCGATTTATTTTCGGGCTGCGCAAATACGACCACGTGTCCCAGTTTCGTTCTGAACTCAAGTGGCTCCCAATCCGTCTTCGCAGGAATACTCATATTCTCTCTACTCTTTATAACATTCTTTATAACCCTTCTTCTCCACCTTACCTTCGCGAGCGTTTCACGTTCTCGCGCTCAATAGATAAACCCTGTCGGTCTAACGTCAGGACCTTACTGTCTATCCCTCACCATAAGACCGATTTCTATTCTTATTCTTTTACGGTTCACGCAGCCAGGTTATGGAACTCCCTCCCTCACACTGTACGTGATAGTCCTTCTATCACCGTTTTTAAGAAGCGAGTCAAGGAGCACTATCTTTCTCTTCCAAATTAACCAGTATTATATTTATGTATGTACATATATATATATTATACATTTATATAGATATATCTATACTGTTATTTATTTTAGCTAGGTTAATTAGACATGATCCGTATATGTGTATTGTCTTATATATTATTTATAGATATACCTATAGGTATTGTGCACGTCTCATCCGCCTTTCGCCAAATGCCATTTCTCTCCGTTAGGTCTGCTGTAAGAAATTTCTTTTTTAGAGATAAGCAGTGCCTGTTGTGTCCATTTTCTTTATGTTTTGTCCTGTAATGTTTCTTGTGTACAATAAATGGTTAAATAAATAAATAAATAAATAAATAATTCAAGAGGAAGATTAATATGTAGGTATAACATGCCGGGAAAATGCGTTTTACCCGTGTGAAAATGAGTTGTAGAGGGTGTAACGGGCTACTACTAAGACGATATGATGGAAGATCAAGGAAGATTCATACCACAATTGCATTCAAAATCTGAGGATTACCACAGGTAGATTAGAAGGTAGTTTGATATTCATTTTTCCGTGCAGAGTTTTAACTTCCATGCCATACCTTACTATAAATCTCATTTTTGAAGTTCTTTATTCAAACTGGTGATTCTAGGCATCTTTAGATAAGAGATTAGATAAGAGAACATCTTTTTCTTTGATACCGAAAAAAGACATCATCTGTTATATATATTTTGTTTAAGTAATTACTTTGTTTTTCTACGGAACAGCAGATTTTTTAATCTATGTTAATTGTCTCCATTTTCAGCTACCGCAAGAATACAAACTTGTGATAAAAGCACCTGTCTTATCTGCGTGTTAAAAATCCGAGGCAGACCTAAAGAAAAACTAGGTGCTGTTTTTTATTCTTATTTGATCTTCGTTTGACAAGATTCACTACCAAACTGATATTAAAAATCTAGCTACAGAAATGGATTCAGATGATACTCAGATCTCTGAAAGCAACGATGCAGATTTTGAAGAAGTCGAATCACTAACTGATAGTAACACAAATGAAAGTTCAGTTATAATGATGTCTGATGATGATGCGGGTGACGCCCAAGATCCTCTGGAAATTACACATGAAGATTTTGTAAGATGTGAAGAACAACTAGTCTCTCAATTATCAGAAGTTGATAATTGCACTGATATTGGCGATACTGAACTGGAAAAATCAAAGAAAACGCTGCCTGGTGAAACGCCAATGCCATCAACATCATCAGTCACTAATCCATACGATGCCATTTTAAAGAAAATTGGAGTTGATAAAACTTTTAATACATTTCAATTGCAATTAATAGATTATGCTGAGAAACATCCTATACTTTACGATACTACATATAGCGAAGATAATGAAAACAGACGCGAACGGATACAAGAGCTCTGGTTTATATTTTCCAAAACCCATTATCCAAATGCCCCTGCGCGAATGTGTAAGTGCCTCCTCTCTTATTAATATTGTACATAACATATCGACGCTTGAAAGGCAAAATTATCTAAGCGACATCAGAGTAACTTTACAGGAGAGCAGTTTAAAGTTTGGATTTTCAGAAAAAAATTCGTGTAAATTTTTGTGATAGTCCTAGAAGCCTGGTTTTTACATATTTGTTTTGTTATTTTTTTACCTAAATTTTAGTGTACATATCAATAAAGAATAATGCTTAGTTTTAGAGTTAGTGTCGCTTAGTCAAAAATTACCTAAAAATAAATACAGGCAAATTTGACTAACCGACAAGCTGGGAATGACAACGGTACGGTAAAATTTAAATAAACACCTTTTTTAAGAATTTACGACAGAGTAAAAGTTGCCCAACCAACATCAAAAATACTTCGAATTCGAGGCAAAACTACTTAGGTTACAATTTTATACTAAATTCTTCCCGGCAATTTGACTTAAATAACATTTGTTACAGAAAATTTACCTAATTATTTAATTCAAGTGTTATATCAATAACAATAAAAATCAACACTAAGGTACACGGAGGCCCATTTCAACTAGGATCATCATCACATTAGCCTATAGCAGTCCACTGCTGGATGTAGGCCTCCCCCAGGGTACGCCACAAGGCACGACATCCGTATTCGCCATCCATTTGCTACCAACCGGTCTTTTTCATCGCCATCGGTCCATCTGGCCCTTGGGCGACCAAAACTATGCTTGCTGAGGCTTGGCCTACACTCGAAAACCCGATTACAACATCGTCTATCGTTTCTACGGCAAATGTGACCAACCTACTGGACATTTAGAAGATAATCTCTTTCCGGGCCTTATACATTAGCGAGATCTCTAACATAGACCTTTTCGTCGGTCTCTTAGTGATACATAGCTGGTGGGACAATTTATTTGTCAGATTTCACGTCTCGTCTCCGTTAGTCATCACCGTACATGATAAGACACTCCGATTGAACATCTTGGTCTAGAGCCATGGTGACAAAGGTGGCTCCAGAATAAGACGCAACGTCCAAAATGCTACCCAGTACAGCTTCACTCTTCTGGTGATTTCAGCCTCAAAATTGTATCTTCCTAACTGCAATGTTTGTCCAAGGTATTCATACTTCTGTACAACTTCAAGGTCTACCTACGTCCTACACCAACCACGGATATTGGCTCAGGAACGACTTCATGTTCGTCCAAAATTATCATGCTCTTGACTAAGGTCATCCTGAATTCAACATGCTTCGAGACCGTATATAAACAGGACAGCATTTTTGCAGATCCTGATGCAATTTGGCCATTATGACTATGGCTTCGGCAAAGCGGAGGTACATAAAATATTTGCCGTTGACTTTGATACCCAACCCATCAGGTTTGTCAGGTTTTGAAGACATCCTAAGGCATTTTGGTGAAAAGTTTTAAGGATAAAACGTCATCCTGTTTTACATATCGGTGTAATAGTATGGACCTTGTTTTGTGGTTTTGTACTTGAACGGGGGTCTTCGCCAATAGGCTTCTCCGCACCTCCACATACAGCCATTCGATTAGGCACGGCTGCAAGGACACCAGAACAGCCCAGGTTTCTCTCGAGTCAAAAGCTTTCTCGTGGGCTACAAAATCCATACGCAACGGTTGGTTGAACTCTTCTGACTTCTGTATTTTGGGATGTGGTCTATTTATACTAAAGCCTTTACGATACCCTGCCCGTCCCAGTGGTTGTAAGGCGTCAAATCTTAGTCGTTTTATTACGATCTCGAGAAAAGTCTATAAGACGTAGCTCAGTAGTGTTATCATCATCATCATCATCAACCATTCAGGGTTGTCCCATTTGCTATTACGGAGATAAAATTGTCTTTTTAACTCATCAAATCCAGGTTTTTTACTAGCCATTAGCCACCTACAAACACCTAGGAAATTTCGTCTGCCCAATCCGAAAGCCCATTACTATTTCTGAGCCACTGTCATAAGCTTTTTTCGAGAGTCGCTTTGAATGGTCTGGCATCAATATTTGACGGTTTCTAGCTACTGGAACAGACCAGGTCTTGTAAAGGCACTGTGGACCACATTCATGCTGTACGGAAGGTTTTACAGAAATCAGAGTATGACCAACCGCTTTGTGTGGCTTTTGTGGACTACAAACCTGGGCTGTTCTTGAGTTTTTGCAACGACGCCAAGTCGACTATCGATATCCCCACTCCACAGATACTGAGAAGCCTGTAATTAATAGCAACGATATGCGTTCCAGTATAAAGCCATTCAAAGTAACTAAAAGTATAAGGCATTACTTTGCGGAAGTTCATCTTGTTGAAAGTGATAGAAATATGTTTTGCTTCTTCCGCACTTACGAGTGAACCACACTCGCGACCGCAACTTAATGCAAATGTACAAGCGACGCACCTCTCCAACACCACAACCACCGTTTTACACTCTACAGGTATACTTCCATGGAGTATCCTCAGGAGATCATCGACAGTCACGTTCCGAGGACCGACTAATAAGTAACTGCCCCTGTCGATTAAGTTGCGGTCGTACGTGTGGTTCACTCAGCAGCATAACTTGCCATCATAAGGGCGGAAAAAGCTGAACATATTTCTATCACTTTTAACAAGAGCCATTCAACTACTGCGAGGTGTAAAACAAGGTGACGCTTATCGCTCAAACATTTCACCAATGCGCTTGAAGACCTTAGCATGGAATGATCTGGACAATTTCGTAACAGTGAATACCTCACAATCTCCGCTTTGCCACCTTCATGGGCAAAATCATCAGAGAGGAACATAGAATCGCGGCAGGTACTGTGAAAGGTGTTCAGTTTAAATAAGACCTCGAGGCGTGATGGACTTGGGATGAATTTGGAAAAGACTACGGTCCAGCTCAATTGCATATCTCCGTCGAAGGTGTAGTAGACCTTGAAATTGACCAAAACTATGAATACCTTGGGCAAAAATTGTACTTAGAAAAAGATAACATTGAGGCTGAAATCTCCAGAACAGTGCGGCTGGACTGGGTAGCATTTGGGAAGACGTATCTTGTTCTGGAGTCACCCTCGCCGCAACAAGGTGTTTGATCAGTGCATCCGATCGCTCATGATGTATTATGGAGCATAGACATGCAATCTGAGAGTAAAACTGGGACACTGGTTACATGTCATTCAGAGAGGGGAACGTTTGCTAGGTGTCTCGCTAATATGTCGAGCTTAATCCGGAACGATTATTCGAAGACCAAAGTAACGGACATACTGGAAATAGAAGTGTAGCAAGCTGAAGGGTCAGTGGCCTGGCCACATCTGACGTAAAAGCGATTGAAGACGGAGTAAGCGGGTTCTCGAGTGGATGCCAGCCCAAATACCAATGACTTGAAGAGAGCAGCTGGTAGGGACTGGATGGTAAACGCAAGGATTTTACCTTGTGGCGTACCCTGGTGAGGCCCACGTTTAGCAGTGGACTGTTATTATAGGCTAATGTGATGATGACCACAGAAGTAGGTAACGAGCTAAGAAACTGAATGAAGCGGATGAACAAAATTTATTTATAATCTGATTTATTTGTAAATTCTACTGAAAGTTTTTGGACTTGTTACATGAAAAGTGCATTCCTCATATTTGGCGACATCGTAATCGAAGCACGAGCGTGCATCCCACGCGACGCCCTGCCATGCACTGAACTATCTAAGTAACTTAAACTCTAGATTCACTGTTTACACAAGCGACTGTTTGTGTGTCATCCGTAGGAGTAACCAACATTTTTATGTAAACTACTTTAAATAAAAATATTCCAAGCGCCTGTACGTGATGCTACCATAGGTTCTAATCGACATTGGATAATCGTATTTGGTCAAGTAAAAATTGTCTAAATAAGAAAAGAACCTTTGAAAACGGCGGGTAAAAATTGACTAAGCGACAATCAGATTTATTTTTAAGACAGGTAATATATACTGAACCAACTGAATAAAGAAAAATTGTAACAGGCATTTTTAACTAAACGCCAAGCACGCAGAAAAACGGGTATGCAAAAATTACTTAAGTGATGAAAAAACGAGATCTTTGTAAGGAAAAAAATAGCTATGCGCCTTACACTATGTCGTCAGATTGAGGCAAAATTGACTAAGTGGAGAAAATACTGTACGAAGAGAACGGTAAAATTTGACCAAAGTCAAGTTTAGCATTATTTAATTTCGATAACCACCAAATTTTCAAAAATTGACGAAAATCGTGTCGGTTAGTTAACCGAAAAAAGTGAATTTTCGCGAATTTCAAAATGTCTAAGCGACAAAAAAGTCATCGTAGAGAGACGTGAGTAAGACCAAACGACGCAGAAAAATCAGGCGATTCCAACAATGTATATAACTCAATTTGGCCAAAAATGTCGCTTAGATAATTTTGCCTTTCAAGCGTCGATATGTATTAGGTATGTTATGTACCTACAATCCTCTCGATATAATAAGATTACGAATTTACCATTGAAATAATAATGCTTGTATCAAATGAACACCAGCCGCTTCTGAGTTTTAGCTATCATTCACTAGTAAATTTCACCCTATATAGATTTACCCTAGGTAGGTATTTCAGTAATAAAATGAATAATGTTGTGTTCTACATTTATAGGCAATGACAGTCTCAAAAGCTGGAACAGGATTAGACTTGAATATTTCATATTGCATAAACTAAAAGATGACAATAAAGACACAGAACTTCCACCACCACTGGTAAAGTATTTCGATGGACGTTTAAATTTTTTGAAACCAATGTATGACTACATCAAAAGATGTTCTTTTCAAATATATTATGAAGCCAACTCATCACTAGAAGATGTCGGTTGTCTCGAAGCAGTTTGCACACCTGCTTTGTTTGTTCAGATTCTGATAGCGTTTGTGAAACAGAATCGTTTCATTTACGATGTCAGAATTCGACACGTGGAAACCGAAGAAGGACAAGTGCTGACAAGGGCACGTGCATGTCGAAGACATTGGGAAGAACTTGCCATAAATTTGAATACATCACGTAAGTTAAATACATATTTTAAGTTAAGGAAACATGAAGACTTGGGTTCGAATCTCATTCCTAACTTGTTGTATTCAGTCAGTAGCTACTAATATCAAAAACAAGGAAATAACGCACATTTTAGGTTGCACATACATTAATTTGAGTGATTTAACAATTATCTATAAATTGTTTTCTAGGTCAAGATTGCGAATCAACTTGGACTGAATTAAAGGTGAAATATCTGAAATTCCTAATAAGCAAGAACAGGAGACAGTTAAGGAAACTAAATCAGCTTTTTTTCTTGAATGAGGTGTACGAATTTTCGAATTGTGAAGGTGTTAAAATATCTGATGCATTAACAGAGATATTAAGGGATGATAATATTGTAGGCGACTCGATATCCCACCCGGAAAATGAAAAAGCGGAGCTCCACAATATGAGTTCTACGTCGCGTAAAACGTATCCTACAATACTAAGCAAGAGAAGGATCAATCTAAAACAAGTTGTGAAACAAAATGACAAAAATTGTATAATTATTGATGAAGAAGACACCGATAAGGATAGATATGAAACTCTTGAAACAACTAGCAATGAAGCTGATTTATTAAGTAATAAAAGAAAAAAGTTGTCTGATGAAATGCTATTGGAATTTATTAACGATTCAAGGTATGTTTCTAATAAAAGTAAATCACTTGTTAATAAAGAAACTCAGTCAGATCCAAATGTATTTTTGAATAATATTAATTTGGATGGTGAAAATTTCTTTGAAGAAATAGGAAAATTCGTTACCGACCACTTTTATGAAGACCAGCAAAGAGATATTCGGATTAAAAGCAGGGCTCTGGTAACTCAACTGGAACTAGAGATGTTGGAAGAAGAAGAAGAAGAAGAAGAACCATAATAATTTACAGCCTGCAAACAAAGCTTTTCTGCCATTATTGAACAATAAACTATAAAAGGTTTTAAAACTGTATTTCATTTTATAAAGTCTTGTTAAATACTCAAAATTGAATCCTTCTGGGCTCATAAGTCTCAGAGAAATATACTTATGTACAAAAGAGGCAGTGTACTCTTCTTAATTTACAATCGAAGCTGCAGAGTTGATAGAAAAGTAAGTATACGTTTGTTCTACTATTATTTTCCATAATGTTATCATATCACTAGGTATCATGAACCGATACTTATAGCCTTGTACTTTACTTGAGGTTCCGTGAGCTTATTACCTAGTAGGTCTAAAAAAGACTGAATACTATTTTTAAATTTCGGTGTACTAAGTAGGTTCCAACTTAATAAATAAAAGTTTGTATCTGTGTAAGAAGTAGTAGAGCATCCTGGTACTTTTACATGGAACCTCAAAAAATATCTCGTTTGTGTAATTTTTTTGAATAAGATAATAATTAGAGATGGGCCGAATATTCGGTTTATGTTCGGTATTCGGCATGTTCGGCACATTTACCGAATATTCGGTTTCGGCCGAATGTTCGGTGAACTTTGCCGAATATTTGGCCGAATAAAAATGTATCCTTTTTACATAAATTGCGTGGTAGTTAGAGGGTAAAGAGCGGAGTGGTCTGGTGCGAATCAGCGCGTAATTCGTAAACAAGTGATAATCATAACTATTTTATATGGACATCATGTCCTGCCGAATTATTCGGCCGAATATTCGGTTCGGCAAACTTTTTACCGAACATTCGGCCGAATATTCGGATTCGGCAAAACCTGTGTTCGGCCCATCACTAATAATAATTACCTAAAAACAATAGCACGCTTATCTCCCCTCCAAACGCGAACCAGATTATGATATACCGACCTACTAGACTAGTCAAATATTTCTCATGATAAATTGGCTCGGAGATGCTCCGTACGAGAGTGCGGTATCAAAACTGTCCGGTTTTATTGACTAAAGAAGCTGTATGCTGAAAATAAATATACCCACCCATGAATCATTTCACTACACGACGCATTGGCTGTCACAATTGTCACATCACAAGTATAATTTTGGCTGCTGAAAAACCGCATTACCAGGCGGTACCATGTGATAAGCACTACCTCTCGCGATAAATGCTTTACATAGCCATCGGAGCCGCGTATTTTAATAATAACCGTGATATTGCGATGATACTAACTGGAAAAACTTGTTCGTCGGATGTCGATATCCTTAAAGGTCTACATACTGACACTCACAGTGACATTTTGAACGATATTCACGTCCAATGCTGTTTTGTTAAACGCCTTTGTGAGGAAGCTTGATCGGATGAAGCAGTGGATACGGTTTGTTGTGTTTACTTCGATGATTGTTTGGTATTGCAATGTCGTCAGGTTGGTTATGGTGGATGCCTCTGAGCTGCTTTCATTCATACCGCCGCGGGCGCGTTCGAGATCCCATCTCCCAATTATCGAATGGCTTCGTGTCATTGTTGACCAATAGTCGTGATATTTTGGGAACGTGCATTAGGTACCTACTCGAAAGGTGTGTCTTCTATATGTTAGCTTTGTGATAGTTATGCATGCATAATGAATAAACAATAGATTTCACTTACTGTCAAAACTAACTTGAATCTTTTATACAAGACAATGTATTGAATGTTTTCTACATAAGATTCTCATAGGTCAACTTTGCAGGCTTCTGAATTGCTTGATTGACGCATAATAAGCTTTTTCTACGTATGAGCTAAATAGATTGGCCTCCTCACTGTGCTTGGTTCATTTGTTCCCTAATTAAGTAACTTATCTTTTATTTTCTCAGTGTACCTAAACAAGTGAAATAACTTCTACTTAAAATTTTCATGTGTCGGACTTTGCAGGCTTCTGAATTACTTGATTGACGCTTAGTAAGCTTTTGCTACATGAGATACCTAAATAGTTTGCTTGACCTCTCCTAGTGTGCACTTTTCTTCTGATATAGGTAAGGTACCGAAGGTACCTACTATATTGACCTATAATATAGGCTGAAATTATACTAGTGACCGATAGCAAAAACTCAGATCTGGCTGTTGATAAGGAACAACTTTCCCCAAGAAACATAGGACGAAATATGAAAATAAAAAATTGCCGATCAGCTGAATTAAGTTACTATGGGAGGTTCAATTTTTTTTTTCAAATTGGTCCTATGTCCCTTGGGGAAAGTTGTTCCTTATCACCAGCCGGATCTGAGTTTTTGCTATTGGTCACTAGTAATATTTTACCTTATATTTTCTCAGTGTGAACAATCCGATGAAGAAGAAGTATAAACAAGTGACAGCCACATTCAGCCAGTCAACTGAACAATGGAGTGACAAGCCGAAAAGAAAATTAATTTAGGTATTGGTGTCGGCGCGGGGCGGACGGTCGGCGAACTGCGATTGTGAAACCGTGATTGCGCTCGGTGCGCCTGCGCAGGTAGAGTCAGCAGCGAAATATTGTACAGGAGCAACAAAAAGGGTATAATAACAAGCCGAAGGTCAAAGTACTTATGAAACTAAACAACTTTCCCCAAGTAACTTGGGTCGAAAATACGAAAATATCATTTAGGCGTCCCATACAAAATTGCCGATCAGCTAATTGATTTTCTGTGGAAGGTAAACTTTTTTTCGTATTTCGACCCATGTTCCATAGAGAAAGTTGTTCAGTTTCATGAGTACCTGACCTAGACTTATTATACCCTTTTTGTTACGCCCTGTAGAACAGAAAGTAAAGTAACTACGGTTGCAATAGTAGGGTAGGAATATGGTCAAAGACGACAGAATTGTTCCTTCACCACTTTCAAAGCCAGTTTTGAAAACTGTCAGATCATCATGATATTCTTATTTGTTAAAAAATTTGCTCATAAAAGTGGCCCAAGATTCTCTCTACGTCGACGTTTCTCTAATTTTTCACTATAGTCTCATCATTAAGTGGTTTGGTGGTTTATGTACCTACATTGCTCTTGTTTTTGAGAGAGAGCTCTTGTTCTTAAGTACCTATAATGTATCTACATTGTCTGTAAGGTAAAGTGTTGAGGGACAAATCAAAACTACTACAGTACCGTACTTGGCAAAATTTGAGCTATCTCCATCAACCAACTTAGGCAGGTTTTATCCACTATTTACCTAGCTACCTGTACTAAAGCGGCTTCATGGGTAAGTATCTTCTCTCCCGTTAAGTATTTCTTGCATAGAGTCCAAGATGGCTTCCTGCCTGAGTGTACATTTTGTGTAATACCGGCGTGATGCTCCACCAAATCAACTGGCCCTCCGTATGGCGATATTGATCTAATAGCGCATCACTACATTATTTTAAATCTTTGGTCTTTGGCATTATTGGGTTGTGTATGATTTACACTTAGCAAGCTAGAATAAGCAATATCAGTTGTATCATTTATATCTAGGTAGGTATTCTGAGTATCATGCATCTCTAATCATGATGGACCAAAGCCCACTTGGATGAATTATGCGTATAGATAGGTTTTCTAAAAATTTAAGCAGCAGCGAAAGGTCCCCATACATGCAACCATTCAAAAATTTGCGAACATATACCTACCATCACCCTTCGCCACTACTGGTAGGTACTTAGGTAGTTAAGCTTGACCTGACTGATGAACCTGATTTGTCCACGAAGGTAACAGAGCATCATGTGCAAGTATTTTTCTTATGTGTCTCCTCATTCTTATTCTGTATAAAGATACCTAGGTATGCAATGTAGGCAATAGGTTGTCACAGGTAAGAATTATCGAAAACGGTGGAATACACTAATTATTATTATTAAGTTCATTTTGTTTCACATTATCAAGTTCAGATTCTTGTTATTAAGTTCATTTTGTCCAAACACACGATCTTGACATTTTATAGGTATCTATAACAAGGTTAGAATACCGTTCATAGCTAAAAATGTGAACGGTATTGTCTTACTTATCTATGCCACCATTTGTAATGCACGTGTTTTAGATAGGAGCTTAAACCTAGCGGTCGAGTACAGTGACGAAAACACGGATATCATAGATCGATACAGCATAGACAAAGTGACAAAATAATCGTAGAAAGGAAAAAAAAGTTCGATGATGTGACATGTTTTATATTAGAAATGACTTGTCAAACTCTATTTGACATCTCGCCAGGACTTGAGGCGAAACCTGGCGAAACAGGGACGAAAGGAAATGATTTCCATACAGAACAAGTCAGCGGAAATCTGTCGTTTTTAGCATATTTTTGATATCAGCCTTCTAAATAGACGGTAACTATTAATTCAGGTCCAGGTTGAAAAATTGTGATACCAGGGTTCATCCAGTTCGTTAGACGACTCTGTGTCCTACACGAAAGACATAGGTATTCGGACCAACAAAGCAGACAGGTTTTCTAGAAGAAGCTGTCGAAGTTGGCGAAGAAGTTTCACCTCCGGTTTTAAGAGATCCTGAGAATACTCAATAGATCATAGATTGCGAAATTCTCTCAAATATGACCTTTGTTATGATTTCAAAAAATCAATTCAAATACATTCAAATCAATGCTATCTACCCAGTAACTTGCTACCTATTATGCGTAGTGTCCCTTTCTTTTCACCGGTAAAGCTTTTACCTTTTACCAACGACATTGTATCACATTTTAGGTCACTGTGTGTACCTACTCAGTTGTTATGATCATTCGACACTCATTTCTCTGCTCGTAGGAGGTAGGGGGTCTACGTGATCCACGGTTGCGACATTTTGACAATCCGTAGTTTACGTAACGCGCTGCAACGATTTGCTGGTTAGTGAACTGAGGTGGTTACTCAGATGGTTTGTTTACTATGATGTAGGTACCTATCTAGATACCTACTAAATATCTATTTAGGCTTGGAACTCTGTTGCAGAAAGTTTATTCGTCCGGATTGTAGTGTAAGCACAAATTGACCACGGCGCGCGGGGCTTCTAAGCAGATGGCTTACTCAGTAATAGCGACGATTTTGACGCTTACTGTCTTTAACTGGAAATAACCGGAATTTCAGGGGAAGTTAAGGTAACTAAGAAGTTCATTGCTACGAACGTCATATTTCTTGGATTCAAATCGGCTCAGAGTCATTGTCGTCTTCCTGACCTTATTCTAATAACTTGGGGTCGAACACAAAATCATGTTGCACAAGAAAGGGCTTGGCTAAATGTTCATACAACAAAAACCCAGAATCGCCAGCAACGAAATGCATATAAATGGGTTCACTAGGGTATTGCTATTTAATTAAAAAAATATACAGGGTCCTACCTCATCTAGTATAGAAAATATTAGATGAAATAGACAAACCTTATACGAGAGGCCGGTCCAGTGGGTCCAGTGGTTACTAACCACCGAGTATATCTTGTTCTCAGTTTTAGGTGGTATGTCAAATAAATACATAAAATATAATCGTGTATCTAGTTAAATGACAACTAGGAAAAATATGTTTGATTCAAAGAGAAAATATATTATAAAATATCTTGGATCACTTTGCTAAATACACCAAGAACCCAGATTTGTGTGGAACAAAATGTATGTATACAGGATTGAAAAAAAACAACTGCAAATATTTTAAGGGGTGAACCAGCCCATGAAACTGAACAACTTTCCCCAAGGGACATCCCAACTAACAACTTGGTCCTATAAAAAACAGACTAAAAGACTTTTGGTTATATAAAGGTCGTATAGTGGTAAGCAGAATTTCACTGAGTTATGTAGTGGTGTCTTATTCGACCTTTTAGTCGCAAACGTCTAAAGTCGTATAATTTGGTCGAGTAAACGTTTATACGACTTAATTATACGACCGTCGTATAAAGGTCGTATAAATGATCGTTATATGATTAAATTATAGGACTAATCGTCGCTGTTGGGACAATTATATAACCTTCAGTCAGGCCACCGACTGTCTCTAGATCATAAACTATATAAAGGTCGTATCATTATCTTTTATAAAACGTATAGTCGTATACAAGTCGCCAGTGCGACCGTTATATGACTTTAAGTCAATTCAGCGACTGTTACCAGACCATAAGTTGTATAAAGGTCGTATAAAAGTCGAATAAAATTCTTGTCTAAATGTCGCATAAAAGTCGCCTTTGCGACTGTTATATGACTTTTAGGTATGCAACCGACTGTTACCAGACCATTAGGTATATAAAGGTCGTATTACTTGTAATAAACATCGAAGTCATATAAAAGTCGCTATTGCGACCGTAAGATGATTCTTAGTCAGGCCACCGACTGTTACCAGACCATTAGGTATTATAAAGGTCTTATTATTTGCTTTAATCAACCACATAGTTGTATTAAGGTCACCATGGTGATTCTTATACGACTTGAAGTCTGCTAGCGACTGTTACCGGACCATTAGTTATATAACGGTCGTATAAAGGTCTTACCGCATTCTCATAAAAACGTCGCTGTTTCGACATTTTTATGACTTTTAGTCATGCCACCGACTGTTACCTGACCATTTAGTATATAAAGGTCATATTATTACCTTTAATAAACCGCAAAGTCGTATCAAAATCGTCATTGCGACCTTTATATGACTTTTAGTCAAGCCTACAACTGTAATTTGATCATTAGTTATATTATGATCATATTATTACCCTAAACACAACGCAATGTCGTATAAACGTGGTGTAACATAACGACTAAACGACTAAAAGTCCTAAAAAGGCTATTTATATGACTCTTAAAAACCTTTTAATTGTTTAGTAGTCGTACATAATACTTCTTCACAACTACTTGACCTCGCTGTGGTGTGAATTATTGTGGCCATGGTTCTGTAGGTAATAAAATAGGAAATATATGTTCGAACGGACGGACAGACTGGATGTATGTATGGATGAATTAACGAATGGATGGACGAACGGACGGACGGATGGGCGAATAGACAAACAGATGGACAAACAGTCGAGCGTCGACCCCAGGTAATTGGGATGAGGGCAGGAAGATGGCATTGATAAGTAGGTATGTGAAATTAACGATTAAATCAGATCACTACTGCCAGCCTTGAGAATAGTTCATCATGTTGTGTAGTACACCCCCGTACATTTTTTGTACGGGGCTATAGTTGGTCCTGATTCCATTCATCATGTCGTACTTCATTATGTCGTACATTACTCTGTCAGCAATAGTTATGCTGTACAATACAATGTCGTACATTATAGGGAATCGTCGCATCAATTACAGCTGACTATCACTTGTCTGACAGATGTTATCTTACGTCTCACCACGTTTCCTCCGTGGAGTACATTCTATGCTCGATATACTCAATGCACAACACGATAATGCCCGATAACGTATTGTACTACAGAATAATGTATGGCATTATGGATAGGCTTGAAATACGGGCCCAGACTAATAATGTAGAGTGCTGCAAATAGAGTCAAAACAAGTTACGTCATAGCGGATGAAGTGATGTGAGTGTTAGCTGTAATCGACTTATATAGGGTGTTAAGAAAAGTTACGATCCTTTAAACCACAAGTTCTGTTACGTAGGTATAACACAGTGTCTTGACCACGTTTAAAAAAATAAATTAAAAATATTTTATATAAAACATTATTTAAAAAAAATATATTGAAATATTCGACGTTATATCGAAATAGTCACGTTCAGCTGCGGTTGCACCGTTGTAGATCTTATTACGCGCTGTGAAGGAACAGTGCATAGTTATTGGAGTGGTAATTGACAGTACATTGTAAAGCGCTCTGTGTTGTAGAGTTGAACTATTTGATTAAAAGATTTTAAAAATATTTTTATCTTCAAATATTTTTTAAAAATCATTTGAACACCCTTAACATACTTTATTATACGACGGGACAGCCTACTTTTCCTAACTCCCTGTTGATTCATTATTCGAACCTAACATACAAGGCAACCCAGCGAGGTGGGACGGTGGTTTGGGGGGTGCAGCCCCCACAATAAAAGACCACCTTTAACACAATTCCAAAACAGTAGGCTAGGTAAGGTTAGAGTTGGAGCGAACAAATTGAGCTACTAAGCTCAATAAAGAATATTATATAATCATATTATTTTAAATAAAAACGATATGGATTTTGTTAGGAATGTATGTAAAATTATCAATCAAGTCACATTACTACGCTATTACTCACGTGATGTCTCCGATCACAATGTCGAGCATTACACCCCCGTACATTTTTGGTAAGGGGTGAAGGATGGCGACATTGTTTTGATTCCATCCATAATGTTGTATTGTGTTCCTCTGGTGTGGTGTACATTATACTGTCGGCCAGTATTATGCTGTACAATACAATGTCCTTCAAGGTTTTCACTTACTAAACGGTACCCTGAAAATGGCGGACAGAAAATGGTTTCTAGTCATATAACCCGACTTTTAGTCGTAAAGTATCCTTTAACAGTCGCGATCACTACGTAAAGTTGTATAAACGTTATATAAATAAATAATGAATTAATAACATAAATAAAATAATTCAAATCGTTATTATTTGTAGGGGGCATTAAAATTTTGTTTGAATAATAACACAAAATAGTCGACAAAACAATTTCCCACTTTAAAACTCAACACTAAACAGTTCCTAACACCATTCACAACTTTTCAGATTATATTCGATAACAAACATGGCAGACATTAATTATTTTGAATGATTTGTTTGTCTTTAACCTCACTTTCACTCGTTTGATAGCACACTGAAGTCCGTGCACGTTAAAGTAACACCAATGACCACTACACGATTTCAGGTCGTGTAAATGTCAGTAATACGACCACTACACGACTTTTGATCGGTTTAAAGACAATAATACGACCACTACACGGCTAAATGGTCGTATAATAGTCGTATAAGTTACTGTTATTCGACCATACGTCGCGAATCAGACTTGTATATGACTTTTACCAGACTTAAGCCCATTAATACGACCTTAATACGATCTTTATACGGACAATAGTCATATAATTTGTGCCCAAATCGCGTCGTATAATCGTTTATATAACCACTATACGACCAAAACTATCCGACTTCAAGACGTAGCGATAACGTTGTCCCGACCATTATACGACCAAAACTTGTTAGTTGGGATAGGTCAAATGATGAAAAATAATTTTGGCTCTCCCATACAAATTGACTCGGTCGGCTGGTAAGTACATTTTGTATGGGATTTCCAAAATTTTCCTATGTTTCTAGGGGAAAGTTGTTCAGTTTCATGGGCTGGTTCATCCCTTAAAATATTTGCAGATGTTTTTTTTAACATTCTGTATACATACATTTTATTCCAGACAAATCTGGGTTCTTGGTGTATTTCGCAAAGTGATCCAAGATATTTTATAATATATTTTATATTTGAATCAAACATACTTTTCCTAGTTGTCATTTAACTAGATACACGGTTATATTTTATGTATTTATTTGACATCCTACCTACAACTGAGTACAAGATATACTCGGGGGTAAGAGTAATCACTAGACGGGCCTCTCGTATAAGGTTTATCTATCTATTTTATCTAATATTTTCTATACTAGATGAGGTAGGACCCTGTATATTATTTTAATAAAATAGCAATACTCTAGTGAACCCATTTATATGCATTTCGTTGCTGGCGATTCTGGGTATTTTTTTGGCCAAAGCCTTTGGCTTAATTTTACGACCAGTCGCCTGCCTGTCGTCAATCCTCTTTGGGAATGCAACTGTAGGTGGTATTACCGCCATCATACGGTTGACCATGATTGGCAGATATTGTAGCCTAGGTCAAAAACTCTACGTCGCTTTTTACGAAACACCCTAAGCAGAATAGGGGTGGCAGAATTCTTAGCCGCTACCACTCGGTTTTTTTTTTTACTGTTGCACTCTACTCACTCTACTGTTGCAATCGGTCCCGGGACCGCTAATAACTACACCTGACTATTTGGTGGGGAGCGAGGGCTCACCCGGATATGTTTTGGTGGTTGTTCAAACAACCAGTTACGAGTTGTTCTGGGAAGAACGAATCGGACTATGTCTACCGGGTATATGCCGATAGTTGCCAAAGAAGGGCACAAATGAGGGACCTGCTACCACTCGGCAAATAATTCGTAGGTACAATGTGTAAACTTTAAAAAGCAAAGCGCCAGATGGATCGTTACATTGTAAGCAGAGTGGTAGGGTTACCGGCTAGTTTACGCTCAATCGCCCCCGCTGACTTTACGGTCTTCTCAAATCAATACCAAACTGGTGGACATTTATGTGGATTGGATACCTACTCTACCCTGTACTTGAGAACTTTTATAAGTCGTTAAAAATTATGTAGGAACTTAGATCTTTGACGTTTCCATTGCAGTAAGTATTTCTATGTCGGAGAGCGATCAAACTCACACAGTTTGAGAGTTGTTGGCTATTTGGTAAAAATGACAATTCGCGTTTTTATGAGGTTTCCTTCTATTGTAGACTTTTGAAGAACGTGATGGGGGTGCGTTTTGTATGCACGCAGTTAGTTATTACCTATAGTGCCTGGTTAATCTTTTCAATGCATATCCAAACGTAATAGTAAAAAAAAAAAAAGTATTTCCGTTTCCTGTTTATTTTCATACATCACATACATCTCACTCACACACATTGGCTCTTCCATCTCTCCGTCCTTTTCCCTCGCCCAACAACCTGGACTCTTCAATATGGCGAAAACCTGCGCCGACGCTCCCTGTGAAAAAACTATAAAATAAACAAAAAGTGATCTACGAAGTCTAAACCTATCCAAAAATAACAATATTGCACCGGTGCTTCTTAAAAACTTATAAAACTAAACCTATCAAGTGTTTACAACTGGACAATGAAAATTGGATTTTGAAGGTACGCCGCCTCGTGCTCCAGGTCAGTTCCTCTTTCATTTTCCCTAATCCTGTGTTTTTTCTAGCCATAATTTTGGTCCATACGAGCCATATACACACATCAAATTCATTTTTACACCGCTTCGACTCAATTTCGTTATAATTTTCAGCGTAAGTTAGTATCGCGCACGTGTTTACTCATATAACCTACTCGTACACAGCTACACTTACAAATATTCGCTTAAAATACTTACAAATATTACGTTTGTCGCATGTCTTCTCGCTAAAATTCATCCTTGTGTTCAAAAACATATCGCTATTGGATATAAATTGAAAATAAAATCGCACGCCCACGCTATCCGCCATTTTGTCCAAAAAATTCAAACACGCTAACGCACGCCGCAATTACGCAACGCAACCCAAGAACGCAACGCATTGAAATATAAACGCTCGCTAAATAAATACTAATTCTGTGTCATTGGTTTAGCGTCTCACGTTAATTATCCAAAATGTCTAATTCTGTAATAACAGTTCTTGAAAGTAAACAAACTAGTTTATTTTCTTTGGTACAAAATCTGTATGATTTGAGCCAAAAGGCTAAAACGGACCCTGCCGCCGCAATTAAATTCAAAATAAGATTGCTAACGCTTGATAAAACACGCGATGATTACATTCAGGTATTAGAACAGTTGAATAATGCCAAAGTTGAGGAGGATCCCGTAGACTATGTTCCAAACTTCAAAGCTCTAGAGACATTTGATGAGTTGTACTGTCATATTAAAGCCACCGCTGAAATGATGTCCAAACCGGAGAAAAAACCTGAATTTATTAAACCTAAACACAAGTTGCCTGTTTTGGAACTAGTTTCATTCAATGGTGATCCTAGCACCTGGCCGTTGTTCTTCCAAAACTTCAAAGAAATGATTCATGAGAATGGGAGTCTAACAGATGCGGAGCGCATTCAATATTTGATTTCAAAACTTTCTGGTTCGGCTCTCAGTATTACAGCTGGAGTCTTGCCTGTAGCTTCCAATTATAAAATTATTTGGAATTTGCTTGTTGAAAAATATCAAGACCCTCGTCTGTTAGCCTCACAATATTTTGACAAAGTATTGAACTTTAAAGCGCTAACAACTCCATCTGCTCAAAACTTAGAATTGTTTTTGGAGCAATTTTGTGCTTCAGTCACAGCTTTAAAGCAATCCGAAATCACTGATTTATCAGATTATATGTTGCTGCATATAGCCTTGAATAAATTAGATAAAGAAACAGTTACTCTTTTTGAACAACGCTTTGGTAAAGAGAAAATCCCCACATTTAAATCTTTGCAAGAATTTGTCAAGGAGCAAAGAAAAGTTGCTTGTCATATTCAATTACACAGTACTCCATTGCCATCAACTGCCTCATCCTCTAGAGTTGTTAACAAACAGCCAAAACACACCTATGCTTTAGTAACAAATGCTGATAACTGGTCAAAGGGGTGTGTAGTTTGCAAAGCAGAAGAAGCTCATCCATTGTATCGCTGCCAACAGTTTCTTGCGCTGAGTCCAGAAGCTCGATTTGATATAGTAACAAAAAATGCCTTTTGCACTAATTGTCTTGGATTTCACAGCCTCCGGAACTGCAGAAGTAGTAGCTCCTGTGCTAGATGCAACAAAATGCATCACACATTGATACATTTAAGCTATAATGCGCTTGCTTCCAAGTTCAACTTGAACAATAACTTCAATAATAAAAAAGGTTTCACTTCACAGCAAGCAGCTGGCCCCGCAAACGTTCTTCATGTAAACGCGTCGGAATTTCTGAACGAAATTGACTATGACTTTGACGTTTCGCAATTTGTAGACGAAAATAATGTGGATCACGGTTCAATCGACAAGTCTCGTTCTAATTACCTAAGTGGAAACGAGAAACAACAACAGGAATCGGCAATTTTGCAACCAGATGGCACCCAGGAACATACCCGCGAATATTGCGCCGCTGGGTTTGACGTTTCACTAACCTCAAACCAAAACAAAAACGAAATTTTTGTTACGCAGATTCAACCCACTGCTCGTGTTTTGGTAACAAATAAAACTAATAAACAAGAACAGATACGCGTAATGCTGGACTCTGGATCAAACGTGAACTTGGTAACTAAAGAACTGTGTGACAATCTCGGACTTAAAATGGAAAAAGTAGTATCAAATGTGCATGGAATAGGGAATTCTGTATTAAAAGTGATAGGTCGTGTGTCATTAACGTTTTCCTCAGTGCATGATCAAAGGTATAAATACACAGTGAGAGCTTCTGTAGTAGAGGAACTTACAGGTGAGTTACCACATACAAAATTATTCACTAATGACATTCCCCCAGTCTTGAAAGGGCTCCAGCTAGCAGATCAACATTTCCACATTCCTGGTGATATAAATTGCATTATTGGATCAGGATTGTTCCCACATTTGTTGTTATCAAACAAAATAAACATTCCTCACACTGAACTTGTTGCTGTTCAGTCAACATTAGGTTATCTTATAATGGGAGAATTAAATATTCAAGGAACCAATCAACAACCTACCAAACTCTATACTCATTTCGTTAGTGCTGATAGAAAGTTAGAAGATTTAACTCAGAGGTTTTGGGAGTTAGAATCAATTCAACCACGCAAGATCATGAGTCCAGAAGAAAAGAAATGCGAAGAAATATTTCAGGAATCACACTCTAGGGATTCAACTGGAAGGTACACGGTGTCTTTACCTTTATGTGAAGATCCTAGTGTGTTAGGTGATTCCTATCAAACTGCAAAAAAAAGACTTCTGTCGCTTGAAAAGAAATTAGATTCTAACCCTGAACTGCGTAGTGGCTACAACAACACCATACAAGAATATCTTGACAAAGGCTATTTAAAAAAGTTATCTGACCCAATCGATATTCAGGCTTCTTCACCTGTTTATTATATCCCTCACAGACCAGTGTACAGACCTGACAAGGATACTACTAAAACTCGAATTGTTTTGAATGCTAGTTCTTCATCATCTTCTGGAAAAAGTCTAAACGACATTTTATACACAGGCCCGAATCTTCAATCAAATATCTTTGATTTATTGATAAATTTCCGCCTTTTTATTTTGGCTTTTTCAGCTGATCTTGAGAAAATGTATTTTCAACTGAAAGTGAAACCTGAACATCAAACTTTGCAAAGAATTCTATACAGATTTAACACACAAAGTCCTATTGATGTATATCAATTTGACAGAGTTGCTTTTGGATTAAAATGTTCACCTTATTTAGCTCTTAGAGTGATCCGACAACTTGCACAAGATGAGTCTCAAACATTTCCAAATCTTGTAGAAATTGTAGCAAATTTTTCATACATGGATGATTTTTTGACATCACTTCCTGATGAGGAGGAGGCTCTGAAATTGTATTCTCAACTAATTGAATTATTCAAACGAGGTGGATTCAATTTGACCAAATGGATATCAAATTCACATAATTTTCTTGAACAGATTCCTAAAGATTCACGAGCTTCAAAAACTTTGTCTTTTGATGCTGATGCTGACCCACATACAAAAATAATAGGACTTCATTGGAACCCTGTGGAAGATAATTTTTTCTTCAGTGCAAAATCCGCACCATTAAATTCTGAAACTCAGTACACCAAACGGTCTGTTCTTTCAACAACAGCCTCACTCTTTGATCCATTAGGTCTTCTTGCACCTGCAGTTGCACTTATGAAACTTATTATTCAAGAATGTTGGAGAAGATCTTTGGATTGGGATGAACCATTGCCAATTGACTTAAAGAATATATGGGAAAAATATTACATGAACTGCCCTGTTTATCTAAACTTAAAATACCTCGTTATGTTGGGCTGTTTCCAGGTGCTTCTGTGTCTTTGATCGGATTTGCAGATTCTAGTGAAAATGTTATGGCGCTGCTGTCTATGTTCGCGTAGGTAGAATGGAGGATGAAGCTTCAGCTGTCTCTTTACTTTGTGCAAAATCTCGTGTTGCGTCAGGTCGGCAAACATTAGCTAGATTGGAGCTTTGTGCTGCTCATCTTTTGGCTAAATTAATTATAACAGTACATAACATAATAACAAAAAGAGTCCAAATTGATAAGATTATGGCATTTTCCGATTCTACTATTACTTTAGCTTGGATTAATTCTTCGCCTCATAAATGGCAAACTTTTGTTGCAAATAGAGTGGCAGAAATCCAAGAGCTTCTTGCTCCTCCTCATTGGTTTCATGTGCCTGGTGAACACAATATTAGTGATTTAATTACAAGACCAGTTACTCCTGCAAAGTTAATTGAAAATGATGGTTGGTTTCATGGTCCAGACTGGATGCGACTTCCACAGCCTATTTGGCCTGTGAATATTCAAAATGATGTACCACAGCATATACCTGAGGCAAAATTGGTGTCCTTCATACATGTGTCAGAGCCTCATCCCATTGACATTCTTTCAGAACGGGTTTCAAAATGGTCCATTTTATTAAACATTATTGTTTATATTCTCAGATTTATGAAAAAATTGAAATCCAAGGGTAGAATCACTTTAACAGATTTAGCCTCAGCAGAAACTTATATTTTCAAACATGTTCAAAATAAACATTTTGCAAGTGACATAAATAATTTAAATTTAAATAAAAAATGTAGTACAGCGCTTCAAAAACTTAATCCGTTTGTAGTTGATGATATCCTGCATGTTGGGGGTAGGTTAAATAATGCTTCTATTCCATTTAATCAGCAGCACCCAATTGTTTTGCCCTCTAAGGACAATATAACAAAATTACTGGTAGAACATCTGCATCGTTTGCACTTACATGCCGGGCCTGGGTTATTATTGGCTTTGATAAGACATAATTATTGGATATTATCAGCTAGGAATCTGGTTAGGAAAATTGTCCATTCCTGTAATAGGTGTTTTCGACTAAACCCAAAGGAAGCCCAATATTTGATGGCTGATTTACCAGAATATAGGTGCACCAGATCAAACCTTTTCAAAACCGGAGTTGACTATGCTGGACCATACAATATAACATTATCTAGATATCGAGGAGTCCGCAGTCAAAAGGCTTATATATGCCTTTTTGTCTGTAGCTACTAAGGGAGTTCATATTGAACTGGTGTCAGATTTATCTACCGAAAAATTTTTACTAGCTTTCAAACGCTTCATATCTCGGAGAGGTCCTCTTTCTTTAATAATGAGTGACGGAGGCCGTAATTTTGTTGGTGCAAAAAATCACCTCCATGAGCTGTATGATTTAGTAACTTCTCCTGGTTATTACAACTCCTTGATCAATGAATTAATTCCTCAAAAAATTGAATTCAGAATGAACAGTCCTTACTCTCCTCATATGGGAGGATTATGGGAATCTAATATTAAATCCATGAAAAATACTTTATATAAAGTGATTGGAACTCAAATTCTCACATATGAGGAACTAAATACTGTCCTGGTAGAGGTAGAGTGTTTGTTAAATTCAAGACCTTTATGTGTACTTAGCAATGATCCTTCTGATCCTATAGCATTAACTCCAGCACATTTTCTAAATACTTCACCCCTTAAATTTTTACCAGCTGAAAATGTCACTGAAATTCCTTGCAACAGACTTCAACGTTATGCACTTTTAGACAAAATAGTACAATCTTATTGGAAAAGATGGCATAATGAATACCTCAGTACTTTACAAAGTAGGGAGAAGTGGAACACAAATAGTACTCCTGTCACTATTGGAACAGTAGTAGTGTTGAAAGAAGACAATCTTCCTCCTTTGATGTGGCATATTGGTCTAATTACTGAGGTGTTTCCAGGAAAGGATGGAGTTGTTCGCATCGTTAAAGTAAAAACTAAAACAGGTAGTTATACCCGTCCGGTGGTAAAGGTTTGTCCTCTACCATCCCAATAACAATGATTTTCTTTTGAAGTACACTTCAAGGCGGGCGGAATTATGGTTAATCTTTTCAATGCATATCCAAACGTAATAGTAAAAAAAAAAAAAGTATTTCCGTTTCCTGTTTATTTTCATACATCACATACATCTCACTCACACACATTGGCTCTTCCATCTCTCCGTCCTTTTCCCTCGCCCAACAACCTGGACTCTTCAATATGGCGAAAACCTGCGCCGACGCTCCCTGTGAAAAAACTATAAAATAAACAAAAAGTGATCTACGAAGTCTAAACCTATCCAAAAATAACAATATTGCACCGGTGCTTCTTAAAAACTTATAAAACTAAACCTATCAAGTGTTTACAACTGGACAATGAAAATTGGATTTTGAAGGTACGCCGCCTCGTGCTCCAGGTCAGTTCCTCTTTCATTTTCCCTAATCCTGTGTTTTTTCTAGCCAGTGCCTATAGTAGTAAGCTACTTATTAGTCTACGTGATATTCAAACTGTCTACGGTCCTCGAGCCAACTTCACACACTCACTGTACTGACTGTACTTAGATGCTATCCAAAAGGTTGTATCAGGCACTTTCATGCCAGATGAGCCGGAAGAATCCCTAATATTCCTTTCGACTTTGGCACCCATTTCATAACTTTTAGCCCAGTACCTGAGCAATGCCTATTCATTCACACTTTTTCCTCAGCAGATAACTGTGAAATTCGCAAACATTTAGGTACCTACATAGTTCATAGATGGTTTCACGATAATCTCTTTAAATGTATCGATGTACCTAAGCTTGCAGACATTGCTCGGTCATGTAATCGCTGTTAAATTGGCTTAAAGAAATCGGTTAATTCACTGTGTCTTGGAGGTGAAATATTTAAGAATTAAGGTGTAAAGGTCATGTTCTACCTACCTATACCTAATGGAAATTGCTTGAATATAGGTACATTACAATGGTCTTATTTGATATATATTTCCTTAAACGTCTGAACTAATTTATTTGATAAAAGTATGAAGAGCTAGATACACAACGAATTAAAGTAAAACTTAAAGCTAAAGGGGTCAATCGAATATCCCGCCCCGTGACATTCCCGGCTCAAAGGTGCCCATCACACTGGAAATTAAAAATAAATTATTTAACTTTAGGGCGTAGGGCGGGCGGGCGGGCGGTAAAATTTTGTACCTAGATTTTTCTCTGATGCTTGCGCGGTGGTCAAAATTGTTGTTCAATCGTCTGGGGCATAAATTCAGATAGTAGACACTCATGAAACCCTCGCAGATTTGCAAAAGTAGTACCTATCTACATTTGGACACTGTCCTAAGAGGTTGACGTATGAGAGCACTTTTATACTTAGCTTCCTAAGTCCTTCGATAGCCAGGTGGTAAATTATACACTTAGTCAGCATTAAAGCTGAAGGGATGTCGAAACCTACCAATGGCGAAAGGTATATCTGGATAATTCCTATCTTTGCAGATTAAATGTGAGAATGTAAAGTCAGTATAGAAGCTGTCTAAATTGCATTGTTGTTTACATCACTTGCTCCACTCGCTATAAACATCGTCTCCACTAAGTACGTAGGTAGGTTATGTATGTGTGTCGTCGTGTCGTCGCTTGCCATTGTCGTGGCCGTTTCAAAACAAACGGAGAAAGTGTAGATGTACTATGCTGGTTTTTACTTCCCTGATGTACCACTCCTAGTTATTATGTGTTACAGAAAAGAATCATTCTGCCGTGAAGACTGGATGCTGGCTGGATGGTTTTACTTTTTTTTGTATTTTGTTTTTATGCTTGGACTGCCCTGACACATGCACTTTGGCGTGCTGTTCCTGTGTAAGCTTCTGAGAAGGCTTCCCGTGGGAATACAATACCTACTGAATACTGGTCAAGGTACATCTTTTAGGACCAAAAAGTAAGAAGAATTTGTTTGAGGTCAAGATGAGTGATCGATATTTATTCTGTTTTTTGTAAGTAATTTAAGTAAGAGTGGATACGCTCATGACATACCTACTTATGACTATCTGGGCCATATTAAAAGGCGAGCAGAAGTTAGAGAAGAAAACAACCATAATTTACAGGCACCTTGTTACCTACAAAGTCAGCAATTGGCAGGAGATCTAGCAGGACAGGGATCAATGGACAGAGCTCGTTTTGGAGGCCAAGATCCTCTTTGTGTTTCTGAGTTAGCAGAGTTAGTTAGTTGTTACTGTTGTATCTCATTATTATCACCAAGTGAGCCTAAATAGCAGTCCACTTTGTAAGGCTCGTTTTTTCTCCTTTGAACCATCTGGCCGGAAGATGTCCAACGCTACGCTCGCTGAAGATACCTCCTCTCGAGAACCAGCTTAGTCCACCGTCCATCGCCTCTACAATTCAAGATGGAACGAGCAAAAACTAACATAACTTACAATCAGCGTACAAAAGTTTAACAACAGCATCGACCAAATAAAATACCAAACACTGGTCAGCAGTTGCCCAATAAGAAATCATTAAACGTTTACAAGTATCGTGCGCCTTAAGACATCGTCCTTGGCGCGATTATGTGAACGCCAATACAATAGAATACTCGAACGTATGAATAATCATGAGCAATAAGGTGGGCATCTACAGTCGGCGGCTACGGTTTGCTATACATTTTTATTTTATTTGTTAACTCTACTTTGTAAAAAATTGCTAACGTTGATATAGGGGTTGACCAACTAATAAAACTGAACACTTTTCTAACTAACCATAGGCCGAAATTTTATAAACCTCCCATGAACATGAAATTCAACTTCCTATAGAAAGCGAGCCAAATTTTGTGTAGGAGCACATTTTTTTCAGGTTTTCCCCACATAATATGGGATATGTATCTGACAGAGAGTAATTTTGTTCGGAAAACACCTTATGACATTTAATTTTTATAACAACTCAACGCAGCTTCAGTCTCAACCACTAGAATAAAAACCATTTACCCACGGTAAGAGCATAGAATAATGTTTCTATAAAATTACGTAGCTTTAAAACAGTTATAGAATTTTTAAAATCATTAGTTCTACGTACCATCGCCAGCGAATCCACCTATCCACTTAAGGGATCAACTTATTCCGGGTTGTCTTAGCATTTCTGTGAAAAACCAGTATAAGTTTATCTCTTAAATGGGTAGGTGGATTTGCAAGGCTATCGTACAATAAAAAAATAACTGTCCACTTTAAATAGTAAGAATGTGGATTAAAATGTTTACACTGGCCGTACATAAGCAAAACTTGTCTGAATTCAGTTTACGTTTCGTAAACACGTGATTACTACGGTCGTTTTGTTCGGCTTACCGTTGCGCAACACTATCGGCCGATTAGATTAACTCCAGACGTAAAGCGATTGTTACTTTCATTCTAGCTGGTTGCTGTGACCGATAGGTACTTATTGTATTATGACCTAACGTTGAAATACAGGTGAGTTCAGTTTAATCGCAGAATTTCGGATTGCTTGAATTCTTACTTATCTATGACCTCAAAGATTTTCTGCAAAAGTTTTCATATTTCAATCGAAAATTCCTTGAATAAAATGATACGTACGACAATACTAAATAGACACGATTTCCAGTAGTTGATACTTGATATGGTAATGTATAAATTGTTTTCTTGCACAGAATTTTATATTCAAACAATTTGAAATTTCGCAAAGCATCTTAATTTCAACACTTAATCGTCGAACGACACAGTGAAAAATGAAATCCAAAACATCCTAGACACCTAACAGATTCTAGTAGCATAGAGTGATACAATGGGTAAAGCCTAACCCATTGTATCTTCCGTGCATGATTTAATAAATCACACTTTCAGAAATTCAGCTCTACCTCAAGGTCTATTTGAGACTCTCCCTTCTTTTCGAACTCGGTTAAAACACCAATAAGTACTTAGTAGAGGTACTTACTCTATATCTGTCGGTCACCGACTTTGGTAGGTCAATTATTGTTCAAACGTTCATTTTGTCATTATCATTAGTTTCGGTTGCCAATGCGCACGATATTTGCTTATGGAATGCTTTCCGAAGGTCGGAGTTAATGATCATTGAACATTTGGGGTGTGGCGTGGATTAAGCGATCTAATTGGGATCAACGTTATTCTGGTTGTTTGTACAGTTATGTAAAGGTTACCGGTATAGGTTGATCTATTAAAGTGTAACTCAAAGTATCTTTCATTGCATTTGAAACCTATTCGATGCACGACCTAACAATTTGTGTCGAAGTTTTTAACCGCATACTACAACTACTTACTATCACTACTACTACTACTACTACTACTACCTACTCCTACTACTACTACTAACTACTGGTAAACCCTAACATGATTTCATTGTGTAACGATCGTCATCTTAGTTGTTAAATGCAGCAACTGGGACCGACGAAGGGCAGGTAATGTAGGAATTTAAGATAGTATAGGTACGTAACCCAACGAATTTTTCGCAACGAATGTTTTTCGGATCGCTTAGACAGTCACTAGCTCTACACAGATAAATTAAACTGACAAATAGTAAAAAAATGGATTTTACTGGTTAATGTTTAATTCGGTGTGTAAGGAATGTCCTAAATTTTTATTACCTATCGACCTAAATATTTTCCTTGAGAAAATCTCTTTAAAATGGGTTGCCTGATGTCTAATTTCAGTTTCAGTGCATACGTAGTAAAATTCCACCTTTTCTTTGCTTGCAGAGCAATGGATATCGAAGCAGCCATACAGTGATCAAGTCACGTTTGAGTGAATGCAACAGAAACAGTTACCCGATTACTCACGCTGAAAGCATTCCTCGCATTCCTTACGTTACGATCCTCTGTGTGGGATAAAGAGGATAACTTGCTTTATTTTGCATATTTTGAGGAATATTTTATAGGTGATGAAGATAAATTTTGTTTGAAATATGATTAAGCGGTATTGTACGGAGTGAGTTATGGCCTTTTGTCGCTTTTTAGTGTCAAGCTACGCAAAGATATAAGTAGCGTTTTACACGGCAGATACACTTTTTTTGCAGGATAACATGACGCCCTTAGAATGAGGATTAGTTTTAGAAGTTCTAGTTAGAACAGATTGGCTTGAATCTAGCCACTATAGGTACGAGACATAAATGGTATTTCTCTACCTATACTCCAAAATATAACCTCCGTCAGTAAGTACGTAAGCAATTTTTTCTCGTCCTCGTAGTGAGCTGTATTTATTGAAGAAGTCTTGTCGTACCATGCGCACTATTTCAATTCAACCTTCTACACATTATTACATCTCTATCAACATAATTTTCAAGTATTTGGAACAATACTATTACATCACAGCGGATATACCATCAGATATACAGCCCAAATGTTGTCAATTCGCTACACCTTACAATCCGTTGGGTAATTCTAAACTCTTGTGGTGCCGGATTGAAATAGCATCACCCCGTTCCTGTCCGTGAGTGTCGATTATGGTGAGCAAGGAATAAATCCAGGTATCTAATGACCAGTAAGTAGAGTTTCCTGTGAATATTATCTCCTTTCAGTGAATGGAAATAAGAAATTGAAAAAATGTTTTTCACTGCGCTGATCAATTCGTCTGCCAAGCATGGGGAGTAGGTAAAGATAGGTTATCCATAAGCGCACTGTTTTGGCTGTTGTTATTAATGATGGTACTGCCTAATATTGTCGATGTCACACTACTTTCATCGAGTCGTTGGATGACTTAGTGTCCCACACGAAAAAAGAGAAAAATGCATTCCGTTGGGTAATTTTAGAGCTCGAGCTTTTTATTATGCAACTTCTCTATTCATATCTTGTTCTGCAACTTGGATTAAAACGGTAAAGTTACTTCCGATAAAACACGATGATTTGCAGTTACATGCGCCGTGTTATTCGCCTCTTTATACAAAGCTAAGTGGGTAACAACACAACAAAACTATTATTCTATCTATAGGTGAGAAGGCACATAGAAAATCTCCGTTTCGATAAGTATTGATAGGTACAAAGATAAATTAGATCATAGTCCGCGTACCTTACTATTTTGTACTTACCAGACAGCGTAGTTCTAGTTTTAAATATTGTCTTTCAGTGACCCATACCTACCTATGCTGTTCCTACTAAGTACTTACAATTTTGAGTGCAAACGTTGGTGCAAACCGTGTCTTAAAAATCTTCGAATCTCATCACAATCGTCAGCCTGCCCTTATCCCAAATAAGTGGGGGGTCGGCGCTACATATTTAGTTAAATCACAAAATGATGTACCTCGCACAAGCATTTAACATTTTTTTATGACCGGCCGCCTGCCTGACGTCAACCATCTTTGGGAATGCTATTGTAGGTAGTATCACCTCCACGACGCGCTTGACCATAGTCGACAGATATTCAGTCGAGGTCAAAAACTCTACGTTGCTTTTTTTTATGAAACTTCTTTAATGGACTAGGGGTGGCAGTACTACTACAACATATCCGCTTCCACACGGTACCTTAAAAATCCTTGAATCTATTAACCGAAATCAAAATGTGGTGTTTGCCGCTCACTGCATGGAATCTGTGCCAGCTAAAAATCCGCATAACTGACCTGCCTCAAAACTAGCCAAGAACATTAGCAAGATTAGACCCTGCGGAATGCTCACCTAGTAACTAGTCACAGATATAAAAACTAGTAGATATGGCACAACATGCAAGACATGCAAGACAGTTGCTATTGACTAGGCCTTTATTGTCATTTCTAGTGAGTCAGTTCCTCGACAACCAAATAATACAACCATCGTCGAAAATAGTCCAGTCGTTTTGAAAATATGTGACGGACGAAAAATAGTCCAGTCGTTTTGAAAATATGTGTTTAGAAGTCAGAAAATGTTACGTGCCTTCACGCGGATTGAACTGATTATATTACCACAAATTAGGGAACGGCGCGCGGGGATATTAGATACCTCCTTTTAAAATTAGCCGAATATTTTCCGGATGAAACAGCGTTCTAGTCGCGGAATTCCAGATATGACAAGTGCCTATATGCAAAGCGAATTCATATATCAGGCGATGTCATCTTCATACAATCTACAATTATTGTTAATCTGTAGCTTTTATTATTATAACATAACTTAGTTTTTGTTTGTTTCTATTCTAGATCTGTGTGCAAGCCCAAGGAAAGGCGCGATAGGCGCCGGCGGTCTAAGGAGGTGGGGACTGGGGACACGTTGCAAAACATCGGCGCAGGCGCAGGGCTCGACGCAACGTGATCTACAACTGTTTAAGGGCCGAACACACCGCCTCCGTATGCGTGCGCGTCATCACGTGTGTACCCGTTGTAATGTATACGATCGTATGAGAGGCGGCACACAGGCTGCGTATGTAAGTGTACCGCGGTATGCCGTGTCTCATATAATCCCATGCATTACAATGTCATTGCTACACGCGTTATGATGTGCACGTCACGCATTCGGAGGTGGTGTGTTCTGCCCTCTACAGCGATGAGACTGGGCAGACGATGATACCTCCTAAAGTACATTATCTGTTGACTATTTACTAATTTATATGGAAAGTATACAAACATACTCTTTCCTGCGGAAAACCATAGACTAAGATGGAATATTCCCCATGCGCAAACACCCATGAAAAGATAATACCTACTACACTACAAATCCACGTTAAAATAGGGTACATGCGCAGTCGTAGTACACATAGCTCGCATCTGCATAACTGAACCGAGCTCTCATTAGAGGGAGCCGTTACCTCGACCCTAATTTTTGGGATATTTTTATTTTGGCTAGAGTTTACTAACCAATAGGCGTTTTTTGAAAAACTAAACCACAAGAATGCGTAAATTAGTGTCAAAATTTGACGGCCCTCAAAGTCTGGAGGTTGCGGATTAGTTTCTTAAAACAACACCCATTTAAACATAATACTACACTACAAATCAACGTTGAAATAGGGTACATGCGCAGTCGTAGTACACATAGCTCGCATCTGCATAACTGAACCGAGCTCTCATTAGAGGGAGCCGTTACCTCGACCCGGCTCGGCAACGGGATCGCCCGCCCGACAAATGGTACGTTTACCTTATTCGAGATTTGAACTTTTAGAAGGAATTTTTAGGGTTTTGTTGGTGGATTTTGTTGCAATTTTGTTGAACAGGCTAATTATTCTAATCTTTTATCTTATTCAAATTCTATTAATTTTAACAATAACGTTTTTTCTTTATTTTGAGAGAACAGGCAGATGCCTACGGGCCTATCATTTGATCTAAACAGAAGCAGTCACTGCGCTACTTAATTTGGTCCTTCCTTCCATACAAAAATATGTTAGTCAGTCGGGTCCCTTTGTATGAGACAACCATTTTGTCACATAACATACCTAAGTATTGTGGCCCTTTAAATAACCTATTATTGGGCAAGTTTTTCAGCTTCATTGGCTGGTCCACCACCCTTTAAAAAATCTAATGTTTACCCTTCCTTTTACCGATTGTAAAATGAAGAAAGTATAAAGCTGACTAATACACGAGCCCTATAGAGCAGGTCAAAGGCTTTCTCCATGGCCAGTATTCACGAGGAGGGGAAGGGGGGGGGGGGGTCACGTGCTCGAGAAAGCACTTAAGTATTGTTTTCCTCATTATTAGACTAAGTAGGTAAGGTATGCACTTACCTGTATTTATTACTTTGAAGTTGTATCGGGTCAGATTGAATTAATAGGTTACAAAAATAAATAGGTGATAGGATAGTTGGATCATGTCAGATCTTAGATCTAAGAGTCAGTTTTTATTTTGTTTCTCATAAGTGGTCGATAGAGATTAGGTCACGTCATATTATATAACATATTATTTACTATCGTCAGTTTGCCCTGTGTTAGAGAAAACCCGAACTGCAATGCTAAGCTTCAGCCGAAAGGTATGATAGGTCACATCCCAGAGATTCATAAATCATTTTTAAAATTATAACTGTTCTTCCTTAAATTGTAATTGCAGGAAATGCAAAGAAATAAACCTAGCTTAATCTAAATTAGAGTCTGTGATATCCATATAAGTTGATAGATACATAGATGAAGAACGCAAAACAGCGATTGACAAGATAAACGATGCAGATTTTTATTTTCTGCTGCATTTTTATGCAAATCTAGAGGTCATAGAAACCTAAACACCTAGACTCGATTGCAATCAAGGTCTTCTTAATCGTTGGTGACTTCTAGTGTATTATTATCATATTAACTGTGCATGTATTATTTTTCCTTGGATTACTTTGTATAGGAAAGGTTGTCGTAGGAATGAGCTATGTCGTAAATAACTAAGTAGGTTTATTTAAGGTCAAAATATTTGTGCTAACATGCATATTGTACATAAATGACTTATGCCTGTATCTAGATATGGCAGCAAAGGCTTAGCAAACTACAAATGCCAACCTATTTAGGTGCATCTTTTTCAGCCTTTTATTTCACTACTGATAAGTTTACACAAATCGTAATATTATAGTTTCTTGTAGAAACTCTTTGTGTAGATTGGACATGAAATTGAACATCTTCTTTTGAAAACAAAACGAAAAAGGAATAAATGACAAAATTCTAAAGCTCCCAAAACAATTGCCCGATGAGTATGGAATAGAGAGCCAAATATTTTATTAGTGTTAGTACCAAGTTAGTAGGTAGGTACCTACTTAGGAGTGAGTTTTCCAGCTTCACGTAAACCTTGACCTTCTTTTAGGTTAATGTACTCTTTTTGATACAGAAGTATACCTTCATATACTTAGAAAAGTCCAATCATATACCTACGTTACTTCAACCTTGTTTGTTAATTAGAATTTTGTACTTGAGAAATTCCAGGCATATACCTACATACAATGTACCTACACAAACTACATTGAAGTTAATTAATAAATACTTCCTAACCACAAAACGATATTGGATGAAACATCAAAAGTCATGGAGAAACGAATAAATTACGTTTTGGTTATCAAAAAAGAAATAAACGTCGTGGAATTGTAAACTATGAGACTCTATAATGTGAATTGAATCAAAGATGTAGGTCAAAGGTAGCCAAAAACTGTCATATTTTGGAACACGTCGGTACTTTTTTAGTCATTCATTGAATTTCAAATTGTATAAAATATGGCAACTTGTAAGGATTATCTTTGATGTCATATTTAAATTAAGTATGTAAGTACTTATTTCAAATCCGGTAAGCATGAAAGTGATGAGCTCCTACAAATTTGATAAAAGAACCACCGAATAATTAGTATGTAAAAAAATTGATTATTCCAAAAAGTATTTATTTATTATTCAGAATCATCACAATTTAACGGTCATTTGATTTCATTACCATAGTCAAGGGCGTCCTAGACAGCTGAACGTAACCCTCATCTTAAACCACCCTTACTCTACTTCCTGATCAGAGATGCCCTTCAAAGTGAAACTGTTTGTTTGTTTGTTATTTGTTAATAACGGGTTCTCCGAAGCACGGAAACTACGGAAATCTTGACCCGGGTGCAGCTGATTTCTCAAGGGCGTTCCCCTCTGTGGCGTGCATTTATCGACAGGCGATTCAAGTTATAAGCAGAGTCGATTGTTTCCAATTTATTATTCGTACTACAGATACAGAAAACACCGAGTTTGGTTGTGGTTTCAGTTGGTCATGAACTTGGTGGTTGGTTGTTCTAGTTCCTACTAGAAGCCAATAAGCTTTTTGGTAACCACCCAATAAATTATTTACCTATTGATCAAAACAATGCCTTTTTTGAATGAGTTTACTTTGACTCTAGCTCAGGTCCGAGATGACACACACAGAATCGAAGATGCATACCTAGAGCTCACCTTCAATAATGTTTAGGAAACTTATCAGTCTTAACAGTATCAGGTAGGATGCATCAGAAAAAATGCACGTGCAAACAGCTGATGGAAAAAAATTTAACCAGAAGCGGTTCATATAGTGTACCGGTAGGCATGTATGAAGTATGTAACGTTATGTGCTTCGTCATTCAACGATAGAAAGGAGCAAGATAAGTTTTTGTAGCTATTGTTTTATTTTTGAGGTTAGAGATCAGGTAATCAATACGTCAGCATTACCGCTGTAGTCTTGTAACTTGCACCGCTGCCAACCCCGCGACGTAACAATTACATAAAAATGGCGTTCACATCGGCCCGTCGTCGGCCGCGTTTCCTCGCCGGCGTAAACTTTCACGATATCAAACAAAGAAATAGCGAATACTCATTTGCATGGTTCCCACGGACACAATAGAATGACCCAATCCGTTCGAAGCGATGTGTTGCCAGAAAACCTACGGTCACGCTTCGGACAACACAAATATGTGGACAAATTGAGATTTCGATTCTGTTTCGGACCTTTCTTTTTCTCATAGCTTCGTATTGAATAGCCCAAATTTGTATGTAAGTGGGGAGTGGAAGCCATGCTGCGGAAGCCTAGCATTGGACGCCTTTCGACCAGATGGACTGGCTACAACGGGAGATCGTGCCTTATGGCTCACCTACCCTTGGGGAAACCTTCGACCAGCACTGGTCTGATGTAAGTGATGACCCTATATAAGTGCTGGCAGTTCTATTATTAAAAAGTTTGTTTAATTTTGCACTGCTCTGTTTTCTTTTCTGATTTCCTCTACCCAAATGTAGTCTGGAAGAAATCGTTCTCAGCAATCGCCTTTACGTACTTTAAGAATAAGTTTTTGTTCTATAATGTGATTGTGTGTAAAAAAAGAATTTTTACTTACCTATCATCATTTGGACAATCTATGGATGCACATTTGTAAGGATTGGGCGTTCAATTTCATTTTATTTATTTATTTATTTAACAATTTATTGTACACAGAACAGTAATAGGACAAATACAACAAGAAAAAAGACACAACAGGTACTGCTTATCTCTAAAAAGAAATTTCTTACAGCAGACCTAGGGAAGTGAGATGTAGTAGAATAAGGAATGCGGATGGGACGTGCACAATTTTAAAGTACGAAATAAAATAATAAAATGTATATTATGTAAATGTAATGTAAATGTTCATATGGCTTCTTTACCCCTTTCTAGACCCAGATATCTTTTTAAATTATTTACCAAAATACTCATAGGTACACATTACTCAAAATTCAACAACCGCACAAAATGGTGGTCAATCTCTCATAAGGATATCCTACTGAATAGGGAACCAGGTCAGGTACATGCAATCATAATCACCATGCACTAGAATCAAGAATCAAGGTTCTGACGAGGTCTAGCGATAACAACCGTTATTATGTATGGGTTTCTATGTGTGCCGAGACTGGAAAAAGATGCACATTTCTAGAGCAATAAGTATCACAAAATACAGGGATTACAGAAGGATCACTTGACCCTAGTTTCCACGATTGTCTCATCTACATAGCCAGAGTTGCTAGATTCAGCACAAGGACGAAATAAATCTGACACCTGAACGTAATAAATATAATTCTGAACCGATTTCAAAGCAAGAAATATGACGTTTGTGACAATCATCTTCTTAGTTACCTTGAGTTCCTCTGAGATTTCACTTCATTGCAGTTAACGGCAGTAAGCGTTAAAATCGTCGCTAGTAGGTACTAAATGAGCCAACTGTAAAGGCGGCCTGCGCGCCGTATCCCTAATTAGTGACAATATTAAGTAAACACTATTACGATATATGGGCAGAAAGATGATGGATGATGATTATGTAAACACTATACAGAATCATATTATTGACATACAAAAACAGAAAGTGGACAGTGGGACTTTGGTGGATATGTTTCGTGTAAAAGTATCTGCTAACAGACAAAACGTGAGACACGAGACAGAGACGTGAGACGTGCAACATTGCGATGAGGATCTGCAATAGGCTGTAGTGTGCATAATATAATAAAATAAAAATCTTTCAGCGACAAAACTTATTACCAACGAGATTCACACCAATACACTAAATCGATTATTTGATAACACTTCCTTATCGCTGCATAGTGAGCACGTGAAGCCGCTTATCAATGCTTATCGCTAATATGCCCATTGGTTTTGTTAAGTGAAACGATAATACCTCTATATTACCATAAGTTGGATTGGTTATTGATTTTGTGGGGACTGACACCTGTGTTTTTACACTTCTGGGGTTAATGGTTGTCATCGGATCCTTATCTTCTTTCCTGTAGAGTAGACAAACTACTATCATAGTATTGATACAACATAATAGCTAATTAGGATCAATTCTGTGTCAACTGAGAGAAAGATTATTTATTGTATCTATTCTTTTGCCAGCGACAAAGAAAACCACTGAACAGAGAATATCTTCAGAAATGATTTCGGCTCTAAGGTTGGGTTGACTGCTGATTTAGTTAGGTAGAGTCGTTATCAATTTTAATGTGTAGGGAGATAATTATTTAGGATCACATTACATTTGTAGAGCAACAAACTACTTCCGGAAATAACCTAAAAGAGCTACCTGCATGCTTGCCACTATAAATAATGTACTTACATAAAGTAAGTTTTCCATCAGATACTGCAAAAGTAGGTCAAGTGACTCCATGGTAGAGCAGCAGAAAATAAAAGGCTCAGTGACCTGCTATGAACTTTCAGTAATCTTGTTCGGTCAGAATATTGTGATGGATGAAATGCGAACAGTTCAATCTAAAAATTCTTACCGGCTGATGCCGGTAAGGGATAGCACCACCCCATTATTTTATCGTAGTTGTCACTTCATTTTTGCGGCCTTACTCCGAAAGTATTCCTTTAGAGGCGTGATGGAGTATGGATGTGTTTGTGTATCAACATCATCTGCCTGCCCTTATCCCAAATCATTTAGGGTCGACGCAACATATTTTGTGACAAAACAAAATCATGTAGCAAAAGGATTTGGCAATGTTTTTTGACCGGCCACCTGCCTGATGTCAACCCTCTTTGGTAATATATTTGAGGTGTTATCACCGCCACCATGCGGTCGACCATAGTAGACAGATATTCAGCCGAGATCAAAAACTACGTCGCCTTTTACGAAACACCCTGAGTGGACTAGGGGTGCCAGTATTCTTAGCCGGCAGTGTATCAACATTCTTAATCTTAATACACGGATCAAGGCAGATTCCTAAAAATATCTTTCATACCTGCACAATATCACCATTAAACAAGCGGGCCAAGGAGCCCAATTTGTTTACATTAACAAAGACTCATAGTTTCCGTAATGCCAGCTCACAGTAGTTAATACATAACAGTGATAATAATAGACGGTGGGAATTTTTAACTACTGTATTGCCAGACTCCGGTCTAAGGTACCGGAATATGGACAGATTTTATTCAAATATTGTTTTTTAATTTATCTACTTATAAAACGTTATTGTTCATGAACGAACGAGTTATTGCCAATTGAAACTGTCAAAAGCCTCAGACCACGGCTAAGGTAAATGAACAGGCCGGCAAGGAATTAAAATACCGACATACTGGCATCAAATTAGTCCAGATAGCGTTAGCTGCTGAAACCTGCAACCCGAAAAAAAGCTACCTACATTAACCATTAAAAGGCCATCTGATCTGGCCTTAAAAAAAGGGTGTAGACATGAACTACAGTAAAACAGAATTCTGACAACCCAGCCAGTTTGCCGCGTCAACATCGTTGGAAGCTAGTAGCCGCTAAAGTGACACGCGTGCGCCGCTCAGCCTTCCAAATTAGTAGCATCTGACTGAAATGACAGTTAGGTCGCCTAAAAACTTTAACCTCTTTTTGTTCAGACTCGTAAAATACCGAAAAATTATAAAAATCATCGTTCTGGCAACCCAGCTGCTCTCAGCAGCGTTGTCCGCCAAGGCGACGCATGCGCCGCTCAGCCTTGCAAATTAGTAGCATCCGATTATAATGAAATGACAGTTACGGATGCGAGGTGATGATTTGATGAATAATAAAGATTTATCTTGAGATCCTGATGTGTGAGTCTAGTTCTGTTTTGGGTATTGCCGTGTGGTGCCCGTTAGTTATTCGTTAGCATAGCATCACCTGCTTTCTGATGCGAAGCCCACAAGTAACGTACTGCGCTGCGCATTTCTAGTGCAGCGCTATAACGCATGCATCTGTAAGAAGTAAGGAAATTTCGAATTCCTCATACTAAAACCGACGTTAAAGCAAAACAACGCAACAACTTGCGTTTTTTGACAGATGCATCCGTCGACTCAAGTTTCTGCATTTTAATTGTGCACAGTGTGTGACGCAAAAAGCGGCTCAGGAAGAAGCCCATGTCCAGCGGTGAACTGATGTGTCTGTTGAGGATGTTGTAAGAGTGTGATAAATCCTGCAAAAAAAAACTTTGATGTCAAATTCCGTCTCTTTAAGACTGAAATGATTTTTTCATACAGTATATTAAAATGTCCCACTGCTGGGCAACGGGTATCCCCTCTCCTCTTTCGTGAGGTAAAATAAATATAATGTGAAAATTAGTTATGCTTATGCAATGCAGCTAAGCAAACCTACTTAAATATTTTTCAAGGATATCATAAAATATGAAAGTGATTGAAGACTGTTATTACATTTTTAAATTCGTAAGTTATTAAAGCTCGATCACCAACACATAAACTACCTATGTTTTAAAACAGAAAACATGGATAGTCTAAATATTTTAGGTTATCCATTTTGTGGGATCTGCCTTGAATTTGTTGCTTGTGTAAGAAATTATGGAGAGCAGATAAGCATAAAACCACTTAAATAATTTGTAAAAAATTGCTGTCATTAATGTATAGAAAATTTATTATCGATGCAACTTTGTAGGTTAAAAATGTTTAAAAAAACGTTTATACTAATGATTTAGGCATAGAACATTCGTAGGTGAATATTTTGCTAGGACATCTTATTTTTTTATTTATTTATTGATATTTAGACAACCAACAGCTTAATATTATGGCGTTATTGTTAATACATGCTTTTTTATATTGATAGCCAATAACAGGTCGCCCCGATTTTTGTGTTGAGCGTAAATATTGAAATACATGCATAGTTAAGTTTAAGTAGGTACAGTAGTGTTCAACTAAATCTCTAATTAACAAAATAACAAACCAAAGTTCGGTCGCTCCAATAGGCCACACTTGACAGCTGATAAAATCATGTTAATGCTACGACATAAGGTAAATTTCATTAGCTGACGTATTTACTAGTATTTTAAAATATACCTATTAGAAACTGATTTGATTAAACAATGTTTTAATAAGAAGATATTTTACAAATGTCAAATGGTTGATACCCACAGGAAAATAGAAACATTGAAAATAGAAACTACAATCAGAAAATATGAACATATCGGATATCTATAAACTACTTAGTTTATGACTTCACAAAACCTCACAAACAGAGTACTTACATACTTACAATAAAATGTATGTAAATACATACCCTATAGCGATTTCAATGATATTATTCCTCTGCTTAGCAATCACATAAAAATGTGACATGATATCACGTTTTATACCGAGCAAGGACAGCTACAAACATCACGGAAGAAACAAAGGAATCGTACTTATTGTAAGTTAAAAAACATGATGATAAATGAGCATTAATGTTGTAGAAAATATATAAAACTATAAGAAATTTTGTTCGAGTGGGATTCGAATCCATGACTTCCACTGAGTACTGAACTAGCGTGTCCTTTAACTTGATGAGTTTTTAAACGCAAATGTCAATAGCTACAACAGTCTACACTACTTCTCGTCTTGGGCATAGGCCTCTCCAATTGGGGGTGTAGGTATGCCATACTCTCTACACTTGACAGGCTGATTAGTGAACGCAGTGTAAGTTATTGTATTCACAGGGAACGCCAGTGAGTAAGTCCAGTCTTCTTCGAGTGGGACACCGAGTCGTCCAACGACCCGATGAACCCTGGTGTCAGAGTTTTTCAACCACCAACTGCAAGTAGCAGATCTCTAACATGGGAACCATCCTGCTTTTCGGACAATCAGGTTCTGGTTCAGCCTGCATTGTCCTGACCAGACACTGGGAACAAATTCACAAAGTGATAATTATCAACTTATCGTAATTGGCTGTCAAACAGTCTAGTTTATAGTTTAGTATCAAAGTCATATCAGAACATGGGTAGGAACGACAAAAGTTGGCGATTTAAATAAATAGTACGAGTAAGTAGAGGTGTAGTTGATAGTACTACAAACTACAATGTATTGTAGTATCATAATCATAATGTGTGGTTGTATTACGTGAACTGCCCTTGTAGCATCAGTCACTGTTGAACTAAGTGCTATTAATAGAATTGTAGTAAGTGTAGTATGATGTTTTACAGTATGCTGAATTATTATTGTAGGTACGACCTACACCTACCTATTATTTTCATATTCTTCGTCATTGTATTTTTTTTGGAACTGTTTTGGTGTATTCTTATACTTATTTCATATGCGTATAGGTAGATTTGCTCGCGTATTTTTGATAGGATTAGGTGTGACATGAAAATACGCGTCAAAAAACTTTGATGTCATATTCAAAATTCAGCGACTGTACCAGTAGGTAGGTAAGCTGTGTAGAGTGTTACTGAGAATGAACAAATAAATATAAAAAATGCATTAAAAAAGTAGTGTGTCTACCTTCATGTAACTACATTAACCTACGTATAAATCATTGTTTAAAAGACAATATGGGTGCTATAGCTAAATTATTCTGAAGTATTTTTCGTGCATCTTAAAGCACGTGAAGCATTCCTGTTGCTATACCAAAAGCTATTTGACAGTTCTAAACGTATAATCCAAATCGGCTAATTGTAACGTAATTGTCTCAAAAAGAAGTTCACAGTCAATAAACGTTACGCTCAATCAGCACGGCATATCAATAGTGGGTATACTATTATAGTAGTATGGTGGTAAGCGTCTGTGGGAGCGGACGCTACGCGTGAGAACGACTAGCGGACCCTACTAGATACCTAGGTGCAACGGCGACAGCAATAAACTTGAAGTTTTTGCTGTACATTGCTTGGTTTAGTTTGCAAAAAAAGTTTATAGTAAAACTAAGTAGATGAAGATTGTGCTACTTTGGTTGAATGGTAGGCTATTGCGAAATTGAAGACAAAAACTAAGTGGCTCCATTTAGGTATTTGCGATTTTTCTGAAGTACCTACCAAAGGTTAGAGAGCCATTTATATACTTTAGCCTCATTTTTTCAGGTAAAACTAGTATTCATTTCAATTCTACTGTGATTCAGGTGATGTTTTTCATGCAAAAAGTATCTACTTTTGGAGACTGCTACGGCGTAGCTTCGTAGCAATATAAATTACTTTTTAAAATGCTTTCACTCATTTGTCCTCTAGTAGGTAATATATTTGGCTATACCGGGAGTAGGTAACAAAAATGTATAACAAGCCGAAAGCTGTTCAAGGTACTTACTCATAAAACTGAAAAAAAAACCCCATGGAACATGATGGGACGAAATATGAAAAAGAAAATTCGACCTCGCATAGTAGGTACATTTGATATACCTACCAATCAGTTGATCGACGATTTTGTATAGGAGGTCCACGTTTATTTTTCATACTTGACCCATGTTCAATGGGGAAAGTAGTTCAGTTTCATGAGTATATTGACCTGCTTGTTATCAATCCTTTTTGTTACTCCCTGTTTACCTGTGTCTTAAAACATCCCCATTACAATTCACTACAAGCATCAAATAATTAAAAAAGACTTCAAAATTTTAGTCCCTAAAACTGCTTTGCACCCAAGCAGCAATGTATCCAAAACTGGCTCCATTCGCTGCACAATCCACTGTAACCAACTCCATTGTTCTTGGAGCAGATGAGCTCGGTGAATCAGTTCCGATGACCCTACCCGTTGATTCGAAACGCGTGTACTTAATTAAGTAACTCAGTAAAAAATTGCCGGGCCCTCCAGTAGAGGGTCACTTGGTGTACTTTTGAATATTATGCGGGTTTGAGGTATTACTTCGTTTGCTTTATCTTGATATCGTTTGTAGATAAGTTATTTGATTATGCCTATCTACTTACTTACGATATGAAGGTTATATGATCTTAAATTCTATCAAAGGATAATGAACGTTTTGCCATCAAAATTAGTCAAATGCACAATATGGACTTCATAATGGACTTCAAGGACTCCGTGTGGTAACGGCTAAGAATTCTGCCACCCCTATTTCTACTCAGGGTGTCTCGTAAAAGGCGAAAGAGGGTTGACATCAGAAGTTATTTCCCGAAGTGGGTTGACATCAGGAAGGCGGCCGGTCGTAAAATATGCCAAATCCTACTGAAACATGATTCCTAGCAAATCCACCTACCCATTAAAGGGACCAATTTAATACTAGTTTTTCGTTCAAATATCATGAATTTTCAGTATAAGTGGATTTGCTGGTGATAGTAGGTACTAAATTATTATGTATCAAAGATCTTTTAAAAAGTTATCAAGGTGATTGTCATGTTGTATAACATTGTAACATGTCTTTGCATCAAATATTAATGAAGAAATAAGTAGCTGTTACTTTTATAGCTTGTCATCCATAAAATGGCATAAAATTAATCATCCAAAGTGGATACTTATTACCCATAACCTGTCATATAGCGACGACCTACAATTTTTAGCATAAATTTGAGTTAGTCTATCATGCTAATAATTTAGGTAAATAATTATGCTAATAATGCTAATAATTATTAAGTGTCAAATTAGTAACTACAAGAAATGAAGACATGTCTGCGGTCAACTTTTTATATATATTTTACCTATTATTAGGATATTATTATAAGGTAATATAGAAGATATGTATAAATGTGTGATTCCTTTCTGGTGTAATAAACTCGGGATGATTTAAAGGAGATGCACTTTTAGTTAACCAGAAAGATCTTATTCTTGACTGAGCCCTGAATGGTACACCATAAACAAGCAGAGAAAAAACGTAAATTAGTACTTTTGCCATAAGACTAAGTTACGTACCTAAAATAATAAGCGGCAAGATGATGATGAACCATTCTTGCGACGTTGCATCGCTCGATACATGGATGACATTAACTCAAATTAAGTAGGTAAGTTTTGTGCTGCACATAGGGTTGTGTGTGTGTAGTATAACTAACATATCTCATAATAATTTGTGTGTTATTCATAATTTATTTTTAAAGTTATCTTTTTGACGTTAAATGACCTAAGTAAAGGTACTAAGTTTATCTTATGACAACAGCTTTTGAATAATTTGAAAGGCAAGGAAGATTTTCCACGCGTCTTTCCTTACTTCATCCTCTTGTCAATTGTCACAGTGACTGGCCACTAAGCGCCATTTTAGCGGCTAACCGCGTCCGTGGCTAGGTCTACCTAGGTGTATTGACCATGACCGCTAGAATCTACGATAGACTATAGACTGCCTAGTTGTAGCTACAGTGTTTGTTTATACATCTAAAGTACTAATTAATATTTGACCACTGTAAATCCCATTAGAAGACATGTCATGAATGAAAATGGAACTTTTGTCATAGCGTTAACATGATTTTGACAGCTGCCAAATAGGATTTATTTGAGCAGCCGTACTTTAATAGATTTATTTTATTTAATCACAATACACTTCCATATTTTGTCAAATACGTAAAACATTTCACGTCTTGATATAGGTATCCACCGAAGAAATATTTTTGATCACAAAAAGTGAGGAACAGAGAAGTTTGCGAGTTTGCTCGTACATTTAGGTACTTGGCAGCTTATTAAGTTAGACTAAATACTGTCCGTTATGTCATTGTATTGTCTTCGGTTTTGAATGCCATCAGATTGCGCCTTTTAGTTATGAATAATGGTTTGTCAGATGTGATGTGACACATAACGAGCGTTTTCAGGCTTTCTGTAAAGTGTGAAGGCGTTGGCATGATTGTAAGTACATTTGTAGTGTTAAACAGCCTATAAGGTCATTACACGCTGCCAGATGGTGGCCCATCATTAGCTGATTTGTAAGTCTCGCCAGTATACCCTCGGTGGCCGTGACCACTAGGCGCCTACGCACCTCACTCATTGGCTTGCAGAGCTGCTGACTTTGTCGTAGCAATCGAGTCGAAGCGATAGAAACCGTGTCAGGAGCATGCGAGGTCACACACTGGCTTGCAGATCGGCTGACTAAGTCGTAGCAATCGAGTCGAAGCGATAGAAACCGTGTCAGGAGCATGCGAGGTCACACGCTGGCTTGCAGATCGGCTGACTAAGTCGTAGCAATCGAGTCGAAGCGATAGAAACCGTCAGAGGCATGCGACTAGTAGAAGGTGTTTTGAGAAATTAGCTGATTTGTAGGTCTCGGCAGTATACTCTCGGTGGCCTTGACCACTAGGCGCCTACGCAGGTCTCACACTGGCCACCTGTTCAGCTGACAAAATCATATTTAACAAGCTGATTAGCCAAGCTAGACCTAGCATCAAACCTGTCTATGCCTACCACCACTTTAGCCACCACTTTTAGTAAATTATTGAAACATCGATCTGAAAATCAGCGTTTAATAAAAATTTACCTTGAAAGGATATAATCAAATCTAGGCCCCCCTCTCGGTAACGGCTAAGAATCTCATGAAATGTAAAAAAGATGATACGTTTTTTGGATCAAAATCTTATATTAATCATCTTCAGACGAAACGGAAATCACAATTTATGTTAAAAAGTATATTTTTGTGTTTTATTCCGGTCAAAATTCTGATTCCTTGATTCTGCTGACATCTGTGACACAAACATAAAGTAGGTACTAAGAGCAACTAAGAGGAAATAAGGGTAAAATGGAGCAGTTTTTAGAACCCAGGATGCGTAAAAACAACTACAGCGCAGACAATCTCCTGTGTATGCCGAGTGATGCCGGCTTAGAATAGCATCACCCCAATCATCTACCCGTGGTTGTCGTAAAAAGCGACTAAGGGATACTCATCCAGGTAATGGGCAACAGCGTTCCCTGTTAATGCACCATCATGCACTGCGCTCGCCAATCCGCCTGCCAAGCGTGGTGAGTATGGCAATACCCCCCGATAGGGGGAGGCCCATGTCCAGCAGTGGACTGTTGTGGCTGTTATGTTATGTTATGTTATGTTATGTTATGTTATGTTATGTTATGTTATGTTATGTTATGTTATGTTATGTTATGTTATGTTATGTTATGTTATGTTATGTTATGTTATGTTATGTTATGTTATGTTATGTTATGTTATGTTATGTTACGTCACGTCACGTCACGTCACGTCACGTCACGTCACGTCACGTCACGTCACGTTACGTTATGTTATGTTATGTTACGTTATGTTATGTTATAGCCGGGTTCGTACATAAGACAAGCAACAAAAGCGACTACAGCAACAATATTGATAGATTAATGATTTATATACTTGCAGACTTTATTAAATAAATAATAATAATAGGCAAGCTGCCACTGGCATTACAACGGCAAAAATATAACAGACCATGCCACAGGAACTGCATAGGGTGATACGAATTCGTATTAGGAAACTTCTTTTGCAATGTCTTGAAACATCTGATCAGGGGTAGGTACCATTTTACCCCATCTACCCTGCAAGTATTACATACTCTTTGAACTCTCATAGAGAATAAAACTTCTGCTTACTTCTTCATTTCCTCTTTTCCTATTGTCATCAAATTGTCATTTGGCAAAAGGAAGTATACCCGCACACCCGCAACGTACTCGCCGTACGCGCTGAATAATGCGGATGACCTCGCACACCTAACCGCAAGCACAGCCGCATCGAATAGAATTGGTGTTGCCAAGAGAGTACTTTCCTCCCAATTTAATGGGTAATTTTGTGTATGTGCGTTTTTTTCGGAAATTTATTTCAACTAATAATTGCTGTCATTTTACGCCAGAGGCACGTTCAAGCAGCCAACTTTCTAAACTGCAGAACTTTTTCCGTGCACCACGCAGCTTCCCTTTGTTCCCATATGTCCAACTGATCACTTCTACAATAGAACAGGTCGAAATATTTTCTACGTTCTTTGTTCTACGGTGGAACAAAACTTTTGAACATATTACAGGTCCCGCTTTTTCAACTTTTAAAAAATATTATTGTTCAAGGAAGTAGAATGTGCAGAAAGGCAAAATGCCAATACGTCAAAGTAGCAAAATGTAAAATTGCTAGAATGTAAACGTAATAAAATGCAAAGAAGAAGCAGAAAACATTTTGTCCCAATGTCCAAATGTAAAGGTAACAGAATGTCAATTGAATTTAAAAGGACGGAATCTCAAATATTAAAATGTCAAAAAAGCTTAAAATTAAAGTGGCAAATGTCAAATAAGCAAAATGTGAAAATGTCATTTGGTTATTCTTTAAGAGTGACATAGACTCCAAAAACTTCGAAACTTTCTAAAAGAAAAACTGGAACACGGACGGTGAACAGCAGACTTTACTGGGAGGTAATGTTAATGGGACAGTCTTGCAGCATTGACAAAAACTGAATCTTTTTAAATGGTTACACTGTCCGCGTGCGCTGATGACGTCATCAGCATTATAGTCTATGATTAGCACTGGCTGGGGAATCCGTTCGGTTAGGCGCGTGCGGCTCGGCAATATTTTCGAGGTTCCACAGATTTTCATACAAAGAATCCAAAATTCGGCGAGTGCGTTGTGGGTGTGCGGGTATAAATACTTTCACCTTATAACTCGTATCAAAATTCTTAGTTAGGTTATGCCATTTTAGGTTAAGAATTATTTTGCGTCGTTCCATCAGTTTACGGTTAGATAATTAAAAACTAAGTATGCCACCATGACCTAGATAGTGTAAGAAATACATTACTACGAGTTTAATTACTAGCCATTTCGATTTTCGAGGGGCCTAACCTTGTATGGGTATATGATTATCACCTTTGACAAAAAGTACCTTCTGTGAGCGGTAGGTATAAATGTACTTTTGAGTTCATGAGAACCACTCTGTTTAGATATCCATTTTATTTTGGTTATTTTAAGACTGTAGTTAAGGTAGTAATATACTCTACGTGCAAAATCATAATTAAACCATCTGAAATTCTGCAACTCAACTCCGAATCTACAAGGAGTTTTTGCCTAGGGTGATTTATAATGTTTTTGATTTATACTCGTATTAGGCGATTATTCTTCAGAAGTTCACTACTAGTACAAGTACTTATCATACAAAATGACCCGAGACCGGTCAACATATTTTGTTTACCAATGTGGCTAGCATAATGCGCACTGCAGAGAGGATTATCTCGCGCGCGTGAAGACAAAGATGTGGCAAATCGTATTGAACTATCGAAACGAGTGAAGGCTTTTGACATAAGGGTGTAGATATAAGAAAAGCCAGTGACAGTTAAGGTCGGCCACCAGGGTTCATCGGGTCGTTGGACCACTCGGTGTCCCACACGAAGAGAGGGAGTGTTAAAGGTTCAAATCCTTTATCGCGGTTGTTTGAAACAGTAGTTTTTCATAGATTTTGAACAAGATTTTTACCGCGGTTCAAACTGACATACCTACCTCCGTCTATCAGATCAAATCAGTCTGTATTGCCCACCACAACTAGACCGTCTCCTACGCAAAGCAGTCATTTGGCCTTACTAATTAAAACCATAGGTCTTTGACTCCGCTCTCCATATTTATACAATAACTTAGCGTCGCTACCAGGAACTTGGAACTTAGTTACCAATCAGGCCGATACAATGGAATTTTTCTGACTTGACTTGTACGGCCAGATGGACCAATGACTTCATAATGGCGGCTGGTAGCAACTGAATGGCGAAAGAAGGAGATCGTGCCTTTTGGCGTACCCTGGGGGATACCACGTCCAACAGTAAAATGCTGCGATGAGAATTTTTCGTAACAGTGCCGTGTGTTGCCGGCTGAGAATAGCATCACCCCAATTCGAAAAAGCGGTCAAGGAATGGGCAGAAGCGTTACCTGTAAATGTTAAGGTAAGACTGACAATAGATGAAGCCTGAAGGTTTTGAAATCATGATGAGAGTGGGATTTCAAAGTCAAATTGAAAACTCAGGCTGTAGAGTTCATTGGGTCATTCATCGATTCTATATCACGATATGAATGATAAGTTTAAAGATAAGTATAATTGAATGTACTGCGTGACCTCTTCAACGCATTTGGTGTAATGTCGACCTCATCTAACTAAAAGGTTAAGTTAAATTAACGCATCAATCAATCAATCAGCTTTTAGATGTACTAGGACGTTCTTTAGATTCTCACGACATCATAAATTATACGTTTATATTATTTTAGGGGCAGATCAAATAAAATATAAGCATGTACTATGCAAATTTTTAAAGAAATCTACACGCTAGTTTTCAAGAAAATAGCATTTAACTAAAAAAACACAAAACGAAAAAAGTGCACCCTGTTTGTCCTAGAAACACACACTACGATGAATTTAAATTACGCGCCAAAAAAAGTTGCTGTGATTGGTTGGTTGTTAGTGTGCGTGCCGTGTAAGTGAATCCTGTCTACGTGGCGGAACGTCAGTCGGGTCAAGGATGTTCACATTATTAATGTAAAAGTTTGTTTGAAAATGAAAAATAAAAACTAGCGTGTAGATTTTTTTTAAAATGCCTTAAATGTTTTTCTTATACATATTTACGCATGCCCTTAAAATATTGCAGTGAATTTAATAGGACCTTATATAAGGTTTCTATGCATCAATAGGTACATAGTATAAAATGAAGTCCTTTTGGCGTTGCTCTAGCTGTCTGTAAGTGGACTTGGGGTAGCAGAAAAATTTGCTGCAATACAGCAAAGTGATTTCATATTATACCCTTTAAAACCAACTGTACTATACTAAAGATCCTATGACCTCATCTATTTACAGGAAACGTTCACGGATCATATTATCCGTATGGTGGAGATTTTCCATACAATTCACGAGATAACTCATTAAGACTGTTTGCTCGGATAATTTTGCTCGGATAATTTCATAACTATGACGCGTTTCACTGTTTGTCCTTAGGGATGTTTACATTATATAGTTTTGTTCGACGGGCATAAAACCGTAGTTGCGGTTTTGTTGTGGTGCAAACATAAACGAAAGCGGTTTCTTAAAGATCTTCTATCTTTTAAAGTTTTGAAACTGAATTATTTTGTAGGATGGTAATGGCCATCCTACAAAATAAGAAACAAATATGTCAACTTTTCAACTTTTTGTGAAAAATAATCGATATCTGATTCAAATGACACGGAATTCCGCGACAAACTTTAACATAGGTAGACTAATATTTTTTAAACCATTGATGCACGTTGGGATACTAAGTAAAAATTGGTTTCACTCAAGTTTTTAGGATAAAAACCCTAAGGAAAAAATTGAAATTGATCATACATAATATAACGCATTACAAGATAAACGATAAATAGGTAGTTTTGACCACTCAAACATTTCGCGACTGTTCAATACACAAGTGTGTCACTCAGAATAGTTGTACAAAAATGCATTCCGCTCTTCGCTTACAACTTACAACGGCCCCAACGGATATGAGGTCTTGCAGCGGCCCTGACCGGCGGACGGAGTATGTAGGTGACCTCAGCAGAACCTTCGGCTTTCGGACTCCAGTGACATCCCACTAAATAAATAAGCAGCACTGTCTTCCAATATGGCCGACTGGTAGGCCGTTGCTAGAAATTCTGGAAAAATGCACTCCGCATTTCGCTTACAACTTGCTCCGGCCCCAACGGATATGAGGTCTTGCAGCGGCCCTGACCGGCGGACGGAGTATGTAGGTGACCTCAGCAGAACCTTCGGCTTTCGGACTCCAGTGACATCCCACTAAATAAATAAGCAGCTCTGTGTCTTCCAAAATGGCTGACTGGTAGGCCGTGTTACTAGAAATTCTGGAAAAATGCACTCCGCGTTTCGCTTACAACTTGTTTCGGCCCCAGCGGATATGAGGTCTTGCAGCGGCCCTGACCGGCGGACGGAGTATGTAGGTGACCTCAGCAGAACCTTCGGCTTTCGGACTCCAGTGACATCCCACTAAATAAATAAGCAGCTCTGTGTCTTTCAAAATGGCTGACAGAATCTTCTAGAATATCCGATTTGTATTAGCGCATAAGCTCCAAGTAGAGGTGAGACGTGAGAATTGAGACGTAAGATGACATATATCAGACAAGTGATCTTCAACCGTCATTGATGGCATTATGTACACATTTTTAACGTATGTAGGTGATCTCAGCAGAACTTTCAGCTTTCGGTCTCCATTGATTTTCTACTAATAAATGAAGTGTCTTTCAAAATTGACTGGGGGGGGATACATGTTCATACATGTTTTTTGGGGTCATCCATATCAAACTTATATTACGAGTCGAATACAATAATGTAATTAGTACTAAAAATGACAACTACTTACCATGAAAATTCTTGAAGTCATATTAAACTGTTTGTCTGACAACACTTTGAGAGTTTTTCAGGAGATTGTGTATCATCCATCATAGTGTCAGCTGCTGTTCAGATTGTTGCCTAAAATTGCAATACACATCAACACTCAATTCCCTTATTCGGTTTTTACGACACCCACGTGTAAGATATGGGATGATGCTATTCCAAAGTCCTGCATGGCAAACGGTTTCCATGCGACTGTGAATAAAATGCCCCACTTGTCAGCAACCGGTGCACATGCAAGTACAGATGCAAGATGCGATTATGTTTACATTCCCAACTGCATTTTGTCACAAAGATTGCAGTGCGTGACGCAACAACGAGATATGGAACTATCGCAGTTACAAAACACAACCGCTTGCAAAATTGTTACCAGAAATGTTATAGTAGAAATTATTCAATTATTGTCAGCGACGCCGGTTTTATTGCTCAGTTTATTGCTAAATTGATTAGAAATATCAAGTACAAACGTATTGAGTTGGAGACGGGGTAATTACTTTATTTGGTCGGTTTGATCATTGCGTAATAGTTATGTAAGCGGCATATGAGACAATCTACTGTAGTATTAGGATAGAATTCTCTTTGCTGGCTGGCTTACAAGGATGGAGCACTGACGAATTTGTAAGGGCGGATTTAGACGCACGCGTACTCAACGTGTGATCTGTGTGCGTGTGATTTTTTACTAAAGTACGGCCGTTCGAATAGGCCCTATTTGACAGCTATCAAACCCAAACTACGTAGAAGACATGTCAACAAAGAAAAATTTACCTTAAGTATAGCATTAACGTGATTTTGACAGCTGTCAAAAATGGCCTATTTGAATGGCAGTACTATAAAACTTGCGTAGAGCCAGCTTACCTACGTCTTATCTCACCTTGGGTTGAGGGTGGTCCAAAGTCGTGGTCTAAGGAGGCGCCTAGGTTAGGCTTAAGTTCAGCAGAAACGCAGACGTCTTAAGTATGGCTGTTAATGATGATGGATCATACATGTTTAAACTGTAAAAACTGCTTCCTCAATACCTAGATTTAGGACTTACGATATAAATAAACCGCACCAAGATCAACTGGCAAATTAAAAATAAAATTGTACAGAAGCGAGTAGCGTAGTTAGCAAGGTCGAATACAGTCGACTGATTCACAGATTCTCATTCTAATAATGTTAGCCGAGTGATGCTGGCTTACTGAAAGGCATCACCCTATTTGAATCCTCAAATAAAGTAAAAGCGACCAAGCGATGAAGGAGGGAAAGTGCAGCTGCTATGTTTGTGACATAACTAAACGGGTAAGGGTACGGGATACTGAAAAACTTTGCAGGTATGATGAATCCATGAAACTGAACAACCTTTACCATGGAGCCTAATTTGGGAAACGAAAAATATTCCGATTTGCCATAAGAGAGGCTGATAGGCAATTTAGTGTGGAAGGACGAAAAGAAATCTTTTTCAACAAATAGTCTCGACTCGATAAAATAATTTTTCACTGCTGCAATTTTATTCGGTAGGTAACTACCTAATTAAGGTCTTGCTCTGTGGAGTCTGATCCGCCTGTCAAGTAAAGGAAGATGGATATTGGAGTGCAGAAGCCAAACACTGGATAAGACAAATTTTGGGTGGATCAACCAACTTAGAAAAGGAGCTTTTTTATTCTAGTTTCTAAAATTGTCTTGAAAAATGAATGATAAAATACAAAATGATAAGAAGGATAATGTCTCGAGGTCTCGAGATACATTTATGATATTGTAACTATTCAAATGTAAAATTATTAGAATCAGTGTGCAGGAAGTGTAACTGCGTCGTAGGATTGAGTCTGTCTCGTCAAATCTCCGTTCAAATGTAAACAAACAATCCGACAAGTGTTCCACACTCGATGGTTAAGTGTTTTAAAGGTATTATGAAAGAATTCAAATCAGGCAAACTATGAAAACTATTGAAGTCTCTATGACGAAAATTATACTGAAATCGAAAAAATCTTTGTTATAAATACCCATACCTAATCATCGGAAATCTCTGGAACTAACAGATTGAATATAAAAATAATTTTGCTGTCTTAAAGCTGTCTCATAAAAGGCTACCATTACATACATACATACATACATCTCGCCTTTATCCCTTGCGGGGTAGGCAGAGCGTCAACGACCGTAAAAGTACGGTCGTTATCGCCACGTCTGGCTACCATTTACCACTGAAAAACGCTTTATTATTTCGAAAAAATGGGTTATATGTAGTCCGCTGGCTGGCTAGCTTTACCACTTTGCTGGAGTCTGAAGTACATAATTTGGTTTTTGGAAAACTTGATTTCTTACCACCGCAGGCTGGATTTGAACCAGCGACCTTCGCAATCTATACTAACGACGCCTCTACAATCCGGGCTACAGCGTTTGGGCTACATAATTTGAGTAGACACCTAGATATGTAACCAGTGTAAATAAGGAAATTCGCAATTACATATAAACAAAAACTTGTGAAAATGTTGACATTGAAGTCTCCTCGGTAGGTTTGAGTGCAAGCATGGTATTACCGATAAACTCCAGCACGTGGTGGTTGCTTTTCACGTCACGTGTAATCTCCGCACGCGTCTACACTTGCATGGCGACAATAAGTAGTAAGTTATGGTTGCCATACATTACTATCTTTCCCAAATTATCAGTAGGTACATTAAAACAATTTTTATCAGTTCCTGACAGTGTGCAGCGTCATCCACCGCTGTAACAAGGGAGAGGTCCACCTATCTTCAAACACAGTCAGGATACCTGTTGGTGCTGTAATGCCGCGCAAGCGAGATAGCATGGACGCACATGGCATGGAGGAGGAATATGGCTGTAAGGGTATACCGAAACCTTTGCTTTGCAGGCATCAACAGACAATGAAACCGAAAATTAAAGAAACGAAAAAATACTTTTACGAGTATCACAGGAAGTCAATCGACTTATAGGTACGGGTGAAATATTTTTGCTCTTTTCTCAGTATGGAAAGATTTTCAGTTTCGTGGTCCGAGGTCCGGTCACATGTTTGTATGAACTAACACGATATTTATTCTGTCAGTGCGAAAGCTTGTTTAAGATTCAGTGTGTTACGAAAAGTGATAAAAAATCGCCGTGCGAGAGCCTAAACTCTACTGAATTACGTATTTTTATCTTCTTTTGTTATCACTTTTTTATTTCTTTTGATGTATTTTCAGGATGCGCATTGGTAATAGTCATCCTAAGCTATTATCGACATAGGTATTTTTGTTTTGTAGTAATTTGTGTTTGACCCTGTCTACCTAGGTATTCTGTATTTACTCTGTTTTACTTTTCCCACCATCAAGAATACAAATCTACAGTCAAAATTTTTGTCTCACCAACGGTATTAAATCTAAAAACGTTCTACTTGCGGAACGGTAAATATTTAGAGAAACAATTATCAAGATGTTGCGATCATCGTACAGTTTTGACAATCACTACTGAAAATATCGCTTGGCCATCTTTTCATTGCTTGTTTGGAACTGAAGTTTACATCAGATGCCTGGCTTCGCTGCGCAATGTAAAATAAAAAAATCAAAAATGTAGACTTTAGTTTCGTTTTAAAGGTATATTTTGGTGCAGAGTATGATTACTACGTAATCGCCTAGACTGCTATGATATCATTTGGTGAGCGGTCACGCCTTGCCGTACTGTTTGAGGCTGCCTTCAGGCAAAACAAACCGAGACGATTTAGCTGTACATTGAAGTTTTTCTTCGTAATATTTTGAAGAGATTTGTATTGGAGCAGTAATGGATTGAACGTATGATTATGTTTAAAGTCTTAGTGAGTAGCAAATAAGGAGCAAGGCTGATGTGATAGCTCCCTTACCTGCGATGGTAGCTACCTAGCAACTAAATTCTTTACTATACAGGGAGTAACAAAAAGGGAATAACAATCCAAAAGGGGGTCTAACTCATGAAACTGAACAACTTTCACCATTAAACCATGGGTCGAAATATGGAAAAATAATTTGGTCCTCTCAAACAAAATCGCAGATCAGCTGATTGCATGCATGTTTCATGGGGAAAGATGTTCAGATTCATGAGTACCTTGATCCGTGTTTGAGTAAAGTTTTATTTATCATACCTAGTTTAACCCTCGTGTGTGGGGATTTGGGACGCGATGCCTAAATGTATGGTTAACACGTTCAAAGCGGCGGCAATTTTGGATACTTTCCGTTACTGCGGGACCAGGCGTATTTCACCTGATGCTAAACTTTCCGTTGTGGCGATACGGGGTCTGTTAAACCTGGTAACGTTAAAAAAACTTAAATGCTTTTTTTGACATAATTTAAAATGAAAAGCAAGAAAATATCATTTTAGTACGGCTCCTTAGCTGGAAGTATGGTCCCATCTGGCAGAAATCATGAAACTTGGCATGTGTGTAGCTTACATGTTTAAGCTTCAGGAAAAGAAGGGAAGCAAGTTGGATGCTTCCCCTTTACCCCCTTTTATGTCCCAAATTTCAGTTATCTTTATTTTCTCAAAACGATTAAAGATAGGAGAAATTTGTCAAGGTAAATATTCCTTATAAAATTGTCTACATAGTTGTTCTTGGGTAGATGTTGATAGGACTTATACTTTTCGAGTTATGCTTCTGGAAACCCATCATTTTTTGAAGGTGACTTCAGCTCTGAATTAGCCATAACTACCATGTGATAGACTATTCTTTCAAACTCTCTTTTGGTTTTTGTTCGTTCGGTAGCCTACAAGGAAACCCGCAGAGACAACACTTCAATCACTCCTGTGGGGTTGGGGGGAGGGGGGCAAAGTTTATTTTTTCCGAGCTGAACTTGAGGACTTCTGACTCCTCAAGTAAATGTGACACGAGAAATTGAGTATCATTTTCGAATAAATCAAGGACGGAGTATTCATTTCTGGAACGCTCTTTGGTACATTTCATACAAAAATATAAAAATATTAAGTGAAATAAGAAAAAAATGTGTTTCGTTCTCATTCAAACGCTGTTTTCTTCATGACCTTGAGACATATTTACTAGATAATAACACATACTCAAAGACATACTCACCCGAATTATAAAGCTATATTTTATTTTCGAAAATATTAGAAAATACCTAGCCTACAGAAGCCTAAATATTTTTACAAAGTTATGTTTGTAGCTGGAAAAATTTCAAATTCATAGATTTTGTAGGCAAAAATAGAATTACCAACCGCAAACGTATATTTCTCAATTGTCGCTAAATCATTCCAGATAGGGAAATGCCCTCATAGGAAATGTTGTTTATACTGAAGAGTTGTTTATGCTGATATATAGAAATTGAAGATCTGGAGTACTTGATGTGGAACATCAACGGCCCAGCTAAACTATTCGAGATACTGTTGTCTTCTTAAACATCAAGTACTCCAGATCCTCAATTTCTTTATTCCAACAAAAACTACCCTTCAGTATAAACAACATTCCCAATGAGGGCATTTCTGTATCTGGAATGGTTTAGCGACAATCGAGAAATATAAATTTGCGGTTGGTAATCTTATTTTTGCATACAAAATCTATGAACTTGAAATTTTTCCAGCTACAAACATAACTTTGTAAAAATATTTAGGCTTCCGTAGGCTAGGTATTTTCTAATATTTTCGAAAATAAAATATGGTTTTATAATTAGGGTATGTCTTCGAGTATGTGTTATTATCTAATAAATATGTCTCAAGGTCATGAAGAAAACAGAGTTTGAATGAGAACGAAACATATTTTTTTCCAATTTCACTTAATATATTTATATTTTTGTATGAAATGTACCAAAAGCGTCCCAGAAATGAATACTCCGTCCTTGGTTTATTCGAAAATGATACTCAATTTCTCGTGTCACATTTACTTAAGGAGTCAGAAGTCCTCAAGTTCAGCTCGGAAAAAATAAACTTTGCCTACCTCCCCCCACCCCCACAGGCGTGATTGAAGTGTTGTCTCTGCGGATTTCCTTTGAAGACTACCTAACTAACAACAGCCAATAGCAAGTTTGAAAGAATATTCTATCACATGGTAGTTATGGCTAATTCAGAGCTGGAAGGAACCTTCAAAAAAATGATGGGTTTCCCAGAAGCATAACTCGAAAAGTATAAGTCCTATCAACATCTACTCAAGAACAACTATGTAGACAATTTTATAAGGAATATTTCTTACCTTGACAAATTTCTCCTATCTTTAATCGTTTCCGAGAAAAATAAAGATAACTGAAATTTGGGACATAAAAGGGGGGGTAAAGGGGGGAAGCAGGGGGGTCCAACTTGCTTCCCTTCTTTTCCTGAAGCTTACACATGTAAGCTACACACATGCCAAGTTTCATGATTTCTGCCAGATGGGACCATACCTCCATACAAACTGCCAATTAAGAACTCGGACTATTTGACATCATTAATTATGAATTGATTTATATGAATCTGAAGGCGTACGTGAATAGCTAATTTGGTTTAGAAGCTGTAGCTAAAACAAAATACCGGATCTTTTGCACCTGGTACCGCACTGCACACGGGCAGTTTTGCGCAAATTTTAGTGTTGGGAAATCAAAATATCGATAATTTTTTGTAAATATTATTAAAAAAGGAAATAAGTTAGTTTAATATTTTTCATTAAGTCATGGGAGTAGGTACTGATTTTCACACTCAACACATCTTGTAATTTTTTTTAACTTTTACGGCTTCTTTGCGGATTAGTTTGGCTCTAAATTTTGCATAACACCCAACAAAAATACTTTTTACGACCTTTTATAAATTGATCTTTTTGTAGGATCTTTTTTATCGTATCCAAAACGAAAAAAAAAGATCACACATGCATTTTATCGAATACTATCACAACACTGGCCGCGCGAAGCTCACGCGTGGTGCGGTACCAGGTGCTCGGGGAAACCAGGCGTATTCTACCTGGTGCCGCACTGCATTTACATTTTAATTCTTCAGTGCGAAACCAGGTCTAAAAAACCTAGTTACATGCCGACCACTTCTTCGATCTCTACTTCAGTAACACATCATAAATATATATTTGTCTCCTTCCCACAACGATTAAATCTAAAGTTATGCCCTCCGCACGACAGAGAAGTCTATACTTTTCTTAGCCGCACGCTAAGCAAGTCATAAACCACGTCTTTTTGACCTGGTACCGCACTGAACGTGTTAACAGTGATTTGACAAAATATATCATAGTTTCGTACGCAATAAAATAAATAACACAAATCAGCGTTTTATACAATTTATTCAAAATTCATTAACTGACAATGACATTTTACGCAGCATATCTTTGATGTCATATTCAATTACTTTCGCGACTAAATTATTTGCAGGTGTTTTGACGCTAAAATTATAAAGATTTTGCAGACGTTATTAAAACATTTTTGCCTAGATTTTTCTTGATTAATTACCTATTTAAAATTAATTTATCTTTAAAAGTGTTTGTCATTTGCTGCGTCATAAAAACAGGATTCATATCTAGATTTAGGAAGATAAAAATAGATAAAAAGTAAGAAAAAACTAACTGAACGGGTGGGTATGCGCAGACACACCCATTACTACAAACACACCTACGACAACATTTTTATTTCATTTTCATAATCTATCATCATTAGTTATTCAAGGTAGCAGGTTTAGTTGTATATTTTCGTAAAATACTTATTACTTAAATATTTCCTTTCCTAAATTATATTTTAATAAACCTGATGTGCTTTATTTTTGAACTGTTTAGTTAGATAAAATAAATTGTTGAGTTAAAGGCGGTATGACTAGCATTTTATAAAATGCTAGTCATACCGCCTTTAACTCAATGCAACCTGTCAAAGAATAAGGATTTTCTTGAAGGAACTATAAGCCACACCTCAAGTCACTGGTTGAGGTGATGCAGATAGTAGGTATAGTAGGTACAACCTGTAGTACCTACGTATAGGTACCTATGTAAAATATCTTATCAACTTCCTGTCACACGCGCAGAATACGAAATGTGAACTAAATAACACATTTTACTAAATATTGCGGTGAAAGAAACTTTATTACACAACCTAAACTATAATGTTTGATATTGGAATATCAAAAGTCAGTACTTTTTTGGTAGCCACTAAAATGATAGAAATGATAGAATGGACTAAAAAAATTCAGTTCAGTTCCAGAATGTCGAATTTTTTGAATAATCATCGTCTTATTATAACAACAGTTACCTACCTATCTTCGAATATTTAGATTACAAATAACCTCTTTGTTACCTTTCCAATACAGTTTTCGTTGAAATAGATCGTTTTAACCGTTATCTTTAGTGTGGCTGTCTGTTGATTAGATGATTATGAATTAATTTACATAAATAAATATGCTCCTACATTCTTGCTGATTATGCCCTTAGGTGTTATAGACTAAGAGCTTGAGACAACAATTAATTGTCATAAAAAGTTTTTAAACTAAACTTATTTCTATTGGTACTTTCTGAATTTAATTAAGTAAATAGCTAATCCAGTACTGTAATCCCTAAGAATGCCTATACATCGCACCATTTGCTCTTTTTACTTGCTTAAATATCTAAAACTTCCTTATGTCCCAACACTAATCGTTATTTTGTAAATATTTTAATTAGTTCGCTTTATAAATTAACCCAATTTAAATCAGAAGTATTGAATACAAAAATGTTTTGTTCGCTACTTTGTATCACGACCGTTCTACCTCGAACGAGTTTTTGCCGCCATAATTAACGACCCATCCGTCTCTTTTAACCTATAACACACCGAAAGCCCAACAATAATCGACGATATAGCCGGTCACCGCTCTGATTGGTGAAATAGTGTTGAGAAATTATCGATCAATTTATCGATAAAATTTTAGGGTCACAAGCAGTTAACATGTCAGTGATTGTCGCTAATTAGTCATCTACTGAAAGTAGAGACAAGAGACTGTTTAAATAATTATTCATACCGACCTTAATTTAATACCAATATACCTTAAATATGATTTTTATCAAGACTTAATGAAAATACGAGAAATCAAGTAGGTAAGTATTTTCAAAGCAAGCTGACTTAGCTTTATATTTTTCTATCCTATAGTAACTTTTTTACAGTTACTAGCTCATATCCGCACCTAACTATGAACGTCAATCTTTTTATTATCGTCGTCGTCACGGATCTCGATCGATTTCCTATCGACTCTCTATATCGATACAAAACTATCGACATTTCCCATCACTACAGTGACGCGAAACCACACGCACGCGGCAGGTAACGCCGTCGGAACATGCCGTCACGGATCTCGATATTCTCGATATATTACCTAAATATCGATACAAAACTATCGACGTTTACATCACTACAGTGACGCAAGACCTCACGCTCGCTGCAGGTAACGCCGTCGGAACATGCCTTCTCGGATCTCGAATAATTTCCTAACTATCAACTCTCTTCATCGATCTTCTTCTTCTTCGTGTCGATGGCAAGCTCAACGCCTCAAATTTCATTCGACCAGTACTTTGCAACCCTCACAGCATCGACAGTGGCTTGCATTGGTAGGAGGTTTTCCGAAACCGGCACAAAGGGAGTCGGAAGTTCGCCGACCCCCCCTCTTTAGATATCGATAAAAAATCATCGACATTTCCCATCACTAGGTATACTGACGCGAGACCACACGCACGCAGCAGGTATAGTAACGCCGTCGAAACATGCCGTCACGGATCTCGATCGATTTCCTAACTATCGACTCTTTATCGATACAAAACTATCGACATTTCCCATCACTATACTGACGCGAGACCACACGCACGCGGCAGGTAACGCCGTCGAAACATGCCGTCACGGATCTCGATCGATTGAGGAATGCCACTTCAATGCGTTTTTATAGTGCTCTGTCGTATTGGTTTTTGTTCAGTGTTGCCATATTCAGGGGCTGGTGACATCGATCAAAATGCGAGCACTGATTTGCAAAGAATTATTGAGATTTAATTGCTCTTTTCATCATAGTGTATAATTGTAGCCTCGTCGGATGCGTTGAGATGCAGTGGACATGGCCAATTGCATACTTATCGTCGTTATATCACAACGCTTATCGCCAGCAAAACCACCCATCTATTTAAGGGATCAACTTATATTGGGTTTTCTTAGCATTTGTATGAAAAAGCAGTATAACATGGTCTTTTAAATGGGTATTACTGGTGTATTGGCTTTGCCTCCTAAACTCTGTTCTACTATTTATTAACAGGGTTGAGAAACAAAAAGTAAATAAAGTGTTGAAGTGGTTAACAAAAAAGTAAATAATGTATCGTCGAGTTTCCGTGTATTTTCAAAGATAAAGACGTTGAATCATCACATCCATCGGGCATTCATCTCATCACACAAATTAAAATTAGAATCTAAACAAGATTCCCAAAAATCCGTCACTTTACGACACCTAAATCACGTTTTTGTTATTTCCCGAAAAATGCTGCGAAACCACTTCAAAGTCTATAATCTTTTTTAACAAATATAGCCACATATGAGCGGGGCCTTTGATGCGTCTCAGTTCTATAAAGATCTGATTTTTGTATGGTGTATGGTGCAGGTAGTAATAAAAAATTGTCTTGGCGGTGCCAGTGGCGGCACCATCAAACGGAAGAACACTCCCACGATTGGGCTTTGAAAATATCCAACGTTTTTTAAAGTATGCTCCTTTTACAACTCTTTTTTTAATCCTTTGAGGCGTATGTTTACTTATGTTTTTTGTGTCGTTGCGTTTTACGTTGCAATTGAATTGTACATCGGTTGTATCCGTGAGATTCTAAAAATAATAATAACCTACACGGCCATTTTAAAAAAGTGGGAATATAAATGCCCTTAAAGAAAACCCTAAAAATTTCTGTACCTAAACCTAACCATGTTCTATTTTTATTATTTTTACACGTTCTACAATCATGCCATCAGGATCTACAATAAATATATTAGTGTGCCGGCTTAGAATGGTGGTAAACAGTCTTATGAATGACTTTCAAACTTTTGTCGGGTGTGGTGTAAATGGGCGGTTCCTTGCAGCTGTTTACACTCTGCCTACCTCTCAAGGGATATATATAGGCTTGATTAATGTATGTATGTATGTTAATTGTTAGTATACTCTTTAGGCTGTAAAAAAATTGCAGTCGCATGTAATAGTGCTGTTTTTTGTACTGTAACAACCTGTTATCAACAAACACGTGTTATCGATGTAAGTCGAACAAGGACATCGATTCGATAGTAGCACCGCACTCGTCCTGTTTTCTACTACGCGAAAACCACACATTTGCTAAGTAGGGTACTATGGGTAAAAGGAGCAATTTATTTACATAAGCAATTTATTTACTTAACTTAATTTATTTATTTTGATACAGCTAACTAGGTACTTTTGGTTCAATTTATTGGGGATCGTAACGTTTATCAAGCTATTATAAAAACAAAGAAGCTGTTATACTACCTATAAAATTAACGATGAACAATACGTCAATACCTAACGACGTTACGTTACGTTTACGTTCACACTTGTTCCAGTAGCAGTAGTGTGCAAAACGCCAAACGCGAGTTACTTGCGCGTGCGCCGAAGTGTGAGGCTGAGAACTCATCGCGCTAATGGGCGCGAAATCGCTGGCTGTCCACACGCGACTAGCAAGAACGGTTAAATTTATTTCAGCACTTATCCATAATAAATAGGTACAGTAAATCTTCAAAAATGATACGAGTGTGTCTTTTGCAAACCTCTTTATTTTCAGGTAGCGAGCAAAACGCAAAACGCGAGTTGCGTACGCAGGCGTCTAGGTGTGAGACTCAGAACTCATCGTGCTAATGGGCGCGAAATCGCTGGTTGTCCTCGGGCCAACTAGCCGCGCCACGCGACTAGCAAGAGCGGTTAAATTTATTTCAGCACTATCCATCCATAGTAATCGGGTTGTTATTGTTCTTAAGAGTTGCACTCTTGTCGATGTAACAAGCGCCAATCTAATCGTCTATGGGCAACTAAATTTTAATAATATAACTAACAGCGACATAGACTAATAGGTCCTGTAGCTCATTATGGAAGGAAAGATAGAGGGCAAAAAGAGAAAGAGGTAGAAAAAGCCGGAGAAATTGGGTATATCTTCGAAAATGGTGGGAGTTATAAACCTCTTTAATTTCAGGTAGCGAGTAAAACGCAAAACGCAAGGCTGAGAACGCATCGTGTTACCACGCGTTTACACTGATGCAACTTATCGAAGTGAGAGATCCGCGTGTCGCGTGACAAAAAAGTCGCATGTGTGAACGCGGTCTTAATGGGCGCGAAATCGCTGGCTGTCTTCGCACCAACTAGCCGCGCCACGCGACTAGCAAGATGTGTTAAATTTATTCCAGTAGATTAGATTAGATTAGAATGCCGGGAGTAACAGAAAGGGTATAACAAGCCGAAAGGAGGGCAAGTTACTCATGAAACTCAGCAACTTTCCCCAAGGAACAAAGGCCGAGATATTAAAAAAAAACCAGAAATTGACTCGGCAGGCTGGTACATTTTGAAAGGGAGATCCAAAATTTATTTTCATATTTCGATATGTTCTTTAGGGAAAGTTGTTCAGTTTCATTGGCTGGTTCACTCCTTAAAATATTTGCAATTATTTTTTTACATCCTGTAGGTATAGCAAATCTTCGAAAATGGTGAGTTTTCTAATAAACCTGTTTATTTTCAGGAAGTGACCAAACACAAATCGTACAAATTTAACCATATACTTAGATATAATTTCACCTCAAGTAGAGCTAAGTTCATATAGTTTGTGAAAAGTAGAATATATTTCTCCACACTTGGTCTGGCCGTCGTACCTATTTCAAAATTGAAGGAATCGAACAGTCGGTAATCGGGACGCCGTCGATGGCCGACTCGCCTCGCACTATTTATATCGACAACGTTTCGACACGTCTATGTACGCACTAGGGATGTCCAGTAACAGGTTTTGTGTTAAATTATTTTTGTGCTTTTTTGGATTTTTTTATAACTTGTTACAATGAAAAAATATCTTGCTGCAGCGCCTATTATACCAGTCTTTTTAGGGTTTCGTAGTCTACTAGAAACCCTTATAATTTCGTCAAGTCTGTCTGTCTGTCTGTATGCCGCGTCCTCATAACTCTGTCAGTTTTGGAGCTATCGACATGAAATTTGATGGGAAGATACTTAGTCCATGTGGATCCAAACACAGAATTGTTATAAAAAAAATATACAAATGTTTTTTGAACCCCCTCCAATACCAGTGAAAGGGGGGCATTTTTTATCTCCTGTAATATTAAGTAGGGTAGGTATCGTTGAATAGGCCCTTTAAAAGTAAGAGGAGGTTTCTTTAAAACAAAGTCACTAGAATGTTTCTCCTGTCTCAAGATATTTGCTTTTAAAAGGGGTGTTTTTGAGCCATAATTTTTTCCAGCCGTAGCTCCTAGAGTATAAACTCCAAAAAAATTAAAAAGTATTCAATATAGTTCTCAACCTGCAGTTACCATGGAAACAATAACGAATATTTTACCACTTAAGATTACAGATAAATACAGTATTTTCAATTTTTACAGCTGAAAAATCCATACAGCTGCAAACAAACTAGCAACAAAATTTACTTTGTGACGCGCTCTTGGCCAGGTTTTTGTCATATCTTTTTGTAATTATTTGTTTATAGTGAATTGTTAAATAAATAAATAAATGTCCTGCTTTAGCATCATGATCTGTCAGATTAAACCAGGTTAAACTCATGATATGTAGAAAATATGATTATTTTACCTCGCTCGCAGAATTGATGTTATTTTTTAAATTTATTACATGTGACCCAATGGACAGAAAAAAAAACATAGAAACTGTATTATAAATAGATACAATTAACTTTCTGATTAATATTTTATAAAATATTCATAATTTTATATTTTTAGCAAAATTTTTAATTTTATTACCTAGGCTTTTAGGTATTTGCAATAAAACTTATTTTACTTTGAGATTTTAGTTTATTAATTGATATTCATATTATTACCTAAATAACGAAGGTAAACGGTAGTGTTTATTAATTGAAATCGTTAAATATATATGACGTCAATGTTTCTGACATGCCTACCTACTAGCTCCAAAAATAGATATGTAAGTAATTTTGCAACAAATCATAATTCGGGTGGACGTAGATATATCTTCTTCCACCAAGGTCTTGTACAAGTTAACTTGGTCAATAATTGATAGAATGGAGTTATTATTCAAAGTGAAATCACTTTTCATGCTTTTTTTAAAATAAAAAGCGTCAAGGCTTTTTTAAACATTTTAAATTTAAATGACGTTATATGAAAAATAGCTGGTGCCCGCGAACTTCGTTTCGCCAAGGGAAGTTTATAAGACAACAGAAGCGGCACATCATGATAAACAACTTTTTCAATACATACATTTTCGTATCTCTTAAAGTTTTGCAGAGCTCGTGGTCTTCTGTCAGGTAGGTAGACAGACAGGCCCTCCAGTGCTTCTTGCTATAGGTTCTAACTAATCATGAAATATGTTCAGAACGTTTATCTTTCACCATATCAAACATCAAAAAACATCGCATTATTTTTGAGTAATTCATGCACAGTACCACACTGACAGATTAACTTCCTCTTTTTCCTTGTACCTTCCCAGTTTGGGGGGTGCTGGCTCTCCTAATGTTACGGCGCCATAACGTTCTTTCTGGGGTTGTCGGGTCAGGTAGGCGTCTTCTTTTTTTTTGTGAGCTTAGTCATACACACTAACAGATTAATTTTAACTTTTTCAAAAATAGGTGATAATGATAGTTTACTTATTTTATTACCGGCCCATTATTTTTAGGGCTACGTACCCAAAGCTGAGACTTCGCTTCGCTATCTGTCTGTAACCAGAGTTTACCAGACTTATATCTTCATAAACCGTAATAGTAAGACAGTTAAAATTTGTTTTCTGTTGCCGTTGCGGCTCCCATACAACAAACATGATTTTTATGCCATTTTTACACATAATGGTACCGATCACGTATATTTTTCTGTTCTCATTTTCAAACTTTATGCATAATCGCTACGATTAGGGCAGGCAGATGATGATGGTGATGGCGATGATGATGGAATAACCTAGAGGAACCCTGGAATTCCGCGGTTTTGTGTGTGTTACTTGTCTATGTAGGGAAGTTTATGAGGCCATAGAAGCAGCACACCATGCTAGACAACTTTTTCAATACAGACATTTTCATATCTCTTAAAGTTTTCACCCCTCCTGTTTCAGCGCCTGAGTCACATTTTGACGATATAGTTGGTTACACTACCAAAACCGATGTTTCTTTATTATTTTTATGTCAATTCGCAAGCACAACTTGACCCACTGTCGATGGATGGATGCTTGTTTCTTTCTAGTTCTTCTGCTTTCTTATTTCACTTCTGTTTTCTTATTGAGAGTTAAGTCTCTTACTTAGAGAAGGTCATATTTTTTCAGTTTTCGAAATACGTTCCTTGGTGAAAGTTGTTCAGTTTCATAGACTGGTTCGCCCCTTGAAATTATTTAAGTTGCTTTTTTATCTTGTACTTAACTTATTCTTCGGCAGCAACGCAATATCGATTTACGTGCAAACTTATTTCAAGTATAGTGGCTACCCATCCTTTTAGGGGTTGATTTTTTTACCCTATAACCTGGTATTTTGCATATCTATTTGTTTTTTACATACAAACATCTAAACAGATAAATGTCTAAATATCTAAAAGTAAAAGAAAAAATTGCTGAAACGTGTTCTGATATCATTATAAATTTTATGTACCTATTACCAAACAATTCTTTTTCGAAAGTCTTTTATGTATCGACCCTCTACAACTTTACTTAGATGGACAGATCTAATAAAGTCTGTAACACCATCAACGAATGTTCGTGCGAAGCCACAAGTAGAGCAAAATGGAGACGCATCGTGATGAAATCCACGCAAGATACGACCAATTCCTGACCACGACCACTCTGGCAAGACTGAGAAGAAGAAGAAGAAGACAACTTTATTACATGTGGCTTCCGTAGTGCGGTCACGTATCCCGGATCGTAGATGAGCGAGTGGCGAAGCGCATCTTCTATTCTGAGCTAGCGGCAAGCGAAAGCATGGCGGTCAATTCCTCGTATGTAAAGGTGTTCAGAAGAGACACATGAAAAGATGCAACATTGACCCCTCTAAATATGAGGTTTTGGCAGAACAAAGGCCAGAACGGCGCGGTCTTGAAAAGGAACAAATCCGCGACTTTGAGGAGCAGCGTAAAGCAGACCTGGACGCTAAACACGATGAACTGAAGGTCCGTCTTCCCGTCGCCATTAACTACAATTTATATCAATGGCAAACACATATGCCCACACTGTGCACGGGAGTTTACTGCCAAAATCGGCTATAATGGGCACCTACGGGCGCATCATCGCCGACTTTATCAGAAGAAGTAGTGGTCGCCATGTCCGCAATCGGAGCCCAGAGAGATTATCATCATCATCATGTATAGATCAATAAGCAAAATCAAAGTCCGTAATGAAAAGGAAATGGGTCGCATTAACGTAGCGAAACTTAATCAAATTTTTTTAAAATTCAAATTAGGGAAAGAAACTTTGATATTTCACATGTAGCCGCCTATCAGTGGCTCTTTTTATAGCTTGAAGAAAAACAAACATTTTTATACCGCGTTTTATAAAACTATCAGCGACATCTATGAAATTATTTTTGTACCAATTTTCTCCTCGAACAACTTTTAAAACTTTATTTTCATTATTTTAAATTAGGAAGCTACTTTTTATTGCAGAAAATAAATATTATCAATATATACCCTCGTTTCTATATCAGTACATATGTTAAAAATGTTTCTGGATGGTCGAGCTTTGCCGAACCAGTTAATGGGTTTTCCCATGGGATTAAGACATTTTCCCGAAGTAAAATATATCCTAGATGTTGACCCGAGTAATAAACAATCACTGTACAGAATTTGGTGCAAATCCGTCCAGCAGTTTTTGCGTGAAAGAATAACAGACAAACAGACAGACATACAGACAGACAAACAGACAAAAATTTAATTAGCTGTTGTTTCGAGATCTACATCTTGAACACAATTTACTACAGCTACTCTTTTTTTAAACTATTTCATGTACAGACTTAGTTCCGTTACTGTTTTATTATATGTATAGATAATAAATTTTTTGTTATTTTGGTCAGTGACAGCCTAACTTAATATACAGTTTACCTACACTCTTTTAGTGTCAAATCGTATTAGAGTAATAGAAATGCGTACTAGGTACGTACGTGGATATGCACATCCCTAGCACCTCCACACTTTTATTTTATAACCATTTGTAGCCGGTTTTAACCCGCGACGATTAGTAACCGTGGTTTATTTTATTGTGGGATATGTGCGCCTGCGCAGATGACCGTTGAAGAATTCAGTCTAGCCGGACGATCGATCATCGGCATTTAAATGTTTTGAAACCTATTAGACGTTCGATTTATCATAACCGTGTAGCGTATGCGTATGAGACTATTTAGTTTGTTTGTACAGTTAATTTAGAGTTTAGTGATTATTTACATTGTTTTGTTCTTGGGCCGACGTAAAAAATCGTAAGAATAAATTGTATTGTTGTTATTCGGGTGTAATACTGAATTTCATTGAAGTACAGATACATCGAATTATAGAGGTTTCAGAGTAGAGTAGTTTTCAAGTAAAGATGTTTTAAAGCAAAGAGGATTCGATGTAGAGTAGCATCGAAGTTCTGAGGCTTCGGAGTACAGTTTCATCGAAGTAGTGTTTTTCGAAATTCAGTATTACATTCTTGTTATAATTTATGCCAGTAGGAGAAAAACTTATGTGTTTTTGCAGTGTTTTTAGATTTTCAGCCGGACAAGTCAAAAGACATGCTCGTTTTGCATCCTTTTTAGAAGAGATGATTTTCAGTTGACAGAAATCATTGAGTGGTGTGAAAAAACGGAGTCAAAAAGTGTAGTACCTATGAATGAACGCACCCTTACATTAGACTTACATTTCATTTAAATGAATCCTCATAAAAATGTCGCAAAAAACATTGTCACGACATTTTTAATGCCAGTGACCTGACCTAAACTACCGGAAGACACAACCGCGGCCCGGCAAAGATATCGGGCAGAAATCGTGCAGGTTTCGCAAAAACAAACTTAAATATGCCACCACGGTTTGCGGGTCAATGACCCGGCTGATAATATTCAAATTCTGCGGTAAGTGTAGTAATAGTAACTATATGTACGTAACCTAAGTGCCTTGTTGATAGTTGAATGTAGGCATACCTAAGTGAGTAGCTATGAGCTAATTATAATTACAATGTAAGTAGAGTGAGATTACGGATCCTTATTAATTCCGATCTAAATACCTGCAATGTAAAAAACTTTAGTTCGTCTGAAGTTTTGGTCTAGTATAAAGAAATTAATTCTTTTACACTAAGTACACAATATTTCGTTATTCCCGGATTTTTTCATCTATTTACCTTCGGTCTTCCATAAATAAGAATGTATTATGATAAAAGAAGAAAAATAATAGAAATATACGAATGACTTCAACGCTCGACCACTTAGCCGAGCCAATACGTAGACAGCTCGATAAAACAAACACAGAAAGAGTAGAGAGTAGTGAATAAGTTGTAACAAAAGCCCAGACGTAGGAAGGTACTAGGTATGTACTAGGTATGTATCGGGACTGGCCGGCATGGACAATATAGTGGGAATAAAAAAAAACATAAAGGAGAAAATTGTGCCTTACAAATTTCTTTTTTTACAATGACTAATCCATTTCTGTGCAATGTGACTATCAATAAGTGATATTTTTATGTCCTATTTTGATAAACATTTTTGACTTTGACTTTGAATAAATACAGGGTGTAAGGGACGGCATAACGAAAACTTTGCATGCATGCTCAGGCCATGGAACTGAACAACCTTTCGTCATGGAATATAGTGTTGGTAGCAGACTAAAAAAATTCTGACGTCCCATACAAAGTCAGTCAGGTGATCGTGAAATTTGTATGGGAGGTCGGATTGTTTTGTTAACCGCCATGTTCTGTGAGGAAAGTTGTTCAGTTCCATTTTAACACGCCTGCAAAGTTATTGTTACACTATAAACCAGTCATAACCGGCCGAGTAGGCTGATAATTTGTCTCAGGATCTGGAAGTCCTCAGTCGGATTACTGAAATCTGCCAATTTATACATTAGTGCATTTGTTCCCTGTTTAGTTAGTCCATTCCAACTGAGCTACTTTGCACGTAAGAAAGATGCTCCGCTTTTGGCTTTTGGTCCCGGTTGCTATCTATCTATGATTGATTTTTTCGTCGTCGCCTCAAAATCATGTAAGGAGTTAGCGGGTGGTTGAAAACCCGGACTCTAGTGGCCATCGGGTCATCCGACGACTCGATGACCCACACGACAAAAACACTGACTAAACTTGAGCAAAAAGTAGAGAGATTGAATTTAAGTTGTAACAAAAGGCCAGACATAGGTATCGGGAACTGGCCGCTATGGAAAATAACCGACAGAAGTAGACAGATATGTTGCCGTCTGGGCTACGGTGACTCACTACACTGTGAACGGGGATAAAAGCTTTTAAAGCTTGCGAGTGACTATTGCACAAACCAAGTCTTGAAGTTGATTTCTTTCGCAGATTTTTCCAAAGAATACCTACAGCATGCGACACCAAAAGGTACTTGTGTACAACGCGAGACTACCACTATAAAATACCCAAACATTTTTCAAAATATAATTCTGTTTTAACTGTGTAAATTTTTTTTTAAATGACACTGTAAATTTTAATTTCTCAATCAATACTTTATTTAATAGTTAAATTATATTCTTTTTTGACATTGGGATGGGAGTGTATGGTTAATATCAAGTATTAATTATTTAATTTCGATTTAATTTTAATTTATTTGAAATTAATTTCGTTATTTAAATATATGAGCATGAAATATTTTTAATAAGTTCTTGTTATTATTGGTCTGAAATAAAACAATTTTATTTTTATTTTATTTATTTACAGGTACAACAAATTCTACCGCAAAGACATACATCTACTTGATGTACCTAATAAGTGTCGTCGAGTGCAGAGTCATCCTCATTTATAAGCAAGTATTTAAATTCTTACACGAGTTCGTTCCGAGAATTGCACTTTAACCATAGTTTACATAACACAATACTTAGGTACACACGCCTTTATCCATTGCGGGGTATGCAGAGCTTCAAACGGGCATTATCACCACGTCTGAAGGCCGTTTTAACTATTGTCGTAATATCACTATAGCGACAGGTTGTCAGCCTGTCGCCTAAAATTGCGATACACATGTAACACTGTGATGCTATTCTAAGCCGGCAATACTACACAATACTTATCTAGGTGTTTTTGTCGCCTACGTTTTACAATTAGTTTTATTGACTTCCAGCTATCTTCACAAAGATTTTTTTATATTCACAATATATCGTGAAAAAAAAGTTTTAATTACGCCAGCCGTGCCACTTAGCAATAATATCCGTTGCGTTTTGTTGTTGTATAAATAAGTACCTAATTGTAATTTCCTTATGAAGCAAGTAGTTATCACATGAAAAAAGTTATATAACTTTACACGTGCGACTAATTTAACCATTGTCTACAATAAAATAAATACATGGTTATTATATTAACTGTTATACAAGAATGCCGTGTGATGCCGGCTTCGAATAGCATCACCCCATTTCTTTCCTGTGTGTGTCGTAAGAAGCGACTAAAGGACTCGAGGGTATCATGTGTATTGCAATTTTAGGCGACAGGCTGACAACCTGTCACTATAGCGATACACGACAATAGCTAAAACGGCCCTCAAATATGTGTCAGACGTGGCGATAACGACCGTACTTTTACGGTCGTTGACGCTCTGCCTACCCCGCAAGGGATAAAGGCGTGATGTATGTATGTATGTATGTATACAAGATACATCTTCTATTTTTATTTAAAGTAGGAATTGTGTCATTTTTCTTTTACTTAGAGATATGGAGTTATATTCTGTAAAGTACATATACCTACCGTCTCAGATGCTGTCAAATTCCTACGTATATCAATGTTCCGTCTCAAATATTTAGCAAGAGGCTTAGTCAAAAAGAAAAACAGAGTACGCCTTCCATGCACATAGTACACAAGCATGACCACCCTTGCCAAAACAGAAAGACCTACTAGGCCCGACAACCCTAGACAGAACTAGAAGAAAAATTACTAGAGCCTCACCTATTAGTGGGAAAGTGCTAGGAAGAAGAAGATTAAGGCCTAGTCAATTAACAATAACTATCTATGCTATGGCCATGGGCTGGGTGGCTAAGTAGCTACATATTAAAACAAAACATATATAAAAACTTACGCGCATTAAATTCTATAAATAAACTCTATCCTCCAAACGACGATCTTTACATACTGCTCTGGCTGAACTAAAATTATACCAATTATAAAATAATTAAAACTAAAAAACATGATCTAGAATGGTCTTTAATGGTTCTTTATGTGTACTGGGCTACTGGCCACATAATTATAGTGGTGGCATTGAGTGCAAATGTGCATCGGTAGTATATGAACCGCCTAGAAATAAATTTATGATTATTTTGAAGCACCGTGCCAACGGACTGCGTAGAAGGATGGCTGACATGGAGGATCGAAAAGCAATTGTTGTAGATGCGGTAATCATGTGCCAACTATGGTCATGGTATATTATTATGTTTTAGCTTGCAATTATGGTCCAAACAAACCTATAAGTATGTTTTTTATTGATTTGAACTATGGTTCTGGCCTTCAACTATGGACGGTCTAAACCTTGTCCAAACCAACTTGTATGTTTTTTAGTATGCACTTTGCAGGAGTATTTGGCCCATAGATGTTAAGCTAGGACCATTATGGTTTTATGGTGCTTAATGCTTATACCTATCTATTTCTCTATCAGTAACATCATCAGTCCACTGCTGGACATGAGCCTATCCAAAAATATTGTTAGCCTTTTTATGAACACTGTGCAAGAAGGTGTACCCACAGAGAACGCTGATACCTCTTCTTTTTGCTTCTTCCTAGCGTTGGTCCCGCCTTGCAACGAGGTCCGCCTTCCTGCTTTTCCGTTTCCATTTCGCTCTGGCCGCCCTTTTTAACTAGAATTACGCTGCTACATATTTCCTGGATTTATTCCTTAGTCGCCTCATATGTCGCCCGTAGGGAGAAATGGGGTGATACAGGTCTAAGCATTCACCACATGGCACCTTTATAGGGAACTTCAAAGGACTTTGCTATCTAGACGTACCTAGATACCTACAGGTAGGAAACATTATGATTTTTTCAATTGTAAGCTAGTTATACATAACAGTTGCTGCCATGTTCAGTTTTAGAGCACACACTTCGCTTCGTTGTGACTCCGCCCTTCAGTTTTTTGTACCATTATCCATAATTTTTTCGCTAACTGATTTACAAGAATGCATTTATAGATGTTTCAGGTGGAAAATGATGATATGTAATCACACTAATCACTTTTCATTGCCACCTCCAAAACCATCACAATCAACTTTTCCTACTTCCTTTGAGGCGCTAACGTTTCGTTTCTGTTATAGTTTAACGACAGAGTTGACATTTGAGCGGAGACGCGCACGCGCAGTCGCCGATCGGCACCGGATGCGCAACTTGTTGCCGGCTGGAATGCGGATGTTCGAAATTCGAATAACGAAAATTATTTAAACAAAGAACAAGCAGTAAGTAAGTTAATTTGATACCTTCCGACTTAATAAGGGTCTTTAGAGACCTCTAAACATGCCGGTTTAAAATAGAATCGCGATGTCAACCCGTTGTAATTTTATTGTTGTTGTTGTTGTTGCTGTTTGGTAGCGGGTAGTAATACTGCCACCCGTCCGCTTACGGTGTTTCGTAAAAGGCGACGTAGAGTTTTTGACCTCGGCTAAATATCTGTCGACTATTTTCTACTTCTTCCATTCCCAAGGTAGGTTGACGTCAAGCAGGCGGCCGGTCGAATCTTTGCTAAATCACAAAATGCTGTGCAAATGCTGCAATGCACATGCAAAAGGCAGCCAGATGATTTCGACCCGTTGTACTTCTTTTAATATTCGTTGGACTTCGTCTTCCTCTTTCTCATTCGCACCCTCTTTCTCATAAATGAATCCTCATCCGCATCTACCAAATTTCAACTTGTTACTTCCTTCTCCGCTTTCTCTTCCTCATAATAGCTTCCTCATCAACACTAGTGTGCACAACCCCTTAATCTGATATTTTCACATTGTATTTTCCTAGAACACCTTAACGTAACCTAAAAAAGCTTGTTTACGTTGTACGTAGCTGATGAAGCAATTTTCCGAACGAGCCATAAGGTTTTATTATCTAGTCCTTTTTATTACTGGAGGGTTCTAATTCGTTCTAATTCGTTCGTTTAATTGAGTGACAAGGACGGAGGTGGCAGGTCAACATTTAGTGCACTCCGTGCACTTGAGTCTCTGCCAAGTATTGTTCGGAGACCTTCCTCTAATTTACTGACAGACGTCTGATTTTACCGGATCGATCTCAGATCTTCAGGGACTTTTACGTATAGCGCCATCTAAGATGCATGAAGGAACTAAAGTTCTGACATTCAGCACTAAAATGTTTCGGCTTTTTCGGTCATCTGTCAAATTGGGTATGTAAAATGTATAGGTTTAATATTTTTTTCTAAAACTTTATGCAATTTTACGAAACTAATTTCATTTTTTTGATTATTTGATTATCCCTTATTTTTTTATAATTGTTTAAAAGTTTTTCATTGATGACGTCATTACTGGGCAACTAATGAAACAAACAACTTTATTTACATACTCTTTGCGAACAACCACCATGCAAATTTTATTGGAAATTCCTGGATCTGTTCTGTCAATGTAGAATGCTCAAAAATAAAGTTATTTCCTTTTCTCTCAAACGGTTTTCTGTAAGGAGATTGAGATAAAATATTGTCTGTCAAATCCCTTTAATTTTCGAACGCGACTGTTTCGCCATTTTATAGTGTCAACAATTTATGGTACGTCAAGTGTCAAAGTCTTGTAAACAAAGTGCGATTTATCAGTTTTTTTCTTGAAATATTATTTTAGCAGTGCATTTTTCTGTGATAAAAGACTAAATTAAGGAAATGACATCATGCCTGGCTGCTGTGCTGGCTGTTCCTTAATACAGTGCGGCGTGCGTCTTATTAAAAATTGCCCTGAAATTAGTTTGCACACGTAAGTACACAAATCTGCTATTTTACTTGAACTTTATAAGATTATATGTAATAAAAAGCCACGAGCAGCTATTTTTCGCTATAAAGCAGCAAACTATAAACGTTTTTTTCCCCAATATATCATTAATTTCTTTATTTCTGCCGATTTCATACAAACTGATCGTCGGCTAGGGTTGGGGTAGTACATAGTCACGGTATCGATATATTTTGCCAGAATTCGTAAGAATGGAAGGAAATAATGAATCTTGAGAGTTCAATTCAGAAAGTTATAGGTAATGTGCCAAAGTTACCAAGTTATTTTTGTATATATATAGGTACCTGTTTAATAATTTAAATATTTTTTTTACAGATAACCGAAAAATGAAGTTAAAAGAAGGAAAAGACTTGATATTATTGGCACCGAAAATATAAATCCACGTCATGGACAAATATTGACATTGCTCCCTGTATTTTGGTGTCGAGTGTTATTATAACAGAACTCTGGATAAGTTATGCCAACGTGAAGAAGCCTTGCCTTGCCAACCCCTTTTTGGTAAAACCTAAGGAAAATGATAGATCTGTTTTGACTGAACAGCAACAGGAACAAAGTGGAAGGAAAAGGAAAATTTCTGGAATAGCACAAGAAATTTTGTTATGAATAGTTATGATAAATTATTATTTTTGGCTTTTGTTTGATTATTATTATTATAAATTTTTACCCCTACAACTTGTTTTTCTTTTTAACAATTCATTTACTACACACAAAAAGCAGTTAAGTATTATGAAAATTCACAACAACATAAGCATAATACAGTAGTAAGGTACCTACACAAAAAATATCAACAGCGTAGGCATAATGCCCGTCAAAACCATCATCATCTTCCTACCCTTATCCCAACTAGGCAGTAGACAGTTACCGACTATCGATATCGATTTTTGGGTCCAAAATGATTACAACCCTACAAAAATCCGCCATTTTGTGAGTCCAACATTGTTTAGGTATTCACGCACATTCAGAGGGTTCAGCCTTCAAGTTGTCTTTATTATTTCTGGGCTGAAGTGTAAACTATGTGCTTTTAATTATAATATTTGATTGTAAAAGCGTGGGGCGCTGGAACAAATTAACTAGATTTCTCAACAAGGTATATAAAAAAAACCTGTTCCAGAGCCCCACGCTTTTACAATCAAATATTATAATTAAAAGCACATAGTTTACACTTCAGCCCAGAAATAATAAAGACAACTTGAAGGATCCGTAATTTATTTTTTACTTTTACGTGCACCTTTGAAAGCGTGTTTTTTAAACTATTAATTTATTTTATACTTTTTAGTCTTTGCTAATGGCATAATTTAAATATACGAAAGAGCCCGCATCCTCCACCATCTCCGCCAGTGCGTCTGTATTGCATGATGTCTTACCTGTCAGCTTAGAACAGTCTAGCTTTGCAATCTGTAAACCAGAGTGTGCGCGTGAGCTGCATGAGCTCATACCACCGTCTCCTTTCTTCTATCGGACATCCAGACGCACGGCCGGCTACCATCCGTTCTTAGTTGATATACCCACATTACGCACTAAGCGCTTCAAATCATCTTTCATTATGCGCACGGCTAAAGAATGGAATTCCCTGCCTGCGTCTGTATTTCCGAGTGCATATAACCTGAATCTCTTTAAGTCTAGAGTGAATAGGCATCTTCTGGGCAAGCTCGCTCCACCGTAGATCCCATCTCTGCTGTAGGGTGAGATTGGGGTCAAGAGTAAGCCCATCATAAATAAAAAAAAAAAAAAAAAAAAAAAACCACTAAGTGGTTTTAGTTTAGGTACTCGATTTAGAACCACATATGCCTGTCCATTTGTAAAAGTACTGGATCAGCCCATAAAGTACAGCCTTGTATCTTAAGCACGGTAGATCACGACTTAAAATCACCACCGTACCGTAGCTGTACTTGGCCGGGAATTGGATGCCTATAGGTTGAATTAGGTGCTCGCCGTCTTTACCGAAATTAATTTTGAGGGACGGGATGTCATTTTCGTACATTTGGTTGCGTCTAAAGTGTGGCCGGACGATGACCGTGATAAGACCGATACTTACTTCCATTCACGAACCATTGATATTGAATTTATATTGGAACGCAACATGACTTTAGCTCCTTTGAAATTTTTTAACTTACTCGATAGTCCACCCATTTTGTTTATATCGCTGGAAACGATAGACTCCAATGAATTATTTCCAAGGTTACGAGTCGCATCGATAAGTTGGTTTTGAGCCTTTATATTGTACGTTCGAGTACCTTTTCTTTCGTAAAATTCAAAAACTTTATTGTTGTGCTTCTCTACTTGGGCGTTTCTTGGAAAGATACGCAGTACTATTTCAACCGCAAACTCGCCGGGAGCATTTGATGAAACCTTCGTCTGCAATAATGCAAGATGCTCGCTGTTCCACTCTCAAGGCGTTCAAAATATCAGTGAACATCGTGTCTCCTCGCTGGCGCATGTTTTGTCTCAGTTCGACTTATGTAAAAATCCGCCATAAATGAGTTGCTGGTCACATGTGGTCCGGTTGTTGAAACAGCTATTGCCCACGCACTGGCGGAAGCTGCGTGAGGTCGCCAAAGATTATTACATTTATGTATGCCGCCAAAGGGTTCATCGGAGTTCTTTATCTAGCGTAATCGAGCGCCTATCATGATCAACATTTCATATGGAACCATAGATATATCGTCCACGAACAAAAACTCTACATTTTGCCATTGTTGATGCATAATTCAGTAATTGCCAGAGAGTTGAGGCATGTTCACTAAGACGCCATCTCTTTGAACTGGTAATTTGAGCAGGATATGCAATGTAAAACCACCTAGAATGCTAGTGCCTATCTTCCGGATTCATCATTCAGACCTTGAAACCTAATTGTGGTCAAATTTCGTAACAAGTCCAAACACGGCTATGATACGATATTTAATCATGGAATGCTAGTGCCTATCTTCCGGATTCATCATCAGACCTTGAAACCTAATTGTGGTCAAATTTCATAACAAGACCTATGTAACAAGTCCAAACACGGCTATGATACGATATTTAATCATGGAATGCTAGTGCCTATCTTCCGGCTTCATCATTAGACCTTGAAACCTAATTGTGGTCAAATTTCATAACAAGACCTATGTAACAAGTCCAAACACGGCTATGATACGATATTTCATCATGGAATGCTAGTGCCTATCTTCCGGCTCCATTGTCAGACACTGAAACCTAATCATGGTCAATGTTCATTACAAGACCTTTCTAACAAGTCCAAACACGGCTGTGATACGATCATCCATCTTGAAGTTCCAGTTCATATCTTCCGGCTCCATCATCAGATCAGCTCGAAAGTACCATATTATTGTATTCAGACTTTCATACCTAATTATGGTCAACGTTCATTACAAGAGCTTTCTAACAAGTCCAAACGCGGCTATGATACGAGAATCCGTCATGAAGATCCAGTTCATGTCTTCCGGCTTCATCATCAGACCTTAAAACCTAGTCATGATCAATGTTCATTACAAGACTTTCTAAGAAATCCAAACACGGCTGTGATACGATCATCCATCTTCAAGTTCCAGTTCATATCTTCCGGCTCCATCATCAGATCAGCTCGACAGTACCATATTATTGTATTCGGACCTTCACACCTAATTGTGGTCAAATTTCATTACAAGACCAGTCTAACAAGTCCAAACACGGCTATGATACGATACTTTATCATAGAATGCTAGTGCCTATCTTCCGGCTCCATCATCAGACCTTGAAACCTAATCATTGTCAACGTTCATTACAAGACCTTTCTAAAAAGTCCAAACACGGCTATGATACGATCATCCATCATGAAGTTCCAGTTCATATCTTCCGGCTCCATCATCAGATCAGCTCGACAGTACCATATTATTGTATTGTCATCAAAATCACATACGACTGCCAAATTTCATAACGCTACGACCTTTGGAAGATGGTTAAATTCGTTTTCCTAGATTTGTTTACATAGTTACATACTTACATACAAGTCGACCTAATAAAAGCGTGTTAAAAAAAATAGTGAAAAATTGTCCAAATTTCGTTAAAATTGTCTTTAAAAATAAACAAAACTGAAAATTCCAATAAACCGAAATGACTCCAAAAAATACCACTCCTGAAAAATGCTCTAAGTGCGGGAAAATACCAACTGGCAATAAAAAGTCATTGTCAGTTACCTGCGATTGCTGCAAGATCTTTCTCTGTGGAGATTGCCATGGACTATCACCCACCGAAATTCGCGTGTTGGAATTGAAAACTGTCGCCCGTGTTATGACCTTTTTGTGCGGTGATTGTAAACTAGCAATGGCCCAAATGCCTAACATCATGAAAAAGCTTGATCTGCTGACAGAGGAGGTCAAACAACTTCGTGTACGCCAGAGCGTGCTTGCCACTGAGGCAGCTATACAGGAAATGATGGAGAGAAAACACCGAGCAACTAACATTATAATATTTGATGTGCCGGAGTCCACCTCAAAGGAACCAATTGAACGCATAGACCATGACAAGGCTGAAACATCAAAAATTATTAACAGTGTCACAAGAAATGTAGACTGCAATGGTATCAAGACATTCCGTTTGGGTGCTCTGAAAGAAAACACTGCTGGTCCCCGTCCATTGAAGGTTGTCCTGAAAAGTAAAGCCGATGCCATCCAGGTACTCAAGAACAAGGGTAAGCTACCCAACGCCAAGAAAATTAAATCAGACCTGACACCTCTACAACGTGAGTACCTAAAATATCTACGTGAGGAGCTGGAAACCCGTACTAATGATGGCGAACTGAACCTAACAATTAAATATGTTCACGGGCAGCCAAGAATTGTCCAGGCTCCCCCAACAAAAAACCACTAAACGCTTTACCATGTGGCCCACATAGTATCTCAGGTGTGGACCACAAAAGTTTAACCGATTCTGAGATAAAAACAGAAGCACCCACACTATCCACAATTACAATACTTTGCACCAACATTCAATCATTGACATCTAAAATTGACTTATTTGCTGCACGTGTCAATTCAGTAAAACCAAAATTAATAGTGGTAACAGAAACATGGTTGAAACCAAATATTCCTGATTGTCTTATCAGAATACCAAACTACAACAATATATACAGGGATGACCGGATTAACAAACGTAGTGGTGGAGTTGCAATATATGTGGCAAATACCAATGGACTGACAACCAAACTAAATTCTAGTCTTAATGTAAAACTTGATGCAACGGAATGCTTATGGATAGATATTACACTTGGTAAAAACAAGTTTGTATTATGTGGACTTTATCGGGGGCTAGACTCTACACTAGATCAAGACAACATACTGTTCCAGCAAATCTCAACAGCATCTGATGTTAACACTGTACTTGTAATGGGAGACTTCAATTACCGAGGAGTAAAATGGCCTTTGGAGGATTGTGCCTATCTCACTCCCATAGAGGTTAACTTTGTACAATGGTATTTGAACAGCAATCTTCAACAACTAGTCACCGAGCACACCAGGTTTCGACAAGGAAATCAACCCTCGTTCTTAGACCTTGTACTAAGTAATGAAGAAACACTTGTGGCGAAGGTGGATCACCAAGCTCCAATAGGCAAGAGTGACCACAACTGTATAGTAGTCACAATACAATTAGAAAACCATCAATCCAGTAAAAGCACCGCATCACTCAAGTGGAATTATAAGAAAGCTGACTTTGATAAAATTGATGAGGACCTATCAACATTACCAGCGAAGGTCAATATTTATAACTGTGTGAAGGATCAATATAAAAACTTGATGAGCGCTTTTGAAAAAACAAGGAAATTGAATGTCCCCCAAATAAAGAATACTAATGACCTGCTAGAAAGAGTCCAGCGTAGGTTCACAAAAGTACCTAGACAGCTTAGAAAGTTGTCCTATGAGGATAGACTGAAACAACTAAATCTCCCTGCTCTTAAGGACCGCAGAGAACGTGGTGATTTGATTGAAACCTTTAAAATCATGAACGGACATTATGACCTGCAAGACTTTGACAGTTTGTTTCATCGCGCTGGAAATTCCAACTTACGAGGTCACTCACTAAAGCTAACCAAGACAACAGCACACAACAATCCTCGCAAGCACTTTCTGAGCAACAGGGTGGTGGAATCATGGAACAGGCTGCCAGAGCATGTGGTGTCAGCAGAAAACACAAATCAGTTTAAAAACATATTGGACAAATTATACTCAACTGAGAAATCCAAACAAGAGGACAGCAAGATACAGGCCTAATCAGTTGCTACAACTGCTGCCTGTTTACACATAATAATAATAATAATAAATGGATGACATAAAGTTGTACGCAGATAACGAAGAACAGCTATACCAACTAGCCAACCTAACAGAATTATTTACGACTGACATCAAGATGGAGTTCGGCATAGACAAATGCAAAATTAACTCGATCAGAGCGGGCCACAGATATAGACACAATTACGAGCTAGAATCTGGGCAAACTATAGAATCACTAGAGGAACAGGAGACATATAAATACTTAGGTTACCAACAATCACAACAAATAAAATGTAAAGAAACTAAAGAGAAATTAAGGCAGCAATTCCGACACCGACTCAACTCCATTTTGAAAACACAGCTACATGCTCGGAACACAATTAAGGCAATCAACACCTATGCCATTCCCATCCTCACATACTCCTTTGGCATAATAAATTGGTCAAAATCTGATCTCAAGTCTTTGCAGCGTACGATTAACACAACGCTCACAAAATTTAGGAAGCACCATCCTAGATCTTGCCTTCAAAGACTGACGTTGCCAAGAAAGGAAGGAGGCCGAGGACTTATAGATATAACAAATTTGCATAATAGACAAATTACGACCCTTAGGAAATACTTCCACACCAAAGCAGAATCGTCATCACTGCATAAAGCCGTAGTTCAAAATGATCTAAAAGCAACACCTTTAAACATGCAAGACAACACAACACAAAATAACGAGAGACTAACTGACGACAATTACAAAATTGCTGAGTGGGCCCAAAAGTCCTTACACGGAAGACATCGCCACGACCTGAGTCAAACCAATGTCGACAAAGATGCGTCGAACGCATGGCTTAATCATGGCGACTTATTCCCAGAGACAGAAGGCTTCATAATAGCAATACAAGACCAAGTAATAGAAACGAAAAATTATCAAAAATATATTACCAAAACTTTAGCCTCAGTCAGATACATGTAGAAAATGCAATAGCTGCCCAGAGACCATCCAACATATTACAGGTGCATGCAAAGCCATAGCCCAAACCGACTACAAATATAGGCACGCACGACCAAGTAGCTAACATTTTACACCAAAAACTTGCTCACCAACATAACCTAATCCCAACAGTTCAGCCATATTATAAGTACAGCCCACAAACTGTCTTAGAAAACTCAACGACCAAACTTTACTACGACCGAGCCATCCTTACTGACCGGACAATTCACTACAACCGACCTGACATAACATTAATAAACAAAGCTGACAAAACCGGATTTTTAATTGATATAGCAGTCCCTAACACACACAATTTGCAAAACACGATAGCCGAGAAATTGACAAAATACGTGGAACTCAAGGATGAAATTACCCGAATCTGGCGCCTCCAGAAAGTGACAATAGTCCCGGTAGTAATTTCATCAACAGGCGTAATACCGAAGCAGCTCCACCAGTCTCTCAAGACACTCAAGCTCTCGGCTAACACATACAACCTGATGCAAAAGGCTGTTATCTTAAACACATGCCGCATAGTACGTAAATTTTTGCACAATGAACACTCATCACCACAAACTCCACCGACAATCTCACAACCTGACATACGAATCACACGACCTGACACACAAAATATACCAACAATCACACGACCTGACGCAGAAAATACACCGACAATCACACGACATGACACACAAAACTTACCAACAACCATACAACATGACACACAAAACTATCCAACAATCACACGACTTGATACACAAATCTTACCAAGACTCACACAACATGATACACAAAACATACTAACACTCACACGACATGACACACAAATCATAGTGACAAACACGCGACCTGATATACAAACTAATCAGAATTTAAACCCTGATATGCACTTGGCCTAGGCCCGTGCATATCGGCTTACCGGTGAAAACCGAGTTAAACAAAATGTACCAAAAAAATAATAATAATAAAATAATGCTCCTTGGGGAAAGTGGTTTAGTTTCACGGGCTTGTTCACCCTATTAAATATTTTTACGTTCTGTAAAAAAACATTCATATTGAAAAGGGTGTTCACAATTGTACCTATGATAAACTTGTATATATTCCTGCCCAACTTCAAATCAGTAGGGGTTTATGCAACATGTTTTGTTAAAACACAAAATCATGTATTAAAAGGATTTGGCTATGTTTTCTGACCGGCCGCCTGCCTGACATCAACCCTCTTTGGAAATGCTATTGTAGGCGGTTGACCATCGCCGACATATACATATTTAGCCGAGGTCAAAAACTCTACATCGCCTTTTACGAAATACCCTGAGCGGACTAAGGGTGGCAGTACCTATTCTAAGCTGCTAATACACAGCCAGCAACTAATATATGTCGATCCCTTTAAGGTGGATCGTTTTCCATACAAAATTTAAATGGAGTTACGTCTTTAAATGAGACAAAATTATGATTAAAAAACTTGATGGGAAGTCCCGTGCTTTTATAACATTTTCGCAAAATAAAACAAATAATTTTTTAACCATCAGATTTCTCTGTAAAAACCGTGTCGCCACTTAATGAACATAGATGGAGCTACTGCTGCAATAAACACGTTTAATTTTTTTGTGGAGAGAATACTTGATATTTTTTTACATTAAGCAGTTTTGCGACATATTTACGTGTGCCTTCCTCATCTCACATAAAGATTTTTTGATAAAATTGTTGTTTAGCTCATGTGTAACTCGGTTGAAGTTCAGATTTTAGTTTGTATGACGTAACGATCCCCCTTAATTCTAATATCTTAATTGTCAGCGCTCTACCTGACATTCGTTTCATTTACAACACAAGTCATCCACATAAGTAGTGAATGCACATGCACGTGTCACACAAATGCAATTTTATTGTAATCATTGGTAATTATTCGAAGAATTCCTAACCTATATCCGTCTGTCATGACGTCACGATGCACTTTGGATGCAGATTGCAGATGCACCGTTGAAGGACTTCCTTGCTTATTTATCTTAGATCAAAGATATACTTCAGAGGGAATTACGACGAACAAAAATAAGAGGGGTCATAAAAATCTCGTCACAGTCAGGTTTGGAGCGCGCAATTACTATATTCGAACATTCATCAAACTCCTGTAAGTTATGTTTATGTGAATAAACGATTTATTTATTTATTTAAACAACCACAGAGAACGTCATAAGGCTCGATCTCCCGTTTTCGCTATCTCATCCAGCTGGATTACATACTACTGACCGAAAAATGTATAAATAAACACACTGAAACTCGGTGCACATGTACATATTTAACCAAAAAATCACTTATTTTTTCTGAGTTGTGTTTTTAACAAACATTAAGTTTAAATTGCGACGAGTTTTTCATGGCTTCATGCAACTTGTTCATAGGTTTGAAACTCATTGTTGCTCTGTGTTATTTATGCACTTAATTGTATACTATCAATTAGGTACTTATACAGAAGACGGAAAAAGAATCTGATATATAATTGTTTTTAATAATAAGTCTTGAAATTACAGTTGTCACTATATCCATGAAGGTGTTTTATAGCACGTTATAAAAATTATCCATAACGATTTTATAGTATGTACATAGTACCTAGGTTATGCCATGTGGTGCCGGCTCTGAACTGAACAGAATCACCTCATGTCTTTCTCGTGGGTATCGCAAGAACTATGGGTTTAGGGTTAATGTGTATTGCAATTATTCTTATTCCATGGTGATACAGTATTCTGAATGACTCTCAAAGTTTTGTCAGACATGGTGTAAACGGCCGTTTTTTTACGACCGTGTTCGCTCTGCCTACCACGCAAGGGATATAGGCGTGATAAATGTATGTATGTAATAAAAGTTGTTCTTGTTTTCAGCAAATTTCGGGTTTTCAGTAGGCAAATTCACAAATAAACTAGATACCTACAAAGCTATTTCGTGTCGGACAGTTACAACATTTATTTCCCGTGGGTATTTAAAATCTCTTTCTCTATAAGCATTTTACTCACATTTCCGTTTCAAATTCAAAAATCGTGTCATACATTACGGGAAAGCAAGGAGGCAGGTATGTACCGCAAGGCTCACTAATTGGGCCTACATTGCTTCCTTTGCATACGAAGTGCCTCACGCATCCATTTAAAACCAGTCGTGTACTTGTTACTAATTGGAGTAATGGTTTCTGAATGTAATTTGAACAAATTAACGATACGAGTGTAGGAAAGCGACAATACGTTGACCTAAACGTTGTAGGGAAAACCGTCACACGAGTTTTGCACAATTATAGAGAGACGAAGAGATCGTTTTACTGGAAGGCACACCGGACGGCGTATATCGTAGATACATATAGTACCTACAAGTTAAGATATTCGTAGCAATTATAAGGTACTTAAGAATTGAACTGATACCAAGCTATCGTCTATGAGAAGAAAATAATGATCAATTTAAAAATTAACTCAGATGACCTACTTTTGAACGAAGAATTTATCAGAACATTATGAAACTTGTACTCAAGCCTACGAAAAGACAATTTTTAGGGATGCCTAAAGAACCATCGATTGCCCGAGGTGGTCAGCCAATGCGATTTCTATGATCAGAATCAAAGCGATACTTTACCTACTTTCTGAAAGAGATGTAAACGGAGGAAAATGATAACACATAAGTAGTTCCTATGAGCTTATCATTAGCTTATAAGTCATCAATTTGTTAAGATTTGTTTAAAACATAGTCTTCTTCTTCTTCTTTTCGTGTGGGACACTGAGTCGTTCAACGACCCCTTGAACCCTGGCGTCAGAGTTTTTCAACCGCCTACTGCAAGGCCTCTGACATGGTTGTGTAACGACCGCCGTCATAGACAGCAACCGGGACCGACGGCTTAACGTGCCCATCCGAAGCACGGAACCATCTTACTTGCGGACAATCAGGTGGTTCAGCCTGCAATGTCCTAACCAGACTATATGGGAATAAATTCACAAAGTGATAAATATCAACTTTGTGAGTGACCCCACCGGGTATTGAACGCGGAACCTTTGCGTGGCAGGCAGGCATACTAACCACTGCGCCACATCGGCTGTCAATACCTACATAGTAAAAATTATTGTCACTTCCAGCACAACATAGGTCATTTCGCACGCGACAGCCGGCAAGAAAGTGAACTTTCACTCCTCTGTGCAAACTTATATGCTCCTGCGCATTTGATGGCTAGATCACACTGGTTTAGCGGTTATATCAATCAAGATACCGTGTGGTGCCGGCAGAGTAGAATAGCTCCACCCTCTCTCTTCCCGTGGGGGTCGTAAGAGGCGACCGAGGGATAAACCCGACCCAAACAGCCAGGGCCAAACGTATGGTGGCGGTCAATCCACCACAAAAGCATTCCCAAGGACAGGTTGACGACTGGTAGGCGACCGGTCGTAAAAATCAGCCAAATCCTTTTGCAACACGATTTTGTGTTCAACGAAACGTGTTGCGCCGACCCCAAGTAATTGGGATAAGGGCAGGAAAATAATGATGATCAATCAAGATACCCTCGCAAACTTCTCGGGCTTGGAGTGAGCCGCTGTAGCCCAGATGGCGTCACCAGTAAGGATGGCGAAGGTGGCTGGTTCAAATCCAGCCTGCAGAAGAAAATTTTGCAAGTTTTCCAAAAAGAAATGTATACCGAAGTCTTTTTTTGGGTATTGACAACAGATTTATCAATTTACCTTCCTCGTAGTTGGCAACACAATTTTTGCCTTTCATAGTGACAGTTTCTAGATATTATTATTAATGCAGTTTTCTAAGCAGTTTTCCATATTCTATTCTTGGCCTCGAGTACGTCTCATAGAATATGTAGATGGAGTGTTAACCTACTGTCGGATAGGGAATTTTCTCGGTGCATCAGAAGTCTTTTGATGTAATTGGAAGGTTCTAGATTGGACGGACCTTTTTCTAGAATGAAGAGTGAACTTGGTCAAGAATAAAACGATATTTCGTTTGCTTAAGAATCCTTGATACGAATTCCTTAATCTTGATACGAATTCAAACATAAACACAGGTTTAGATCTAATTAGACCATCAACATTTCTTTTCATAAAAACTTCATGCTAAAGATTATCTGAAACGTTTGAACATAGACAGATAGTTGGTATACAAAACTTTAATTAGGATAGGTACTTAAGTATTTTTATTATCATACATATCACAGGTACCTATTTTTATATAAAGGCTGCTAGGCAAAAAATTTCTTCAAGAAATGCACTCGAAAAGCGAAAATTTTGAAAATATTTTTCTTCTCCTTGACCGATTTGTACCAAAACTTTATCAAGCGTAGCCACATTCTTGAATGCAGCATAGAATTTTCTCCAGTATGGGGTTTTGGAGAAACTTTTGTATTATGTATAATGTGGAGCTTCATTTTGTAGTTTAACTGTAGTTAAGATACGTATGAAAACTGGAGGTACAGACTTTCTAAATTTTAAAACCGTCCCGTTGTTTAGATTCAGGTTTCCAGTAATGAACTTAGGTATCATTAAAGCTTCTTGTCGAGTACCTATACCTATCGTCACAAAAAAGAGTTTACAGAAGGATCACTCGACCCTATTCAGGATTCTCGCGATTCTCATTTGTTACATAGACAGGGTTGCTACATTAAAAGAATCTCAAAGTATAAGAATATCAGCACTTTCCGCTACTAAGTTTAGAACCTATGAGTACTACGGATGATTGGGTAAGTAGGAACAGAAAAGAGGTTAGTTGGTCTGCTGGTGTGATCGGGGCGGTAATAAGGCCGCGGGCTCGTCGCCCCGGCGCCTTGTCGGTCGACGCCCTACAGCTATTAAGTGAATTAAACTACCTACATGTTTGTTTATGTTTATGGAGGCATGTCAAAAAGTGCGTGTTTTCATTCTTAGCGCACCAAAAAATGCATTTTTATTTGAAGCATTTTTCTGCCATTTTCCGAAAGTCAGAAAACAAATTGCTGTAGGCAGGTATACACTTTATTATATTGCTTGACTAGCTGGTGCCCGCGAACTTCGTTTCGCCAAAAGGGAAGTGTAGCCAACAGAACAATGATCAGGACGTTTATCTTCCATCATACCAAACATCACAAAATATCGCAAACTTTAACGGTCGGTATAATTTATCAGTCTGAATTTACTTTAAAAACTATATTGGATACTGTACCACTCAAGTTTTAAGAAAAATAAAAGATTTTAAATTTTTGGTTGGTAACCATACACCTACAAACAAACCAGGAACAAAATTAATTTCTTAGGTAACGCTGATTAACCTGATTAACTACGAAACCCCATTTGTGGGTGTGTCTGACACGTTCTTGGCCGGTTTTTTATTTTGCTATATTATTATGTTGGTGTACGTGTTCAAATCTCGAGTCCAATATGGATGTAGTAAAAAAGCAACTGCAAATATAGTAAGGAGTGAACCAGTTCAAGAAACTAAACAAATTTCCCCAAGGAACATATAAAAAAAACCTGCCTTTTCCCTCGCATACAAATTTTTAATGAAAAAAAGTCAACTGAAATTATTTCAAGGAGTGAACCCGTCCATAAAACTGAACAACTTTCCCTAAGGAACATAAGTCGAAAAATGAAAAAAAAAATGGCCCTCCCGTACAAACTGACCCGGCCGGCCAACACATTTTGTATGGGTGGTCCATATTTTTTTTTTCATATTTCGACCTATGTTTCTTAGGGAAAGTTGTTCAGTTTCATGGACTGGTTCACCCCTTAAAATAATTTCAGTTGATTTTTTTTCATCTTATAGGTACTTAACTTATTCCTCTACCGAGTCTACCGCAACGAAATATCGATTTCCGTGCATACTTATTTCAAGTATAGTGGCAACCCCCCTTTTAGGGGTAGATTTTTTTTAGCCTTAGCCTATAACCTATAACCTGGTCGGTAACCTTCCCATCATTTTGGTATAATTTGCATCAAAATCGGTTCAGTCGTTTTTGCGTGATGCTTTCACATACAAACATCTAAACAAATAAACAGATAAACAGAGAAACAGATAAACATCTAAACAGAAAAAAAATCTAAAAATTGCTGAAACGTGTTCTGTTATTAATTTTTAGTATCACCAAACACTTTTTTTTTGAAAATCTTCTATGTACAGACTTTCGACCCTCTACAACTTTATTATATGTATAGATTAGATTTATGGGCTGAATACGGTCACGAGACTGAATACCAAATTTTAAGACACTTCTCGAATTTGGTAAACAACACCGCCGCAAGTAGTAGTGGCACTAGTGGCATCAAGTTGGAAGTGGCGTCGTCGGCAGTACAGTTGCCGAAAATTCTGCAAGTTTTCCAAAACGGTCACGAGATGTTTTGTGATATTTTCGTAACCCCATCTACGTGTGTTTATGAATGTACGAAAGTGTTTGTGAACCGTCCGAGACTGCGCGCGGGGTGCCTTATTACTACAGATGACTCACTCAGTACTAGCGACAATTTTGACGTTGACTGACGCTTACTGGAATAAACTGGAATCTCAGAACACTAAGGTGATTAAGAAGATGGTTACCACGAACATCATACTTCTTGGATTGCTTAGAATAATATATCTACGTTTTTGTATCAGGTTTTAAATCGCGGAATTTTCGGTTTGTTTAGTGTCGAGAATGAGGCAGTCTATCGAACCGAGCCAGTCGTAAAATTTTTAATTGTTTAGATATGACATCAAATTTTTTAAACATTATAATTTTCTATAATTTAATGCAATATTTAAGCACTGCAAACAATGCAAGTTATTCCGCCTTGGGTGCCAAATATTTGATACTATTATCCAACCAAACTCAAATGAAAATTCCGTGACTAAAATTAAGCAATCTTACTCGAATTGATTCTAACACTTATTCTACTCTCTACTTACACTCTACTTCGCAACCCGCGGGTCCTTGACCTCCACAGCCACTTCCGGCCTGCGCACGCGCCGGACGCCGTACCACTTCCGGTTTAGAACATTTGAGCAAACTGAGACGGTTATGGAGCATTGGACTGTTGGGTAACAGATGTCAGCTGAGCCAATACGAATTTCATAAGAGGTATGTATAACAAGCTGATGTATTAGGGACAAAAACCCGACTGCCGTAATTTCAAAGATTTGCGTTTAATATCCGCCATTTTGAATTTATGAAATAATAATATAGCCAGCACTTGCGCTACTGAAACAAATCCAATGACACCTCATAATAAACCGTTTGGACTGTAGTCCGTGAAAAAGAATTTCTTTTCCTCATACATACGTAGATCCTTCTGAGGCAGTCGGGTAAAAAACATTTGTGTTAATCTCTTAATCTGTTCTGTTCTTTTCTGTTGCACATAAAGGTAAAAGGTACATTACTATTTTAGTTACCTACCAATTTCTCTTTGCAAGACTCTTTTCGTAGTGCGTTCTTGGGGTATCAGAAAGCCTTTGAGACTGTCGATCTTACAAGGGTTGAGAGACACAAGTTTTGAATGCAGTTTACCCAAAATCACCGTCAATAAAGACACCTGAGGCAGGTCTATGATCTACCTACGCCCAACAATGATGATTTTAGAAAGATTGTATGCTTAAATCTTGGTTTAACCGTGTTCATTGTTTTGTTATTTAGAACATTAGGTATCTTTCCTACACTGGAACAAGTATTACTCATAATGCTGCATAGTTGCTCTTCCCATATCTCCGATGATTCATGGTTTAGCTTGAACATGCAGGATCACAGATTACGAATCGTTCCGCGATATGTAGTCATCGAGTACGCCTAAAAGTAACAGGATACTTATTTCAGTACTTACTATAGGTGTGTAATCCAATATTCTTTTGCGAAAAGACATGCATCTTTCTGCTAGTGAAAGTATATCTTTATTTGGTTGATTTGTTAAAACGCAAAGAAGATTAGACGAAAGTTCGTGTATTGGCTGGCACTCTCTAAGTGTCAAAAAATTTAGTTTTTCAGTTTCGTGAGTAGAACACGCCCTTAAAACATTTGTTAAATGAACATAGATGAGTAAATTGACATATAAAGTAAATGAGAATTGTAGAGTTAAGCCGCAGAATTTTAAAGGATATGAAATCAAAGATTTGACATGTTAGTTGTCATAATCCGATATTTCGATCCGCAACGAAACGTGTACAGATTCTGTAAAATAGGTAAGTATCTTTGATTCGAAGACTTTGCAGTCAGTTTTTATTTTACGTTGTATAATGTAAGATACTGTTTCGAAATACGACGTAAACAGACGTAGGTACCACTACTGGCCCAGATGGACACAGTAAATTGTATCAAGGATAGTTTATCACGTGCGCTGAGTCATGGTGCGTACGCGCAGGTCAGAGCAAAGAGTGTTGCAGAAGATATTCTACAAGCAACAATCTATATCACAGCCTATTGAGTCCATTGCAGGACGTTGGCCTCCCCCAGGGAACGCCATAAGGCACGATCTCCCGTTTTTGCCATCCAGTCGCTACCAGCCGCCATTTCTGCATTTTTGTGAGTCATGTTGCCCAGTACCCTACCATACCATAAGAGCCATAACAGTCCGCTACTGGATTTCGGCCTCCCCCTATCAGGGGGTATTGCCATACTCACCACGCTTGGCAGGCGGACTGGCAAGCGCAGTGCAATATGTTGCATTTGAAGGGAATGATTATTGCTTTTTACGACACTGAAGTGTAAATTTTAGGTGATGCTATTCTAAACCGGTATCACATGGTAACTGCCAAGTGTGCCATATAAATTGCTTTAGGGTGAGAATCCACCAGAGCTGTGCGAGGTAGCTAAGCGGTGTGCGAGGAAAAAATCCACCAATAGAATCACTTCATTTTCCTAGCCTCGCTCAGCTCAGCTCTGGTCGAATAGGGTTGAGCGAAGCGAGGCCATTCTACATACAAAACAAGCGAGAAATGTGTGCGAGGGATGTGTTGCGAGGAATGTGTAGCGAGGAATGTGTTGCGAGGAATGCGTTCCGAGAAATGTGCTGCGAGGTTTCCACTACATCGCATTCCCCCCCGCTCACACATTACACAGCTTGGCAACGCATCCTCGCTCCGCACATTAATGCGCATTTTGACAGCTCCGCTACGCATCCTCGTACGACACATTTTACTCGCACAGCTCTGGTGGAAACCCCTACACATTTCCACAGCACAGCTACGCATCCTCGTACGACACATTTTACTCGCACAGCTCTGGTGGATTCTCACCCTTATACCTAAACATGTTCATTCACGTGGGAAACAACCTTTAATGCAGGTTTCGGAAACTGAAAATACTCGTGTACAAAATTAAATTCAATTGTTTTTGTATTTAAATAGAAAATATCGAGTGTTCTTGTGCCTTACGCTGCGCGTATGCCCATTTACCTAACAAGAGTTTTTCACAGCGTCATTCGGGCTCCCTAAACTTCCTTTCGTATCACTCCCTTGCTCTGAGACGCGCTACTAACTGTGTCAACTGACGTGATCGTGGTTGTACGCGACCGAAACTATGAATGGGTTCTCTACCTGCCGTGTTTTTCCAGGTATTGTGTTACTAAACAGGTAAATTTGTACGACAATGTCAATCGCTTAAGCTTTTTTGGACGGATTTGAAAGTAAGTGCTTTGAAATTGCATGTTGAGAACGTGTTAGAGAAATGACGTGACTCAAACTATTTTGTGATAGTACCTCTAAGTTCAAGTGATTAGTTACTTAGAAAGGTACTGAATTAGTGTTTTTCTCATAATTTTTTTCTTTAAATTTATTTTTGCCGGCTTCTGTAACATCTACGATATGGGTTTTATACTTAAAGTGACTTAACTTTTACTGCGTTTTAAGACAATTTTGATGTCATTTGTAAATTCGTACAGATAGAATGAAAGTCGCATGCGGAAAAGCTTTACCTATTCTAGTATGTACCTAACTACAGTCGGTTTCATAGTAAAACTGCGACGTGTGCTGCCATCTACCCATAGCTGGAGTAAATTAAGTACTAGCTAGAGAAACCTGAAACCGTAGCAGACTGTAGCAAAACTTATTACGACGTAGCCTGTGAACAAATTCAAGGACTTCAAATCCTAATTTGACTCGGCCTACTTCTTCAATGTTGATTGTAGCGTAGTTGGTGTAGATATAAATAGGATTAGCTGATACCTTGAATGTAGTATAAATAGAATGATATTTTAGGTACCTACATCATATTTGACATTACGTTTTGGAGCTACGAAATACAAGGATATTTTGACCTTTAGAAATAATTAAGTAAGTGCCTACACACACAGATACTCATCATATTCGTAACAAAATAAATTTGACTAGAGGCCTTTGTCAAGAAACACACGTAAAGTCTGTTTGTGCGTTATTTTTGCGCTGCGTAACGCATGCGTTGGGACAATACGAATGCAATCTTATTCTCATATCATATCATATATGGTTTATGTCAATCAAATGCATCCGTCAACGCAGCGTTTTGCGATACTTTTGCGCTAGCGGATTCGTCTGTCAAAGCGTTTTACTTATGAAAAGAGATGGAAAATCGTATTTTTCAAACGTAACGGATAGCGCTGCGTAAAAATAACGGATAAACGGATGATATGTGTGTTAATCGTCTAATGGCTTATTGCAATCAGAACTACCGCTAAAAGACAAAAAGTAATCCTAATTGCTCATCAACTCCACCACCTTTCAGAAGTTACCGGTGTTTAGTAAGTTATCCACTCAATAATCAAACGGCATGCGCTCACTCCATTAGAGGAAATCGCAAACAGACCAATCCGCTTCCCCCACCCTCTGTTGCGGATTCCACCACCCACAACCCCACCCTGTCCCACCCACCGGCCTCCCACTCCCACCCGCCACCCCCCACGGCCGCTTTCCGCGCATGTGTTTCTAAAAACCGGCGAATTTCCCACCCTCTCGACTTCCTTACTCAATCAGTTAAAAGTCAGCATCGGGAAGAAAAAATGTGTAACCGCACTGAATTTTACATTACCTTTAGATTTTTGTTGTTCTTTCTGTTTAGTTGGGTAAATGTTAGGTATCGAATCGAATAATCTTGTACCTAATGTGATATAAACAGTAGGTTGATTCTGAACTTGACGAGATTTTTCAGCCTTGGTATGATAAAGGTCGTCAACTGGTAGGTACTTAGTTCAATATGCCTAGGGCTCATTGTTTAACATTCTTGGGCATTTTACTTAAACATACTTTGGACTGTGTTAGTTCTTATTCTGTACTGTGGCAAAGTGAGTCGAGTACATCAAAACACGATTTTTAAACGGTATTCAAAAGAGTAAGTGCCAGAATATTTCGTCTGCGGCCATTGCTCCGCTCATAACTTGGTTTTCTTTGTTGCTAACCAGATATTTCTTTCACGGTATAGGTAGGTACTTGATATTTACCTCGGAATTTAGAGTAAAGATCTTCCCTTTACCTTCTTTTCTCACTACACCATCCTATTCTTCCATAACTCCTACCGTCTCCTCCAACATCTTAAAGGTCGTCTGAAACGTTCTGATTCGTTCGCGTCTGTTCCCGACAACATTTGAAATATGTAGGTAGGAGTGTATTTACAGATATCTTTTTTCACAGTACCTAAGTCCTTGATAGTATGTATTTACTAAGTAGAGTCGTGGTAGAATCTTCTAAGTTATTATACCATGCTACTCGCCCAAAATTTCTGCCGCCTCCGAAGCGTCTTAAAGACGGCCTGCAAAAGTGTTCGTGTCTCTCCCCGTTAATATTTGAAATATGTAGGTAGGAGTGTATTTATTGATATTTTCTTTAACAGTACCTAAGTAATTGATAGTATCTATTTACTAAGTAGAGCAATGGAATAATCTTCTTGCTGATAACACCTTACTCGCCCAAAATGTCTGCCATTTCGAAGCATCTTAAAGACGGCCTGCAAAAGTGTCCGTGTCTGTCCCCGTTAATATTTGAAATATGTAGGTAGGAGTGTATTTACAGATATGTTCTTTCACAGTACCTAAGAACTTGATATACCTCTATACCAAGGAAAGCTTAGTAGTAGTAGAATCGTCTAACTCATTTTACCATGCTACTCGCCAAAAATTTCTGCCGTTTCGAAGCATCTTAAAGACGGCCTGCAAAAGTGTCCGTGTCTGTCCCCGTTAATATTTGACATATGTAGGTAGGAATGTATTTATTGATATTTTCTTTAACAGTCCCTAAAAACTTGATATGTACCAAGGAAAGCTTAATAGTAGTAAGTAGAATCGTCTAACTCATTATACCATGCTACTCACCCAAAATTTCTGCCGTTTCGAAGCATCTTAAAGACGGCCTGCAAAAGTGTTCGCGTCTGTCCCCGTTAATATTTGAAATATGTGGGTAGGAGTGTATTTATTGATATTTTCCTTCACAGTACCTAAGTTCTTGATAGTATCTATTTGCAAAGTAGAGTAGTGGTAGAATCTTGTGGCTCATTATACCATTCTACTTGCCCAAAATGTCTCGCCCAAGACGGCCTGCAAAAGTGTTCGTGTCCCGTTAATATTTGAAATATGTAGGTAGGAGTGTATTTGTACATATTTTCTTTAACAGTCCCTAAGAACTTTATATGTACCAAGGAAAGCTTAATAGTAGTAGAATCGTCTAACTCATTATACCATGCTGCTCGCCGAAAATTTTTACCGTCTCCGAAGCATCTTAAAGACGGCCTGCAAAAGTGTTCGGCGTTCGTGTCTGTCCCCGTTAATATTTGAAATATGTAGGTAGGAGTGTATTTATAGATATTTTCGTTGGGATCCGGGTGGCGGTCGAGGGTCTCGAGATTTATGGCAAGCGGGAGAGTCCCATCTAACTGGGCTCCTTCAAGGTGGGCCGCAAAGTAGCAGCGGTGAGAGGGTGGAGATTTTTCTGAGCATCGATTAGGATATAGGCGGTAGCTTCAGCAATTTATTCAGTGTAATCGAACTGAAAAAACAAACAAATTGTTATAGCCACAGTTTTACCTATTATTTTTTAAAAACAGCGTGCGTCTATTGACTCATCATTTGATTTATATTCGTTAATTAGATTTTTCTTCTGTCGTGTAGGACCCCGAGACGATTGTTATTTTGTGATGAAGGCAAGGCAGGTACCTATGCCTGCATTTGTCTGCTATCTCACTTGTAGAATGATGATGCAGATGTAATCCCTAAGGTTATGAGTTTCAATGGCAATCCCTTGAAATTTCGTCCCATTTCTTCACTATCTATTTCCCGGTAACTACCTTTTAGTAAATGTCTTGGATACCTATTTGTATTATTGGTACAAAGTTTGAATTGCAATTTGACTTTTTTTTATAATTTTATTTGGTCTGTAGATAGAGTTAAGATAGCTACATGGATACCTGAAGTATTAAAGAAAATTAAAATCCGCTACCTCCCATTACTTGTCTAGCACACGAATCTCGAACGCCTCACACCCTTGCTAGCTAAGGGCAACTCATTTTGCGCCGTACTATCTACGCTCCGAGATATTTTTCCCGTAATGCTATATTTAACAAGCAAATTGGAAATACTAGCAACGAACCGAATTCACTGAAAGATGCCTCCGAGGAAATGCTCAAATTCTGGAGCTTGTGATAATGTTGCTTTGAATTTTTGGACGTTACCAATCTTTGGTTAATTTTGCAGATGATTGACAAATATAAACAGCTCAAGTTGTTCTTCAGTTTTTTGAAATATCTTGCAGTAAACTTAACAAGTTGCTAGTTGAAGTCTAGTAACACATTGTCTTATGAGTCGTAAACTCACCTGCGCAATCGTAGATTTTAGTGTATTTTTGATGGTTAGAGATAGATAGAGCGTCATAGTAGGTATTTAAATATATAATCTGAAATTTCGTGGTACAATAGGTAGGTACGCAATTTTCTATGTATTTGAAATCATATAATGAATGAGAATAGTATACAAAATTCCGTGGCATAGAGGTAAAGCAGTCGTTTTTGAATTCTTAACCACCTTGAATTGAATTGAAAGTATACAGATAGTGGCAAAGACTCATAATTTACATACTACTGAAAAATTTTAGACATCTGAAGCATTCTATGATTTAATAGATACTAAAAGAAATATAAAACAAAGAAATCCACTAAATTTAAAAATAAACAGCCATTATAGAGGTCAGAGTTCAACAACAGGTGATAAATCAAACATCAACCACAATGCTGTTGACATTACGAACAAAGTTGCCAACAAGTACTTAGTTGACGAGTTATAGCAAAACGCTTTGTCTACAAAGACATATTATAGACCAACCAATTTACTAAGACACGGAGTTGGTTACTCTATGGTATGGATAGGAGGGTCTTTGGGTAATGGAGATGGTATCATCGTGCCAAGTGTTTGAGCATATAAAAAACTATATCAGGCAAGCTGCAGTCGCACGTGGCATAGTCCTTTCCGCTGCTCATTTTTTTTCCCAAACCAGGTAATGATTTTTTTGACAGAATGTTTTTGGAAGATTCTAGTCGTGTTTGAGTTGTCTTTCATTCAGGTACAGCACTTCCCACGCCGGCGAATAATATATCTTTACCTGTCTTACGCCGATTTAGATGAAGTAGATACATAGATTATGTCTAGTGTCTGCGGCAAGTAATTCTGTTGTCAAACACAGAAGTCGTGACTTAGAAGTGCTAGGAATGCTATTTAGCTTTTGCGAAGTAGCCCAATGGTAAATATAAGGGTAAATCATGTATCTATCGGTGTGCCTCCTTTCTTGTGTCTAGAGATGACGCAATTCGTCAACATTCATTATGTGTGTCTGTCTAAATCGTTTTGCCAAGTTCAGACTTTCTTTGCAAGTTGCCATGCATAACAATGTATATTTTGTGACTGATAGTTATGTAGGTACATGTAGGTGGGTATATTTGACACTTAAGGAAGATTCAAACTCAGTGTATTAAAATATAATCCTCTTTGGCACACATTGACCATACAATTTCGGAATGTCATCACCTCGAGGCAAAATCGGAGCATTCGTGAACACTATAATTTGGCCATTTATACATGAACCGTCGGGTGCAACATTCCGATCCCGATTCCCTAATGTGGTCCTTTCTTTCTGTTTTACTTTTTTACTTCCTTTTTTGTCGATCGTCGGGGGTGCGGTGTGTTACCAAAAGGCTTTTTTTGTTGTTGTTCTGGCACAAAAGGTGGCCGTAACGGTATCGGTAGCCTGTATGGTAGGTAAGCATCTATTTCACTAACCCTGCTCTGTCACCCTAGCATACATTGCTGATTCTCTTGAGTTCATTGTAATGACACCAGTATGATAACAAGCAGTGAATGCCAAATCACCCTTTGTTGGCAGAGTAGCAAAGCAGCCACTCTAGGGTCTAACCTGCGTACGCGCAGAGTTGCTTGTATCTTCGTATCATTGGTGATGGTTGTCAATGGTGGGAGTTGATGGTTATCGAATTGTTATGGTTGTTTGGATGAGGTTTTTACTTCGATGATGCTTGTGGTTTTGGTACAAAATTTACAATAAACAATTTAGAAATAAGCTATTGATCTGTACGGAAGACAGATCTTATTTTATTTGAGGATTCATTCACCAATGTAAAAATCACACTCAAAGTTACCTATTGGCTGGTCTATTATTTTGGGCAAAAACTTAAGTATTGGTATTTTAAGTTCTACTAATTTCTCTCTCCGGGAAATTCAGTTTAATGTCTTATTTTCATTATTGCATCGAGTAACAAATGAAAATATTCTTTCTTTTGTCATGTCTATGAACCCATTCTTGTAAGTGATACGAAACGATGCTTTTACTTCGAAACTGACTGAATAAACACTGTCTTGAAAACAATTTCAGCGAAGAATTGAGAGATCAAATATTAAAATTTCGTTAGTCAAGATGAGAAAACAAAACTGAGAAAAGGTTTTGCTGAAAGAGTTACCTAGGTACCTAATTTGAAACAGATTTTAAATATTTTAAAACGTCGCAAAGTGCAGTAATATACCTACAATAAGTTATCATCAGTGATATTTTCGAACTCGAACCGATTGAAGTTTTTATTTAAACTAATGTTACAACTTGAGCAAAGAAATGTTTGATGTCATATTTAAACAATCTGAAATGAAGAGACATAAATATACCTTAAAAATGTGTTTTCGTTCATACATACATCGAAATTTTGTGTATAATCTTCTTCTTTTCGTGTGGGACACCGAGTCATTCAACGACCCGATGAACCCTGGTGTCAGAGTTTTTCAACCGCCTACTGCAAGTAGCAGGCCTCTGACATGGTTGTGTAACGAACGCCATCAAAGACAGCAACCGGGACCGACGACTTAACGTGCCCATCCGAAGCACTGAACCATCTTACTTGCGGACAATCAGGTGTTCAGCCTGCAATGTCCTAACCAGACTGGGAACAAATTCACAAAGTGATAAATATCAACTTTGTGAGTGACCCCACCGGGAATTGAACCCGGAACCTTTTCGTGGCAGGCAGGCATACTAACCACTGCGCCACATTGGTTGTTGTATAATAAAATAATAATTGTGTATAATAAAATAATAATAATAGCCTTACAAAAACTGCTTTTTCGAACGTAAAAAGGGGTAATGAATTTAAGGTAGATTAACCAACACATACAAAGTCTCAATGCACTGATATATCACTATACTACAAATTAGGGAAACGACGCGTCACGCACGATTGAGATGATTTTGATGCTAACTGACGAAAGTTGGAAAAAACCAGTATCTCAGGGGAAGTCAAGGTAAATAAGAAGGTGGTTGACACGAACGTCATATAAATTGGATTTAAAATTGGCTCAGAATCATATGACTTTCTTTGTCAGATTTTGCAGTTTTGATATTTTTATACTTTGAGATTTTTGACAGTAACAACCCTGGCTATGTAACAAGTGCCTTACGCAAAAATCTGAAATAGGGCCGAGTGAACCTTCTGTAACCGTACCCCGTAGGTATTGGCCACAGACAGTCTAGACTTCAGACTCAGACTTCGGCAATCCCCAGTAGATAGGAGATCCCAGTACGACCCCTCGATGTAAATAAATTAGCCTCGCCAGACATTTTTAAACACAAGTAAATTAGTGTGTTTTTGATTAAGATTAAGAAGGGTGGGATCGGATTACTGTAGTTTTATGGATTGGGTGGGCTTTTGGGAGAAGTGATGTTCTCTAGTGGCAGAAAAGTTACAACAGTCAATAAATAACCAATATTTTGAAGCAAGGTTCCAATATTAATTAATTATCTAATTCTGAATTTGGTATCGGTAAAATGCCAGACTCTACAAAATGTTCGTTACTTTTTTGTTGTAGTGTATTTTCTGCCATTAAAAAGTGAAATCAGCTGATTAATTTTGTGTAGAGATTATAAAAATAAAATTTTTGTCTTGTGGTTTTGGAGAAGGCTGTCTTTCAGTAACGGTTTCTTATTAAATTTCACTTAGTTTGTTAGTGTCTGCTCTAACTTTATTAACAAGCAAATGCAAAACGGTTGGCCTTTGATTCGAAATCTGTATAACCACTGACTGATTAGCGGTAGACCATGCTTCACTAAACACCGAACGAGTCTATAAATACACTGATATATTTCCGTAATCACAGCAGGAGTTCACCGGTTGCACCGGACTGGATCAGTATTTTTAAATTAGTAGAATTCCGAGGAGTAATATAGAAAGCGTAGATATGCTCCACCGACAAGAGCCAAGATCTTAAAGTACATATCGACAGTGGAAAGGCTATATCGCTTAACCGCCAATTTGGTAGTTTGGAGAAAACCACGATTAAAGTTTTATTTTTACTTAAAAAAATCATATCTTTTTTTCTATTGACATTATAAAGATAAAATTCAAATTATATTTTTTTATTTATGTGTTTTGTATATCTACATTGTTCAATTGTACTTTGCATCGCCGGTTTACGAATTAAGTGTCGCTTAAGCGATAATTACTTGATTCTTAAAAATGTACAGTCAAGCAAAAATCGCTAAACGACCAAGACATTGTACAAATACTGAAAAAGCTAATGACTCATATAAAATAATACTGGATTCACAATACATTTTCGATTACTAACCAACCAAATTTATACGTAAAGAGAGTATAAATTTGTCTAATAAATACCAATTACTCATATTTAATCCAAGAAAAACGGCCTTATGAAGTAATTAATTTTTATATTTTCCAAAATTATTACTAACTAGTCGGTATCCGTTCCTTTCGCTTCTTTCCTTACACTGCTAACTCCGACTTGTTGATTGGGTGGTTCGACAGTCCATTTTTTAGAAAGAGAAGCATTTTAGCATCTCTATACCTTAACTGAGCCATACTAAGCTTAGATTACTGAGCTCCCTGATTTCCACATTACGATTTTCAATCTCTTTGTACTAGCAAAAGCGCCCTATCATTTGATCAACTTCAATTATGGAGCCGTTTACATATTTACTATCATTGATGCGAAATAATGGCTATTTACATGAGGTACCTTCCTCCTCCAGAGCAGAACTTTGATGTCTATTGTCTTTCTGTTTCAGAAAGACAATCTTTCTGTAGTAGAAACGGTCCATCATGATGATAAACCATTTCCGTATCGCTTTCAGTTTAGCTGGGCTCCTGGTAGTCTACAGTGGGAACTCCAACCAGACCCTTGATATCCATGTGATAGTAGAAACACACCATCAAGCTACAAACTTTTACTTTTAGCTATTGCTGTATCTCCTATCCTACAGTTTAACTAGGCTTCTATCCAGAAGGAAAGCGCCTAAAGAGGAGTTGGAAGATCGAAGACTGATTCAAAAATTGCGACAAGCGGGACAAGGCTGCATTTGACATCGATTGCTGAGGATAGAGATGAATGGAAAGAGCGTGTATTTGATGTGCGTGAAACTCACGATGATGCCTATTTCTCTGGTTTCACTAACAAAGGGCAGAAATTGCCAGCCTCCAATTCTACCTTCACTTGTATCGACTTGTGTAGCCATGTAAAGTCTTTCCTCTGACACTGAATAAATCGTCTGTCGCAGGCGTTTGAGACCAATGATGATAAGCCAGAGAGGTGGCAAGCTGATACGAAAGGGCGAAAAAAGAGGCTGACCTCAAAAGTTATGAATTCGGCATAGTTTTGTAAAAGATATACCCCCTCTAGATAATAAAGCCTCTCATATCATGGTTAAAATCTCTGGTGGAAGGTACCTCTATATCCTGAAGAAACAACCGTGCCATTGATTGTCTGAGCACTAGCCTACACGCCACCATACTTAACCGACGTGGAAGTCTCAGACAACAACTGACTCCGGACTCAAGTCGGCCGAAGTAAAGAAAATATGTGTAAATACCTTTCAGAAAGTGCTTGCCAGTGTGGTATAATATCACCTTTATCTATGACATATATTTCTGTCTTGCCCCACGTGCCCTACTACCTTCACACGCGAGGACTTGGAGAAAGCAATACTATTTGTGGCTCAGTATTGGTAGAAATATATTTATAGCTCTCTAATTGAGTGAAAAACAGGACTAAGCTCCCGGTGGTCTACATCAGGTACTCCAAATCTTTAATTTCTGTTGAAGCAGCACATCAAACTGAACAACTTGTACTTTGAAGCCATATAACTGTAGCTCTTATAGTTTAGCTTGACCACCTAATGGTTTACATCAGATATTCCGAACGTTCGATGTCTTTTATTCTTATTTATACCGGGTTCGGAATAACTTTAAAACAAGTTATTGACTGGTTAAGAATATTAATTTACTAACCTCACTATATCTCAGTAGAAGCAAGCAGTAAATCTGGTACAAATCCAAACGAAATGAAAGCACAAACAAACACTACTTTTTAATCACACGCGATTTAACAAACACGTCCTCAATGTGGCGCCTACAGCCGCGTACTGAGCGGTAACCGACGAGTTTTGACTTGTTCGGCGCGATCACGTGGTCTTACGCACACAAAAATATGCGGGTACTTTTCTTTCTATCACTTTTGTTTTAAACTAAAATTGCGTTATAGAAAAAGTGTCTTGCATTATCATTCAAATTTAGACTTATTTGCGTGCCAAACACTAAAGAAGCACCCTTTACTCTCACTAATTAAAAAAAGAAATCTTTGCTTCTTCCATAATTTCGCTAAAACATCAATGAAATGACTCAAACACAAATACGTAAATGTTACATATTGATCAACTTGGAATGAAATGCTGCGAGCATTATCGCTAAAGCGCCGGTCTGTTAGCCTTTAGCGTTCGAATAAAAATCGCTTAACTACCATTGACCATATTATTGCAATAATTTTAAATCACTTATCTCCATAAAAAAGTAGTAAAAGAGAAATCAAAAAACACTAATACTTATAAACAACCTATTAAGGGGTGTAAACGCCGTTCGTTCAAAAAACACGAAAAATTACGTCGCTTCAGCGATATGACCTATGAAATATTATTAAAAATTGAGCCGCTTAAGCGCCACAAAAGTGCTCCGATTTGCTTGAAACTTAAACAGATCGACGCAGAAAAAATCGCTGATTCTCGTGATATATATAACTTATTTTCGACCAAGGTGGCGGTTAAGCGATTTAGCCTTTCCACTGTCGATATAGTAAAAGATGTCCGATATTGCTTACGCCAAATAAGCCTGAGATACAGGATGATGCTAGTTCAGGCTTTATTGTAATAGATATTCAAGATTTTAAAATTAAGCTGTTTAATAATCTTAGTCTTACAATTTGGCAAACAAAGCACCTTGATTTTCAACTGGAATCTGTTAATTATTAAGGTATTGCGATAGTTGTGTGCATTGTAGAACGTTTGATACGAGTAGGTACGTTGACCATTCGTCACAGCGCAGTCCATGAAATATATGTTTAACATATCAATAACACATGAATATTACTACAAAATTATTCTCGCATAAATCCATTTCCTTTATAGGGTAGGGACGTAGTTTAGCAGAAAGGGCGCCAATTCAAATCCACCACCAACAACATCTAGGAACCACATTAATTTTTTTGAGGATTGAGTCCTTTCTGCTAAACTATAGGGTTCAAATCACATTCTTTGTGGATTGAGTCCTTTTTGCTAAACTACGTTCAAGGTACTCACAGAGATACCACTTAGTTTAGTTTCTAAATCCGATCAGATGTGGAGGTACTCTATAGATTCGTGTAGTAGAGCGTGCGATACGAGTTGTTACACCACGAGTCGAACGCACTAGTGCACGTGAAATAAAATTTCTACCGATCCAAAAATACGCCGCCTGATCGGAACACACGGAAATAACTCCGTTGTTCCAAAATTAAGAGGAGTTATCGCCCTCTGTCGGCTATTTTAAAACGCTTATAAAAATAAAATATTTGAATAGCTACGATTAGAATTTATAATTGTAGCTAGAATTATAAAGTTTGTAAAGGGTGTTGATCTCAAGAGTTAGATTTTTTTTAGGATTTTCGGGAAAGGTACCTATTTTGAACCGACGACAAAACAAAAGATTTTTTGAGCTTGTCAATCATTTCGGCTATAAACAAATCAACACGTTTTGTCGTCAAATTTGGACAAACAAACATAATCATCAAAGATCCTGTGACAACATGTTTCTCTAACTGCGGACAATGGTAGGCACAAGCACCCTACTGTGTCTACGGATGATGTTTCTACTATGGTGGCCTAGCCATTGTCCGGCACAGTTTCACCAATGAGCTTGTCAGAAAGTTAAAATCATGTTGACGATTGTCGGCAAAGTTGGGTAAACACAGGTCAAAAATTAAACCAGTTTCTTACTGGAGAAACATTTCTTGACCGATTTTACTGAAATTTAAACTATTTCTAAACCAATGAACCTCCTCTTCCATTACCATTAGTTTGGCTGGGAGAGATTTCTTCATTGAAATCAATGCACTATTTTTAAGATATACGAGGACAAACATTATAGGTACTATAATATAGGACACCTGCTCAGAAGATTACCAAATTTTTTTTCAATTCTACACACCTACATCTCCAGTACCTAAATAGGTAACCTCCATGCTATATCGGTTAAAAATTTTACAAACATGTTGACATATTGTCGGCCAAATCAGTCGGACAAACAAAATACTTAATCACCCCAGTTCCTGTGTCACTAATTTCTTTACACTCATCACCCAGACAATGATAGGCACATGCACCCTACTGTTCTACTGACAATATTTCTGCTAAGGTGGCCTAGCTGTTGTAAATAAGTTGTCACTTTCGGCAGGTTCACAGAAAAAAGCACGATTGCACACTGATTTCTTCACTGTCTGTTACCCAGACAATATAGGGACATGCATTCTATTGTTACAAAAAATGATGTTTCTGCTAAGGTGGCCTAACTATTGTAAATAAGTTGTAATTTTCGGCAGGATCACAGAAAACAGCACGATTGCGCACTAATTTCTTCATTGTCTGTCACCCAGACAACGATAGGGACATGCACCCAACTGTTTTAACTACTTTGCATGTTTTTTAGACCTACGGGGTAGTCAAAACAGTTATTGACAAAACGTCTTTAGTCACGGGTGACGATGGTATCCCGCTGGTTGAAGATGGATTGTTGCAACGTTTCGATAAATAGATGGCATTGTTTACAAATTAGGTAGGGAGTGCGCAACTGTGTTCATTGTCGGGTTTTCGACATATTTAGAACATGGCTTTTTATTTTTCTTTGTGTACGCTGCCAGTATGCTAATTTACTAATTTTAGGGATCAACTTATACCGGATTTACTTAGTAACAGTATGGAACACCGGAATATGCTGATCCCATGTAGAAGCATATACCTACTGACTACCGCACAGAAAAAATAGGTAACACAACATCAAGCAAGAGCCACATCTAAAGTACATTGCTGAACGTGGACCTCCTTCCATTGGATGAAGGGAATCTGCTTTAGATATTCATCATGCGTGGCTGACGGGTTGGTGAGCGCAGTGCAATATTTTGTATTCCAGGGAACGCTGATGCAAATTCGCTTCATTCAACCCTTACTCGCTAATAAATGATATGTATTGAATTAGCTTTAGCAAAACAACTTCAATTTTAAGTAGAACAAGATAAAGTTTTACCTGAATCCACAGCTAACGTAAGTAGTCAAGTTACATGCGGTTACAAATTTTACCGCGAACTTGATGAAATATGTACACAGGTAGAATAGGAGAAGTATTTACATACAAATCCTCTACAACGTCTTAGTGTCAGGCCACAACTCTGGTATGCTCCGCGTTGGAGTGTTCGGTTTCGCTTGTATCACACTCATCAGGCAACGAAACTTTGGCAGGCAGTGGTCATGTGGTGTTTTCATCAGGTGGTTGGTGGACTCGGTTCGGTGTCCCACACAAAAGAAGAAGACTGTCAATGTCACATTTCATAGCATGATTTTCTGATGACCTTTCGTCGTGTTGAAATAATGTCACCTTAATAAGTGGAATGTCCCGGTAAGAAAGTCGTTTAGGTAATGAGTTTCGCAAAATTCTCGCTAAATTAACGAGTGAGCTATACGCAAGTGATTTTTGATCTAGATATGACAGAGTACTTTATCTATTCTGTGCCAGACGTCCAGAGCGTTACTATAGTCCGTCCAGTTCGTGCGCGACCCTCCCTAGGGGTGACAGACGTTGGGGAGGGAGATGTCAGCGGGTAGCGGGAGGTGTAGCGGGGAAGGGAGAAGCGCGCATCCCCGCCGCACGTCATATTAAAATGACGTGCTTCCTCGCCCCTCCACCGTCTGTACCCCGCAGGAAGGTCGCGCACGAACTTGACGGACTATAGTAGGTACGAGTTATTTTCTTAATGACAATGTAAGTGACATTTCAGTAAAATTATAATTTATCATGTCAGGTTTTTTGAATTGTATCAAAACATATTTTTGCGACAAAGATAACCAAACATTCGTCCGCGGGATTTCAACAGGTGTGTCCCTACACTTACATCTCGGTTAAATTCTAATTTACCCCGTCAGGCTTTATAGCCTATTGACAAACATATACGACAGCGTCAGCCGAATTTTCCGCTGCGTATATTCCTTAAGTGTAACCCGACACTTACATCTCGGTTAAATTCTAATTTACCCTGTCAGGTTTTATGGATACTGTCTTTGTCGCAGTAGGTGTGTTCTAGATACTTAAGGATTCTAGTGATGTTGGAGTAAGCTTGACATGCTTGTAGGTATTTTGAATTTGAGAGCTTCAGAGATGTTTCAGTAACATCTTAACTTCAGTGTTGTAGATAGAGGATTAGGAACATTGTGTATGAGGTGCTTTTTCGAAGATTTCGTTAGTTAGTATAAAATTGACTTAGATAGGTATTTATTTTCTCTTCTTCTCTCTAGATTAAGACAAAAATAAAATTAGATCTAAGTATTATACTACATTTTTATTTAAAAAATATTTTTGTGTTAATTCCAAAATCTGTTCCATCAACCAAGAATGTTGGTCTATTCGTTCACAGTAGTTTACTAGCACTTGAGCAAAAATCTGTGGCATAAATGCGACCGATCATGTTTAGTTTCGTATCAAAAACGGTTTCGTACCTTTTTGAGCGGACGGTGCTGGCAACACTTTTCGGTCCGCCCCGTCTGTCATCTTTACGCTAGCGTTGTTGAAGCGAATTTTAGTTTTAAGTGGTGTAAAATTAAGGTGTTTTGGCGGTTTTCTCGTGTGCTATTTGCCACAAGCCATGGCTTCCCTGTGCGGTGGGGAAGTGAACCAAGTGAATTTTGGTTTCGGCTTTTTGATTGAGGCCAACGTGGTCGCCGGTAACATAACCTCACTTTGAGTCGTCGCTCGTCGTCGTCGTGGCTGCCGATAGCTACGTATTTTAATTATAAATGATTGGAGGCCAACGGGGCCGATTTCTCATTCGGAGAGAAATCTTTTAGTTATTTTGTGTTAAAAAACATTATGTGATGTCGAACTGTGAACTGTAGTGCAAATTGGAGGAAAGGAGTTCTAGAACGAGCGGATGTTCCAGCGCTGTGAGTTTAGGTTATTCCCTATTCCTGCGCTCCTAAAATATCCTGAATACCTGATTCCTGTCATACTTAAACTCACAAAGAAACGGCATCATCGTTTGCTCGGTAAGCAATTCGTTGCTGGGCCCTGTTTAAGTAGATTTTGGAAACAAGAATTTCTCGGCCGGAAACTTTCCGGAACAAAATTCTCTCATTAAATTTATTTTATTTAGCTATAGTAAAGAGCACTACGAATCGTAGTCAAATGTTGTTCGAGGCTGATCAACCATTTAGTTTTAGATTTTAAGATAACTTTAATTTGCTTCCACTGCGCTAAGATCAGCTTCGGAATCAAACATTTTTGGTAGCAGAGCGTGGTTGCTTTATTGCAACATAGTTAGCCGCAATTTAGTATTAAGCGTGTTTTTATATTACCCACATATTTTATTAATTTTGGAAAATATTGTTTCGGTTTTTTTGTGACTGTATTGTTTGCCTAGTGAACGGTACCTTATCGGTAAGGTCTAGGCCAGTCAACTAACATTTATTTTGTGGTATTTGTTTATTGGTTTTTCGTTTTATTAAGTCGAGTGTGTAAAAGTTGGTACCATGGCTCCTCGATCGCCAGGTATAAGGCTGCTATAAAGACAGAATTAAGGTGGTTTACTACCACAGCGGCAATGATCGGCCGCGAGGACCGGGAGGACGCGCTCTTGAAAAGTGCACTACAGGCAGATGAACGGGTTCGGGTTGTGTCGGAACACCTCACAGAGTGCCTCATGCTCCTTGAGGAAGCTCCTAACCCTGAAGATAAGGAGCTGGTTGAGGGCGATGTAAGCCAGTGCTTGGAGCTGGCACAGGACATTGCGCAGGCAGCTGCGGACATATCTAGGCGACGTGACGGAAAGGAAAAGCCATTCCGTGGTAAAGTGGGACAAGGATTACAGGTGCCTCTTCCGCCTGTTACGGTTCCAGTCTTTGCAGGCGATTACGCCGACTGGCCGGCGTTTGAGGACCTGTATAGCAGTGTGGTCCACACACGGACGGACATAACGCCGGCGTACAAGATGGCTCAGCTGATGTCCAGGCTACATGGAGAGCCTCATGAATTGCTGACGCATTTGGCTGTCTCGGATAGCAATTATGAGGTGGCGTGGAAGATCCTTACCGACCGGTATCGAAACAAGCGCCTGATTGTAGACAGGCTGTTAGACCAGTGGCTGTCAATACCAACCATAACGCGAGGTACGGACCTCCGCGAGAAAATCTTCCACCCAGTCAGTGTCGCGGTCAGCGCACTAGAGCGACAGGGTTTGCCAGTGGCGGGCTACGGTTATATCTTGGTCCACACAGTGCTTCGCCGCCTACCGAGCGAAATGGTCGCTCGATTCGAGCAGCTCCATGGGGGCAAGTCCTCGGACCACCTCCCGACCTACGAGGATCTGAAGTCGTTCCTCGAGGCCGAAAGCAGGCGAGTGGACGTCCAGGCTGGTGAAGCCCCACGCAAGGAGACCTCTGCCCTCGCCACCCGGAACGGCCGGGTGCACCGGCGCGAGGAGGCAACAGTAGGCAACCCAGGCGGTACAACACCGCATTGGAATCAGGGTGTGCCTACTGCAGGGAGACAGGCCACGGGGTGGCAGCGTGTCAGGAGTTTGCTGCGCAGCGGGTTCAGAGGAGACGGGGTGTGGCACAGCAGAGGCGTTGGTGTTTTCGGTGCCTGGGGCCGCATCAGGTGCGAGTGCCCTTCAAGCACCAACTGTAGGTACTGCCAGGGTGCACACCATCCGCTGCTTTGCATGAATCGCTCCGGAGACGCCGGGGCAGCGCTGGATCGGATCAGCGAAGGAGCCTGCCCACCAGGGAGGGAGCAACGCTCCCCACCCCCTCAAGGAGGAGCCCACCTCCGCCTCGGTCACAGGGACAGGCAGGGGGACGTCAACAGACGGAGCCCACTTACCCAAGGACGTGGGGACGATCCCCACCACGGCAGCAGGTGCCGGATTGGGGAAGAGCGGCACAGGAACGTGGCCAAGGACACCCATCCCAGGTACGGGATTCAACGGGCGGGTGTCAGGGGAGCACTAGGCAGCCACCAGGGTACATGCAGTATTCTGCGGGCTTGAGCCACCTGGTTGGGTCTCAAGACCCACGCATGCCCCGCCTATGCCTGAGTACCCGCGGCTACAGGCGCAACCTCGGTACGGACGTTTGCCGTCGGGGTACTATAGAACTCCAGCCATGGCCTTTATGGGCAGACCTCCCTACCAGCAGGAGTGGGACCCATACACAGGTTTGGGTAGTGAGGATACCCCGCGGGACGCGGCCTCACCGCGTTTAGATTCCCGCTAGGTAAGCGCCGCCTACTCATCAGCTTCGGCTCCCCGTCCAATCACGGTACTTTTGCCAACGGCTAAGATTTGGGTATGGGGATACGGTGGCCGGACCATTCAAGTAAGAGCCCTACTGGATACAGGGGCTCAGGGATGTATTGTATCGAGTAAGCTGGTGAGTAGGCTAGGCCTAAATGTACGGCCAAGTGAGGATGAAGCTGTAGGCATCGTGGGCCTAAATGTGCCTGACATTCGGGGTCAGACGAACTTTGAGTTCACATTAGGTAGCACATGTACAGGGTTGATGCCCGTCAGGCAGATTCGTGACCAGGCTACCTTTTCTCCCAAACCGCCCCGCTTTAGGTAGTTCGCGACAGCTCGCGGAACGGAGACTACTCGGAATGGAGCGGAAGATGAGGCGAGACCCAGCACTTCGGCAGAAGTATATAGAATTCATGCGGGAATATATTCAATTGGGCCACATGTCGGTGTCCAGCCTGGATTGGAGGTGTGTCGAGCATTATTACATTCCACACCTGGCTGTCTTGAAGTCACCTGAGGCGAAAATACGGGTGGTGTTTGACGGTTCTGCTCCTACCTCGAATGGTGTGTCTGTGAACCAATGTTTGCACGCGGGTCCTAAATTGAACCGGGACATTGTGGACATTCTCACAGACTTTCGTTTGCACCAGGTAGCGTTCGTCGCAGACGTCAAAATGATGTTTCGCCAAACCATGATACATCCGGATGACCGTCGGTATCAGCTGATTTTGTGGCGTGAGAGCCCAGATGAGCCGATGGTCACATACGAACTTAACACGGTGACGTATGGACTTAAGCCAAGTCCGTATTTGGCAGTACGTACGCTGCGAGAGTTGGCCGCACAGGAAAGGGTAAGATACCCTCGAGCCGCAGCAGTACTGGATCGCGACGTCTACGTGGACGATATCTGCACGGGTGCTGATAGCGTGGAGCAGGCGCTAATTCTACGAGACGAGCTGATCGCGATCATGGGTTCAGGAGGTTACGAGTTGCGGAAATGGTTGTCCAGTTGCCCAGAGCTCCTGGCCGGTTTGCCAGGCGAGTTCCATCAGGACCCGCACCTCTTTGAGAACCCGGACAATCCAAATACGTTGGGCATCCTCGGGGTGCAATATAGGCCAACGCATGACGTATTCACGTACAAGATCGAGCCCGACCTTTTGGAGAAAACTTGGACTAAGCGGTCGGTACTGTCGACAATCGCTAGAACGTTCGATCCTAGCGGATGGATCGCCCCGGTTACGTTCATGGCGAAGTGCTTTTACAAAGGTTGTGGCTAGCCAACTTAGGATGGGACGACCAACTCTCCGGAGAGTTGTTGAAGGATTGGCTCAAGTTTGTGACCACCTTACCAGGGATTGTGCACATCGCGATACCCCGCAAGTTAGTCCCATCGGTGGGATGTAAGGCTACCCTACATGGGTTTTGTGACGCCTCGGAGCGAGGGTACGCGGCAGCTGTATACCTTCGGACAGCAAGTTCAACGGGAACTGTGCACGTGCGTCTGGTTATGGCCAAAAGTAAGGTGGCACCAGTCAGAACTAGATGGACCATCCCCAAATTGGAATTGGCAGGGCAGCTCTTCTAGCGCGCTTGCTAAATCATGTAACCTGCAATCTGCGTGGTACCATCAACTTGGATGAAACGGTGTACGCGTGGACTGACAGTCGGATAGTTCTGTGCTGGTTGCAGACGTCGGTACATACACTTGAGGTTTTCGTGGCAAATCGGGTGTCACAGATTACGGGGTCGGAAACTCCGTTAGTGTGGAGGCACGTACCGGGAGAATGGAACCCAGCGGACTGCGCTTCGCGCGGGTGCAGGGCACCTGATTTGGTGAGTCACCCACTGTGGTGGGGACCTCAATGGCTAACTGAGTCGCCGCAGGAATGGCCATTCAACGAGTGCAGGGCGCCGCTTGGGCCACCTGATCGAGGTTTGCGAGTGAACGTGGGGCAACTCGTACCGAAGCCTAACCCAGCTTTCTTGCTGGAACGGTATAGCTCCTCGACAAACTTCTTGGGGTGACAGGTTGGATCAAACGGTTCGTGAACAACTGCAGGAAGCCTCAAGCAGAACGGAACTTTACACCTGTCCTCTCGCCTGCGGAACGGAATGCGGCTCTACGCTCATTAGTTAGAGTCGTCCAGGCGGAACATTTTGAAGAGGAGGTCAGGCTGCTCAGGGATGGACGTGGAAAGCTGAAGGGAGGAATTGTGCGCCTCAACCCATTCCTGGATGAGCAAGGTATGCTCAGGGTTGGAGGCAGACTTCGGAACGCTAGCCTGCCCTTTTCGGCTCGGCATCCACTGTTACTTCCAAAAGGGGACCCTTAGTTGAGCTCTTAGTCAGGGATCGTCATGAGAAAAACTCGCACGCGGGCTGTAATGCGCTATTGGCCATCCTACAGCGCGAGTTCTGGATCTTATCGGGACGACGAACGGTACGTAGCGTTGTGTTTAGGTGCTTGCCTTGTTACCGCTTGAAGGCAGCCACAATGCAGCCACAGATGGGAGATCTCCCACCGGACCGGGTGACGGAGGCCTGGACGTTTGCAGGTGTGGGAACGGATTTTGCAGGCCCTTTCATGGTAAAGGCATCACGCCTACGGAACGCAAAGTCTATCAAGGCGTACTTGTGCGTGTTCGTGTGCCTAGCCACCAAGGCCGTCCACTTGGAGCTCGTGGCCGACCTATCTACGGAGGCCTTTTTGGCAGCGCTGGAGAGATTTACGTCGCGACGAGGGCGACCAGCGCTGATCAGGTCGGATTGTGGTACCAACTTTAAGGGTGCTGATCGGTGTATGAAAGAAATTGTAACGTTCTTACGGGAGAACGAAGAAGCCATCAGCACGGGCCTCTCCCGTCAGGGCATTACCTGGGTGTTCGATCCACCAGCGTGCCCTCACTGGGGTGGTATTTTTGAAGCGGTTGTAAAGTCCGCTAAGACGCATTTGTTGCGCGTCGTAGGGTTAACAATTTTGACTTTTGAGGAGCTGGCGACCGTGTTTTGTAAAATTGAGGCTGTACTCAATTCACGTCCTTTGTGTCCGCTCAGCTCAGACCCAAATGATTTAGAGGCCCTGACGCCAGGGCATTTCTTAATTGGCCGCCCACTTAACGCCTTGCCGGAATATCCCTATACGGAGGTGAATAGCAATCGTTTGTCGCGTTATCAGTTGCTGCAGCAAATGACTCAAAACTTTTGGAAGCGTTGGTCGCTTGAGTACTTGCACATTCTGCAGCAACGCCTTAAGTGGACGGACAGGACTGAACCCCTGCATTGGGGATCTCGTTCTGGTTAAGGATGCCAACCTACCGCCACTGCGTTGGCGCCGGGGCGCATTCTCAACCTGTTTCCGGGTAGTGATGGCACTCCTCGAGTTGCAGAAGTTCAGGTGGGGGATTCAGTCCTTAAGCGAGCAGTAGCTACATTATCACGCCTGCCATGCATAGAGCGGACCGATGTGTCGGTCCGGGGCGGGTGAATGTTTAGTTTCGTATCAAAAACGGTTTCGTACCCCTTTGAGCGGACGGTGCTGGCAACACTTTTCGGTCCGCCCCGTCTGTCATCTTTACGCTAGCGTTGTTGAAGCGAATTTTAGTTTTAAGTGGTGTAAAATTAAGGTGTTTTGGCGGTTTTCTCGTGTGCTATTTGCCACAAGCCATGGCTTCCTGTGCGGTGGGAAGTGAACCAAGTGAATTTTGGTTTCGGCTTTTGATTGAGGCCAACGTGGTCGCCGGTAACATAACCTCACTTTGAGTCGTCGCTCGTCGTCGTCGTGGCTGCCGATAGCTACGTATTTTAATTATAAATGATTGAGGCCAACGGGGCCGATTTCTCATTCGGAGAGAAATCTTTTAGTTATTTTGTGTTAAAAAACATTATGTGATGTCGAACTGTGAACTGTAGTGCAAATTGGAGGAAAGGAGTTCTAGAACGAGCGGATGTTCCAGCGCTGTGAGTTTAGGTTATTCCCTATTCCTGCGCTCCTAAAATATCCTGAATACCTGATTCCTGTCATACTTAAACTCACAAAGAAACGGCATCATCGTTTGCTCGGTAAGCAATTCGTTGCTGGGCCCTGTTTAAGTAGATTTTGGAAACAAGAATTTCTCGGCCGGAAACTTTCCGGAACAAAATTCTCTCATTAAATTTATTTTATTTAGCTATAGTAAAGAGCACTACGAATCGTAGTCAAATGTTGTTCCGAGGCTGATCAACCATTTAGTTTTAGATTTTAAGATAACTTTAATTTGCTTCCACTGCGCTAAGATCAGCTTCGGAATCAAACAGATCACATCCAACAAACCTTACTAGGTCACCGATCCACCTAGCAACAAGCTATCCGTCAACTATAGTTATTTAACCTTAAAACAATAATGGCGGACGATGATAAATAAATTTTAATTACCAAGCGGCTGTGGCCACCGGAAAACGAGAGCTAAATAGGGCAGAGAAATGAGAAGCTACCTAATTGTAAATTAAAAAGTTCGCGAAGTTACGACACCACAGTCCACAATGACACCCCTGAGCGGGGTGAGATGGGGGGGAGGGGGAAACCCCCCTAACGGCAAGCGGGGTACATCCCCCCCCCCCCAGACGGGGGTGAGCCCGACACCCGTGGAAAGCGTGTGACATTTTGTTTTAAAATATTGTCCGCGCGAATACGTTCACGTGGATCATTTTTAATCGTTTGTTTGTTTTTCCCTTTTTTCCGGGTTAACGAACAAAGGGACTGTTTTCGAGCTTTCGTGTACGGCCATTTTGTAATTTCGTGATATCCGAATTTGTTACGTAATCCTAACGTAACCCGCTGAAAGTGTTTGTTTACTCTTCTGCCTTTAATTAAATAGTATTGCTCCTAAAACTATCCCATAAAAGCTATACTTTAGTCAAAACGACCGTTCACTAGAGATCGGATGCGACGAAGGCGTCTTAATTACCGTGTAGCGATAAGAAGCGCCGGCGCAAAGCGTGAAAGCTAACTGGTCCCGTCACCCGACTCATCTTTGCCACAGTAGAAACGAATCTCCTACAATTTCCTGCCTACTGGGAGTTTCTCGCGTGGTTTTGTAGGGAGATTTTTCCTACTGTGGCCGGTAAGGTACGCGCACCAAATATTGTCCCGTGTCAAGGCCGTCAGCTTTCCTCGCATTCCTTTCCCGTCGCCCACGGGGGTATCTCACGATCCGTTACGTAACATTTGGACTAAGATTCGGGCACGATTGACACACTATTGGTGCATTTACCTGTTGCAGTACATACCATGTTTAGATTACAGATTACAAGGCACTGAAACTTGGTTCTTTCTACAAAAAATAATCGGTGGGGCAGAGCGGTTGAATAGCTGAAATATGTACCTATACCTTATTTTGTCAATCACAAGAACAAATTAATTTAAGGCATTAAAATTATGGTAGGCTTAAAACCAAGCGACAGCGACAACGACGCGCGTCGTTGACGCTGTCAAATGACTGGTTTATATGGGGAACCAGAAAGACCGAGCGTAGGCGTCGTTGCGGCGCGCCACGACGCCGTCACGTTGACAGCGTGCTGAGAAGCTTAGAGTTTGTATGGGATGCGGTCGGGTTTTTCTACAAGACCGCAGCGACAACGACGCCGTCAAAATTTGACGTTGTCGCGACGCTTGGAAAATAAGGGTACCATTAGTCACCATCATGTAATGTAGAGAAATACATCCAAAAACCACTTTTGTTGAAAGTTGGTGTTCCACAAGGCTCTTCTTGTTTGATATCGTTCTAAATACCCCTCAGCTAAATTTGAGCCAAATCTAATGATATTTAGGGGTCGCTATGATTTGAGTTTTTTTTATATGGGATTTATATGGAACAAATTTCTCTTTGATGTTTTATATTGTAATAAATTATTTTTTATCCCATGTACATTTAAATCAGATAAGGATAGTTAGTTTTAATATTAATATCCAAAGGAAATGTTAAAAAAGTTGAATTTGAAAGCTACAGGATTTTTTTTCTGTGAAGGTCTATCGAACGGAAGAGATACTGCTTCTGCTGTTTGTTGTTGGAAATTCCGGCCTTCAATTTCGTGATTAATATAAAATTAATATAGTTTCGGGTCCAGTTCAATCATTTACTACTGTATTTTGGGGATAGTACTCTTTATTTAAATGTACATCGCAATGGTAGGCCGTTTTGGGGAATTTTCAACCAAAATTTCAGCTATTTTGCAAAACTTACTGAGGCTTCCAAATATAACATTTTTAACACGTGTTTTGGTTAGAAAGCTACAAAGTTATCTTTATCTGTTTTTAATGTAAATATCGTAAAAATATATTAAATTTCTGAAAAATTGTTACATAGAAATTTGTGCCATACAAATTCCATATAAAAAAGCATCAAATCATAGCGACCTCTAACTGTGCTGCTATTGATCTGATTTTTGGTTCAGATACTTTTTTTGTGTAATGGAACAAAACAAGCCTTGTGGACAAGGTAAAAACAAACTTTATTTTTTTTCATACAAATTTGGACCACCCTACTATACATCTTGGTCAGAGTGAAACTTTTATGTTTGCAATTTTTACTTGCTTCTCTTTTGTCATCGATGGGTTTTATATTTCAAAAGTTGGGTTTATTTCGCCAAAATAAAAACATAACAAAACTAGAGCTATGAAAATGGTTTTTGAATCACCCAAAAATAAAGTTTCACTAACAAAAATCCTCTAACAATCAAACCGAGCAGCTGATTCTAATTTTAAAAGGTCGTCGATTGCGATAAATCATGATAAGTGTTATTAATTTAAAAACGCGATCGCTCATCCAATCACATCTCGACGACAAAGCCGACGGTGTAAATAAGGGACACGATTATCCTTAACGGGACCGAGTCTCCTTCGCAGCCTGCGACCCGTGGAGAATCCTTGGGAGAATCTTTACAGACCGGTGTTGCTAGAGCAAGAAGCAAGTTCTGCTCAATGTTTACAAATAAAAAAAAAATTAAGTGATTGAGAATGATGTGCAGTTTTTGTTTCAGATATGGTCACCAAGAAGGACAATTTGGTTGATCCTAAATGATTTGTTTTTGTATCGTTAAACTTATAAAGAATTGCAATAAAAGTCTGTAAATTTTTGAAAATATTGAAATAATTTCCACCGCAGGCAGGATCATACGATCTTCGGCATCTGTACTGCCGACGCCACTAACAACTGGCCTCCCGCGGATCTACCGAATCTGCTAATTATGCAAGTAGGTATTCCTTGGCCACTATCCTAGCACTGGAATTATTTTAAAATTTGGTGTTCAACGTCTGGTAGATATATTCATCTAAATATTATTCACAGATATACCCATAAATGTTACCCAATGTAAATTCACCCATATTTGCTTTTTCTTTTCTTCATAAGTGTTTTTTAATTCTAAATCATTGCTTTAGTAGAAAGCGTGTTATTATTAGCACTAAGTCGCCAATTTCAATTATCTGCAAGTTTGGATACTGCAATTGTAAAAACTCACCACTTTTGGGGTAACGTGTGCCCCTGGCAACCCTGCCTGCTGGCCGAGGAGGCGACTCGAGCGGCCAATGCACCGTATTGACTGCCCCGAAAGCCGCCGAGAGCCGCCGAAACCAGCCGAGCATTACTCGTTCCCGAGTTCCCGCCAATATTGCCATTCGACGCCGGGAATATTCGAAATTTAAATCTTTTTACTTTTTCAACCTTTCAAACTCCGCAGCCAGTGCTGCAACTTTGCATGTAAATAATTTACGTTTGCATTTTTCCGAACGGGTTCGTTTTTGAATCGTAGAATAATCCCGTTGTTAATAATAGGCTTTTGAAATTGAACTATTTTTTATGTACCTACGTAAATATTTTTCAATTTGCTTTCATGTCCGTTCCGTAGTGAATTTCGTTTTAATTTTGAAAATACCTATAGCATCTCATAAACATAAGTAGTAGACGAGGATTACGTCTGTTTATTTTTTACGTAAAAGTAAAATTCTATCGATAATTTTTATTAACTTTCATGTGACTTCTGCGATCTGAGAGATAGGGTTGTCCAAAGTTTGAACTTATTCGAAAAGTTAGCAGATGACCCGATCTAAAGGGGATAACTAATTGACTTTCATTTTAGTTTGGGGCTCAATAATTAAAGTTGGAATTAACTTATTTGTGCAATCTTGAAACATTGCGAAACAAGAATCTAGTTAAATCCAAATTCTAATAAAATAGATATTGATGTATATTTCTAGTAGTTCGGTAGAAAGGTAGGAAAATTCTGTAAAAACAATGCATTTTCTTCTAAAAATAGTCGACGTAAATAAAAAAAAAACCCTATTGGAATCCAACCCGTACACTCTTTTGTCCAACGCTAGAATCCAAAACAAGCAAAAACATCCCAGACAAAAACGCCCGCCAAAATTTCAAAATTCGAATATCTCATGCACTACGCCCGCCCGATTCGCTTATAATTCGAGATTCATACCGTGGCTTATTCTCATAAAAAGTTGTACCCTTCAAATGTAGTAATTTTGCTGGAGGGTGGCCCCCTTCCCCTCCCCCGGTCTCAGGGCTGGCCTTTTAACGCCGGAGATATTGTCTCTTTAGTTAGATCTGTATTTGCTGTAGTATAAGTTCGGTTGGGAGAGAAATCTTGAGGCAGCTGAGGATTCTGGAAGGGTCTTGCTTGGTGTTGCTAACCGTTCGGTTCATTTGATTTCAGTAAATGTTGATTTAACTTTCTACGGTAGAGACAGTAAATTTTCTTTCGTAAAAAGTCTTGTACCGACTAATACTTTTATTGACTCGGAATAAAATTTACAAAAGGTAATCGTGGCAAAAGATCAAACCACGCAAGACCACTTATATCATCGAGTAGTGCAATTTAATAATCATATTATAATTGTGGTGAACAAATAGATACAAATGTGAACTGGGTCGTAAAAACATTGTCTGGGACAGTTTACGAGCTCAATCCTCGACTTCGAAATTAATAATTAATTCACAAACAAAAAGCTCCAATTTTCGTAAAATCAGTTCGTTACTAAAACTGAAAACTCTTGGATCCAGGCCGCTGGCGAAAAACTTCGCTGAGTATTTTAATGAATTTTTCAGTAAGTTAATTTCAGAAGACGTTATACCAGATTTACTGAACTTATCTTTCGGCTTTTGCGAAAAATAATTATCTTGCGTTGAGATTTTGATTGTGCTGGACCAGATTTTGTTTGTGGAGGATTCGCTTGGTATATTAAATTAACAGCATAACTTAGTATTATTAGTATACCTACATGTTTTTCTTTTAATAACGTCATCAATGTCATCATTGACAATAAACACATTATGATTCTTCTAAAAGTTATCGCCAATTCCATTATCACCTACTTCTATTTCAACAGCTACTGCTTATGAATAGGATTTGTAATATAAAACCTGGCGTTTATTCAAATCAACACCAAATGAAGCCATAACGCTTTAAAAAAATCTTTTATCGTTAACTTTTTAAATCTGTCTCGAGGCTGGGTAATACGTTATTGATATTTGTGAACGGGCTGGATAATAATATTTGTATTCTTGCGACCATTTTATATTGAACCGTCCCTTCAGACATCTGAGCTGTTATACTTTGGCAAAATTGATGGTAGATTTTGCAAGAATTATGCAATCCATTCTCATATCAATATTAATTAGAAAAAGTCGTGTCGATGTTTGGGGTCAAGAAGATCGTTCGACAAAGACGTACGTACTTGATCTGGGCTTTCGGATCTTTATTTAACTTCTTTAGTATTACCAGATTTGAGGTCACTTGAACATTCTTTGATACTCGTTTCACCAGTGATTTTGGGTTTTTGTTACATTCTGGCATTAAAATATCTTTTTCATAATCATTTCTCATCAAGTATTCAACTAGTTCAACGTTCCTTCTCGTGGTGATTGCATCGTATACCATCCCATCCCCAATTGACAAAAGATCCGATCACGGCCGAATGAGATGTGTCAGGGCTACACCATCATTGGTCGTGGGCATAGTGGTGTCCACAATGGATGGAGTAGGGTCGCACCACAATGAGTCGGGTAATTGTTACCCCGAACAGGGGTAGCGCACCCTGTCAACCATGGCCATAGAGTAAGCAACACAAACATTCTGCCTTTTAAGCCCTTGTCGAGTTGTCGCTTCTAATTGATTGGGCTTCATAATGTGAAAATTAGCTGGATGTTTTACTCCTTTATTATCTTTATTATCACTCGTATCATTGACCTTATTAACATCAGTAAGGACCTATTTGTGAAGTTTTTTTCGATAGTTTCGTACACTGTTTAATCTTTGACGGCAAAAATTGTGCCATCAGCCCATCAGTCATCAGAACAATATTCATTCGCGTTATGGTATTGCTTTCGTTTAGCAAACAAAAACTGAAATGTTGTTTTATCAATGGTAGTTTTGGAATTCGTGTCATGCATACAGAATATGTAGTTGAACTGTTTTTTGTAACTTTATTACAATTTTCTGAATATGCTTTTACCCTAGACTTTCTCGTTTTGGCGAAGTAACTTTTTATTGACATTTACCTTACAGACAACTTGCATAATAATACTATGAAAGTAAATAAATCAACTAATAACCTTCTCGTTATGCGAGGAAAAGTTGATAAACATCGTACAACCGACGACATGGTTTCAACAATGCAAAATAATTAAAACAATCACGTCATAACTGTAAAGCGTCCCTTTAGTCAGGTAAGTGCTGTAAATGGCCCGATACGATCGAAATCAGCCCAGCAACAATACACTTCATCCCTTATTAATTATTTTATTGTAAGCATAAAGGATGCCGTAATCGTCAGAATAATAATATCATCGGCGTAAAGAACCCAACACAAGCGTAAAAATGACACGCTATACAAATATGTTTGTGTGTATGTTGCGGGGCAAGTGTGACACATTTTCGAGGGGTTGAATTGGGGGTTCTCTAATATGTCCACTTTATTTTGTTTTATTTTTAATTTTTATCTGGACGACAGTTTGTTTACGGCTTTTAGATGACTTCTTTTTGGTGATCAGAAGTAATTTAGATCTATAAAAGATATTTTGAAAATGCTGCAATATATATTTTGGTATTCAATCGATAAGTAAATGACCTTTATCTAAGTCTTCTAAGAGTTAGCCTAAATTAACCTTAGCAAACCTAGATTTACCCTCTCTTCAAACTCTACCAGCCGCATGTATAACATTAGATTTATTCGAATGGGTCACGCACACAGCGACATCTCACCCCGACTCTTCGTCCCCAAGTCACCGTTCCAACGTGGGGGCGAGACCCACACATGCGCAGTTACTCCATCTACTCATCTACTACCACCCGCCAGATGTCGCACACACACAGGCGCGTGTGAAAGGGAAAGCTACACTGTGCAAACAAATCGCATGCTTCCATCCCTCTCGCTACAATACTGTGTGTGGCGTGGTAGTGTGCTGTTGACTGTCTGGTGAGGACTCCTGGCGTGTGATGGGCGCGGGTTGACGTATTTGCTGTACATTGATTTGTAAACGATACAAGTAAATTGTATGTTTTGTAAGCCATACCATCACGTGCGATTTCTTTGTTTAGCGGATGAGTTAGATGACAAAAAGTTAATAAATAGACGTTTAAGGATTCAAATTTTTGTGAGACTAAGCTAAGTGCTGCATTGGTGAGATGCATCAAGTTTTCAGTTTGTCGGTAGATAGATAATTTACTTACTTTGTAGGTTGTGGCTATGATCTCCCTTTCTCACCCTTAGATAATGTTTTTTCTAAATATATTGTGCTCTCTAGTCCCTCTGTCTTGTCACTCAAGTGTCTTTTTGTGTTTATATGATCATCGTAATTTTTATAATCATTTATATCTTCATCATCTTTCGTTACATTCATTACCTGTAACATCAAAATTCTTAAAATGTTTGAGCCATAAACTTTTGCATCATACAAAAAGGCAATCCTCTTCTCACAAGCAATGTACAACCAAAATCTCTCGATTCCTGCACTGCGCTCACCACGTCCCAGATTGGAGATTGTTCAGTGAAATTGCCAGGTAATAGGCCGGGACTATAGCATTACACTTACTTATTGGTGGGTTTAGCGCTCAACGGCCTAATCGAATTGAATACCGGTGATACCGACGGTAGCTGGCTTGAGGTATGAGAATCAAGTGACATGTTGAGGTTGGTGATCACTGATCACGTTCTTAGTGATCAATGTGACATTGATTTTGATAATCTTCAGTCCAGAAGTCCTTAGTTGAATACCGGTGATATCGACGGTAGCTGGCTTGAGGTATGAGATTCAAGTGATAGTTGAGGTTGATGATCACGTTCTTAGTGATCACTGATCAAGATGACATTGATGATATCTTCGATGATTTTCGGTTCAGGATTCATAATTAAATTGGATAATGGTGATATTGATGGTAGCTGGCTTGAGAAATGAGAATGCAAAGTTGAGGTTGATGATCAGTGATCACGTTCTAAGTGACATCTATGACGTGTCAGAAAGGTGTCATTAAATTTGATATTCTGAAAAATTCCTCTAATAGAAAAAGTATTTCGTTGCAGAAATTGACTTTGAGTATGGTTTTAATAATTATATCATTATCAATCAATCAACGTTTATTTGCAAGAATACATGTTAATAAGTACATAGATTTTAAAATTAGGTTCCTGTACAGATTTCTACTTATGTCAAGCGTGCAAATGTATCTGATTTCGTTGCACTTTGTAGGTACTCATAATTATTGGTATAAAACAAAGACTCCTTAATCCGATAGAACAAACCGAAATAACAATCAACGAAAGCAAGAGACACAAATTGAGCGAGCCGCCCGCCTACGGGCGAACAAAGGGAAAATTGTTGTTATGAAACTGTGACGTCACAACGCCATTCCGGTTGACATGTTCAGGCGTGCGTGACGTCAGCCGGGATTGATCCGAAGATAGAAGCTGACGGGTAGAAAATTGATCTTTTCACTTTATTGTCGACGTTCGGTTACCGTTTTAGAACGCAGGGGACGATTCAAGAATGTTGTCAGAAATATCGTGTGATGTCGAGATAAATGAAGTTAAATTGACCACTACAATTTAACAATACTAGTTTATTGCGAGATATGATAATAATGCAAATATTGACGCTCAAGCCAAGAATTAAGTAATCTGCCAAACATAAGACACAGCTAAGAAACACAGAAAAGAGTAAAAATTACTCTGTTCAATCAAAATACTTTCCGAATACTTTATTCAATTCAATCTTAAAAGAACATAAGTAATACTATTTAGACCTACCAATTTTTTCTCAAAAGGGTGGTCAGAAATGCAAGTGGTAGCTAAGAAAATGATCCAAGCCGGTAAAACGACACTTCATGTCTACATTACCACCGTCTGAGCATCGCTTCGGTCGCGACACCCCTATAATACCCCGCAATAGTCTGGCTAGGGATGTCCTGCTGCTATTAGTCACTAGGGATGCATCTTGATATCGATAACGATGTTGTGTACAATCAGATCATCGACATTAAATATTGATTAGGTAATTACTTTTTAAAATGTCGATTACCTATCAAGTAATTTTAATATTTATATTTATCCTAAGATAATCCTTAGTTCTTAACTTTTTTGCAAAGAAGATGTCGAATTTTGAAATTAACAGAAAAAGTTAGTAAGTAAATGAATAATTTTAAAAAATAAGTAAGATTTTCTTATTAGATTCCGATAGGACAAGGTAAAATAATGCTTAGTGATCATAAACATCGATTTTGACACCAAAACAGTGATCATTACTCCCGATGCGGCGCAACCGGCGAATTATGACTATGGTACTGTTAATTCGAAGTCACCCCAAAATTTATTACTATCGACACGAGCGAGACAGCACTACACGCAGATCACTATCACGGAAAGAGAAAGAAAGCGTCTAAATGAGGGGGTGTTGTAAATAATTTTCCCGCTCAAATTGACAAGGTCTGGTTCAGTAGACAAGGAAGATTTAACCTAGTCTTATTGGAATATGATTGGTTTTTACTTAAACTGTTCTTGTTAAAGTACAAAGTGCTATTGTTGAATAAGGAAGGGCTTACAGAAGAGCGACGGAAGCTTTCAACGTTTTTAATGAAGATTATAACATTTTTCTTTAACCCCCACAAGATGCGGTACATCTTGATTACATTTATTAGAAGTAATTGCTTTTTGCTTATTTATTTGTTGGGAGGTTTGAGGGCAGCTAAATTAAAACTGTTTTCTTATAAGATTTTGTTACCCTTAGGTAATTTATTTCGCGTAGGTAGAGTCGTAACAGTGATTCCATACTCTGCACAAAATTATATTTTCGATGAAAAATTGTAGATCCTAATTGGCATATACCGAAAATTTACAGCTATTTACAATTTAATCATGATCAAACTAGCTAGGTATGTCGATATCTTTGGACATTTTGATATTGTGGTCATACTGCGACCCCTCATCATGTCCCAACTTTCTTTCAAACAATGACACAAGATCGTCAAATCTTTTGAAAAAAGAATCTTCCCGTTTCCTATTTGCCTTCTTCTTAAAAAAAACAAACAGGGATGAGCTGTCACCTCGCCCTGCGCCTGATTGATCACTTCATTTGAATGCGGAGATTCGATTATGATTAGCAGCTTCGTCAGTTGGCTCGGCAAGTTGGCACCCCTGGATTTGACGTGATGCTTATGTTGTGCAAGGATTAATTGGTGTCAGTTTAAAATTAGAATTGTTTGGAAGCTGATGAGGTAGATATGATGATAAAACCCTTTGTTGCGGAAAACTTAAGATTTCCCCTTTTCTGTCCTAATGGAAATGACCCCCCGACTAGCCCCATGAGTTTCTGATCTGGACAATATCTGTCTCTTGCACTATCAGCAGGTCTTTTAGCGATTCAATCAATACTTCTTGATCTAAGAAACTGTATGAAAATTGAAAAACCAGTATTAATATGATCCTATGGAAGATCCCTTCGTACGACTGTCATTTCTCCTGACCACAGGACGACAGTTGCCTTCTATTTTCACTCAGCGCTTGTCAATCGCTCGTAAACGATACGCTTAATAATTCGATTTCCCGAAGCCGATAAATAATAGTCATTTTCCTGTCACATCAGCAGAGCCAGAGGTAGTAAACAGTCGAGTGATGTGTCAAGTGGGAAACAAAGGACTGGGGCGCAGGAGTATTCTGGACTTCATTAGAGTTTCGGAAAAAGTACATAAATATGCAAGCAACCCAGTTTGGATAAAGAAAAACATGAGAGGGCTACGTCCAGTAGTGGACTGCTATAGGCTAATGCTATGGAAATAACGATAAAGGAGAGAAAGAGATTTTTATCAAGACAGCAAATAAAGAGAGATATGACAGTTTTGTCTGTGATCCAACACTACTTAGGTACTAATTTATCTTTTCGTTTGAGGACTACGCAACTTTATGCCACCAGTACCTATTTGATAAACCACCACATAAGCACCAGTCCTACAGCAGTCCACTACTGGACGTAAGCCTCCCTCAGGGTACGCCACAAGGCACTATAGCTCCCGTTTTCACTATCCAGTAGCAACTATCCGCTCTTTGTAAGTTATCTAGGTACTACTAGATAACCGTAGAAAAATTAGAACTACAAAGCTTTTCTAAGTTGCCGACTGCTACGAACTAAATGGAAAATCGATCCATAGCGATAAATTTAATGGCGCATTGCAATTAATCTAATCGAAAGTAGTGTGTTCCAGTAAAATCAATACCTAATCTATTGATTAATTAATAGTTCTCAACAGTCCTCCAGTACAAATATCAGACCATCAACACCTATAAAATCTATTGATGGATATGGGTCGTCCCCTGTGGGGATATTTGGGAAACGTGCAGAATTTTCCTTCGCAGGCAGGATTTGAACCTGCGACTTTTGGAATCAGTACTGCCGACGCCTCTACCAACGGGGCTAAATATTTAAGGGGGGAAGCAGCCTAGTTCATATTTCCACCTATATTTCTTGAAGAAAGTGGTTAACTTTCATGGGCTGTGTCACCCTTTAAGATATTTACACCTTTTGTTAGTTGTAGGTATGGGCCCGTAAAATGAGTATTTTCCTATTTATTTACCTTTCGATTAATTAATAGTTTGTACCAGAATAACCCGCGCAATTTGGCACAAAGGGCAGATAAAGTGATTTGACGAAAGCCGGGCACCGGGACCGGGTAATTGAGTAGTTTATTGTCCGCCTCAACGCGGATACCTATATCAGTTTGTTAGCTTTCGTACACCTATAATCATCAAGGTATCTCTCGATATTGATAGATAAGTATTTTAGCAGAAAAGCGCACGCATCACATGATTTTCCTGTATTTATTCGGTACGATTTTTAAACTCAAAAGTTTCAGATATTCGGATACACAAGTAGCCTGCCGGTTACCGCATTAAATTGCGGTTGTCATGGGTTGTCATTTGTGTCGTGATACGATTTTTAGAAGTTTGATAACTGAAGACGACTCCTAAACTTGAAATCGTGACGCCCAATGTTCAAAACTTAGATTAATGATAGGTGTCGCATTGCCTAAGGTTCATGTCATTTATCTAGGGTTCAAAATGTAGGTATACCTATTATCAGTTATCTATCACATAGATTTCTATAATGCTGGCTGGACTAATAATTCTTTGGGTGCAATTAAGATAGGTAAATACGCATTATTTTTATTTTATGTTTTGAAAGTTGTTATTGTCGCTTGGGTCCATTTTGATTAAAAACAAGATCAGTATTTTTAATTATAATAAGTATCAATTCAATACAATCAAAAAATTACTGCTAATTACACGTCTGATCGTTTTACTAATTAGGTGAAAAATATAACAACTTTGTATGCGATTCTTTTTGATTATGTCAATGAAATAGGAGTTTTTTCATCGATTCGTGACGAAAGTGGAATCATTATCATCATTATGCAGGAGTCAGTGACACCAAACCAAAAGTGGGTATTTCACTTACCCTGCCCTGGCACCCGATTCAGCATACATTTCTGCTTATCTTGACTTTATTGTAAGACACCCATATCATAAGAAGCCATATCATAACAGCCACAACGGTCCTCTGCTGAACATGAACGACGCTTCGCATATGGGTTGTTGAGCGCAAAACAAGATGTTGCATTTACAGGGAACGCTGCTGCCCATTAACTGGATGATTATCCCTTAGTGGCTTTTAACGATACCCACAGGGACAATTGGAGTGATGCTATTCTAAGCTGGCTATAGATCATAACCAGCAATGTATGCTAAACCGGGCCCTGTAGGCAGGATAGTGACATAGCCACAAAAATGACACTGTATATGTACTTACATCCGTGAGACGTAGAAAGTTGTTTGTATTCAAATGAGGCTGTTTCACTCGGTTGATCAATTCAAGTTCAACAATCAATTTGGTATCGTTCACGTAATTTCAATTGATGGCGGCTTACTTTTTAGTATCTTTTTCTTTTGGATGAAGAAAGTACATCTTACCTTCTTTTTAGCTTTAGGTAATACAGTAAAAATAAACTGTAACTATTTCTCGGAGTAATTAAATCAGTCCCTGAAAATGAACAAACTTTCCCTGAAGGACAACCTAGCTCGAAATAAGAAAAATAAATTTCAACCTTCCAGATTATATCTTCGAGAAACTGGACTAACTGATAAACGCTCACTCAATAAAGAAACAGAATATAGAAACGGATACATTTTACTTGAATTATTGTATTCTTAGCTTTAGACATTTCCATTGTTTAATAACTATTCAACTTGTCCATAATCCAGCTATAGTAGTCCGATACCCTGGTATAGACTCCCGGATAGTTCCTGTCTGCACAACCTTCGCCCCAAGAAACAATTCCTGCTAGAGTGCCATTGACCACGAGAGGTCCACCAGAGTCTCCCTGGCAAGCGTCCCGAGGGGGGCTGGTGGTATTGGCGCAGACCATGCCAGGGATAGACTCAAAAAGATTTAAAATCTTTGGTAGATGGTACTTTTCTCTAAGCTATCTTACAGATGGCCATTTTAACAAGCTGTCATATCTTTTTCAAACGGAAATAAAAACAAATATTTACTTGCTTTTACTTGCATTATTGTATTCTTAGATTTAGATATTTCCATTTTGCTTAATAACTATTTAACTTGTTCATAATCCAGCTATAGTACTCCGAAACTCTAGTATAGACTCCCGGATAGTTCCTGTCAGCGCATCCTTCGCCCCAAGAGACGATGCCTGCTAGAGTGCCGTTGACCACGAGAGGTCCTCCAGAGTCTCCCTGGCAAGGGGGATAGATTCCAGTAATCCGGATATAATCGTTATTAAGTTCTTATATATTAGTTGACACTTTTCTATAAGCTTTCTTAAAGACCATGCCTGGAGATAGACTCAAAAAGATTAAAAAATCTTTGGTAGATGGTACTTTTCTATAAACTATCTTACAGATGCCCATCTTAACAAGTCAATTTTGACAGCTGTCACATCTTGGAAAGAAACTAGACTGAATGATAAACGGGAATAAAAACGAATATTTACTTGCATTATTGTATTCTTAGCTTTACTTTACTCATTTACATTGCCTAATAACTATTCAACTTGTCCATAATCCAGCTATAGTACTCCGAAACCCTGGTATAGACTCCCGGATAGTTCCTGTCTGCACAACCTTCGCCCCAGGAGACTATGCCTGCTAGAGTGCCATTGACCACGAGAGGTCCACCAGAGTCTCCCTGGCAAGCGTTCATGGCCATGGCAGGAGATAGACTCAAAAAGATTAAAAAATCTTTGGTAGTTGGTACTTTTCTAGGCTAGCTTCTGATGGCCATCTTAACAAGACGGATCTTACAGTTGTCAAATCTTCATGAACGTGTACCAGGTATCAAATCAGGCTTTACTTCTTTTAGGTAACGAATGTGTCTAAACGCATATCTAAACGGAAATAAAAACGAATATTTACTTACATTATTGTATTCTTGGATTTAGATATTTCCGTTACTTAATTAATAACTATTCAACTTGTCCATAATCCAGCTGTAGTACTCCGATACCCTGGTATAGACTCCCGGATAGTTCCTGTCTGCACAACCTTCGCCCCAAGAAACGATTCCTGCTACAGTGCCATTGAGCACGAGAGGTCCACCAGAGTCTCCCTGGCAAGCGTCCCGAGGGGGGCTGGTGGCGTTGGTGCAGACCATGTTGACAGCTGACATAATATTAATTGACAGGGTCTACCAGGTATCAAATGAGGCTTGGCTTCGTTTAACGAACGTGTCTAAACAAATACACGGAAAATAAATAAATAATCGGAAACAAAAACCAATATTTACTTGCATTATTGTATTCTTAGATAATACATTTCCATTTTGCTTAGTAACTATTTAACTTGTCCATAATCCAGCTATAGTACTCCGATACCCTGGTATAGACTCCCGGATAGTTCCTGTCTGCACATCCTTCGCCCCAAGAGACTATTCCTGCTAGAGTGCCATTGACCACGAGAGGTCCACCAGAGTCTCCCTGGCAAGCGTCCCGAGGGGGGCTGGTGGCGTTGGAGGAGACTATGCCCGGAGATAGACTCAAAAAGATTAAAATATCTTTGGTAGTTGGTAATTTTATATAAGCTGGCTAACAGATGACCATCATAACAAGCCGGATTTGTCAGTCACATCTTCTAGAAGATAAACTGAATGATAAACGCTCACTAAATAAATAAACGGAAATAAAAAACGAATATTTACTTGCATTATTGTATTCTTAGCTTTAGCCATTGCTTAATAACTATTCAACTTGTCCATAATCCAGCTATAATACTCGGATACCCTGGTATAGACTCCCGGATAGTTCTTGTCTGCACAACCTTCGCCCCAAGAGACGATGCCTGCTAGAGTGCCATTGACCACGAGAGGTCCACCAGAGTCCCCTTGGCAAGCGTCCCGAGGGGGGCTGGTGGCGTTAGTTGGTACTTTTCTATAAGCTATCTTACAGATGGCCATCTAAACAAGTCATATTTGACAGTTGTCATATCTTGGAAAGAAACTAGACTGAATGATAAACGGAATTAAAAACGAATATTTACTTGCATTACAGTATTCTTATAGCTTTCATTGCTTAATAACTATTTAACTTGTCCATAATCCAGCTATAGTACTCCGAAACCCTGGTATAGACTCCCGGATAGTTCCTGTCTGCACAGCCTTCGCCCCAAGAGACGATGCCTGCTAGAGTGCCATTGACCACGAGAGGTCCACCAGAGTCTCCCTGGCAGGCGTCGCGTGGGGGGCTGGTGGCGTTGGCCATGACCATGACCATGGGGGATAGACTCCAGTAATCCGGATATAATCGTTACTCAGTTCGTTTTTATCTTAGTTAGGACTTTTCTATAAGCTTTATTACAGATGGCCATCTTAACCAGCCGGATTTGACAGCTGTCATATCTTCTAGTACATGAACTGAATGATAAAATCACAGATAAAATAAACAAATATTTACTTGCATTATTGTATTCTTAGCTTGTCCATAATCCAGCTATAGTACTCCGATACCCTGGTATAGACTCCCGGATAATTCCTGTCTGCACATCCTTCGCCCCAAGAGACGATGCCTGCTAGGGTGCCATTGACCACGAGAGGTCCTCCAGAGTCTACCTGGCAAGCGTCCCGAGGGGGCTGGTGGCATTGGCGCAGACCATGCCGGGAGATAGACTCAAAAAGATCAAAAAATCTTTAGTAAGTAGTTGGTACTTACAGATAGCCATCTTAATAAGCCGGATTTGACAGCTGCCATATCTACGAGAAACTGGACTGAATAATAAACGGAAATAGAAACGATTATTTAATTGTACTATTGTATTCTTAGCTTTAGACATTTCTACTGCTTAATAACTATTCAACTTGTCCATAATCCAGCTATAGTACTCCGAGACCCTGGTATACACTCCCGGATAGTTCCTATCCGCACAACCTTCGCCCCACGAGACTATGCCTGCTAGAGTGCCATTGACCACGAGAGGTCCACCAGAGTCTCCCTGGCAAGCGTCCCGTGGGGGGCTGGTGGCGTTTGCGCACACCATGCCGGGGGAGATGAGGTTGATGCGGATGTAGGCGCGAGCGCAGGTCGCTTGGTCGACGATGTTGACAGTTGCGGCGAGCAGGATTGGTGAGGGTGTACCATCCTTCTGGAACAAATGTACAAAATATTTTCTCTAATGATCTATTTTTCTTTTCGTCTGGGACACCAAAAGTCCGATGACCCGAAGAACCCCTGCTCAAAATGTGAAGTGGCAAGACACATCATCAAGCGTAAGCTGAACTAACATTCGGGTAAGAGAACACCTCTATAAATCGTCTTTGAAGTTAATATCCCAAGAAAAAAATATATTTAAAATACACTGGATTATTCTGACAACACTTTGGAAAAATATTAATAACTTGAAGAGCAGGGAATTCTAACGAAAGCCTTAACAAGTACCTATGCAATGCTTACCGAAGTCATCCCATATCCTGATATCAATGCTGGCGTCCCACTAGGAAGCTTCATAGCCGGCGTAGCAAAACTGATGGGTTGTACACTCGCAGAGAAGGTTATTCTGGTGCGGGTTATCAACAAGCCGATATCGTTGACAAGGAACTCTTGGTCGTAGGCCTCGTGGACTATCACCCTGGATATTTCGTAAGTCGTTCCACCTGTGCTACGGAAAGAACTGCCAACGTTGACCCTCAGCGAAGACGGTTCAGACACGTAACTGTAAGAAACGAAAATAAGTAGGTATGAGTATGACTGAAAGATATCGAGTAATTTTTGATAATAATTTCAAAAGCTGATCGTATAGTAAAGTAATCGGATAAGGTGGAAACTTTTGGCAATATCTTATGGCTAATATGACAAGTTAACTACGTAAGTCGTTGTAATAATAAGGTTTACTTGTTGATGAAGAATTTTGGAAAAGCAATAATGGGTCTCATTAAACGTAAATTTTATATGTTGTGCTCCAGCAAATCAGAGTAACAAAGTTACGAAAATGGATGGTAATAGGATGATCACTATGATGAACGACCAGATAAACTTACGGGATGATGCAATGAGCAGCAGTGACCACAGCAGAGTTGGTCAAGATAGAACCTCCACAGCTGAAGACCCAGCCACCTGTCACTCTTCTCCTCAAGGCAGCCTGGTATGGAACGCTGCTGATATCTACCACTTGCCCATTGACAATACGGCTGGAGCGTAAGTTTTCAAGGGCAGAAAACTCTGGACTTGGCGCAGAAGTTGCAACAATGGCTGAGGCTGTAAAAAAAAAATATGGTTTAATAGTTTGAAAGATAAAAGGACTTTGATGCATGAAATATGACAACGTAGGCAAGAAATATTTGATGTCATTTACGTCTTGATGAGGCGTCTGTTTTGAGACGTGCAATGTAAGATTAACACTGATTTGACAATTGTCATCACATACGAGTTAATATTCAAATGACACGTGACTAATGTAAAACTATTACACAAAAACAGATCACTATCAACTAGGTACCTAGATCTTACAATGCAAAGGTTTCGTTGTACGATTCGATGTCTCACACGAAGAGAAGAAGAAGTCTACAAAAATCCTGATAATAGTTTTACTACTATTTTTTTATACAAATTCAAATATTCTTACCCAAAAGAATAAAGACACACACTGATATCTGCATTTTGAGACGAGAAAATATTGACTAAACAACAATCCAGTACATTTTCATCTAACATATTGAGATAACTTTATCTTTGAAGTCAAGATCATATTGATTTTATTCGGGACTAACCCGAATTCGTATGTCAAGTGCGTCACTATCAGATAGAAAGATCTGCGCATATAATACCTACCAATAATATACCTGTGAAAACCTGTCTTGGAGAAATTTTAAGGGTCCGATCTTCAAACGTAAACCTTTGACCTTAATATTTCAACGTTTTATGAAGTGTACCTATTGAATAAAAAACAAATTGGATAACATAAAGACTAAAACTATTTATCTATTGATCTGTAATCTAAATAAAGAAGATTTTTCACGTTAAGCGCAACTGAACACTTCCAAATATTAGAATCCGATATGGCAATAGCAACCTACGGGCATACGCGTCGACTTGATTAGAAGTAGAAGAGGTCGCCATGTCCGAAATCGGTCGGAATAATCATCAAAGAAGACTTTATAAAAAATAAGATCACACAGGAAAAACCAGTTACAGAACTTTAAAAAGCCGATGAATTTGTGTTAATTTTTCATGTTGTTGTTGAAGTTGAGACACGCGATGACATGCCAGGCGGTTGACGAAATCACTCGGTCGCGATCTTGATAATGTCGACAAGTCGTCGGTTATCTGATACGATACTTCAGGTTAACCGCTGTTCAAGTTATGGGAGGCGAGAGATTTTCGTGACGAAAGCAGACGAAAGAAAAGAGTTTCTATACCTGAGACGCTAAGCACATTTTGTGATATTTCTTTCCTAGAATTATGAAACTTGGTACAGTTGTTCTGTAGGTGCTAGTGAGTAGATTAAGCCCGGTTGACAAAGGGTTCCGCACCTAAGGGGGGGGGAGGGGAAGATTTCTTGTTCCGAGTTTCGCTCTAAGCCATACATCTTATAAATTAATGCTATTATGGCAAGTGTGGTATCATTTTCGGGTGAATCATAGACGGGGTATTCATTTATGGAACAAAAAACTCACGTTTTTCTAAGAAAAAAATAGAAAAAATAACAAAAGATGTAAAAAAAAAGAAAAAGCTATACTTTTAGCGTTAATTATACTCTATAATATTAGAAAATTGAAACAATAAAAAATCTGGCTATAATGTTACATTTATATAGATTATAAATATATATGATACTGGATACATTAACACTTTGTCAATGGAAAGTAGGTGAAAAAAAAAACTTTTCGCTGGAAGGTGTGTCTTGCTTTATGTTGCATCACAAGTCATTGTATTGACATAAGATTAGTATGACGTTATGGATTCCTTTTCAGGTTATTATAACTGTAACTTTCAGTTATGAGCTGTTTTTAAAATTATGGAATTAAAAATCAATTTTCTTATATCTTAATTACAATCATTAATATTATTTCAAGTCCGAGTTCTTCCATGTTTTTTTTTTGTAATTCGACAAGCTCTGACAAGAAAGAAGAAGCTTATGTTATGATCTGCTGCCTCTACTTTTGTTAATATGTTCAATTACTTTTGCTAAAGCGGTGCTGTAAGCTTCTTTTTTAAAAACAGCTGTGCTTCCCTTTTCTGATAATGATGCTTTCTTATATGTAAAGCCTGCATAACACTTGAGATGATAATTGGCTCGTAATGCAATCAAATCACATCGCCCTGATATTTTGGCTAATATTCTATAATCTTTTGCTTCATTAGCACTATCTATAATTGAATTATTACAAGACTTATTCATCACCGTAGAAAGTGGTTTTGAAATTGTGTTCGGCAGTTCACAAAACAAACAAACGTCATTATTTTCTGTTGATTGTGTACTACGAGTCATTGGAGGGGACGCGTCTGAAACATTTTTTGTTTTCTCGACCTTTAATTTTAGCCTCTCAATCTTACTATTACTGTATTTTAAATAGCATGACTTGTGCCATACAGCTTCATTATGGCTGAAAACAATTTTTAGGACATTCACGTTGGCAACTAAAAATTTATTTATAGCAATTGGTTGCTGTCCAAGCTCATGAAACTCTTAATTTATTATAACTTTTAAAGCACTCGCGATTACTTTCACACATAATAATTACTTTAACGGGTCTTATCGCGATAGTTTTTTAGGTAAATAAGCGATTTACCTGGACACTCGACGTTTCAACTGGGTTGCACCAGTCGTGGTCGCGAGCAGACTGAAGTAGCAGCGAGTTGTCATCAGGGCGATGGGCAACTAGATTTTATGCTACCCACATATTGTCTTAATAATTTAAATTGTTTGTAAACATTACACATTAGGCCGGCACACAACACTCACAATGTCCGACGATCGGATCTTAATTTATTGCCAAGGAATTCGATTTCCACACTTGTAGGTTTTAATAATTTTTCTATAGTTAGTTTCTGACATAGCGCACTATTTTCTTTTTTACGAGTAGATTGACAGCTAGCTATTTTTCAAAGTGGGTATCCGTTTTTTACACCTGATGAGAATTTTTTGTGTTAAAAACAACCACAAGCAAAGCAGTTAGTCTTGTAGGTATGTCGTAAAAGTATGAACAATAAGTAACGGACTGGTTAAAAGCAAATGATTGGATAGTTACAGCACTTATATCTTATTTGCAACAAAACATTATAAAAAAATCACCATTAATTTGGAGAGAAATAATTACCTTTCCATTTAAGAAAAATATTAATACCTTTCCGACTCATAGTTACAAAAGTCTTCTTTATTTTGTTATTAGAAACATGTAAGTAAATAAGCTTAAAGTACTTACCGCTGCTGTGTTTTATTAAATAGCACTTAATTTTACCACAACAAACAAATACCTAATTCATTTTTGAAACAGCGATTGAAAAGTTGGCACACTGTAAAAACCGCGCGAATGACAGAAAATTTAGCGTATGTTTTTACATGTCGCCTTTCGGACAGGCAAATGTCTTTACCACCATACAGCCTCCAAAAGCGTAGGTGATGGAGGGTCGCAGCAGGGGCGGTGAATTCGTACCGAGATGAGATATTTTAAAATATTTGTAGCGATAAAGATGTCAGTAATCGGTATACAGCAATATACAGGTAATTGGTGGTAAACCAAAACAATGATTCCGGCCTTCAAAATGTATTTTGTATGGGGAGTAAAAACTCGTATACCACCATAATATGATCCATGGGGAAAGTTGTTCAGTTTCATGTTCTGAGCACGCCTGCAAAGTTTTCGTTACACCGTCCCTTACACCCCGTATAAACAGGTAGTGTTAGAATCGTCATGAAAATCTTAAATGAAAACGATGACATAGAGCAAGACACACCTTCCAACGAATCAATTTTTTTTCACCTTTTATTGACAAAATGTTAATGTATTGTATATATTTATAATCTATATAAATGTAGCATTACAGACAGATTTTTTATTGTTTCAATTTTATATTATTATAGAGTATAATTAACGCTAAAAGTTTAGTATTATTTTTTCTTTTTTTTTAGAAAACGTGAGTTTTTTGTTCCATTAATGAATACCCAGTCTATGATTTATCCAAAATTGATACCGCACTTGCCATAATAGCATCCCCCTCCCCCCTTAGGTGCGGAACCCTTTGTCAACCGGGCTTAATCTACTCACTAGCACCTAAAGAACAACTGTGCCAAGTTTCATAATTCTAGGAAAGAAATATGACAGATTGATATTTTATGGGCTTAGCGTCCCAGGTACTAATCAGACAGCGATGTTTGTGCCTAAAGTGAAGTTTCTTTTACACACTTTAGATAATATTGTAAGACTAACTATCATTAATCAATCATTCATTATAAATCGGGTCACGTCAAAGATATTGGAGACAATAATTATAGTGCCTACTTTGTTAATGGTGTTTCCATACTGCCACGCTTTGCAGGCGGATTGGCGAGTGCAGTGCTAGGTGTTATAGATAACCACAGAGATAGCTGCTGCCCATTCCCTGTATTCATTCTCTTAGTCGCCTTTTACGGCACCCAGGACATGATGGGTGGAAATGAGGTGCTGCTATTCTAAGACGGCAGGCACCTCATTTTTTTTTTTTTTACTTTATTTGGGTTAATTAACAGTAACATAGCAAACATTACTAAACTAATTATAAGCTTATATTAAGTAGTTATGTACCCAACTCAATTAGCCACAGATTGCAATACATTTCTCATGATAAAATTAGACACCGTTTATTTTTATTTTTAATAAATTTGTATTCACTTATGAGTGTCGAAGAGTTTCGTCCTGTACGATAAGCTACTTGTAAACATTGACAAGATAAAGATTACACTGTAATGTGTACAAGTAGCTTATCGTAGAGCATCTATCCTAAAAATATATTCACCAGTTTACATCTTGTAACACACAACTAAAGCGGCAGAGGTGGCGGTCAAATAATTGCGGATGCTTTGTCTTTTACGGCTTAGGCACTCAGTTACTGAACTACTGAACAATTCAGTATTTTTCAGATTTAAAATAGCTTTTTAAATAAAGTTTAGGTATAACTTGTACCACTCTACTGAAGCGGCAGAGGTGGCGGTCAAATAATTGCGGATGCTTTGTCTTTTACGGCTGAGGCACTCAGTTACTGAACTACTGAACAAATCAGTATTTTTTAAGATTGTAAATAGCTTTTTAAATAGAGTTTATAACTTGTACCACTCTACTAAAGCGGCAGAGGTGGCGGTCAAATAATTGCGCGATGCTTCGTCCTTCACGGCTGAGTGGTCGAGGCGCTCAGTTACTGAACTATTGAACAATTCAGTATTTTTTAAGATTTCAAATAGCTTTTTAAATAAAGTTTATAACTTGTACCACTCTACTAAAGCGGCAGAGGTGGCGGTCAAATAATTGCGCGACGCTTTGTCCTTCACGGCTGAGTGGTCGAGGCGCTCAGTTACTGAACTATTCAATAGCAGTACTGTATACTGTTTATTCAATTACACTGCATTCTGTGTGGGTTTCATTGGATATTGATGGAACTTTGTTTTTGATGCCGTGGGAATCGTAAGATGCATTGATTTATTTGTTACTTCATTTCTTAATTGTACATCGTCATTGACATCTAAGGGCGGCTAGTAGCGACTGGATAGCGAAAACGGGAGATGGTGCCTTGTGGCTTGTGGATGGTACCCTTCTTCTTCTTCTTTTTGTGTGGGACACCGAGTCGTTCAACGACCCGATGAACCCGGGTGTCAGAGTTTTTCAACCGCCTACTGCAAGTGACCTCTGACATGGTTGCGTAACGACCGCCATCATAGACAGCAACCGGGACCGACGGCTTAACGTGCCCATCCGAAACACGGAACCATCTTAGTTGCGGACAATCAGGTAGTTCAGCCTGCAAAGACCTAACCAGACTGGGAACAAATTCACAAAGTGATAAATATCAACTTTGTGAGTGACCCCACCGAGAATTGAACCCGGAACCTTTGCGTGGCAGGCAGGCATACTAACCATTGCACCACATCGGTTGTCGATGGTACTCTGGGAAAGGCCTACGTCCAGCATTGGACTGCTATAGGCTATTGGGATGTGAGTAACATCTATATCATCTTTACGGCTGGATATCAGCTACTACATATAGACGCCAATTTATACCTTGAAAGAAACTCTACAAATCAGCGAATAGCTATATCTTTGTAATGTTCTTAAAGAAATTGACAGCAGTCACGTATCCTCCTTAATTTACTCGGATTGTAACCAACAAACCACATCAAAAGGTCATTGCAACAATTGTCATTGAGACAAAGGTATCGTATTAGAAGCTAGGCCCACACGGTCCAGGAAGCGAGGGGTCTTTGCCTCCCTACGGAATGCGTGCGTGGGCGCATGGCTGGCTCTGGCTTTCCATTGATCTTAGACTAAGCGCCCATTGACAAAGTCTTACCTCAGTAGGCTACCGTACGAACGAACGTATGATCTCTCTCTCTCTCTTCGTCTTCTTCTTTCTTATTGATTTCAGACTAAGCACCCATTGACGGAGTCTTACCTTACAGGGATACCGAGTGAACGTATACTCTCTCTCTCTCTTTCTCTCTCTCTCTCTCTCTCTCTGCCCTTCTGGCTTCCTTCTTCTCTGGCTTTTTTTTGATTTTAGACTAAGTGCCATTGATAAAGTCTTAACTAAAAGGCTACCAAACGAACGTAAATTCTCTCTCTCTCTCTCTTTTTCTCTGGCTTTCCATTGATCTTGGGCTAAGCGCCTATTGACGAAGTCTTACTTCACAAGGATATCGAACGAACGTACCCTTTCTCTCTCTCTCTCTCACTTCACGTCGTACACAGAGTTTATTTGTCCGTTTGGTAGCTCTATGAGGTAAGACTTTTTCAGTGCGCGCTCGGTCTATTTAATGAACAGTATCTTATCACCAATAACCTTATTACTTCAATCGAATGAAGCTCAATTGGTGTGGGATATGCGACTCGGTTTTGAAGATTAGCTAGTTGACTGTCGAATGTGACTGCAAATTGCGCTGATACAGTCATGCGGGCGAATCAGCTTCTTAGTCATCATTAGTTATGATAAATAATAACTTTAAACGAGCAAGAAATGAAGAATAATATAATCGAGATCACGGAAACGGCTGCAACGATTTTCACGAAATTTCATATTTTGGGGTTTTCGTTGGCGATAAATCGATCTAGCTAGATAGGTTTCATTTTCCAAAATTGGTCGCTGCTTTACCCCTTTTTTAACCGAGATTGGTTGCCGACTGGTGGAAAAAGGGTTAGATCCTCGTTCCGGTTCATACCTTGCACAAAGAGTTTCAATTACAATTCAGCGGGGCAATGCTGCCAGTGTTCTTGGGACCTTCGGGCGGGGTGTGACCCGGGGGGGTCTTTTAGAATAGAGTTTTTATTTTTTATTTTAATACTCACTTGACGACGACGCGTGATGCTGAAAGTATACATTTTGGTTTCCATTTGACGAAGCTTGTGCTGATAAATTATGTAAGTATATAATTAATATTTTGACTTATGTACTACTAACTGTAACTGTGTAATAAATTTTATTTGTGTTAATAAAAAAAAATTTGAGAGTTCCTTTTTTTTCGAATGACTGTCAAATTTTTGTCAGACAGGGTGTAATTAGCATTTTTGTTTAGGCGTGATATATACATATATGTGTATTACCATAGTGACAGGTTGTCAGCCCGTCGTCTAAAATTGCAATACACATCAACTCTCAAATTCCTTAGTCGCTTCTACACCCACGGAAAGATATAGATAGGGTGATGCTATTCTAAGCCGGCGTAACAAGGCATTTTTTTTCCAAACTCCTACTATAGCTCGAAGTAGGTCAAATCGATATTAAATACAAATAAATGTGGTGTAAGTAAATGCACTAGTTTCCTATAACAGCTATCACAAACCAATGTTGTGTGTTTAGTTTTCGTATAAAATGGGCGGGCGGTGCTGGCAACACTGCTCTGTCATCTTGTCACGTCCTCTGCCGTCGCCCGCATCGTGGATGCGAAGTTTAATTATAAATAAGTAATTTAGTGTGCTTTCGGTTTTCTCGTGTGGTTTTCCCTGTTCGGTGGGGAAGTGAACCAAGTGATTTTTGGTTCCGGCTTTTTGATTGAGGCCAACGTGGTCGCCGGTAACATAACCTCACTTTGAGTCGTCGCTCGCGTCGCGGCTGCCGATAGCCATATATTTTTTGATTGTTTTCTTGATTGGGGGCCAACGGGGCCGATTCCTCATTCGGAGAGGAATCTTTAGTTGTTTTGTGTTGAAAACATTGTTGATGTCGAACTGTGAACTGGTGAATGGTGGAGTGATGAACTGAGGTGAAGCCAAAACTGTCGGAGGGACGGAGTGCCACACGAGCTGGTGCCCGGGTGCAGTAAGTCTAGTACCTAAGTCCCAATCCAAAAGTCTTCCTCAAACCTGATACCTATTTTTCCTGTCAAAACTAGACTTACAAGGAAACGACGGCGTCATCGTTCGCTCGGTAAGCAATTCGTTGCTGGGCCCTGGTTAAGTAGATTTTGGAAACAAGAATTTCTCGGCCGGAAACTTTCCGGAGCAGAATTCTCTCATTAAATTTATTTTATTTAGCTATAGTAAAGAGCACTACGAATCGTAGTAAAATGTTGTTCGAGGCTGATCGACCATTTAGTTTTAGATTTTAAGATAACTTTAATTTGCTTCCACTGCGCTAAGATCAGCTTCGGAATCAAACATTTTTGGTAGCAGAGCGTGGTTGCTTTATTGCAACATAGTTAGCCGTAATTTAGTATTAAGCGTGTTTTTATATTACCCACATATTTTATTAATTTTGGAAAATATTGTTTCGGTTTTTTTGTGACTGTATTGTTTGCCTAGTGAACGGTACCTTATCGGTAAGGTCTAGGCCAGTCAACTAACAGTTATTTTGTGGTATTTGTTTATTGGTTTTTCGTTTTTATTAAGTCGAGTGTGTAAAAGTTGGTACCATGGCTCCCTCGATCGCCAGGTATAAGGCTGCTATAAAGACAGAATTAAGGTGGTTTACTACCACAGCGGCAATGATCGGCCGCGAGGACCGAGAGGACGCGCTCTTGAAAAGTGCACTACAGGCAGATGAACGGGTTCGGGTTGTGTCGGAACACCTCACAGAGTGCCTCATGCTCCTTGAGGAAGCTCCTAACCCTGAAGATAAGGAGCTGGTTGAGGGCGATGTAAGCCAGTGCTTGGAGCTGGCACAGGACATTGCGCAGGCAGCTGCGGACATATCTAGGCGACGTGACGGAAAGGAAAAGCCATTCCGTGGTAAAGTGGGACAAGGATTACAGGTGCCTCTTCCGCCTGTTACGGTTCCAGTCTTTGCAGGCGATTACGCCGACTGGCCGGCGTTTGAGGACCTGTATAGCAGTGTGGTCCACACACGGACGGACATAACGCCGGCGTACAAGATGGCTCAGCTGATGTCCAGGCTACATGGAGAGCCTCATGAATTGCTGACGCATTTGGCTGTCTCGGATAGCAATTATGAGGTGGCGTGGAAGATCCTTACCGACCGGTATCGAAACAAGCGCCTGATTGTAGACAGGCTGTTAGACCAGTGGCTGTCAATACCAACCATAACGCGAGGTACGGACCTCCGCGAGAAAATCTTCCACCCAGTCAGTGTCGCGGTCAGCGCACTAGAGCGACAGGGTTTGCCAGTGGCGGGCTACGGTTATATCTTGGTCCACACAGTGCTTCGCCGCCTGCCGAGCGAAATGGTCGCTCGATTCGAGCAGCTACATGGGGGCAAGTCCTCGGACCACCTCCCGACCTACGAGGATCTGAAGTCGTTCCTCGAGGCCGAAAGCAGGCGAGTGGACGTCCAGGCTGGTGAAGCCCCTCGCAAGGAGACCTCTGCCCCTCGCCACCCGGAACGGCCGGGTGCACCGGCGCGAGGAGGCAACAGTGGGCAACCCAGGCGGTACAACATCGCATTGGAATCAGGGTGTGCCTACTGCAGGGAGACAGGCCACGGGGTGGCAGCGTGTCAGGAGTTTGCTGCGCAGCGGGTTCAGAGGAGACGGGGTGTGGCACAGCAGAGGCGTTGGTGTTTTCGGTGCCTGGGGCCGCATCAGGTGCGAGTGGCCTTCAAGCACCAACTGTAGGTACTGCCAGGGTGCACACCATCCGCTGCTCTGCATGAATCGCTCCGGAGGCGCCGGGGGCAGCGCTGGATCGGATCAGCGAAGGGAGCCTGCCCACCAAGGGAGGGAGCAACGCTCCCCACCCCCTCCAAGGAGGAGCCCACCTCCGCATCGGTCACAGGGACAGGCAGGGGGACGTCAACAGACGGAGCCCACTTACCCAAGGACGTGGGGACGATCCCCACCACGGCAGCAGGTGCCGGATTGGGGAAGAGCGGCACAGGAACGTGGCCAGGACACCCATCCCAGGTACGGGATTCAACGGGCGGGTGTCAGGGGGCACTAGGCAGCCACCAGGGTACATGCAGTATTCTGCGGGCTTGAGCCACCTGGTTGGGTCTCAAGACCCACGCATGCCTCCGCCTATGCCTGAGTACCCGCGGCTACAGGCGCAACCTCGGTACGGACGTTTGCCGTCGGGGTACTATAGAACTCCAGCCATGGCCTTTATGGGCAGACCTCCCTACCAGCAGGAGTGGGACCCATACACAGGTTTGGGTAGTGAGGATACCCCGCGGGACGCGGCCTCACCGCGTTTAGATTCCCGCTAGGTAATCGCCGCCTACTCATCAGCTTCGGCTCCCCGTCCAATCACGGTACTTTTGCCAACGGCTAAGATTTGGGTATGGGGATACGGTGGCCGGACCATTCAAGTAAGAGCCCTACTGGATACAGGGGCTCAGGGATGTATTGTATCGAGTAAGCTGGTGAGTAGGCTAGGCCTAAATGTACGGCCAAGTGAGGATGAAGCTGTAGGCATCGGGGGCCTAAATGTGCCTGACATTCGGGGTCAGACGAACTTTGAGTTCGCATTAGGTAGCACATGTACAGGGTAAGCTATCAAGTCTCAGCCGTGGTGCTGGATGAAGTGGTTGGGAAACTCCCTCAGGTTAGGTTACCACCAACGGTACGAGGGTTAACCACAGGGTTGGAGTTAGCTGATCCTGATTTTGATACTCCTGGTACGGTGGACGTACTTCTCGGGTCAGACGTCCTCGGGAGATTATGGTGCGGTAGGAAGAAGGTACTCCAGGAAACTGGTTTGGTGGCCGTAGATACCACAGGGGTATGTTGTTTTCGGCCCAGTTTGGAGACCTCAGGACCTACCAGAAGGGATCCGGTCCTCTATGGTAGTGTGCTGTCAGAGGTGCTGCAGAGGTTTTGGGAGTCTGAAGAGCCGCCCACGGCGGACAGACGGAAGCCAGAGGATGACGAGTGCGAGTTGTTCTATCAATACAACACTGCGAGATGCCCGTCAGGCAGATTCGTGACCAGGCTACCTTTTCTCCCAAACCGCCCCGCTTTAGGTAGTTCGCGACAGCTCGCGGAACGGAGACTACTCGGAATGGAGCGGAAGATGAGGCGAGACCCAGCACTTCGGCAGAAGTATATAGAATTCATGCGGGAATATATTCAATTGGGCCACATGTCGGTGTCCAGCCTGGATTGGAGGTGTGTCGAGCATTATTACATTCCACACCTGGCTGTCTTGAAGTCACCTGAGGCGAAAATACGGGTGGTGTTTGACGGTTCTGCTCCTACCTCGAATGGTGTGTCTGTGAACCAATGTTTGCACGCGGGTCCTAAATTGAACCGGGACATTGTGGACATTCTCACAGACTTTCGGTTACACCAGGTAGCGTTCGTCGCAGACGTCAAAATGATGTTTCGCCAAACCATGATACATCCGGATGACCGTCGGTATCAGCTGATTTTGTGGCGTGAGAGCCCAGATGAGCCGATGGTCACATACGAACTTAACACGGTGACGTATGGACTTAAGCCAAGTCCGTATTTGGCAGTACGTACGCTGCGAGAGTTGGCCGCACAGGAAAGGGTAAGATATCCTCGAGCCGCAGCAGTACTGGATCGCGACGTCTACGTGGACGATATCTGCACGGGTGCTGATAGCGTGGAGCAGGCGCTAATTCTACGAGACGAGTTGATCGCGATCATGGGTTCAGGAGGTTACGAGTTGCGGAAATGGTTGTCCAGTTGCCCAGAGCTCCTGGCCGGTTTGCCAGGCGAGTTCCATCAGGACCCGCACCTCTTTGAGAACCCGGACAATCCAAACACGTTGGGCATCCTCGGGGTGCAATATAGGCCAACGCATGACGTATTCACGTACAAGATCGAGCCCGACCTTTTGGAGAAAACTTGGACTAAGCGGTCGGTACTGTCGACAATCGCTAGAACGTTCGATCCTAGCGGATGGATCGCCCCGGTTACGTTCATGGCGAAGTGCTTTTACAAAGGTTGTGGCTAGCCAACTTAGGATGGGACGACCAACTCTCCGGAGAGTTGTTGAAGGATTGGCTCAAGTTTGTGACCACCTTACCAGGGATTGTGCACATCGCGATACCCCGCAAGTTAGTCCCATCGGTGGGATGTAAGGCTACCCTACATGGGTTTTGTGACGCCTCGGAGCGAGGGTACGCGGCAGCTGTATACCTTCGGACAGCAAGTTCAACGGGAACTGTGCACGTGCGTCTGGTTATGGCCAAAAGTAAGGTGGCACCAGTCAGAACTAGATGGACCATCCCCAAATTGGAATTGGCAGGGCAGCTCTTCTAGCGCGCTTGCTAAATCATGTAACCTGCAATCTGCGTGGTACCATCAACTTGGATGAAACGGTGTACGCGTGGACTGACAGTCGGATAGTTCTGTGCTGGTTGCAGACGTCGGTACATACACTTGAGGTTTTCGTGGCAAATCGGGTGTCACAGATTACGGGGTCGGAAACTCCGTTAGTGTGGAGGCACGTACCGGGAGAATGGAACCCAGCGGACTGCGCTTCGCGCGGGTGCAGGGCCCTGATTTGGTGAGTCACCCACTGTGGTGGGGACCTCAATGGCTGACTGAGTCGCCGCAGGAATGGCCATTCAACGAGTGCAGGGCGCCGCTTGGGCCACCTGATCGAGGTTTGCGAGTGAACGTGGGGCAACTCGTACCGAAGCCTAACCCAGCTTTCTTGCTGGAACGGTATAGCTCCTCGACAAACTTCTTGGGGTGACAGGTTGGATCAAGCGGTTCGTGAACAACTGCAGGAAGCCTCAAGCAGAACGGAACTTTACACCTGTCCTCTCGCCTGCGGAGCGGAATGCGGCTCTATGCTCATTGGTTAGAGTCGTACAGGCGGAACATTTTGAAGAGGAGGTCAGGCTGCTCAGGGATGGACGTGGAAAGCTGAAGGGAGGAATTGTGCGCCTCAACCCATTCCTGGATGAGCAAGGTATGCTCAGGGTTGGAGGCAGACTTCGGAACGCTAGCCTGCCCTTTTCGGCTCGGCATCCACTGTTACTTCCAAAAGGGGACCCTTAGTTGAGCTCTTAGTCAGGGATCGTCATGAGAAAAACTCGCACGCGGGCTGTAATGCGCTATTGGCCATTCTACAGCGCGAGTTCTGGATCTTATCGGGACGACGAACGGTACGTAGCGTTGTGTTTAGGTGCTTGCCTTGTTACCGCTTGAAGGCAGCCACAATGCAGCCACAGATGGGAGATCTTCCACCGGACCGGGTGACGGAGGCCTGGACGTTTGCAGGTGTGGGAACGGATTTCGCAGGCCCTTTCATGGTAAAGGCATCACGCCTGCGGAACGCAAAGTCTATAAAGGCGTACTTGTGCGTGTTCGTGTGCCTGGCCACCAAGGCCGTCCACTTGGAGCTCGTGGCCGACCTTTCTACGGAGGCCTTTTTGGCAGCGCTGGAGAGATTTACGTCGCGACGAGGGCGACCAGCGCTGATCAGGTCGGATTGTGGTACCAACTTTAAGGGTGCTGATCGGTGTATGAAAGAAATTGTAACGTTCTTACGGGAGAACGAAGAAGCCATCAGCACGGGCCTCTCCCGTCAGGGCATTACCTGGGTGTTCGATCCACCAGCGTGCCCTCACTGGGGTGGTATTTTTGAAGCGGTTGTAAAGTCCGCTAAGACGCATTTGTTGCGCGTTGTAGGGTTAACAATTTTGACTTTCGAGGAGCTGGCGACCGTGTTTTGTAAAATTGAGGCTGTACTCAATTCGCGTCCTTTGTGTCCGCTCAGCTCAGACCCAAATGATTTAGAGGCCCTGACGCCAGGGCATTTCTTAATTGGCCGCCCACTTAACGCCTTGCCGGAATATCCCTATACGGAGGTGAATAGCAATCGTTTGTCGCGTTATCAGTTGTTGCAGCAAATGACTCAAAACTTTTGGAAGCGTTGGTCGCTTGAGTACTTGCACATTCTGCAGCAACGCCTTAAGTGGACGGACAGGACTGAACCCCCCTGCATTGGGGATCTCGTTCTGGTTAAGGATGCCAACCTACCGCCACTGCGTTGGCGCCGGGGCGCATTCTCAACCTGTTTCCGGGTAGTGATGGCACTCCTCGAGTTGCAGAAGTTCAGGTGGGGGATTCAGTCCTTAAGCGAGCAGTAGCTACATTATCACGCCTGCCATGCATAGAGCGGACCGATGGGTCGGTCCGGGGCGGGTGAATGTTTAGTTTTCGTATAAAATGGGCGGGCGGTGCTGGCAACACTGCTCTGTCATCTTGTCACGTCCTCTGCCGTCGCCCGCATCGTGGATGCGAAGTTTAATTATAAATAAGTAATTTAGTGTGCTTTCGGTTTTCTCGTGTGGTTTTCCCTGTTCGGTGGGGAAGTGAACCAAGTGATTTTTGGTTCCGGCTTTTTGATTGAGGCCAACGTGGTCGCCGGTAACATAACCTCACTTTGAGTCGTCGCTCGCGTCGCGGCTGCCGATAGCCATATATTTTTTGATTGTTTTCTTGATTGGGGCCAACGGGGCCGATTCCTCATTCGGAGAGGAATCTTTAGTTGTTTTGTGTTGAAAACATTGTTGATGTCGAACTGTGAACTGGTGAATGGTGGAGTGATGAACTGAGGTGAAGCCAAAACTGTCGGAGGGACGGAGTGCCACACGAGCTGGTGCCCGGGTGCAGTAAGTCTAGTACCTAAGTCCCAATCCAAAAGTCTTCCTCAAACCTGATACCTATTTTTCCTGTCAAAAACTAGACTTACAAGGAAACGACGGCGTCATCGTTCGCTCGGTAAGCAATTCGTTGCTGGGCCCTGTTAAGTAGATTTTGGAAACAAGAATTTCTCGGCCGGAAACTTTCCGGAGCAGAATTCTCTCATTAAATTTATTTTATTTAGCTATAGTAAAGAGCACTACGAATCGTAGTCAAATGTTGTTCCGAGGCTGATCGACCATTTAGTTTTAGATTTTAAGATAACTTTAATTTGCTTCCACTGCGCTAAGATCAGCTTCGGAATCAAACATTTTTGTTTATCGACATTTTAAACCACAACCCACGTCCGCTGAATACAAAATCATCGTTCCTTTGTCCAAAATAAATTTACTATCCAAATGATTCATGGAAAACGTCATCAACATATAGTATTCATGTCGTTTAGAGTTGCCACTCGATATTAGTGCAGTATCAATAGTTCACGCTTTCGAAAGATTATCGATAGTATCGATAGTTCAAAATGCAGCAATACTACCGATACTCATTTCGATGGTTTAAAATGCAGCAATACTGCCGATAGTATTTTTCTCAACATTAAAAATCTATCGAAGTTATCGATGATTTCACTACCTACTGAGTAGGTAGGTACCAATTTTTAATACCTGTCAAAAAGGCCTCATTCTATCAATAATATCGATTCATGCCAGTCCCGATCTTATCGGCAAGCGTTGCTGACATTGGCTTAGCGCCCTCTATCTAACTACAAAGTAGGTACTTGTTTTTAAAGCTGTCAAGAAATGGCTAGAATATATCGATAGTATCGATGCTACCGATTGTTTTAAATCGATATTATCGTTAGTATTGCACCTTTTCGATTAGTATTGCTACAGTTTGAACTATCAATAGTTTATCAACTAACTATAGATAGTTGTCGAAAACTATTGACAGCTGCATTATCGATAATTCGACAACACTCTGCCGTTTTGTTACCGATACCGCAAATTGTAACGAAGTTATTCGCTCACTAAAGCTCATTATATCTCTTAATTTCCGAACTGTTTCAGGTTTCTATATGAATGTCTTTATAGCAGCAATCTCTACTTATATGCCCATTGCTTTCTTCAGTACTGATACAGTGTAACTGGTCAATATAAAAGCAGCAATGGACTGCATAATTGACCATAAATTCATTTGCAGTATTTTAGTGTACGTGTGGTACAGGATCTGATTGCGCAGTGATCCTCCCCATATTGAAATTACATCGCCAATTAATATGCTATTAATATTATTTGCACCTTTTTAAGTTTGTGCATCTGTAAGTATTTTGAGAAAAACTGACCGCAGTGCCCTTTTGCTAGTAGAATAATTTTTGAATTGATGTTTTGTGATGTTCGTGTGTGAAAATAGTTGTCTAATCAGTGTTAACTAAATAAATATTTAAAGAAATAAAATATTTCTATTTCTATTTCTCATTCATATGTGAGGCGTCCCTTCCTCACATATCATCATGAATTCTACTTTTTCCTGTGATGATTTTTACAGTTGACCAAAGAAACCTAAAAATGGCATAGTTATTTAGTTAAGTGATGGCGTGTAGTGCTTTTTTGCCGACCAGAACCAAATCTTTTCAATAGACAAAATGAGAAAAAATATACACTTCCCATCAGAAAAATCGAAACATCTCGGTTTTTCTTGTTTTTGGCCGAATTAAACACCAAAATGTATTGTTTGCATTAAAAAAATTATATGACTGTGTAGCTGGCAGTTTTGTCTTTTCAGTGTGTATAAAAAAAATCAAAATTCAAAATTGGAACCCCACCTGTTTGTTCTGTAAATGAGATGAATGACTGAGACACGTTTGCAGTTTGCGCCTTTTAACGATTCATAGCATTTTTAACATTAAAATTTAGAGCTTGTCTTAGCTTATCTTAAAACTTTTGTTTTTTTAATTGTTTACTGTGACTTTGGATCGCCTGAAAAAAGTTAGATTTTATCTGAATCATGGGTATTTTGCCCGTAGAAGCCGCCCAAGTGGTGACATTGCCAAATTTTGGACTTGGTCGTCGTTTTGTGGCTGTATGTTTGCATTTAAGCCTCACCTCTGTTCATAAAGTTTACAAACGCTATCAGAAGACTGATCTGTTTACGCGACGTTCAGAATCTGACGGAAATCGGGTCAGCTCTGACCGATATGATCGAATTAATGTTATGAGTTCTTTGCAAAATCGACGCCTTAGCGCTTTTCAACTGCGGCAAAAGCTATCAAATGTACAAAAGGTGGCTGAAAGTGGCTCTTCAATCAGAATAAGGTTAAAGGTACTTTGACTGGTACCGCAATAGCCAGGAAACGGGCCCAAATCAACTGCAGACACGAAGACAAAATCTGTCATGCCGTCGGCGCTGATTCCTTCCCAAACCGTTCACGAACTGTCACCATAACTGACCTTTTTATCAATGCAACATTGTGTAAAGCATTTTTAATCCTTTTTGTAAACCATAGTGCTTCCGTAGTTACCATTCAGCGTAATTCTACACTCAGCAGAAAAGAGGAATTTGATCCATTGGGTATACGACCAGTTTAGGTGCTCACTTGCAAAGTTAAAGCGCGCTATTTAATTGTCTTCAGTTGATTTGGGCCCTTTTTCTGGCTATTGCGGTACCAGTCTACGTTCCTTTAACCTTCTTCTGATTGTAGAGCCATTTTCAGCCACCTTTTGTACATTTGATAGCTTTTGCCGTAGTTGAAAAGCGCTAAGGCGTCGATTTTGCAAAGAACTCATAACATTAATTCGATCATGTCGGTCAGAACTGACCCAATTTCTGACAGGTTCTAATCATCGCGTAAACAGATTAGTCTTCTGATAGCATTTGTAAGCTTTATGAACAGAGGTCAGGCTTAAATGCAAACACTCAGCCACAAAACGATGACCAAGTTCAAAATTTGGCAATGTCACCACATGGGCGGCTTCAACGGGCAAAATACCCATGATTCAGATAAAATCTTATTTTTTTCAGGCGATCCAAAGTCACAGTAAACAATTAAAAAAACAAAAGTTTTAAGATAAGCTAAGACAAGCTCTAAATTTTAATGTAGAAAATGTTATGAATCGTTATAAGGCGCAAACTGCAAACGTGTCTCAGTCATTCATCTCATTTACAGAACAAACAGATGGAGTTCCAATTTTGAATTATGTTTTTTTTTATACACACTGAAAAGACAGAACTGCCAGCTACACAGTCATATAATTTTTTTAATGCAAACAATACATTTTGGTGTTTAATTCGGCCAAAAACAAGAAAAACCGAGGTGTTTCGATATTTCTGATGGGAAGTGTATAACATACCCAGATAAGTAAAAATAAAACCACTAAAGACATAATTACCGCGCTCTATTCAAGCGAAACCTATAGAAAAACGATACTACCTCATAAAGACGTCAATACTTGTTGACAGCATAAATTGTCGCTCATATCACTCATAGGTGGCAAATACAACAGCCATTCAGCTCATAATAGCATTGCTAGTGTACTATACACATCGACCATTAACGGACCAACATAAACTGGTTTTCTATACAATTACTTAGTATAACCAGTATAACTTAATCCCTTAATGTATAGGTTGATGTGCTGGTTGTGTACCTTCGTCATGTGACCGATTAGTATTGTGTGTAATTATTGTGTGTGCGTACGAGACATGAGCAGAATAATAACGAGGTTATGTTGTGATCGGATAGTTTGTTTTGTGTCTCATTTAGCACTATTTCTATGGAATACCTACAATGGAATATACTTCAGTCATGAAGATTTCCAAGAGATTTCAGTAGTATGAAATATGACAACTCACAGGAAAAATTTGACGTCAAGTCGTATGAAAACAATTGAATTCAGAGACTCTTTTAGGCTAGGCTTATCTTATCCTTATCTCAGACGCAGACGCGAAAAGCTAGGATAAGTAGGTATACCAAATGAATTCTATGAAAACAATCGACGACTCTGACATCAGAGTTTATTGTGTCGTCACTCGATTTAGTGTTCCATACCTTGGAAGAAAAAGAAGTCGATGGTCTTGTAAGGGTTACCAGCAGTATTGGGCTGCCTTTGGATGCCCTCGATTCCATACGCAGTCTGTGATGGCGGCTGAGAAAGCCCTCTTTTGTCAATCAGTGATGTCTCATGATATTAAGTTTAAGTTTATTTCTAAAAGCCAATGTGTTTTACAGAAGCTAATCCCACAGTAACAATAGTAATTTGAATTTGCATACGAAATAGAGATTTTCATGTGCAACAGAAAACTTGGCGAATTATTCCAATCACTGGAGCGTTGGTTTCCTTTTTTGCCATTGTATTGTATCATTAGCAACACTTCAGCTTAGTTGTATATATATGGGATCAACTAAAACTTGTTATTATATAGTAGTAGTAAGAAAATCCAATGTAAGATTATCTCTAACTCTTGATAGGTAACTCTACTCTAGGTACTATCGGCGGCACCTAGAGTCTAGGTGCCGCCGATAGTAGGGGAAAGTTGGCTGTATTGTACCCCCTAATTTCTATTTTGTTTTGCGAGAAAACTATTAACGTTATCCTTGTGATGTTTTGCTTTTAAGTTAGTTTATTTAATTAACTCTGATGTGCCGGAATTGTTTTTTGAAATAAGTTAGTAGTTTCGTCACAAAGTAGTTTACAAAAAAAAGTTGCTATCGGTACAATTTAGAGACCGGTACGTTTATTCGTACCACGAGGTTTTTATATCGTACTTTGAAAATTGCAATACAAATTGTGAAAATAAAATATTGCTAATATCTTTTAAAACAAAGTCATTAAAAAAAAGTGTCAATGTTGTATTACCATTTCCACAGTTTTAACAACTAATCACACCTCTCAGATCAGAGATCCATTATGTTAGGACTAAAACTGAAATATCTTGGTAACAATCCTTTGGTACGATTTAGAAACTACGGGTCGGTACGATTTCAAGAACAAGCTACATTTTACAAAAAATATTTTTCATTTCAAAACCTCAAATGATTGCGTTGGTTCATAAAGTTAGGTCAAAAGGATAATAACCAAGTAACAATGTGATCAAATTGCAATTTTTAATAGCTTGCCGTTCTTTCGTAAAACCTTAGGTTCCACACCTAAAAATCAGTAACGGGGTCAACTCAAATCTGTTATATTTTATTGAATGCATAGTCTTATTTGCAGTGCTGTCACAAACCATCATAGTTTATTGGGTGTTGTGAACTATCATTTAATGTTGCCAAAGTAAATAAAAACGTACGTTTAGTGTAAAATGTGTGGGTGGTACGATTAATCTACTGGTACAATATGTCCAACTTTCCCCTACCTACCTCTGCCATTTGTATCAAGGTAAAAGCAAATAAATCTAGAATAGATCAGTTATTGACATGGTTGAGCTATTGAGTGATAACCAACATTCAAACAAAAATAATTTCTGTTAAAAACGGTAATTACGCTATCGTAATATAATTCATTTTCATCATAATTAGTAGTATAGGTACCTTCCTACTCTCGTATTACGTACCTAAACGTGTTACGAATCTTCTCTTACGTACATTTTAGAATAACCAAGTAAAACTGTATAATCAGAAAATTATATAGGTAAACGTGAGTAAATACAGAAAGCTGCTATCATGAGTGATCCGAAAAATCATTAAAATTTACGTCAAAATGTACTGACTTTTATTCAGTATTCACTTGTGTGTACAGTTAGATAGTCATAATAATAACTATGCCGGTAGTTAGAGTAATAAGAGTTTTATTCAATGCGCGTGCGATTGTCCGCGATGCTACGAGATGGCGCGATTATTTGTCTCCTCTGCCTCGTTTTCTCACGCCATTTCATTGCTGACCTTATAAATCATACTGTACCATAGGTATTTCTATTTAAAATTACCTACGACGATTTGTTTTTAGTCTTGTTACATTCACGGAGTATGTATAGGTCAATCGTATTTGTGTATGTTTGATGATAAGCGTCTGCTACTTACAAACCCATATTTTTTTCTATTTCAATTATTTCATTAGCCTGCCTGAACAAAAACAATCATAAGGCCTAGCAGACTGAGTTTGGCTTCAAGACTTAGAACTCGTGGATCGATATTTTCAAACAAATTATTCTCAGTTTGTTTAAAAGATTGCATGTTAAGTACTTTTTAAATACCTCTGAATATTGTTATATACAAGACTGCATCTTGTTGTCAGAAAGGTGGTTCCGTCGGTCTATGATTATTTAAATCGAGATACCTTAGCAATCATCACAAGCTCTGGTTAAAAAAGTCTGACACCGAGGGTTCATCGCGTCGCTTATTTGAGTTCTATTTACCAGGAAGATAATGATGGAAATGTATGAATTGCATCACATTATACTTAGCTATCAATATTGTAGCTATAACGAAGGTACTTAGTTTAATTACCCTTCAAATTCGCTCCACCGCAACGTTCACCACATTTACATACAGTGTCAGACGTTTTCTATTTTTCAATCGCATCGTTCCGCCTTTCGATACTTTCCTACGGTAACCAGCCAGTGTTATTAGCTCCTTCAGTTTCTGAGACTTACGTTTGATTTGTATGTGAGGAATGCAAAACAAGAGGTCTTGCTCACTGGTGGGTTTCAAGCGGAAGGCGCCGGCCCGGACAATGGCCGTAGGAGGATCGCCAGTCGTTCCCAACTCATTAGGAATTTACTTACTATAAAACTATAGTTTACACCCCGTGTGGATAATTGACTGGTTGGCTTCACTTGGGAACTCGAAGACTGGTTTTCCGTTTGGAGGCCGATTAGAATAGCATACACACTACCTTTATTGCTATCGTAATAGGTCACTAAATTTAAAGTGGAATCAATGATGGAATGTTATTTTGTTTCATCACCTGATTCACCCCTTTAAATATTTTCAGCTCTTTTTACAGCATACAATCCCATATACCTACCTACCTACTTAGTCAAAATTTTGTATACATACTTACTTATTATTTTTTACAGCCAGTAAGTATTTAGAGCTGAGCTATATTGTAACCTAACTAGGAATCCTAACTGTGATTTAGTAAGTATCAAGCCATCGGCCTGTGAAAAATGGAACAAATATTGATAGGTAGGTCTTTATGTTGAGTGGGACTGTACAGCAATAGTTTCATCATATTAAAATACAGTTGACATTTAATGCACTGACTACATGCAACATTATTGCATTATGTGAACTACCAATGACATTTTGTGCGTTGGTCAATTGAATCTAATAGAGAGATGAGTGTGCGAACGGGATGATGTACTCGTACTTATTTCTAGTACCTATTGTAAGTATTAGTAAGATAATGATATAAATTTTAAAAATTCTGTGAATATTGTGCAAACTAATTTGTACTACCTATGTACAGTATCGTTACTTCTTCTTCTTCGTGTCCATAGCAAGATCAACGCCTCTTTCATTCGACCAGTATTTTGCAACCCTCACAGCTTCGACAGTGGCTTGCATTAGCTGCTCCTGCGTGCAGGTGGTTGGATATAAGATGGGCCGTGGTTTATAGGTCAACCCCGCATTTACACCGAAGGTCGAAATCCGGCGTGAACCCCCACCTGGAACAGTTATCTTTGCTCGAGCCGACCTGAGTTCGGAGCCTATTTAAAGACTTCCATGTCGACCGCGGCAGATTGTGTCCTGGTGGGAGGTTTTCCGAAACCGGCACAAAGGGGGTCGACATGTTGGGGGGACTCTCCTGATAGTAAAGGACTGACACACTTCATGAAACCTTTGCGACTCTTGAGCCGTTGAGGCACAGTTTTATATTGGTACATCTGATGAAGTGGGTCAGAGTCCAGTTTAGTCCTCTCGGTGGAACTGGCTATACTTCTATAGTATCGTTACTAAAATAGCCATATTTGACAGCTTTTAGATTTAAGTTTAATGCTATCCCTCATGGATGATATTTCTTTGATGACATCTCTTCTAGTATGGATTTGACGGCTGTCAAATACCTATGGCTTATTCGAACAACAATACTATATCATGGCAGCCACGTAAGTAGGTGGGTAAGGTAGGTACATATCAGAAAGTGCAGCATGAGACAATTCCCTATATGGATGACTGATGACCTTGTGGAAGGTTGTTGGTAGCTGCTGGTTGCACTCAGCTCATAACCACGGCCTATAGAAGCATTTTGAAGAGGCTTTCGTCCAGCAGTGAACGTCTCTTGCTATTGGTCGAGATTATGGGTTCTCAATGTCTACCTTTTTCTTTCACTTCGAGTGGTACACTAACTAGGTAAGTAAATACTTATTTTTTTATATCCGTCTACAGAGACCAACTTTTCCACAGAACAAACTTGATTTAAAAACAAGAGTCGTCGTCAATCGGACGTGTTCTGTGTGGGTGGTACCTATAACTGAACTTAATGAACTACATTGTCTTTTTACTATAAATGGAAAAGCTGGTTTTTTCGTCTGTCTGCTAAGTGATCCCAATAAAATCATGGAGCTAAGCCGTTTTAACGTCCATTTCACCTGAAGAAACTTTTTTAAATAATAACACTAACATTTTTTCATTTCAGCTGTTGCACATCAAGTTTTGCGACTCCGGGAGATTTGAGATGGAGGAACGCTTTACAATGCCGTTCAGACAAGACGCGACTTTAAGGGTACTAGTCAAAAGCTGCCATGTACTGAAAACAGAAGTCAAAGTTATGTTTCGCACGTAACTTTACAGTGTAAAGGCCTTGTACTGGACACATGTAAATATGATCGTGGGTGGATGGTTTCCGCTATCCCATCATGTAGGTAGCAAATTTTATGTGGTTCTGTTGTTACTTTTATGCATGGTTTTGTTTTTATCTTTTACTTCAATACAAGTATGTTTCCTTATATCTTTAAAACCCCTCAACGGATTTTGATGCGGTTTTTTTAAGTATATAGAGTAAGTTAAGAGGCAGGTTTTTAAATATTCTTTATCACAAATTTTAGCCCCCAAAGGGGTAAAAAAGGGATTAAAATTTGGTATGAAAAATCATTATTTTTAAATGCGATCTGTTTCAAAATTTGTGATTAGATCAAAAAGCAAATATAATTAAACACGTGTTTCAGGAATTTTCGATTTTTAACCCCTATAGGGGTGAAAAGGGGGTTAAAAGTTTGTATGGAAAATCTTTATTTCAAATTTTTTTATTTAAAAATTTTAAAATTTATAAATCTGTTTCAAAATTTGTGATGAGATGAAAAAGCTAAAAAATGAAATAGGTATGTGTTTCCGGGGTTTTCGGTTTTCGACCTCTAAAGGGGTAAAAAAAGGGGTTAAAAGTTTGTATAGAAAATCATGATTTTTAAATGCGATCTGTTTCAAAACTTGCAATTAGATCAAACAGCTTAAAAAAAATTGAGTACGTGTTTCAGGGATTTTCGATTTTTAACCCCTAAAAGGGTAAAAATGGGTTGCAGCGGGTGAAGCCGCTGACGGGCAGCTAGTTGATAATATTTCTAGTATGCTATCTTAGAATCCAAAAAAGCTGATTAAAAATTAATGCTGAACATAGAGGTTAGGTAGGTATGGGGTTAGACAGCTCATGAAATTAGAGATCTTACCCTAAGGAGCATATGTCGAAAATTTTAAATAATGTCTGCGTAAAGGCTATATACCACAAAACAAAGTATGTTATAGGTAAAGCATTTGTTTATGATTACCTACTTACACTACACTACACATCGACAATGACCAATAGATAAGACCAAGTACAAACAAACTACTTTTTACAATTCTATCATTACTGAGTTAAGGAAGGTACGAGTTTGGAGTGGACGGTACTCAGCATATAACTTGACAAGATCATGGAATAGATGGAGTTTCATGAATAGAAACCTACTTCGATAATATGCTTCAATTTACTTTCGTACGCTACACTCTGATTTTGTTGAACAACATTACGCACTTGCAAAAACAGTTGCAGCGTCCAACAATTCAGTCCACTGCTGCTGTACTTATCAATGCGGTCGTCTGTTAACTTGTACCTTTACTTGCGTACGCGCACCAACACTGATGTCATCTCAGTGACCTGCTACGATCAATTCATCCAGTTTATACACAGCCCTTGTCAATGTATTAGGTATTGTCGAGATTTTATCTAGAATTTATTGAGACAAGTAGAGTACAATCTGTCCACATCAATAGAACTAATATGTACCTTATAATGTATTTGTTAGTAGGTAATGTTTACATTACTGTCAATCTAGAAGGATTTGAATAATTATGGTGACACTTTTGAATACAATAACATAAATATCAATATCACAAATCAGGTCAACTTAATACGCAAGTGTGTTTGTTTTGACAGTCATCATGTCATATAGCATTTGCTGGGTGGATTTTGAGGTTATTAAGCTACTTAGGTACAATCGTTGCTTTGAGATGAGCGTCAAGAGGTTAAAAATTTCGTGAGGGTTGGTTAGACGCAGCAGGGCAGGTCAGTTGGCAGAGCAGTCGGACGGTACTCCACAGTCCCTGGTTCAAACCCGGGCCGACGCTAAACTATTTTCATTTACCTAGCTAGGTACTTACGCCAGAGGGACAAACTTATATTGGTTTTTATACCTGCAAACACTTAGAAAAACCAGTATAGGTTAATTCCATAAATGGGTAGTTGGATTTACTGGCGAAAGTAGGTAGTAACTAACTACTACTCCAGTCATAACCGAAGCACACTAACTTAATTTATGAAAAAAACTGATATTCATTATCTGAAATTAAGGCTCGAAGATTGTTGTTTTTAAATAGTGTACTTAGCTGATATAGTGATGTAACTGATAATAAAATTCTAAAATCCATCTGATTAACAATGATGTTGACGTTGTTTTTTACCTATTTTGTAAAATAATAAGATTAAATAATTCAAATGTTTTGTTTTCTTCTTGATCTTCTTGTCATGTGGGACACCGAGTTAATGAACACCCGATGAACCCTTAGGTAACGTAACTTAAGAAACCGTAGAGTTATAAGTAGATAGGTAAGTATTTACTAAATCAAAATGAATTTATGGCAAGAACCACATAAATTTATTGCAGATCTGATCAACATAATGTAGGTACAAAATCCCGTCGTGTGTCGGTCGCACTAAGCCGACAATTTTACCAAACATGGCCGGGTCCTTGGGGCCGTGCCCACATGTTATCGGCGACTTTAATGTGGTTAATTGAGCTCTCAGGTTCATTTCTATACAGCGACACGGGTTATGAAAGTTACAAATACATTGATGGTCTGAAAGCTTGATAATAAATTTTTAGGTACTTACATTGTAGAGAAAAAACTCTTTGTGTGTCTAGTAGAGATAGCTACCTAATTATTGAAGTAAATCTAGACACACGGCAGTGTGTCCGCCAAGTTCGAGCAAAAAAAGCGACACACCGGCCGTGGGTTATATTACACGAACCATTTCGGGCCAAGTTCGACCCACCTATAACTCAAAATCTATTTTATCTACGCATATGAAATTTCTAGTATCTGTCGAGATCTACTTACTTATCTAAAATACAAAATTTCATTAATGTACCTATTGTAGGTCTTGAGATATTGACGTCAGAAAATCGCTATTTTTACTATACACTCACTGACTCACTCACTCACTCATCAAAAACCTAGACCACTTCCAATGGTCGTATTGACTTGAAATTTGGCATGGAGGTAGGTCTTTAGGTCAAGGTAAAGGAAAAAATCTGAAAATGGCCAAGTGTGAGTCGGTTTTAAAAATAATGAAGGTGTAAATTCATACCCCTAAGGAACTAAAACAAAAAAAATATCTTTATCTTCCAATCGTCGTACCGACCTAAAATTCGTAACGAAGGTTTGTATTTAGTCAAAGTAAAGTATAAATGAGATATTTCCTTACCTAACTTAATCATAAGAAAAAAAGAAAATAAACCTTACAAAAACAAGTTCGATAATATTGGAATGCTTCACCTATAAAAAAAGTGAGATCTAAATAAGTACCAAGTTCCATACACAGACCTCAGTTAAAAATAGTTACAGGAATGCACACTTGATTTTCCGCAGTTTGGAAAGTAGATTCTTATTTCCAAACTGCGAAAAATCAAGTTTGCATTCCTGTAACTATTTTTAACTGAGGTCTGTGTATGGAACTTGGTACTTATTTAGATCTCACTTCTTTTATAGGCGAAGCATTCCAATATTATCGAACTTGGCAGCCTTTCACATTTATGTTTTGGGTGGGATTAAATTAAACTTAAATTTTTAACTTACTTAAATTAAACTTATGAATAAAAACTTAAACTAACTTAAACTTTTTATTTATTTATTGCTAGTTTATGTTTACCTAGATTATCAAACGAATATCTACAACGCGATTCTGTTAAAAACAGGTAGGTATATCACATTTAGATTTTAATATATAGGATTTCTATTTAAGGATTTATTTTCATGAATGAAGTGTAGGTGTCAGGTGTAGGCGCTTGGATTGGTACAGTACATCTATTACCTCATTTTAATAACAAAAATAATGCTAACAAATACTTACCCATCTAAATACATATTAATTAAAGTAAATTTTAAAATTATCTACCTAAGCAATGTACAGCAACCCAAAAAGCTCACAATAACCCTAATTTGCCAGAGCCTTATTAAACAAATGTCCGAGAAGCCTCCTACGCGAAGACTTTGTTTTACTTTTCATTGCCACCGTATGTATGGAAGTTTTATGGTATCAGCATAATTATGTTGTGAACTTAAACACATTAAGTATCATTATAATCACACGCAATGCTAAAATAGAAGGATCTCACATCTAACTGCCATTGGAGCGCATTTTTATGGCAACTCAAACGCATGTGTCTCATCATCATCATCTTCCTGCCATTATCCCAAATCAGTTGAGGTCGGCGCATGCTTCATCATGTCATGTCGGGGTCATGCTTTGATAGTACACAAAATCATGTAACAAAAGGATTTGACAATGTTATATGTCAACCCTCTTTGGAAGTGGTATTGTAGGTGTAGGGATTGCAATCCCGCAATGCGGGATCCACAATCCCGCAGGATCCTGCGCTATTTTTAGCCTTGCGGGATCCCGCACATTGAAAACTCGAAACAAGTCAACTTTTGCTACCGAATGGCGAAAACTCGACGTTCATTTCCTAAAAATATGTCCTAACTATAAAACATTCTAAAAGAATATTTCTCACTTGTAGTTCTTTGAGACGCAGGCTGGGTGATATTCGTAAAACCATGAATAATCTTTCGTTAAGAGAATTCTTATAAAACTTATAATTTATACAGGCGCTACAGTTCAAAAACTCTGACACCAGGGTACTTCGGGTCGTTGAACAACTCGGTGTCCCACACGAAAAGAAGAAATTATCTTATCACCATAGGTACTCCCAGCTGTTGGTAGTAAATTGAAAATTTGTTATTTGATAAGTCTAATGAAAGTATTGATCTAAAGTGACTAATTTGCCCCCTAATTCTGATTTTTAGTCAATTCAATATTAGAATTTATTCATATTATTAAAACAAACTGGCTAAGGGTTTGTCAGATATGCCCCAAATAGGGTTTGTAGTTTAAATATTAAGTTTTTAGCGTTACAAAGTTAATTTTAACCGCAGATAGAAAACCTTTTATATATTTTTTTAAGCTTGATTAGTACAGTATCCGTTATACATATTTTTAATGATAACTTAAGATTGAGACCGATATTATTATTCTTTTTCTTTATAGCCTCTATGCTTTAGTACTTACAGCTGGAACAGTTTATGATTCAAAAACGCCCTCAAAAATTTATCATTTTCTCTCGTAGTTGTAAAATACCTATTCAAAGATACCCTGTTCTATATTGCAGACAAATAAAAACATTTCTTGCCCCCTGTCACATGTATGATAGAGGATTAAACAAATTAATATTAGCCATAGTAAGAATAAAGGGTAAAATTGAACACAGCTCTAAATACGAATTATAGGTACCTAATTTGATTACACTAATCTAAATTTTTATTTAGTTATTTTAGCTCCACATGACATTCATGTTAACTTTTATTGAATTGAAGTAAATTTTTGAAGAATAACCTGTATTTCAAATAAGTATTTAACATGATTACAAACATGCGGGATCCCGCGGGATCCGCGCGGGATTGGACCAATCCCGCAAATGAATCCCGCGGGAATGAATCAGGTGCGGGATTGCAATCCCTATGTAGGTGGTATTACCGCCACCAAGCGGTTGACCGTAGTCGACAGATATTCAGCTAAGGTTAAAATGAGTCCTGATGGATTTCGAATTCCCCATGCTAAAACCATGTAGACGCAGGAGCAACGTATAAACTTACGATGGCATCTGTCTCTATTACACTTATTATGGTGGATACGCAGGTAAATTGCGCATCCACCACAAACGGACAAACGTTTTGCTTTCGCACAAACATACATCAGGTGTGAGATCCGTCGTACCGTCTCAGTTTTTTCTTAGTTTGGGCGGAATTGCAGAATTCGTGTTGCGAGGTGACGCAAAGGATAAATGAGGCGGAAAACTTAACGAATATATATTCGGATACTAGTTGGTTTAGATATTATTATGGTAAATACCTACACTGTCTTAATTCACCTACCTACGTAAGTTTTGCAGCACTACATATATTATTATCCTTAGAAATGTCTCTAAACCTTTTAAGTAGTGTAAAAGATCTCCTCGGCTAAACCACTGAGAAAGTACCAGAAACCTAACATTCCTAAATATATTTTCTGGTGTTTTCTTTCGCTGGGCGTACGTACCCTCTGTGGGAAAAATCTCCCATCCCATTCTCAATCCCTCCTTAACACATCTCTCTCTTCTTCTTCTTTGTGTCAACGGATCATAATTAGTATTTTCGATTCCCAATATTTGGCAATTGCATTGCCATTCTCTGTTGCTAGCTCAACTCCTCTCTGCTGTAAGAGACGGACAAAAAGAGCACGATGTTAGGTGTGTATATTAAGATGACACTCTACATTCGCATCATTATTATGTTTTAATGTTTTATAGCCAGCAAGGAGGTCCTGGGCTACATATCTACATCACATCACAACACAATACTTTCTGGGTTAGCTGTTACTTTTTTGTTAAAGAGTAAGGAATTTTCCAAATACACGGAATCTATAAACAATGCGACAGTAAAACCCAAAGCGATGCGCAAACGCAGGCAGATTGACATGTAGGTACGAATATTAGCATAAATACCAATGTACCTATTCAATACTATTCATTACCCACCGCCATGGCGCCATGATGTCATTCTCACTATTGTTAATTGGAAAACATCATTGGAAACCAATTGATACATAAAGTACAAGGTTTTAAAGGTGTCTGGCATTGTATGTGGCCTACGTAAACTAAAGATCGCTTCTATACAGCAAATTATGTACTGTAGTTTGATTTTGAAGTAGGTATGTAATACAATTATTTTGACATAGGATTTCAACACAGATGCATGACATTTGACAACACGCCATATGCTGAATTAAACCAGCAAATCCTTAACGTAGTCGTGCGAATGTTTCATTTCAAATATGGCATCAAAAATTATTAGCACTAGCAGTCTATCTAAAATTAAGCCTGTACTTAGATCAATTCTAATTCCAAGAATCTACCTACCAACCAACCCTTTGTTTAAAAGACCCAAAACCTTAAACGTAGTTCAAACTGCTCCAGAAGTGAAGCTCCTCCATATCTATCACCATCAAGTTGTATATCAAAGTTGTCCTGACCTGTCCGGCCGTGTGAGCTATGCACCGCTGTCGTCGTTTTGTGACATTACATTACCTGCCGAACGGAGGTGAGCCCGACGGTATGGGGCTCTTACACTGATGGAATCAACCGCTGCCTGACCGGGCGTGTGTGAGCTATGCGGCGCAGTCGTCGTTTTGTGACATTACATTACCTGCCGAACGGAGGTGAGCCCGCCGGTATTACGCTCTTACACTGACGGAAACAACCGCTGCCTATTCGGGCGTGCATGAGGCTATGCGCCGCAGTTGTCGTTTTGTGACATTACATTACCTGCCGAACGGAGGTGAGCCCGCCGGTATGAGGCTCTTACACTGACGGAAACAACCGCTGCCTATTCGGACGTGTGTGAGGCTCTGCGCCGCTGTTGTCGTTTTTTGACAGTACCTGCCAAACAGAGTTGAGCTGCCGGTACTAAGAGAAACAACCACCACCTGTCGGGGTATGTGTGATAGACGAAAAAAAAACCTTCTTCCATGATGTGAAGAACCCATACATGAAACCGACCACTCTTTCAAAACAACAATGGCAAAAAAATATAGAGCAAGTACTTATTAATGAAAATGTAACTCTCGTGGACTCGTGATTTTCGTATATTTTTTCGCAATTTTCTGGTTGTTTCTTGGGATAAAGTTCAGTTCACGGACTGATTTAAAATTATCTGAAACATTATAAACACTTTTGTGTCAACGCATGCTGCGCGTTCAGAATTTTTCTACTTCCTACTCATTCGTAGAGACAAATCGTGCAAAGCCTTTTCGCTAAGGCAAGTACGCCGCGTTTTCACCCCCTCATGTGTGAGCGTCGAAAATTTGTCTTATTGGGCAATGAGAATGATATGCAGCAACAAAAGAATTCCCAGAAACAACCGTCTCGCCCGACCGACGTTTGACTCACAACTTACGTGTGGTTTAATAATAACATCGCTTCGATGCATATTGTTGGGATGATGATAATTTTGTTCATTTAAAAGGCGTTCAGATGCTTCGATTACTTGAAGAAAGCAGTGATTACGATGGAGAAAAAGTGGCAAAAATGGGAGATCGTGCCTTATGGCGTACCTACTCTGGGGAGGCTGTCCAGCTGTAGGAAACTGCCAGATCTAAGCAAAAGTCGAGTGTAGAAAAGTTGGCGTGGATAGGCTATTAGGTATGTATTCTGTGGGATAGGTTAGGTCACATAGTTTGTAGATTTGTAGAAGGACGATCGATAGAAGGTTCCACGAAAGTGCAATAAGCTTAGCAATAAGGGGCAGCTTCACACTATGTAGACGCCACTACGCCAGCCATTGTTGAATGTAGACTAGCCCAAAATCGCTGTCTATGAAACTGATGTCAAAGTTGAATTCAATGATAATTGCTAATAGTATTAATACCTAGATATCTCGTAATTACCTAAGTTGGTTGGTACCTTTATTATTTGACTTCTGATATAAAACGGATTCTTAGAACGTACTTACTTTGCCATCTTCAAATGGGCTTACAGATGAAATCAGCCGTTAGCCTATGTAGATTACATCCGGAAGCTGCTAATCCCCAATATTAGCAGGGCATATCGGCTCCATGATTTGCGGTAAATACCGTGTTACTGCGCCTTTGCTACTAGTATAGGCGAGAAACACACGTAACGTCCATTTGTGCGTGAACAGCTGGTGGACCGAGCTCGCTCGCTTTTAGTTTTTTATGCGTTGGTTTCAAAACAACTTACAAAAACGATTATCATATCACTATCTTACTCACCAAAAGATGTCGTTGTTGATTTTGTACAACTTATAAAAAAAGTGTGAAGCACCGCTTTTTGGAAAATGTTAATTTACGAAATTTTGTGATAATTGTTATAGCTTTTTCCGAGATCCCGAAAATATATTTATATTTACACAATCAAACAACCTACATATAATATCATTGTTTAAAGGTTGATTTTTGCGCTGGGTTGCGTACGCATGCGTTGGGACCGTAAGAATTTCAACCTTATTTACATACAAACATGGTTTATGTCAAGTTGTTTGACAAAATGCTTCCGTCAACACAGCGTTGTACGATACTTTTGCGCTATCGGATGCGGTATGAAAATGAGGTGGGAAATCGTATTTTTCAAACGCAACGGATAGTGCTGAGCAAAAATAAAGCACAAACGGACGTTATGTGTGCAAAGCGCCATAGGTACCTACTTATGCAACTGCTTTCACCGTACGTTCAGAGAGAGTCCCTACGATTTCCTATTAAGCACTATGCTAGATTGCAAAGTTGGGTAATAAGTGCGTGAGACCTCATCGGTGTTGTAAACCAATTCGATTTCCCTTTTGCACAATTTGTAGGGTCTTTTGGAATCTGCTAATCTGGGATTTAAGTTTCTATTAGTACTCTTATAAGGTATCGTAAAAAATACTATAAAACTCGACTTATCATAAGATAAGACGCGTGTGAAATTGTTGAGTTGCACTGGTGGATTCTAAACACACTGCATGATTCTGATTCTGCGGTGTTTTGTAATATACGGGTTTTTGAAGAAAGAAGTTTAGGAAATCCCATAGACATTGATTCAAATTCTATCTGTCACAGATTGTCGTTTGTATGTTAGCTGTCACGAACCGCAACATCGTCCGGTGCGTTGAAGCGTTGAGAGAGGTCTAAAATTTAATCAAGAGATTTTTGTACTTATTTAGTTTACTTGAAGTATGTATAGTCTAAAAGATCTTTCGTACTGCTCTTCCTTTATCACTAGATTTCATACCTAATTCGTGAATTTTAAAAAGTGTGAATGGGAGCGCCATACGACCGCAATACGGCCGTGAATGCAGTGAGTGGTCTTTTCGACTATTATTCGACCTGGATTTGCCTTGATTATTCGACATCAAAGCTACGTACATGACCAATGAATTACAAAGTACTTGAAAAGGTGTCATCAGTGTATAAAAACTGTTCGTTTCTTTTAGGTGACGACCTCCCGGCAAGGATGTTCCGTATAATCCATATGATATGAGGAAGGAGGAAAATCATCTCTTTACACCATGACCGTTACTGGAGGCTACCGTAAACTAGCTGGACGTACGTATATGTTTCTTATAAATCTTTGTTATTTATTGTGCCCTTTTGTTGCAGCCATTTTAGGGTTTCGTAGTCTACTAGAAACCCTAACCATTTCGTCAAGTCTGTCTGTCTGTATGCCGTGCCCTCATAACTTCATCAGTTTTGGAGCTATCGATATCAAATTTGGTTAGTATTGAAGATAGATCGTGTTGACCCAAATTTAGAAATGTTGAGAAAAAAATATTTAAATTGTTTTTGGACCCCCTTCCCATACATGTGAAAGAGGGCAAAAAATGTTTATTCAGTAAATTATTATAAAATTATTTATATTCGTTTTGACCTTTTTATATTTGTGGTCCATCGTAACAAAATTATCAATGTCTATGGCTATAAGGAGGAAATCATCTTTTTGCACCGTGACCGTTGCTGGAGGCTACCGTAAACTACTTGACGTACTTACTGTAGGTATAGTATCTTTGTTATTATTATGTCCTTTAATGTAGAGAGTCAGCGGTCAAGAACAACTAAGGCCGGAAATCACTGACACAGTCTTATTAAACAAAAGACCAGCTACATACTTGAGTAGGTATGATCATACCGTAATCCTAACTTTGTTCGTTTATTACCTACATTGAAGATTTTACGCAGGAGCTGTATAGGTAGGTATGTACACTTATACTTATTTCATAAAATAAACCTAAAAAGTGTAATTCTACGTTCTTTTGCGTCCCGCTTAAACGTAGGTAGGTGGGTATGTGATTAAAATTGAAGATTTCCTGTTCATTTTAGACCGTTTTTATATTCAACTGAGACTCTCTAAATAAATTCCAGATCATCAAATCTAAAAGACAATTGTTCTCCAACCATACGCATCACCATAGACCCAGATACAAATAACTGTTAAAATATTTCATTCCCATCTTAGCTTCAGAGTATGTAAATGGTTCAAAGTATCCTTGAAAACAACCAAAATGAAGCTATCAAAAACTAGACGCCATCAGATCTTAGGCGCGCCTAAAAACAACTAAGTAAATGCTCTATAACACCAAATACTTTTTTGGTAAGTAAATTTTAAAATCTGTACCTATAGGTACTAAAAAAGAATGTGCCCTAGACGGATTTTAGGTGCTAAATACTGGTCAAGGAAAAATAAAAATGTTGCCATTGGCACCACGAAGAAGCATACAGCGTTACTATGTGCATTATGCTATATATTATTTTATCGCGTGTCTAATATAATTGCGACATTTTTTATGACTGTTTTGTAGATTCTCTCTAAAACATTATCTTATTCAAAGATCGCAGACCGAAGAAGCAAAACAACAAACGGTACAGTGAGATGCGGTTTAGCTAAACCATCCGTCAAATGTACAGCCGAGAACTGTTAGCGGGCGCGTATCGGCGATCGCATTCTCACGGACCGCTGGCGACGATATTCACAGCCGCAAGAACTATATCAATATTTAAATGGATGAGGTACATTTTATCAAATATTTTAATAACCACGTATCGGAAACAATAAGAGTAGTACAGTCAGACAGAGAGACAGGACTTATTACGCCTATTACGCCCAAGTTTTCGAGCATAACGGTCTTTCGCCTGTCCCATCCAGGTGTCCCAGATGCTGTGTTACCTCCCTGCCGTGCTCGAAGATCCGCAAGCTCCTTATCTTTTGGTATTGCTAATGGAACGTATTATAGGCTATGAAGAAGAGAGCAATTTAGACATAGACCAACCGCCAAATAGAAGCAAAACAATAAACGGTACAGTGCGATGCGGTTTAGCTAAACCAACCGTCAAATGTACAGTCGAGAACTGTTAGCGGGCGCGTATCGGCGATCGCATTCTCACGGACCGCTGGCGACGATATTCACAGCCGCAAGAACTAAACTTGATATTTAAATGGAGGAGGTAAATTTTTAAAGTAATGGCGACCCATCTGAAAAAATAAAGAGCGAACATAAAAGACATAGAAGCACATTCAGTCAGAATGACGGAACTTAATACACCCACAGCTTCGAGCATCACGTTCTTCCTCCTGTCCCGTCCCGGCTGCCGTGTTCCCTCTCCTTATGACATGCTCGAAGATCCGCAAGATAATCCTCTCTTTGCTCCTAATCTTTTGGTATTGCTTATGAAATGTATTATAAACAATGAAGAAGAGAGGTATTAAGAGAAAGACTAACCGTCAAATGTACAGTCCGAGAACTGTTAGCGGGCGAGTATCGGCGATCGCATTCTCAGCATTATACATACATATTCACAGCAGGAGGAACTAAACTGATATTGAAATGGAGGAAGTAACGTATTAAGTATTTTAATTACGAACTTTCACACACAATCAATAAAGAGCAAACTGGAAAGAAACAAAGACACAGTCAGTCAGAGACTAAATACCTACACCTACAACATTGAGTATCAAACAATAAAGAGCAAACATAAAAGACATACAAACAGAAGCATAGTCAGTAAGAGAGACAGAACTTAATACACCCACAACTTCAAACATCACATTAGTATCGGAATATTATGGGTTTCTGTTTAGAAACTGCCGCATCTACAACCTGCAGAGACTCCGTGGCACCTTGCGCGTACGCCTCTCAACTAGCCAAGTTTATTTATTTAAATAGAGAACACGCCTGCGCTCTTGGTCCTTTGTCTGCATTCTTACTAATAGTCTTTCCTGGTCATCTCATTGTTCTATATTATAATTATTCTTAACAAAAAATACAGTAGCATGCATTACCACCGTATGTAGAGTAAGCTGTATATTTTTCAACTCAATCATTTTGTACTTGATCTTTTTATGTTTGAACTCCAGTCACAACAATTTTATGATTTTACGTTTTACTTTTTGCATTTCACGAGCATGAACATTATGAACAACAATGTTCTCAAGCTTGCAATACTCACGTCGATGCTATGCGCTTTCAGTTCTTCGGAATCGGTCCGTAAATTAATGGAGTATGCGCAAAACGCGTAAAAATGACGCGAATGACGCGTCTGCGCGTAATTTATCGCTTTGCGTCGTAAAAGTCGGACGCGACAATCATTGTTCCTCAAGGTGTGTGGTGATTTGAGACCTTAGAGTATATATAAGCAAGCTTTAGAGTGCGTGTATCATGCCGGACCTTTGTGCCTACCGTAAGCAAAGGCTTAAGACATAATGGCAAAATCTTGGAGAGGAGAGTACAAATGTTCAATAGTGTTGTCTGTCACTGTCGTTTTTCTACTGATGGATGGAGAAGTTGTATTCATACCCGTGCCAACCGATCCTACTCAGTAAGGTGCTCTCTATAGCCAGCTTATGTAGACTCTAAGTTTAAGGCCCTCAGGATTCCTGGATTCTTGGAAATCATTTGCAAGCATGCGTCCTGTGATCTTGTGCATGCCTAAATGATAGGACGTCGAGATGTTCCCTCAATTAGTCAATTTGTCCACTGTTTCGGTCGTTTTCCGCGAATGACCCCCAAAGTTGTTGCTGCCATTAAATTCCTATAAAACGGTTTTGTAGGATTTTTACCTTTTCTGTTCCTAGAGTTGTTATCCCGAAAAAAATATTGGTTTCTAAATCTAACCCTTGAAGTTTCCCATAAGTTTGTCTAGTCCAGGCTATCTAACATTACTAATTTTCAAAATTGAAATGCTACTTTTCTTGAAATTTAATTTTCAAAAATTAAGAAATTTGGTTACCTTACCTTAATATAATAGCTCGCGCAACTCCTAAAAAACCTTTTCCTGTACCTAGGTTGCCTGGAAAAGATTGCCTGAAGGCAATAAGGCCGCCTAACTGTACACTTATGTTTTTAATTTTAAGTGTTCTGTATTATATTTAAGTTCTTTTGGTGTACAATAAAAGTATATTGTAATATTCAACCTTTTAGGCATGCTATTAAAAGAAAAACATAGGTAGCATGGATCTATAAAAAGAAATTCAAAAACTAAAACCCGACTACTGAGAGATCGCGCTCTAAAAAGCAAGAAACAAGAATATTTAAATATTAACTACACACAATTTAATGCCTCTATCGTCTACAAAAGTGATATAAGCTAACACCTATAATAATTAATTTTTGTGGAAATTTAATATAAATTCATAGTGGTTTTGAGGTGATAGCTGTGGTCGCGTGCCACTTTGCCTATATTTTTTTATTACGTAAGAAGTAATGGAATACGTGGCACACGACCACAGCTATCACCTCAAAACCACTATGAATTTATATTAAATTTCCACAAAAATTAATTATTATAGGTGTTAGCTTATATCACTTTTGTAGACGATAGAGGCATTAAATTGTGTGTAGTTAATATTTAAATATTCTTGTTTCTTGCTTTTAGACGCGATCTCTCAGTAGTCGGGTTTTAGTTTTGAATTTCTTTTTATTTTAAATATTTTGGAGTTCCAAACATGCCTGTAATACCAAAGAATACTCAATATAGCTACTCTCGTAATACTGTAGCAGATGTGGAAAGTGTACATACTCCAAAATGTAAATGATAGCTGTTTCGCTATAGAAAAATACAAGCTGACTTAAAAGAATGAGAAGGCATGATTATTAGATAGAACGTGTTAAAACGAGAAAGTTTTGATAATGATCCTCGTCTTTTTTCAAATCACCCTAAAAATGATTTATGCTTGTCACAAATCTCCAAAACCTCGAATTTCAAATACTTCTAGTGTTAAAAAATCGTTAAATTTTCTACCTCATAGTGGTAGAAGAGAGAGAGACAGAAGAAAAGCCTGCGAAATTAAGCAAGTGCACCTTAGCCAATAACGCAAAACCAACCTAAAACCGCCTGAAGTAAAACTATTGTCGAGAAGACCAATAGCTGACCAATACCCCCCGAGTCAATGGTTGGTACGAGTTTCACTTCTAAAGTAGATGTTTACGATTCTATTTTCTGTGAGGGGGGCATGCCCCCCTCAACCCCCCGAGTCGATGTTTGTTGCGAGTATCACTTCTAAAGTAGATGTTTACGATTCTATTTTCTGTGAGGAGGGCAAGCCCCCTTCAACCCCCCGAGTCGATGGTTGGTGCGAGTTTCACTTCTAAAGTAGATGTTTACGATTCTATTTTCTGTGAGGGGGCCAGCCCCCCTCAACCCCCCGAGTCGATGTTTGGTGCGAGTTTCACTTCTAAAGTAGATGTTTACGATTCTTTTTTCTGTGAGGGGGGCAAGCCCCCCTCAACCCCCCGAGTCGATGGTTGGTACGAGTTTCACTTCTAAAGTAGAAGTCCACGTTTCCTTTTTCTGTGAGGGGGGCAAGCCCCCCTCAACCCCCCGAGTCGATGGTTGGTGCGAGATTCACTTCTAAAGTAGATGTTTACGATTCTATTTTCTGTGAGGGGCCAGCCCCTCAACCCCGAGTCGATGGTTGGTGCGAGTTTCACTTCTAAAGTAGATGTTTACGATTCTATTTTCTGTAAGGGCAAGCCCCCCTCAACCCCGAGTCGATGTTTGGTGCGAGTTTCACTTCTAAAGTAGATGTTTACGATTCTATTTTCTGTGAGGGGGGCAAGCCCCCCTCAACCCCGAGTCGATGGTTGGTGCGAGTTTCACTTCAAAAGGAGATGTTTACGATTCTTTTTCTGTGAGGGGGGCAAAGCCCCTCAACCCCCCGAGTCGATGGTTGGTACGAGTTTCACTTCTAAAGTAGAAGTCCACGTTTCCTTTTTCTGTGAGGGGGGCAAGCCCCCCTCAACCCCCCGAGTCGATGGTTGGTGCGAGATTCACTTCTAAAGTAGATGTTTACGATTTTATTTTCTGTGAGGGGGCCAGCCCCCCTCAACGCCCCGAGTCGATGGTTGGTGCGAGTTTCACTTCTAAAGTAGATGTTTACGATTCTATTTTCTGTGAGGGGGGCAAGCCCCTCAACCCCCCGAGTCGATGTTTGGTGCGAGTTTCACTTCTAAAGTAGATGTTTACGATTCTATTTTCTGTGAGGGGGGCAAACCCCCTCAACCCCCCGAGTCGATGTTTGGTGCGAGTTTCACTTCTAAAGTAGATGTTTACGATTCTTTTTTCTGTGAGGGGGGCAAGCCCCCCTCAACCCCCCGAGTCGATGGTTGGTACGAGTTTCACTTCTAAAGTAGAAGTCCACGTTTCCTTTTTCTGTGAGGGGGGCAAGCCCCCCTTAACCCCCCCAGTCGATGGTTGGTGCGAGTTTCACTTCTAAAGTAGATGTTTACGATTCTTTTTCCTGTGAGGGGGGCAAGCCCCCCTCAACCCCCCGAGTCGATGGTTGATGCGAGTTTCACTTCTAAAGTAGATGTTTATGATTCTATTTTCTGTGAGGCAAGCCCCCCTCAACCCCCCTAGTCGATGGTTGGTGCGAGTTTCACTTCTAAAGTAGATGTTTACGATTCTATTTTCTGTGAGGGGGGCAAGCCCCTCAACCCCGAGTCGATGGTTGGTGCGAGTTTCACTTCTAAAGTAGATGTTTACGATTCTATTTTCTGTGAGGGGCAAGCCCCTCAACCCCAAGTCGATGGTTGGTGCGAGTTTCACTTCTAAAGTAGATGTTTACGATTCTATTTTCTGAGAGGGGGGCAAGCCCCTCAACCCCCCGAGTCGATGGTTGGTGCGAGTTTCACTTCTAAAGTAGATGTTTGCGATTCTATTTTCTGTGAGGGGGGCAAGCCCCCCTCAACCCCCCGAGTCGATGGTTGGTACGAGTTTCACTTCTATAGTAGATGTCTACATTTCTTAGATGTCACGAAAGTATACGCTTCTTTTTGCGTGTTTGAATCGCATTGGGTGATTTTGAATCTCACCATTTGCAAACAACTTCGTATTAGGTAGTAGATAACTGAGTAGCAACAGTTAGTACTATAGATACATAAAAGATCTTTTACATTAACATGTTCGTTGCGTATACGTACGTACCTACTACCTAGTAAGCACCTTTGTTTTATACGCACGGGTTTGCTATAGATATTTTATGTATCTTGTGCTTACATGTCAAATAATTTTTATCATCAACAATATGACAAGTCCGAGTCAAATGAGCTCGAATATAAAATGTTTGCCAATTGTGTTAGTGCGATACCTTATCTTTATTCCGACTTCATTATCTAAGAAAATCTACGTTTTAGAGATAAAATATATATATTTCTGGATTGTGCTAATTCAGCCCTTTCGTTTGATACCAAACTCGATACCAGTACAAGAAAATAAATATTTTCTTCGTTACTTAACACTGTATAGAGGGCGCCATATTAAATTCATTTTGACATTATATAGCCTATAACCACCAGACTGTTCAGACGCTTCTATTGATACCTCATTTGTCGAATTTGGATAAGTAGTTCGGGAGTTATGAGGGAACAGACGAAATTTATTCCACATACATACATACAAACATACATACATACAGGTCAAAATCATAACCCTCCTTTTTGCTTTGCTGTAGTCGGGTAAAAATTAGCATTTACCAACCGGGTAATTACGCCTTCCACGGTTTAAGTTAGAATACCTACATTTTTTGCCCCAGTGAATCAGGTCGTTTTAGTCCGGGTCATACACCCGAATCACCATTGTTATGACTCATCATCATAATGTTCGCAAATATTTTGATACAGTGGAAGAAAACTTCACATAGAAATACTAAGAAGTTATAATTTACTTAGTCGATTAACTCGTGAATATCGTAAAAAGAAGGCCAACTGTGACGGGCGGATTATGAATTATGAGTGTGGGTGGGATAATTTTCACTGGATTGATTTGGATGCATTGGATTGCATCTTGATTGGATAGATTAAATTACGGAAATAAGTAGTTTAATCCCGGATTTTATTGTTTCTGTGACATCAAATAAATTTGGTGTAAGTTGTCATATTTCAACAAATTGCAAACCATGTATACCAGATTCACTAAGATTGAAACCAAATATCGGTGGTGGGCGAATTTCTTATCACCAAGTGAAACTATTTTGATTCTTTTTAGATCAGGGTAAAATTTATGTTTTTTTATCTGTATTGTGTAATTTATAAGTATTCAAATATATAATAATCAGTCCGGCGACCAGTCAGACATCAGTAAAATCCCGAGTGGTAAAGGCTGGACCTCATTAAAATCCCTGTTAGCGGCGTTTGCGCATGCGCATTATTGCGCATCTCAAAGGCAACATTCCGGTCTCATCGCGCGCGCAGAATATACTGCCCGAGTATCATCGCCCGCACCCGTCTGTAAGACACGAAGGGAAACGGCAAGCGGGGCAGCGCCTTTACAGATGGGTCACTTAGCACTAGCGACGATTTTGGCGCTACCTAACTAAAATCTCAGGGGAACTCAAGGTAACCAAGAAGATGAACGTCAGAATCATATGTTCTTGTGTCACAATTTTTTGTTTTGATATTGATATTACATAAAATATGTACTTACGTTGTATTGCGTCTTTAGTGCCATGTCATACTGTTACAAAGGGAACCTAAGCAGGTAACTAATATTTAGGTTTTTTAGGTTTAATCATTTTTGAATTAGGTACTTAAATAACTTAATCACATCCGGATTGCTAATTTAACTATTATATCGCCATTAGAATTGACCTTAATTAAGTCTTAATTTAGGTACGTCATTCCCCTTGTCTATGTTTGTTTGTTTGTGGCTTTATTTATCTTTTCACATTATATCGTAAAAGCAGGTTAATTGTCGGATATGTTCTTATATACCGTTTCTTTACTAGAGTTTGTTACGTTTCACAAGGATCTTCACTTTTTTATTTTCCCATGTGCCTAATTCATCCTTGTCTCCTTTATCATATAAGTATTAGTAATGGAAAGATCAGATTTTTCAGGAAATAATTTTGCAAAATCCCGATATTGCACTGATAGAATTCTTTGCAAGGTATCACTGAATTTTCCTGCTGCTCCCTTTTGAAACACATGTTCTGAAATCGGAAACGATCATTGCGCCTGATACGTGTTTTGGGTGAATGGTATTGGTGTAGGTGACAACTACATCATCTTGGCCTATTATCTTCTAATAGTTTTCTTTATTATTCTTGATTACTACCTTCTTCTCATTTCCATTTTTCTTAATCATTATCACCGATCTTACATAGCAGCTCATATCTACTTCATTCGTTAAAAAATTCGGAAATAGTCTTTACGAATTCCTTCATGACAATGACATTATTAGCAGGGTTTCACTGGTATCACTGAACCTTACTGCAACTCCCTGTCGACACACAGGTTTACAGATCTCGGCTATAAGCATAAAATCGGGCACGATCATTGCGTCTGGTTGTGTGTGTGGGTGAATATTATTGGCAGGTCCCGACGCGAGGGCTGAGAACACTGGAAACTAAATCATCCGCCTAAACCTTCCTTTTCCCTTCTTAAAGGTTTCTTAAATTCTTCTTTATAACGGTCTCTTTTTCATATTCCTCCATTATTATACTTTTTCTACATTTTACATAATTTCTTTTCTAACCGATATTTTGTGGCATAGGTAAATTAGACACAACCACAAATTTTCGAAACGATTCTTTGTGAATCTATTTCTTGTAAGGTAGTACCAATGATCTTTCCTGCTACTCCTTGTCAACACTATAAGCATAAAATCAGGTACAATCATTGCGTCTGCTGCATGTGTGTGGGTGAATATTATTGGCAGGTCCCGACACGAGGATGAGAGCACTGAGAACTAAATCTGCCTGTTCATCTGGCGAATGAGCTCGGTTTGGCTGGGCATTCTTCATCGTTTGATGGTTTAGTTAGATATTACGAAAATCACTTTGGACAGACGGAGAGATACTCGTAGATTGGTAGGTAAGGTACCTACATACATATTACTTTCAGAGATTTTAGCTCAGCGGTGTACTGAAATGGATAATTTCTTAAACAGAAGATAAATATAATGGAAAATATAAAAAAAATATAAAAAAATTAATGAATAAAAATCATGAACAAATTATATATTCTATATCTGAAAAGCCTTCAAAAATTACCATGAATTTGACGATTTAGTTCGAAAGCATCATCCATATTGATAGAGTCAAGATTACATTATATAGGAGTTGCGGCACTAAACGACTCACTTAAAATAAAACTGTCTCTACGAAAAACAATGCAGAACTAACGAAACTTTCCGCATTCAGTTCAAAATATTCAAAACCATTCTCAACCACTGAGTTCAACTTACATTCAGTGTATAGTAGGCTTTATCCACTCGGGATGCAGGAAGGCTCCACAAATAAAATATGTGACTGGAAGGCGACGGCTAGGTGGCGGCGAGATGAGGCTGCAAACATGGGAAAACGGGACACAAGATAGAAGACAACCTTTAGAAAGAAAGGGAGAGAATCTCTCTGGCTATCTAGAGAAACGCGAGCACCTCATTTAATCGGTATACGCTTCGTTTTGTAGGATAAGGGAAAATTTGCGATGTTTTAGTACATTACGTTCATACACTGGTGGTTTTCTTCGTGTGGGTGTTTATTAGGTAGTGCTGTATGTAGTTTATTGCCGAAGGGTCGGTGGTTTCAATTAGTTGAATTGAAGTGGTAGTTTATTGATTGTTGTTTATCCTTTTTGGGCTATTGCTTCTGGCTTGTTATTGGTGTTTATGTCGCAGTACGATGGCAGAATCAGGTTTTTGGCCAAAAACCTAGGTTTTTGGCCAAAAGCCGGCATATGGCAGAATCGTAGACTTCGCTCGGCCATCGTCCTAAGCTGATCCAGGTTTTTGGCCAAAAACCTAGGATTTTGGCCAAAAAACTAGGATTTTGGCCGAAATCCTAGATTTGTTTAGTATTATGGCTTTTTTTGCATTTCGGGGGAACTTCTTCTTCTTCGAGTGGTACACCAAGTCGCCCAACGAGCCCATGGACCCTGGTATCAGAGTTTTCAACCGCCTACTGCAAGTAGCAGGCCTCTAAACTGGTTGTGTAACGACCGCTGTCTAAGTGATCATAGAGGTAGAGAGCAATCGGGACCGACGGCTTACCGTGCCCGTGTGGTTCGGGGGAACGAGGAGTGGAGAGGTAATTTATGCACCTCCCTCTGATATGTTGAGGGTAGACTTGGACACCGTAAATGGACTTCCTGAAGGACAGGGGGTAACATCAGACAGTCTGAACAGCAGGATTGCCTCGAATTCCCTGAAGGGCAGGGAGGAGCATCAGACACCATAAGAGCAGGACGTACCACTAAACGCTCTAGAGGATTGGTGGTAGCGTTGGACGCCCTGGAGACCAGGAGGTAGCGTCGGACCCCCAGAAAATCCAACGCCCGTCATTTTACATCCTCCAGAATGTCCGACGCTACCCACGCCCTTCAGAACGTCCAATGCTACCTGCCGTCGGTCCCGATTGCTCTTTGTGATCACTTAGACGGCGGTCGTTACACAACCTTATTAGAGGCCTGCTCCTTGCAGTAGGCGGTTTAAAAACTCTAACACCAGGGTTCATCGGGTCGTTGGGTGACTTGGTGTACCACTCGTAGAAGAAGAAATTCCTCCGAAATGCAAAAAAGCCATATAAACAAATCTAGGATTTCGGCCAAAATTCTAGTTTTTTGGCCAAAATCCTAGGTTTTTGGCCAAAAACCTGGATCAGCTTAGGACGATGGCCGAAAGAAGTCTACGGTTTTGCCATATGCCGGCTTTTGGCCGAAAACCTAGGTTTTTGGCCAAAAACCTAATTCTGCCATCGTACTGCGACATTTACATTTCGGATACCCTTTACACTTGCCTTTGTTCGTAAAGTAATTTGATTTTTAGAAAATTGTTGTAATTTTCTATCACTAAATATTTTGACGTAGTTTTACCTAAATGATCTGATAACCAGCTTTTTTAAAATACATGGTAGCTTTACCAGTAAATTATTACAATGTTACATAATTAGGTAGATACAAAAGTTTTAGACGGATCAAATTTTATATTCTCTTTCAAGAGTTTCTTTATGGTAGCATTTTCATATTATGTTTCATAGTATAAGCAGAATCTTAGTTTACTACCAGCTTTATGTGACAATTCCATATATCCTATAGTTTTAAAACGCTTACAAACAAAAGTAACTTATTGCGAGACGCCGCCGCCGGCGAGGCACAGGTTACATATTGTCATAAACCCACACGCTGGGCAGGTTATACCACCAAGTTGAGTCTTGAGGAAACCACGCACAGGACCCTTCAGAGAAGCTTTGAGGTGATTCGGCCGGGTTACACTTAATGTGGAGTACACAGTGGTCAAGCTTCGTAGGGCTGTCTAGAGGACAGATCCAGACACGCTACTATTTCGAGATGATTAATAATCGCAAGGTTCTTGTTCCAGATTTTCTTTTTATTGATGCTACCGCACATAGTGTCGTATGGCTTAGAATAGCATCTCATCATATCTTTCCCGTGGGTGACGTAAGAAGCGACTTAGAGATTTGAGAGTTGATGTATTGCGATTTTAGGCGACAGGCTGACAACCTATCACTATGGTTGTTTAGTTTTCGTATAAAATGGGCGCGCGGTGCTGGCAACACTGATCTGTCATTGTCACGTCCTCTGCCGTCGCCCGCATCGTGGATGCGAAGTTTAATTATAAATAAGTAATTTAGTGTGCTTTCGGTTTTCTCGTGTGGTTTTCCCTGTTCGGTGGGGAAGTGAACCAAGTGATTTTTGGTTCCGGCGCTTTGATTGAGAGTCACGCGACCGCCGGCAAAATATAACCTCACTTTTCGTTGGCTCGCGTCGTGGCTGCCGATAGCTACGTATTTTAATTATAAATGATTGGAGGCCAACGGGGCCGATTTCTCATTCGGAGAGAAATCTTTTAGTTATTTTGTGTTAAAAAACATTATGTGATGTCGAACTGTGAACTATAGTGCAGATTGGAGGAAAGGAGTTCGAGAACGAGCGGATGTTCCAGTGCCGTGAGTTTAGGTTATTCCCTATTCCTGTGCTCCTCACAATATCCTGAATACCTGATTCCTGTCATACTTAAACTCACAAAGAAACGGCGTCATCGTTCGCTCGGTAAGCAATTCGTTGCTGGGCCCTGTTTAAGTAGATTTTGGAAACAAGAATTTCTCGGCCGGAAACTTTCCGGAACAAAATTCTCTCATTAAATTTATTTTATTTAGCTATAGTAAAGAGCACTACGAATCGTAGTCAAATGTTGTTCCGAGGCTGATCGACCATTTAGTTTTAGATTTTAAGATAACTTTAATTTGCTTCCACTGCGCTAAGATCAGCTTCGGAATCAAACATTTTTTGGTAGCAGAGCGTGGTTGCTTTATTGCAACATAGTTAGCCGTAATTTAGTATTAAGCGTGTTTTTTATATTACCCACATATTTTATTAATTTTGGAAAATATTGTTTCGGTTTTTTTTTTGTGACTGTATTGTTTGCCTAGTGAACGGTACCTTATCGGTAAGGTCTAGGCCAGTCAACTAACATTTATTTTGTGGTATTTGTTTATTTGGGGTGGGTGGGGTCTACCTCCTAGCGGTCCACCCCGGGCAACGTCCTCACAATATGTGTTGGCGGCTGAAGATCCCAAAAGCGGTGGTAGGCCATGAAAGGGGCCGCCTGGCTCGCGACCACCATCCCGCCGGAGTCCGGCGCCAAACAGCCTTGCTGTGTTCCGTCGGTGTGCGGGACTGCCAGTGCCATTGGGGGGTAGCAATGTAGTCAGTTGCGCTGCCGGAACCGGTCTTTGTCTTAAGGTGATGCTGTATCCGGTAACTCGTTTTGGAGGCTAGCGGGATCCGAGGCACGGTCTCAGCCGTTGGCCGACCGCAGTCAGTAGGGGGCCCGACTTGCGCGCTAGCCACGCGCAAAGGCTGCCCCGCCAACTGTGAAAAATCCCGGTATACTCCACCGTGCCAGTTGGCGGCTGGATGGGAGGACCCGGTGGAGTGTTATCGGGGGGGCTCGGGCGTCCCCGCAGTCTCCAAGCGAGTTCCCTCTCTGATCAGTTGAACCGAAAGGTACGAGTAGGGTTTCTAAGCAGCGCCTCGACTATCTTTTCTTTCCCCACAAAAACTCTTTTAAAAACATGAAAAAGCTAAAAAGAAGAAAAGTTTGACCAACGGCAACACTTCCTCCCACTCAAAGTGCACCTCACGAACATCCGAGGTCTACACACAAACCTAGACCCGGTCCATCACCACCTGGAGACCGAGAAGCCGCACTTATTCTTCTTAACGGAGACGCAGATAGCAACACCGTTGGACGTGGCATACCTCAACTACCCTGGTTACACTCTTGAGCACAAGTTTAAGAAGCGTGCAGGGGTCTGTGTGTATGTTCGCGATGACGTTTGCTGTAAGCGTCTCCGTGGCTTTGAGAATTCAGGGTTTCCCGTGCTGTGGCTTTTGGTTGACACTGGAGTAGAAAACTCTCTACGCCAGTGTTTATCGTTCGCACAGCGGAGATCAGGAGACGACTAGACTCATGGAGTACCTCTCTGAGACGGCAGATACAGCAATTCAGCGATATCCAACAGCAGAGCTTGTTTTTCTGGGGGACTTCAATGCTCACCATAAAGAGTGGCTGTTCCCATACCAGAAAACTGACCATGCTGGGCGAGAGGCGCGTAAACTAGCATTGGCGCTAGATCTCACCCAGCTGGTGGAACAAGCGACGCGAATACCAGATATCACAGACCACACACCCAATTGCCTGGACCTTCTGCTGACAACTGACCCGCACAGACATTCGGTTTCGGTCTCGGCTCCGCTGGGATCATCCGACCACTGTGTGGTGAAATCCGTGTCCATCTGCTCTCCTCCGGATTACACCCTAGGGGCACGAGGAGAGTATGGCGATACGAGTCAGCAGACTGGGACGAGATGCGTGCTTTCTTTGCTTCATACCCGTGGCGGCAAATGTGTTTCTCTTCGGAAGACCCTCATACGTCGCTGATGCGATCACAGCTGTAATCCGGCAGGGAATGGAATATTTCATTCCTTTCTCCGATATCCCGCTCGGTTATAAAGCCCAACCTTGGTTCAATGCGGACTGTGCTCGAGCTGAGGCTCGTAAACAGTCCGCTTACTGCTTGGGTAAAAGCTCGTGATCGAAAAGTGCGAGCGAGAAGAGTGCGAGCAAAGAAGAGAGCATATAATGCCGCCGCCAGGTATTGCAAACGGGTGCTACGAAAAGCTAGGTTCGACCATATTAGCCGTATTGGGGCAAAGCTTGCATCACACCCACCGGGTAGTAAGCAGTTCTGGTCCCTTTCGAAATCAGTCGAATCCAACTTCTGCCGTCCCTCACTACCTCCAATGCAGAAACCTGATGGGTCACTTGCCCACACCGCGGCAGAGAAAGCAAATTTATTTGCCGATCTGTTTGCGAGCAACTCTCGTATAGACGCTGGCTCGAAATATCCACCCACCTTACCTCACTGTGATTCTTTGATGTCTGAGATCACAGTGCACAATAAAGAGGTCCGTAGAGCCCTTCGCAGTCTGGACGTGAACAAGGCCAGTGGTCCTGATGGCATACCAGCAAGATTGTTGAGGTATTGTGCGCCTGAGTTGTCTCCTGTACTGACACGCTTGTACCGCCTCTCTCTCGTGTCAAAATTGTACCAAAATCTTGGAAGCTTGCCAATGTGCAACCTGTGCCCAAGAAGGGTAGCCGTGCCGACCCTAGCAACTATCGACCGATCGCCATCACTTCCGTACTCTGTAAGGTTATGGAAAGAGTTCTGAACTGCAAACTGCTTTCGTACCTCGAAGACAATGATCTTCTCAGTGATTGTCAATATGGCTTCCGCCGAGGGCGTTCCACGGGAGATCTTCTAGTGTACTTAACGCATTGCTGGGGCGAGGCCATTGAAAACCACGGCGAAGCAATAGCAGTGTCGCTGGACATTTCAAAGGCCTTCGATAGGGTGTGGCATGCGAGTCTGTTGAGCAAGCTTCCAGCGTACGGCATACCCACTGGCTTCTGTAGCTGGGTGGCTGACTTCCTGAGTGAACGGTCGATCCGAGTGGTCATAGACGGCTGCTCCTCTGACCTCAAGGCTATTGACGCCGGAGTTCCTCAGGGTCTGTACTCTCGCGACGCTTTTCCTGCTGCACATCAATGACCTTCTATCTTCAGGCATTGTTGGGTACGCAGATGACAGTACTGTCACCGAGAAATATCTGTCCGGCGCAGGAGCCAGTGGTGATGAAATCCTAAGATTGAGAAAGGCTATGATTGAGCGTACGAGCCTGACGTTAAGTAACGTCTCCCAGTGGGGCGAAGACAATCTCGTCAGCTTCAATGCTTCAAAAACGCAGGCGTGTCTTTTCTCCGCAAAAGGAGTCCTTTCACCTTTTATCCTACTTTTCGGGGTACATCTGTTCCAGTGACCAACACTCTTCAACTCCTTGGCATGGAGTTGTCCTCTGACCTCAACTTCGGCACCACCATCGAGTCCAAGGCTCAAATTGCAGCTAGAAAGTTGGGCGTCCTGAATAAAGTTAAGCGTTACTTCACGCCTGAACAGCTTCTAACTCTTTATAAAGCTCAAGTCCGATCTTGCATGGAGTACTGCTGTCACCTTTGGGATGGCTCGGCTAAATACCAACTTGCTGCACTGGATTCGGTGGAACGCAGAGCCAAGAGATTAATAGGCGATAAAAAACTGGTGGCGACCAAGCTTCACAGCCTGGCTCACCGCCGCAAGGTTGCTTGCCTATCGGTCTTCTACAGATTGTACTTCGGAGAGTGTGCGCGTGAGCTGCATGAGCTCATACCACCGTCTCCTTTCTTCCATCGGACATCCAGACGCACGGCCGGCTACCATCCGTTCTTAGTTGATATACCCACATTACGCACTAAGCGCTTCAAATCATCTTTCATTATGCGCACGGCTAAAGAATGGAATTCCCTGCCTGCGTCTGTATTTCCGAGTGCATATAACCTGAATCTCTTTAAGTCTAGAGTGAATAGGCATCTTCTGGGCAAGCTCGCTCCACCGTAGATCCCATCTCTGCTCTAGGGTAAGATTGGGGTCAAGAGTAAGCCCATCTTAGATTAAAAAAAAAAAAAAAAAAAATTGGTTTTTCGTTTTTATTAAGTCGAGTGTGTAAAAGTTGGTACCATGGCTCCCTCGATCGCCAGGTATAAGGCTGCTATAAAGACAGAATTAAGGTGGTTTACTACCACAGCGGCAATGATCGGCCGCGAGGACCGGGAGGACGCGCTCTTGAAAAGTGCACTACAGGCAGATGAACGGGTTCGGGTTGTGTCGGAACACCTCACAGAGTGCCTCATGCTCCTTGAGGAAGCTCCTAACCCTGAAGATAAGGAGCTGGTTGAGGGCGATGTAAGCCAGTGCTTGGAGCTGGCACAGGACATTGCGCAGGCAGCTGCGGACATATCTGGGCGACGTGACGGAAAGGAAAAGCCATTCCGTGGTAAAGTGGGACAAGGATTACAGGTGCCTCTTCCGCCTGTTACGGTTCCAGTCTTTGCAGGCGATTACGCCGACTGGCCGGCGTTTGAGGACCTGTATAGCAGTGTGGTCCACACACGGACGGACATAACGCCGGCGTACAAGATGGCTCAGCTGATGTCCAGGCTACATGGAGAGCCTCATGAATTGCTGACGCATTTGGCTGTCTCGGATAGCAATTATGAGGTGGCGTGGAAGATCCTTACCGACCGGTATCGGAACAAGCGCCTGATTGTAGACAGGCTGTTAGACCAGTGGCTGTCAATACCAACCATAACGCGAGGTACGGACCTCCGCGAGAAAATCTTCCACCCAGTCAGTGTCGCGGTCAGCGCACTAGAGCGACAGGGTTTGCCAGTGGCGGGCTACGGTTATATCTTGGTCCACACAGTGCTTCGCCGCCTGCCGAGCGAAATGGTCGCTCGATTCGAGCAGCTCCATGGGGCAAGTCCTCGGACCACCTCCCGACCTACGAGGATCTGAAGTCGTTCCTCGAGGCCGAAAGCAGGCGAGTGGACGTCCAGGCTGGTGAAGCCCCTCGCAAGGAGACCTCTGCCCCTCGCCACCCGGAACGGCCGGGTGCACCGGCGCGAGGAGGCAACAGTAGGCAACCCAGGCGGTACAACACTGCATTGGAATCAGGGTGTGCCTACTGCAGGTAGACAGGCCACGGGGTGACAGCGTGTCAGGAGTTTGCTGCGCAGCGGTTCAGAGGAGACGGGGTGTGGCACAGCAGAGGCGTTGGTGTTTTCGGTGCCTGGGGCCGCATCAGGTGCGAGTGCCCTTCAAGCACCAACTGTAGGTACTGCCAGGGTGCACACCATCCGCTGCTTTGCATGAATCGCTCCGGAGACGCCGGGGCAGCGCTGGATCGGATCAGCGAAGGAGCCTGCCCACCAAGGGAGGGAGCAACGCTCCCACCCTCCGAGGAGGAGCCCACCTCCGCATCGGTCACAGGGACAGGCAGGGGACGTCAACAGACGGAGCCCACTTACCCAAGGACGTGGGGACGATCCCCACCACGGCAGCAGGTGCCGGATTGGGGAAGAACGGCACAGGAACATGGCCAGGACACCCATCCCAGGTACGGGATCAAACGGGCGGGTGTCAGGGGAGCACTAGGCAGCCACCAGGGTACATGCAGTATTCTGCGGGCTTGAGCCACCTGGTTGGGTCTCAAGACCCACGCATGCCTCCGCCTATGCCTGAGTACCCGAGGCTACAGGCGCATCCTCGGTACGGACGTTTGCCGTCGGGGTACTATAGAACTCCAGCCATGGCCTTTATGGGCAGACCTCCCTACCAGCAGGAGTGGGACCCATACACAGGTTTGGGTAGCGAGGATACCCCGCGGGACGCGGCCTCACCGCGTTTAGATTCCCGCTAGGTAATCGCCGCCTACTCATCAGCTTCGGCTCCCCGTCCAATCACGGTATTTTTGCCAACGGCTAAGATTTGGGTATGGGGATACGGTGGCCGGACCATTCAAGTAAGAGCCCTACTGGATACAGGGGCTCAGGGATGTATTGTATCGAGTAAGCTGGTGAGTAGGCTAGGCCTAAATGTACGGCCAAGTGAGGATGAAGCTGTAGGCATCGGGGCCTAAATGTGCCTGACATTCGGGGTCAGACGAACTTTGAGTTCGCATTAGGTAGCACATGTACAGGGTCAGCTATCAAGTCTCAGCCGTGGTGCTGGATGAAGTGGTTGGGAAACTCCCTCAGGTTAGGTTACCACCAACGGTACGAGGGTTAACCACAGGGTTGGAGTTAGCTGATCCTGATTTTGATACTCCTGGTACGGTGGACGTACTTCTCGGGTCAGACGTCCTCGGGAGATTATGGTGCGGTAGGAAGAAGGTACTCCAGGAAACTGGTTTGGTGGCCGTAGATACCACAGGGGTATGTTGTTTTCGGCCCAGTTTGGAGACCTCAGGACCTACCAGAAGGGGATCCGGTCCTCTATGGTAGTGTGCTGTCAGAGGTGCTGCAGAGGTTTTGGGAGTCTGAAGAGCCGCCCACGGCGGACAGACGGAAGCCAGAGGATGACGAGTGCGAGTTGTTCTATCAATACAACACTGCGAGATGCCCGTCAGGCAGATTCGTGACCAGGCTACCTTTTCTCCCAAACCGCCCCGCTTTAGGTAGTTCGCGACAGCTCGCGGAACGGAGACTACTCGGAATGGAGCGGAAGATGAGGCGAGACCCAGCACTTCGGCAGAAGTATATAGAATTCATGCGGGAATATATTCAATTGGGCCACATGTCGGTGTCCAGCCTGGATTGGAGGTGTGTCGAGCATTATTACATTCCACACCTGGCTGTCTTGAAGTCACCTGAGGCGAAAATACGGGTGGTGTTTGACGGTTCTGCTCCTACCTCGAATGGTGTGTCTGTGAACCAATGTTTGCACGCGGGTCCTAAATTGAACCGGGACATTGTGGACATTCTCACAGACTTTCGGTTACACCAGGTAGCGTTCGTCGCAGACGTCAAAATGATGTTTCGCCAAACCATGATACATCCGGATGACCGTCGGTATCAGCTGATTTTGTGGCGTGAGAGCCCAGATGAGCCGATGGTCACATACGAACTTAACACGGTGACGTATGGACTTAAGCCAAGTCCGTATTTGGCAGTACGTACGCTGCGAGAGTTGGCCGCACAGGAAAGGGTAAGATATCCTCGAGCCGCAGCAGTACTGGATCGCGACGTCTACGTGGACGATATCTGCACGGGTGCTGATAGCGTGGAGCAGGCGCTAATTCTACGAGACGAGTTGATCGCGATCATGGGTTCAGGAGGTTACGAGTTGCGGAAATGGTTGTCCAGTTGCCCAGAGCTCCTGGCTGGTTTGCCAGGCGAGTTCCATCAGGACCCGCACCTCTTTGAGAACCCGGACAATCCAAATACGTTGGGCATCCTCGGGGTGCAATATAGGCCAACGCATGACGTATTCACGTACAAGATCGAGCCCGACCTTTGGAGAAAACTTGGACTAAGCGGTCGGTACTGTCGACAATCGCTAGAACGTTCGATCCTAACGGATGGATCGCCCCGGTTACGTTCATGGCGAAGTGCTTTTACAAAGGTTGTGGCTAGCCAACTTAGGATGGGACGACCAACTCTCCGGAGAGTTGTTGAAGGATTGGCTCAAGTTTGTGACCACCTTACCAGGGATTGTGCACATCGCGATACCCCGCAAGTTAGTCCCATCGGTGGGATGTAAGGCTACCCTACATGGGTTTTGTGACGCCTCGGAGCGAGGGTACGCGGCAGCTGTATACCTTCGGACAGCAAGTTCAACGGGAACTGTGCACGTGCGTCTGGTTATGGCCAAAAGTAAGGTGGCACCAGTCAGAACTAGATGGACCATCCCCAAATTGGAATTGGCAGGGCAGCTCTTCTAGCGCGCTTGCTAAATCATGTAACCTGCAATCTGCGTGGTACCATCAACTTGGATGAAACGGTATACGCGTGGACTGACAGTCGGATAGTTCTGTGCTGGTTGCAGACGTCGGTACATACACTTGAGGTTTTCGTGGCAAATCGGGTGTCACAGATTACGGGGTCGGAGGCTCCGTTAGTGTGGAGGCACGTACCGGGAGAATGGAACCCAGCGGACTGCGCTTCGCGCGGGTGCAGGGCACCTGATTTGGTGAGTCACCCACTGTGGTGGGGACCTCAATGGCTGACTGAGTCGCCGCAGGAATGGCCATTCAACGAGTGCAGGGCGCCGCTTGGGCCACCTGATCGAGGTTTGCGAGTGAACGTGGGGCAACTCGTACCGAAGCCTAACCCAGCTTTCTTGCTGGAACGGTATAGCTCCCTCGACAAACTTCTTGGGGTGACAGGTTGGATCAAACGGTTCGTGAACAACTGCAGGAAGCCTCAAGCAGAACGGAACTTTGCACCAGTCCTCTCGCCTGCGGAACGGAATGCGGCTCTATGCTCATTGGTTAGAGTCGTCCAGGCGGAACATTTTGAAGAGGAGGTCAGGCTGCTCAGGGATGGACGTGGAAAGCTGAAGGGAGGAATTGTGCGCCTCAACCCATTCCTGGATGAGCAAGGTATGCTCAGGGTTGGAGGCAGACTTCGAACGCTAGCCTGCCCTTTTCGGCTCGGCATCCACTGTTACTTCCAAAAGGGGACCCTTAGTTGAGCTCTTAGTCAGGGATCGTCATGAGAAAAACTCGCACGCGGGCTGTAATGCGCTATTGGCCATCCTACAGCGCGAGTTCTGGATCTTATCGGGACGACGAACGGTACGTAGCGTTGTGTTTAGGTGCTTGCCTTGTTACCGCTTGAAGGCAGCCACAATGCAGCCACAGATGGGAGATCTCCCACCGGACCGGGTGACGGAGGCCTGGACGTTTGCAGGTGTGGGAACGGATTTCGCAGGCCCTTTCATGGTAAAGGCATCACGCCTACGGAACGCAAAGTCTATCAAGGCGTACTTGTGCGTGTTCGTGTGCCTAGCCACCAAGGCCGTCCACTTGGAGCTCGTGGCCGACCTTTCTACGGAGGCCTTCTTGGCAGCGCTGGAGAGATTTACGTCGCGACGAGGGCGACCAGCGCTGATCAGGTCGGATTGTGGTACCAACTTTAAGGGTGCTGATCGGTGTATGAAAGAAATTGTAACGTTCTTACGGGAGAACGAAGAAGCCATCAGCACGGGCCTCTCCCGTCAGGGCATTACCTGGGTGTTCGATCCACCAGCGTGCCCTCACTGGGGTGGTATTTTTGAAGCGGTTGTAAAGTCCGCTAAGACGCATTTGTTGCGCGTTGTAGGGTTAACAATTTTGACTTTCGAGGAGCTGGCGACCGTGTTTTGTAAAATTGAGGCTGTACTCAATTCGCGTCCTTTGTGTCCGCTCAGCTCAGACCCAAATGATTTAGAGGCCCTGACGCCAGGGCATTTCTTAATTGGCCGCCCACTTAACGCCTTGCCGGAATATCCCTATACGGAGGTGAATAGCAATCGTTTGTCGCGTTATCAGTTGTTGCAGCAAATGACTCAAAACTTTTGGAAGCGTTGGTCGCTTGAGTACTTGCACATTCTGCAGCAACGCCTTAAGTGGACGGACAGGACTGAACCCCCCTGCATTGGGGATCTCGTTCTGGTTAAGGATGCCAACCTACCGCCACTGCGTTGGCGCCGGGGGCGCATTCTCAACCTGTTTCCGGGTAGTGATGGCACTCCTCGAGTTGCAGAAGTTCAGGTGGGGGATTCAGTCCTTAAGCGAGCAGTAGCTACATTATCACGCCTGCCATGCATAGAGCGGACCGATGGGTCGGTCCGGGGCGGGTGAATGTTTAGTTTTCGTATAAAATGGGCGCGCGGTGCTGGCAACACTGATCTGTCATTGTCACGTCCTCTGCCGTCGCCCGCATCGTGGATGCGAAGTTTAATTATAAATAAGTAATTTAGTGTGCTTTCGGTTTTCTCGTGTGGTTTTCCTGTTCGGTGGGAAGTGAACCAAGTGATTTTGGTTCCGGCGCTTTGATTGAGAGTCACGCGACCGCCGGCAAAATATAACCTCACTTTTCGTTGGCTCGCGTCGTGGCTGCCGATAGCTACGTATTTTAATTATAAATGATTGAGGCCAACGGGGCCGATTTCTCATTCGAGAGAAATCTTTTAGTTATTTTGTGTTAAAAAACATTATGTGATGTCGAACTGTGAACTATAGTGCAGATTGGAGGAAAGGAGTTCGAGAACGAGCGGATGTTCCAGTGCCGTGAGTTTAGGTTATTCCCTATTCCTGTGCTCCTCACAATATCCTGAATACCTGATTCCTGTCATACTTAAACTCACAAAGAAACGGCGTCATCGTTCGCTCGGTAAGCAATTCGTTGCTGGGCCCTGTTTAAGTAGATTTTGGAAACAAGAATTTCTCGGCCGGAAACTTTCCGGAACAAAATTCTCTCATTAAATTTATTTTATTTAGCTATAGTAAAGAGCACTACGAATCGTAGTCAAATGTTGTTCCGAGGCTGATCGACCATTTAGTTTTAGATTTTAAGATAACTTTAATTTGCTTCCACTGCGCTAAGATCAGCTTCGGAATCAAACAATTGGTGATAAACAGTCTTCTGAGTGACTCTCAAACTTTTGTCAGACGTGGTGTGCATGGCCGTCTTTAACAGTCGTTTGGGCTCTGCTTACCCCACAAAGGGTGAAGGCGTGATATTTGTATGTAGGTATGTAACTACACTTCCCATCAGAAAAATCGAGACGCTTTGCAACTTTACGTTTTGTACGGATCACATTATCCGAGACATAATATGTTTATTTTGGAATGAATATCTAATCTCTTTTAAAGTGAATATTACGAGGTTTCTAAATCATAATATCAACGTTCTTTATTCTTCTTTTAGTTTCATATATTTAAGATTTTGTTCAACAATGAAAACGAAAGTGTCTCGATTTTTTTGATGGAGTATATGTACCGTACATAGATTTTCTTTTTCTGAACAGTCACGTTACGTTCTACATTTTTTGTAAACATTTGCAATTTCCAATGTCTTTTATTTTTCGTCGTCGTTTGTCTATGAGTATTTTGCATCATGTGGCTCCTTTACTCAACTCCACTTCAAAACAGTGAAATTCACAAGAATGTCCCGTTTTCTATAATGTCCCGTTCGTAGACAACACTAGTCCCCCAAGCCTCGAGATCTTCTCGTACTTTTCTCGTTCGTTAGAGAGCGGATTATTTACTGGAGATATTATTCGAAACAAGTTAGGCGAGAATCACACGTAACATCCGTTTGTGCGGTATTTTTGTGCTGCGTAACGCATCCGTAAGGACAATACTTTCAATTATATGTTATTTATGGTCATACAAGTACGATTCATGTCGAACGGTTTGACAAACGCATAGAGTCATGAAATGACATACTAGTCTAAGCAGAAGGCCAAGTTACGCTGGCCGCAATACTTAGATACTACACGACCAGCGTAACTTGGCCTTCCGCTTAGCCTGGTCATGACATGAAAGACACTATGATTTTATGTACCAGGTATACGATATTTTTTCGCTAGCGGATGAGTTTGTCAAACCATTAAACGTGAACCGTTTTTCTATGAAAATAAGCAATAAATTCACATTTTCTTAACGCATGCGACAGCGCTGCGTAAAAATAACGCACAAACGGATGTTAAGTGTGTTTCTCTGATTAGAAACGGGGTATTTATGGCGCAGTGATTAACACAATAATCTTAGGCTTCGTAATCAGTGGACATTTACTTCTGGGGAAATAATATGGGACGGTATATTTACGTTCTGCTACCGTTTTATTGTCATAGGACAAGCAGAGGTCTTTCGCAAGATCAGGAGATTTTGCTTCTATCTACTATAACAGCCACAACAGTCCACTGTTGGACATGGATCTCCCCCTATAAGGGGTGTATTTGCCATACTCACCACGGCTTGACAGACGGATTGGCGAGCGCAGTGCTAGGTGTTGTATTACAGAGAACGCTGCTGTATATTCCCTGGATTCATCCCTTAGTCGGTTTTTACCCCACCCACGAGTAGATATGGGGTGATGCTATTCTGAGCAGTACAAGGCAAATTTTTCAAACTATCCTTGCAAAATATGCCGCTAGATGAAGCCCTGCCGCGCGTTAGTGGCAAGGATTTATAAACTTCCTTAATTCCGCTGGCTTTGAGCTGCAGTAGCCTAAAACTATAAGACATTATAACGGGTTTTAACTCACGGTAGGGGTGTATCGAGCACCCCTACCGTGAGTTAAAACCCGTTATAATGTCTTATAGTTTTAGTGATAATAACCACGGAACCTTAAAATCAAGTGCAGTAGCCTAGTTTGTACTGACATCGACAGTAAGAAAGTCGCAGATTCCATTACGATAATGACTATGAAGATGTGATAATAAACAGAAGAAGAAAAAAAAGATAATGTACCTAGTGATAGAATTTATAACCTATTTAAACCAGCGAATACCAACTATGAATGAGCTGCTTGAAGGATCACTGAAGGAAGCAAGATGCACTGAATGACAGGAAACAAAGTCATTGTGAATTGCTCAACCTTTTATAAGATTTTAACGGATATATTAAGGTTTAAGGCTATCATTAATTAAATCATTCATTTGTCAGACCCGTTTAGCCGTGTGGTGCCGGCAGAGTAGAATAGCACCACCCCCTCTCTTCCCGTGGGGTTCGTAAGAGGCGACCGAGGGATAAACCCGACCCAATTAGCCAGGGCTAACCGTATGGTGGCGGTTAATCCACCACAAAAGCATTCCCAAGGAGGGTTGACGTCTAGTAGGCGACTGGTCGTAAAATCAAGCCAAATCCTTTGCAACACGATTTGTTGTTCAACAAAACGTTTTGCGCCGACCCCAAGTAATTGGGATAAGGGCAGGAAGATGATGATTTGTCAGAACCATCCTGTATTTAAAAGTTAACTACGAAAAATCTATATTTTAGTTGTGTGAAACTTATCTACCTACCACTCATACATTTACAACAACATAATAGTTTTGATACCCAAAAGGTTGAACATGTTGGAACAAAAGAGGATCAATGGAATGGATGCATGCTAATGTGGGATAAATACCGGCATACGCAGCTTACACGCACACTGCTACACCTACGCACACTACACACCTGTATACAGACAGGGGACATATTTTACAGGGCTGGCGAAACACAAAGACTACTTTTTCAGGGTTGCGAGTAATAGAGTAGTACATGTTTAATTTAGTCAAAATAGGAAATGTTATGGCATTAAGCTGTTTCTTCAGGCTGTACCTAACTGTAAAAATAATACAGAAATTTTGATAAACCCTGAATAAATATATGTAGAGCGATACGCAAAACCACTTATCAGTAGATTATCTGCCATCTCTTTGAAATTGGTCTGTTACTGTGGTCTTCCTCTTCTTCGTGGCCTTATGGTTTCTAGAACCTCTTCGTTTTTAACTGTTTCAGTCCATTTTATCTTCTGTATTCTTCTTTATCCCCACATCTCAAAGGCCTCTAGGCTCACCCTATCTCTTTGGTTCATAGTCCATATCTATACCTAATACGATGCTCCTACTGTAGGTACGTCTTGATAAATCGTTTTCTGATGTTTATAGGCATACTAGATGTAAATAATTATGAACTTTAAATGTATTTTTTTTAAAGATAGTTGGATAAGAAACCATGAATATTAGTAGCAAATTTTCTACAACATTACAACTTTTGTCAACCCTGTTTAACATAGAGAACGTTTAAATGGTACAGCTTTTAGCAAAATGGAAGCTTCACTCAACACAATGAATATTGTCATACTAACTAACTGCAAAAACCTTTCTATCATATTGGAATTTGATTAATAATTGACTGCACGCACAATATTTATGTTACTGTAAATAACTTTTGTATGATACAAAGCTTATAAAACTGCGTTTAGAGAAGGAATTATATTCTGAAAGTCGTAAAAAAGCTCTGCAAGGGAAAAACTATTAGCGGTACCTAATATAAAAATGTAATTTTTAATGTTAGAAATAAAATAGGTATTATAAAGAATATAAAAAAGTTGACGAAAAACATACACCTTCGTACCTTACAGTAGGTTATTAAGGTACTTTGAATATTATATCTCACTAGCGGCCCGCCCAGCGGTTTCACTCGCTGCTACTTACCTGTTTTCCCGTAGAAATGGGATCATTGCCCGTAGTAAAAAGTCCATTAATCCATTCTAGCAGAAGTTACTCATCATGACCATGTGCCAGCAGAGGCGGCCTGTCATGGCGAATAACTTTAATTTTGAAGCCATTACCGTATCTCTTATAGTTTTGATGGGATGCTGGTGGTCTACATCAGGCATTCCAGATCCTCGTGACCATGTGCCAGTAGAAGCGGCCCGTCATGCTGAATAACTTTAACTTTGAAGCCATTACCGAGTCTAATAAAGTTTAGATAAGGTGCTGGTGGTCTACATCAGGTACTCCAGACCCTCGTGACCATGTGCGAGCAGAAGCGGCCCGTCATGCTGAATAACTTTAACTTTGAAGCCATTACCGAATCTTTTATAGTTTAGATGAGATGCTGGTTGTCTACATCAGGTACTCCAGACCCTCGTGACCATGTGCCAGCAGAAGCAGCCTGTCGTGCTGAATAACTTTTACTTTGAAACCATTACCCTATCTCTTATAGTTTAGATGGGATGCTTGTGGTCTACATCAGGTACTCCAGATCCTCGATGACCATGTACCAGCAGAAGCGGCCCGTCATGGTGAAAAACATTTTCTATGAAGCTATGACCGTATCTCTTATAGTTTATATGGGATGCTGGTGGTCTTCATCAGGTACTCCAGATCCTCAAGGGCTGACCATGTCCGTCTTTTATATGATAGTAATATCAGTGCCAAAATTCGCGAGGATCGGTAAAGCGGTTTGGCTAATTTGGGTAATATCTGCTTTATTTCCCCGTTTTCCTGCTGCTAACCGTTTTCCCGTAGGAATGAGGAATTTTCCCGTGGTAAAAAGTAGCCTATGTTACTCAGGGATGTTGTAGTTTTCTAATGGTGAAAGAATTTTGGAAATCGGTCCAGTAGTTTCGGAGTTTATCGATTACATACAAAAAAAACAAACAAAGTTTTCCTCTTTATTATATTATTATATATTATATTATGTAGATGTAGATAATCATACATAACATAGGTAACCTATCTATCTACTTCCGTTTCTTCAACTTTTTTTACTTTATGAGCAAGTATTTTACCCTGTATAATAATAATTATGTAATAGTCGTAGTATAATTTGATTTGATAATAAAATTTGCGCCAGTAACATTTTATTTTGTTTACATTAAATAAACAGTCTTTAATTTAATAAATAAATGAAATTAAAGCCTACATTACGACCCCAAATGACTTATTTCTCCAGCTTGAGGTGATAAAACTTAAGTGGTGATAAATACCAACAAAATTCTGTAACTTTTATAATTATGAAGACGTTTTAAACGAGTGTAAGTTGGCAACCTTGTGCCTTGTGACTTTTTTCCCCTGTTTTGAGGTCGGCACTGCAGTGTTGCCATTTCGCATCAAAGGTCTTTCGACATTTATTTATTTTTATGTGGAAGATTCTACAGTAGTATTCGGGTCCTTGATAAGGCAGGAATCACATGTTACGTCCGTTGCTGCGTTATTTTAACGCTGCGAAACGCGTGCGTACGAAAATTGCGAATATCCACCTTATTTTCATACACATACCTACCTATGGTTTATGTCAAACGGTTCGAGAGATGCATTCATCGACTCAGAGTAGTGCGATACGCAGCGCAAGCAGATGCGTCTGACAATCCGTTTGACAGACACGGTTATTTTTTTGGAGTAATATGGAAAATCGTTCATTTTTACAACGCATGCGTTACGCAGAGCTAAATGAGTGCAGCAATGGACATTACATATGATTCCCGCCTAAGTGACAATAACAATAATGAAGCATTTAAACTGACGGAAAGTTTTAAACTGGTTTCGTCCAGGATGTTCGACTTCGAGCTCAAAATGGTGCTCGGATATTTATTGGTAAAGGAGAAGGTGATAAATGTATGACAGTCACACGAACCGACCAATTATAGGAGTTCCTATACCTACGTGCCTGCAAGCCAGCAGCATTCCGTTGGCACCTTACATGGAATTATTTTTTTATGATTTTAAGGGTTTTAAACAGATCGGAAAGCGTGTAATCCTATTTTTTCGAAAAGTTAAAAAAGACCTTAGGGTTGGACCGCACCTGCGTTTAGTTCGGGCATTAAATTGAAAATTGTACATAGAGTATGCTTAATATACAAAATATCTTATATGTCATATTTCATCAATCAATTCAAAATTTCGCGATACAGCCAGGTATACGCAATTGTTGCGACAACTAAGGTGATTATGTCACAGCATTTAGCTGGCATTTGGTCATCTTTCATTGAAATATTAGATCTAATAGGTACACCATAATGTACCTTCATTTAATTACCCATATGTGTACCTTTCAGTAGCGAAGGGGTCATGCATGCCGATTCCCATCGGTTGCCGTTCGGAAATGTACGAAATAGTCTCACATTAATCTACTTTCATTAAATAGTTTAATTTGCACCGTTCTATCTTTGTTAAAACGTTACCTTCGCCACTGGTACCTAGCATATTCTTGTTTTCAAACTTCGACCACTGCAAAGTCCATTCCAGCTTGTTAGTCCACTACAGCAAATTGGATAAAACGCCCTCTATCGCAAATGCAGAAGCAGCATTAAACTCCTTTATAAATATCCAACACGACACTTAGTTTTGGCACGGCATTGTGTGAGATCCTGTTCCCTAGACAGTTTATGCGTCAAATAATACAATAAATAGCTCGCTAAGGCGCCGCCTCTAATTCTTTATTCGCTATGCGTTGTGCATTCTGCATAGAACTCGAACTAAGGAGTCGCGATTAGTAAGAAATGCAGTTGGGTTTGGGTCACAGTGAGTGTGACTATTTCTACTTATGTAGAAAACTCTACAATAGTGTAGTTTCGGTCATTTATTACATCATCATCATCATCAAAAGCCACAAAAATCTACTGCTGGGCATGAGCTACATTGGAGTGGCATGGGGTTCAAAAAGCTCCTAAGTTTTTCCGCAAGTTCCAGGCTTAACCGAGAGACTACTACTGACTGCTTATTTTTTACAGTTAACTACTACCCTTCTATCGGAGATCGGAGCTTCACGCCGATATACTTGTTGTGTTCCATCATTTTGTGACTATGTTGTCACCCTTTTGGAATTACCTATGAATCAGCTAGTAATAACCTCATATCTGTCTCACTGCAGGGCAAAGGCCACCGCTTTTTCAGACTCATCTCGGTCTTAACTATTATTTACAAAATGTCAATAATGAATAGAGATGAAACATAGAGTTACAGCATTTATTCAAAAACCAAGTGTATCACCATCCTTACTGTCCCTAAGTATGCGCCATGGACAGTTTCCTAGTTTCACGCAAGAATAAGATTTCGCGGCGAGGCCCCTAGATTCGAATTCGCGATCGAGCCTCGAGAGCCGGGGTCACCACTCCAGAGGCAAACCAGTTCCATTTCAATATCACACCGATACACCAGATATACCTCACTAGCTTGGCGAACCCTGGTTTCACTTACATACAGTAGTATATTCCGGTAAAAATGTTTTTGAGTAACGTATCTTTTTTGTCACTTTGTTTGGGGACGGTCTACGGAAAGCTGTGTCGAAATATCAAAGCTTAGTCAAATTTCTTGCTTTTTGCTCCACATTCGATTATACAGTCCTGAAACGCGGTATCGAAGTGTTTCCGCCAATTGCTTTAATATACAACTTCCAAACATGTCCGGTTGGACCAGTCAGTCCCTTGGTCACAACACCCGAGACGGGCAAAAACGTAACCGAAGCCAAAACTGCTATATTGGTTTAGCAATACGGTCGAAGATTTGACGCCCAGGCGGGTAGCTACCCTTTTCCCTGTTCCGTCGTCACTCGGCCAACTGGCCTCATCATCAATCCTTCTAAACTGGAGGACATTATCAACAACTTCGATCATTTTATTCCCAGTTCTGACATTTTTAATAACTGCGACTGAATTATCCGCAGGACTGTTTGTTTTTTTATAGTACAGACAAACATGCCTCTTTGACATGTTTCTACATATAAGTTAGTAGGCACTTACCACATAATATATCTAGCGCTGGCTACCCTTTAGTGGTCCTGGATCTTGAATACTCTCACGGCCTCACGGTTGTTATCAAGAATATAATTTCAAGGCGCATTTCTTGGACTCTATTTGACCATAGCACTTGGCCATAGCAACATTGCCATACCCAAGGGGCCAGAGACTTGTAGTAGGCGGTTGAAAAACTAACACTAAAGTTCATCGGGTTGTTGAAGGACTCGGTGTCTTACACGAACAAGAATAGGTCAAATTGCGTCGACAAAAACTTTAGTAGATAGATAAAGATAAGAAGAGAAGAAGAAACCATTGTTCGTTACCATTAGCTTTACTTCGTCATTAATTAAAACATAATCAAAAGCTTAAAATAACTATTTTTATAATTATCCTGAACAATTCAAAATCAACTTCCTAATGTCCTCTATTTCAATCCGAACAATTTGTTTATATACTTTTGACCTAAAACTCTAAAACTCTCTCTTTTTCAAAGCCAATACAAGGAATGTTGAAGTTATTAAATAATTTAATGTTTGATCAAATTTCAAAACGACCATGGTTGTTATCGTTTACCATCGAGACGGTTGGTCGTTTCGTCACCTCATTTTTATGGGATTTCGTTTTTTTGGTATAAAATACGAGATTTGGAACTTTCACGGTGAGAGGTTTTGGTGTCTACTGAGTTCAAGTCGGTTATTGCCCTGATAATGTCATTGTTGGATGGTTATCTAGTTAAATTTTTTGTCAGCTGTTGTATGTACTTGGTGCCGTGCTGTTAAAAGCCTAAACTCCACTGTTCAACATGCTTTTAGATCGAAGCATGATTGATGACCTTTTTAAATTATTGAAAAACCCCTTAGTCCAGAAGTAATTGAATGATGCAAGCAATGTTACGTTAACTTTTACTGGGGTCGAGTGGCCATACAATTTTTCAAAATGCCACTAAAACGTTGTCAACAGAAAATCAAAATAGGTACTTATTAAATCTTGCAAAATCAAATTAAAGATCGTCTACGCATGTAGACTGATGAATGAGTGTCGTTAGTTTTTGACTACTTTTCGTATTAGTGCCAAAATGTTAGCGCCCTAATAAGCTTAGTAGCCGGAGAAATGAATGATACACGTGGAGGCAAAGCTTTGAGATAAATTAATTAAAACTTACTGGTAGCTATAGCCACCAACAAATATTTTTTGGATATAAAATTGAGGACAAAACTCAAAAAAAGACAAATTGAAGGCATACTTTAATCAATAAATTTCTTTAATATTTTTTCTTTGGAAGAAGGTGGTCTTAACTTGTAGTAGGTAAATACACCTAGATGTATTTTTTTGAAGAAACTGAGCTTTTTAAAAGGAACCCAGGACGTCAAATCTCAAGATGTATCGTTGAAATTCGTTGACATCATCAAGTTTTGTCGCTGATGAACCAAAAACACTCATCCTGTTTTTTATATCGATCGCGTTTGGGGTCAAGGTCAAATCAAAACATGAAACTCATGAAACAAAGTGGACTTGGACTACCTCACTTACAACATTACTTGGCCTACCTATTATTTTTTGTTCGCCCTCAATTTTTTTATTTTTGTTCTTATGTTGGTATTCTTCTCGAATCACGGGCCCATAGGGACCCGGTCCTTTGAGGCATGCGTGGGGCCAAAGCCAACAGCATAGAGCTCTTTATTATTATTTTTATTCATAATCATTTTTATATGGGTATTAAAGTTCTACGGTTGGATCTACCGTAGCTTTTAGACCATCTCACTTTGAATTAGTTTCTTGCAACAAAGATAGGTACTCTTGTATGTATCTAGGTATTTAATACAAATAAGTATAATAGGTATTAAATGTCTCTATCTTTTCCTCAAGTAAATGCTGTGGGTATCGTACTGATCTGGGGTCGTTGCCCAGTATGCTCAGTGTCTACACCGAACATTGCTTTACGAAGAGACTAAGCTGAGACGGTGTTGGATGCGGCACCTTAAAAATTAGCACTAGTGACTGGCAGTCAGAATCCAGAGATCGATAAAAGTGGTGCAGAAGAGGAAAGGTCTTTGCCCAGCAATGATTTTCAGTACAGAACAGGCTGCAAAAAAATAAGATTAACCGTAAATTGCTCACATATAATTGCAGGCACAGTTTACCTAACATACTTACGAATTACACCTTTGAATAACCGTTTCAGTCACCTGCAAAACAATATACCTCTACCTATGTAAAAGAAATATGACAGCCAAATTATGCCTGTCATTGAACATCTGTAATTAATTAATATGTAGGCAGTTCTTACTTCTTAGCAATTCATTTCATAGGTAGGTTCGTAGGTTATTTTTTTTTGTCATAATTTAATATTTCTGGTTTTATTTATTTTTGTTTATATTGTACTAGACCGTATCTAAATTCATGGAAGCCTAGATTCATACATCTCCGTAGTTTTTCTCATGTAGACGTGACCATTCCTCTAATCAAATCTGAGTAACCGCGGTATTGTAGATTTTTTTATTTATGTTTTTTTTTTCTCCGTTGACTGTCGAAAGATGATTTCATCAATTATTTACTACCGTTAAGTTGGTACTGCTCTGGATTGAAATTGTTTCTTAAATTGCTGTATCAATTTTATTGGTAACGATTAATACTGGATGTAACTTTTATTTTATTACTATCTAGATACGGTATTTTTAGGGGAATCAATTTTGCAGTTTGGCAGGCACTTTGCTCAAGCCAGTTAGATGTTTCGTCATCATCAGCATCTTTGCTGTCACATGTCAGTTTCAAATTGATTTGTATAGGGAGGGGAGGCAATGTCCGGAAAAAAATAATGTGGCTTTTCATGATTCTGGGGTAGTTGAAAATATGGGAGATATTTAAGGAATATTTAACCTTTGAGAAAGTGACTTTGCTGAAAATTTATGGACGTTTTGAAGCGTGGGAATTTTGGTATTTGTCTATTTTGCATGTTAGTCAGGAAAGCTGTTTTTACAATGTCGCCACTATCAAGATTTGTCGCTTATTTTCAAGCTAAATATTTTCCTACTTGTATTATTAACTAGCTGATAAACAAGTCAGATTTTTTTGCCAGTCCATAACGTTTACCGAGTGATGGCATCAATATAAAACTGTCTACCGTTACACAGGGTATTTCAGACGAAGATCTGCTTTGTAGAGTGCGATGATCTGCGAACAAAAAATATGACTTCAAATTGTTGCTATAAATAGAATTAGATTATTCAGTACTAGGTACCTATCTATCTAAATCTAGTAATAGTTATCTGCCTGCCTTTATCCCAAATCAGTTGGGGTCGGTGCAACGTGTTTTGTTATAGCACAAAATTATGTAGCAAAAGGATTTGGCAATGTTTATTACCAGCCGCCTGCCTGACATCAACTCCTCTTTGGGAATGCTGTTGCAGGTGGTATCACCATAAGCGACAAATATTCAGCCAAGGTCGAAAACTGTAGGTACAGCCTGAGGGCACTAGAGGTGGCAGTATTCATAACCGCTAACACATATAAGATAGCAAATAGGTAAAACTGACAACTCGAAATCAGGTTCGGAAATATTGTTCTCGCTTGAAAACTCTGCTCTACATGGTGTATTTCTAATTACTGTGGCTTCGGTGTCTCTCCGCTAGGAAATATTGAACCAGTTTCATTTCTAACTTGCTAACAACATACATCAAGGTGCTTGCTTACGTTAGGGATGTCACGATATTTCTTTTTCCAATAATATTCGCATTTGTTTGAAAGCCTCGAATACGAATAAAAAAATTAGGTATGTTTTTCAGTCTTCATTATTTTGGTTCTAGCTCTGGTCGATATTCCAGTTTTTTTATGCAATTTAGTGTACACTCACCTTACAGATTCTTTGAAAGTTTTCTTTAACCATCTCAAGAGCGTTTTCAGACATTTTGCTGCATGAGCTTGCTCTAGTTTCGGCTATATACTTGACTCTGGCCTCCAAACCTGGCCCCGCCTATCGTCAAGAATAAGAACTTGACGATGAAGTAAAATAAAACGTTTAGGTACTACGACTCTAAAGTACAGTACCTGACATCTTGCTGCCATCCATAATATCGCAACAAATTATTCGTATTCGCAAATAACGAAGCTTGTAACCTTTCTAGTCTCCATATTGACGGTTTGATCAATGTTTCTCTCGCCTGGCTCGCCTGCAGCAACCACAGTTGATTTGCAAGGCTTCGAGTATAATTTGTACCATGTACTTTCTCTAATAGTATAGTTATAGCGTGATATGATGTGTGTGTACGTGTGTAGTTGCAATTAGAGGGGCTGTGAGTGATGCCAATCGATTTGTGTAGTGTCATCTGATAACGGACCGTGTAAAGGCCGCGTTTATTTAGCTTTAGTTAGTTGTTACTGTGTATTTATTATATGTAGATATGTCGATGGTTCCTTTTCCGCTTTTTCCAAATGCAATTACCTACTTAAGTATATTTCAATCAAGTAGCTAACTGTTGAATTTATCCAGGAAATGGGCGGCAGTGATTCCTGTGATTGCAACATCTTGCAATACCTTAAGATGCTCTTCAATCCACCTGCCAAACTAACTGAGTATGGCAAGGGGTGATCCATGTCCAGCAGTGGACTATTATAGCTGCTGATGATAAATAAATACCTAGGCTATGAGTCCCTCAGTGGAAGAATAAGAATCAGGAAAAGATTTACATAGATAGAAATTAGTTTTACATAAGTAGATACATTTATTGGAAAGCTGTTATTTTGGTTGCAGCTGTGAATCAGGAAGGCATGACAAAGTAAATCAAGACATTTCATTCTAGTGTGCCTGCATTTGTGTATTACATACCTACAAACTCTTTGACAAAACAAACGTCATCATCATCATCCACAGCCTACAATAGCCCACTGCTGGGCATAGGCCTCTTCTTTCTCACGCCAGTCTTTACGGTCTTATACGTACGTAGGAACGTAAAACAAACGTATTAGCAGTAAAGAATTAACAAGTCGCGGACAAACAAATTCCCGCGCATTCTGTCCAGTGCGCGCGTGACGCCCGCGGCGCGCGAGCCGCGATCAAAGAGATGCGCGCGCGCACCGAACGAGCGCCAATTGATTTCCGCGTTGCGCGCGCACCGATCTGATTGGCCGGCTGAGTTACGACCCGCGATCGTTCGAATTTCGAACACATTCCTAGCTAATGTATTGCTTGATGGGGGGATTTGGGATATTTATGTTATGCTATTGTCTTGTCTTTGGGGACACGTGTCGATCATAGAGAGTTCTTTTTATGAAAGAGGTGTGACAAGAAAGTTATGAATGAATTTGTAAGTTTTGTTTAACAAAAAGGCGTGTTGAAAAGTTATTGTCTGTCTGCGTAATTCTTCAAAAGAAATGAGGATTTTCAAAGACCTGATAAGAATCTAGGTATCTAGTTAGACAATCCTTAGAGCCGAAGAAATACCATTTGACCAATTACTGTAAAGACGCCTATGGGGCCAACAATGCCGTATAAAACCCATAAACGTCACGGCGTCCCGTGGCTCCGGTGCCATAACGCGGGAGATCTGTTAACGAGTACGAAACACGTCTAGTAGTGTACCAGAGATCAACGGGGAAAGGTGACGCAGAAGGTACAAACATTACTTAAAAAGAAATGTACCTATGTTCGTGGAAAAAACACAGCTTCAGTGCAAGAGATCTGTTCGGAACACGTCTAGTAGTTGACCAGAGATCAACGGGGAAAGGTGACGCAGAAGGTACAAACATTAACTAAAAAGAAATGTACCTACCTAGTCGCGTAAAAATCATAGACTTAGCGCGGAAGATCCGTTAACGAGTACGCAACACGTCTAGTAGTGCACCAGAGATCAACGGAGAAAGGTGACGCAGAAGGTACCTACAACTTCAGCGCAGAAGATCTGTTAACGAGTAAACACGTCTAGTAGTTGACCAGAGATCAACGGAGAAAGGTGACGCAGAAGGTTCAAACGTTAAATAGAAATGTACCTACATATGGTCGCGAAAAAAACATAGGCTCAACACGGGAGATCTGTTAACGAGTACGAAACATGTCTAGTAGTGTACCAGAGAATAACGGAGAAAGGTACAAACGTTACTTAAAAATAAATGTACCTACCTAGTTGCGTAAAAATCATAGGTTCAGCGCGGAAGATCTGTTAACGAGTACGGAACATGTCTCGTACCTAGTGGACTAGAGATGTACGGAGAAAGGTGACGCAAGAGGTACAATATGTTACTTGAGAAAAAAATTACCTGACCGCTGAAGAAAATGAGAATCAAAATGGTCGGAAAACGCCATCAGATATAATTCCAGAGTTTCAAAATGAATATGACATCAAAGATTTTCCGAGCAGTCAAATGTTACCAGTTATCACATGAATTTTATGACATCTAAGGGTTTAGATTTCAGAATTATATAGGGTGATATTTTACTAGTGACCGATAGCGAAAACTCAAAACCAGCTGGTGATAAGGAACAACTTTCCCCAAGGAACATAGGTATAAATAAGAAAAAATAATTTGAACCTCCCATACAAGATTTGAGTTACTATGGGAGGTCCAAAACTTTTTTTCGTATTTCGACTTATGTTCCTTGGGGAAAGTTGTTCCTTATCACCAGCCTGTTCTAAGTTTTCGCTATTGGTCACTAGTAAAATATCATCCTATATACTCGTATTTCAATGAGTATTATGTTATCACAACTTATCACATTATCATTGAAATATATAATTCTGCGAAACACTTTCAGCAGGTAAATTACACGATGGATAAATTGGCGTTTATTGATTGTTACTAACCTGTCTGCAGGTCTCGCGATTCGAAAAATTTCCTTCGCTTTTTAACCGAAAATGTCAAAAAACCCCATTTGCCTATAGACTGAAAAAGTCCCCTAGCCTATGCCCCCCCAGAGAACTAGAGCAAAAGGCATAAATCTTTCCAGCGCGCGATGTCTGCTCTATAACAGCGGCGTAAGCGCAGTTCGGCCGGGTCAACGACCGGGCCGTTACGCGGTTACGTAACACGTAGGTTACTGACCTGTAGCCTTCGTCATTCACCTTTAGACTGAAAAAGTCCCCTAGCCTTCATAAATTCCTTTAAGCCCGAAAAAGTTCCCTCCCAGAGAACTAGAGCGAAAGGCATAAACCTTTCCAGCGCGCGCTGTCTACTCTATAACAGCGGCGTAAGCGCAGGTCGACCGGGTCAACGACCGGGCCGTTACGCGCTTACGTAACACGTAGCTTACGGGCCTGTAGCCTTCATTATCAGCCTATAGACTGAAAAAGTCCCCTAGCCTTTATTAATCCCTTTTAGCCCGAAAAAGTCCCCTCCCAGAGAACTAGAGCGATAGGTATAAACCTCTACAGTGCGCGTTGTCTACTCTATAACAGCGGCGTAAGCGCAGGTCGGCCGGGTCAACGACCGGGCCGTTACGCGCTTACGTAACACGTAGCTTACGGGCCTGTAGCCTTCGTCATCCGCGGGCGTACGGTCGCCTATCGGGCACTGTCTAGCTTTCGGCAACGCACCTGTTTCTTTGCGGAATTTTGAAATGTATGAAATAATTATGACAATTTGTAAGAAAAAAATGTGTTGTCTAGCTTTCAGGAACGCACAAAGGAACGCACCTGTTTCTTGGGTCTGGAATCGGTTCGCCGACTTGCTCGTTTCGCAAACCGGCGCGATTCGCCAACTCGCTTTCTGCCGACTGGCGCGTTAGGCGTACTTACTCCATTCGCCGACTGCGCGGTTAGCAAACTGTCATAATGTACAGTGAACATAATAATAGTTTATGGATCTGTATTAAAATATGAAACTGTCTGCTATTAATCACACGAGAAAATTCAATACGAGAACGTAATATGGTTTGATATGAAATTTTGAATACTAGCTATAGACATAACATGAACAACTTTTTTAATTGACTTTTTATAGAAAAAGTTAAGGCGCAAGCCCCACAGAGAAGACGTGCGTCGTGACGCTTGGGATGGCATCGATGTGACGCGCGTCGCGCGTCTCAAATATTGTAGCTTTGTTCCACGGGGCAAGTTCCACAAAATAGACGTGTGATGCGACGCGCAACATGACATCTGTCAGACTAGCGATCGTTAGCCATTATCGATGATCGCTTGTCTGACAGATGTCACTTTGCCCATTCCCAGGACGATTATCCTTAGTCGCTTTTACGACACCCACGGGTAGAATTGGGGTTATGCTATTCTAAGCCGGCCTAAATGTAGCTTATAAAAACTGAACAACTTTTAAACTAAGCAGCATATAAAACTAAACTTACAACTCTGAACTACTTTTGAAACTAAATAACTTTTAAAACTGAACAACTTTTCTTACAGATGCTAACCAAAAAAAATCGACCTCCCGTACAAAAATCCTCAATCCCAAAATACGCAAAATTTAAAAAAAAATGTACTTGACTGTACACAATAGCTATAGTTTACCAATCGCTTAGTCGGCGAATAGCGTAAGTAGGCCTAGCACGCCAGTCGGCAGAAAGCGAGTTGGCGAATCGCGCCGGTTCGCGAAACGAGCAAGTTGGTTTACCGCGCGTAGGTACTCCGTTTCTTGTGGTTGCGGAATTTTTGATTTGTATGAAATATGACAATTTGTAAGAAAAATATTCGTTGTCCAGCTTTCGGGATCGCCACTGATGCGCTTCGGTTGCGGAAGTTTAGGAACAGAGGGATATGATAACTGGCGTATCTTTGATGTCATATTCACATAATATGACATTCCGCAACAGATAGGTAAACAGATACAATATTTTGGACTTTATATATTTTCCGGATTTAAATTCGTAAAGGTCTAACGCTGTCAAACTGAAACTATATGTCACCAAAATGAAACCCCAGATTAACTACCTAGGTATGTAGTTTGGTACCTAGGTACCTCTTCTTTCTCATTAATGAAAATATGAAATGAAAAACCTCTTCTTTCTGTCTTTATTATTTATTTGCATATGAAATATTTAAAAATATTCATCACACAGACATTGGACATCAAACATATACGTAGATACTCGCATGGTTTTGGACATAAAACTATTAAAACCAACCATAAAAAGCCACAACACACAATCACAAAAAACCATCCAATCTTAGATGTCAACACCCTCTTAAGACAATTAAAATTAACTTCAAAACTGACACTTAAACTCTTAAATCATTTCATTGTTTAAACAGAGTTAATCCACGGACAGTAGTTAAACCGACTTAATTAACATCGAATTAACTGTGATAAGATCTAAGCGCATTTTGTTAAGTTTGTTAACTTAGATGTGAGCAGTTAAAAAGCAGCCATTTTTATTATTACGATTGTTTTTTGCAAACTTTACAGTTCTAGTAATTTGTTTGGGAGAATAGTTTAATTTATTACCGCACGCTCTGTTGGGTTAACATCTAGGTATAGGTAGGTACTGTTTAACTTCTTAGAAGGACTCTAAAATTACGAACGTAAATGTAACAGAACTCTACATAGGTGCTAATGTGCATTATAATAAATACCTAACTTTAAGTAGCATACTTTTGCCAAAAATTGTGAAAGTCTTAAATTTTTTATTTGAATAAAATGGTTTCGTTATTGGTGGAATCTGGCATTCAAATTCATTATCTAGGTACCTACATATAACTCGGTTTTTATAACTGTGTGTTTGGAGCTGTCAAAATATTTTGACATTTGAACTGTCAAATCCCATAAATATTTTGACAGCTCCAAGTTATACCTATCATCGTTTTTGACAACATGCGCGGGAAAACTTTTATAAAGTAAGTGGGTAGGTACTAGGTAGGTATCTTAAATTCCACGACAGAATTTTCCGCGGGTGAAATCCGAACCACATACTAGCCAATACTTACTTTGTGTCCAAACTTAATTTTATTCAAAGAAGCTATGTAATGATAGTAAGCAGATCATTAAAATCATTATAAAAATAAACAATCAGTGTAAAGAAAGTCTGTGACATTGCATTGTTGCCGCACCGTGCACTATATTGTAGTGCGAGCGAGACGGAAAACTTTCCCGCCATATCGAACTTCGAGACTAGCAACGCCATCTAACGGTGGTTTTATGTTCTAATTTACGAGTCTGCCCAGTAACAGGGTAATTTATTTTGTTGAAATATTTGCCGATGTGCGGATTACCAATTTGAATCTACCTACCTACCTACTGATGTAATTGAAGCAATTTCATTATAGAATTTATTGACGACATAGGTAGGTAATATTTAAATGAATTCGTAGTTCTGATTAGCGAATTCAAACTTATATAAAGTGTATTACAGCCCATAAGTACCATTTCATAAGAAAACTTGAGTTATATTTTGAAAATACTTGTGCAATGCAAAATTTTTCATGATACAAATATTAACCTTACTCCATAAAATCTATTCGCACATTAGAGTCAATTATGGCACATTTACATCATACAAATGACCATGAACAATGCGAAGTGTAAGCACACATTCATCAACCCCTTTTATAAAGACAGCAGCTCAGACTATTATGGGATCAATATCGGATACAATAGGATTGTAAAAGGGGGCTCATATTTTGATATTCACGAAAAAAAACTCACTCTCCTCTCTTAACAGCCAACCGATTTTGAAACCACGTACCTCGACGACATTGTCCCTTTTTCTTTGCACCGTGTTTTGAAAAATCTTGCGATATGACGCGTGACTTTAACCTTTCTTTTTATAGATGGAAGGTAGAATTTGGAGTGTTGAATGGAGAAGAAAATCTATCTATAGTATCGTGTATTGATTGAAGTGCCAGTTTTACATATCTGTCTTCTGAGGGTGGCGTAGAGGTTATGTATGGGAGCCGCAGATCCCTGAAAATAGTTTTGACTTTGGGTAACCCTTATGACTTGTGAATAGGGTTGACTTTTGCAGCTACAGGTTTAAGTTTAGCTGTAAACAATTGTCATCGTTTACGGATATTTATACAAGCTTCCCTTTTCGTAACGAGATTGACAAAGTGAGACTCCATGTATAGAATTCCTGATGATGATGGTCACAATTTTTTTTTTCTGGTCTGGAATATTATTAAAAAACAATTTTAATTCATTTCATTCATTTAAATCGCTTAGTAACCAAACTTTTCTCAGAATAAGAACAACCAATCATATTTTTACACGTGTAAGTAGGTATATTCACTGAGGAAAGTTTTTATCTTTTCATGCACGTGCCAATAAATTATTTATCTTGCTGCAAAGAAATTATCTCTCAGAAAAAAGTTTCTGAGAGTTTGAGGAAAAATCTTCTTTACATTTACCTTTCGTTGAAGTTTTACAAACACGTGTAGAAAACGGTATTTATTAATTTAAATCTACCACAGTCTTGGCACTAATAAATATATTTTCATTGTCACCATTGTTAATGACTAAATAAATGCCACTACCTACCTACTTAAGTGCCAAACATAACACAGAAACTTATTAAAGTAGCTTTATCGAAATTCGAAACTGAATCGTTCGTAAGTCAAAACCTCTTTATCACCATTTCGAACCACTACCTTGACAAACCCATCAACTCAGCTAAAGCCAAGGCTATGGCTCAGACTATAACCATCGACAATCATGCCTCAGCAATGACGCTTTATACTTCGATAGGGGGCTACCGGCGAACATTTTTTACTGCCCCTTTATTTATTACAACGAAGATTGAAAGGGGTCCATAGGAGATCGTGACGGGCCCCAACACCGCTGACGTATGAGTCGCAAAATGTACATATGCACTTACACTTATGGAAGGGATTCGTCATTCCGGCGTTTTATTGTTTTATCGAGAGCTGTAGAGAATGGTTATGGAGTAAGCTTCGGGCTATAAAATATATCGAGATATTTGGCTTTAGATCGATGTTAGGTTATAATAGCACTGCGCTTGAATAAGTCATAGGTATTTCACAGATTTTAACACAATCCTACAAGACTGTCAGTCCACAAAGAAAATAGACCTTATGTCATACTTAGCATAAACATGGATTTGACTGCAGTGAAATGACTTATTCGGGTTACCGCAATGGTTACCGACTACCGTACTTAGAGCAAAAATCTTTGGTCACAGCCTTTTGGGAGAGGTAAAAAATATATACCAAAGCAAATCAGAAGGCAAAGTGGGTATACATTCACAAACACATCTAGTTTCCCGCTTTGCTGGCGATGGCAGGTTGTTTCGGGTCTTGCTAATATGATTCGTAAGTAGTTTGTACTATTTATTTTTTTACCATGATTTTTTCATTTGCTTTGTCACGTGCGTCTGTTACTAGTTTCCTATGATGAAACTTCGAAATCATTTTAGTTTAACATCAAATCATAAGTGTAAATGTATCTCTAAAATTATCATAATCATCTAGATCAAAAGCCAATCAAAACATGATCGCAAATGAAGCTTATTAGGAGCATAATTATTACACAGTCCGCCAATAACCAAACAACTATGTGTCAATCCTCATTAGTGGAATAATCCGCGGCAGAATTTTATGGTTTACCTAATCCTATCACATGAAAGAAACAAGGAACTTTGATCATCCTGAATTCCTGAGACCAAAGACCAAACTAAATAAGTAAACAGATCATCTCACCTTCATTATTAGCCTACCTACATGTACTTACTGCTGAGTATAGGCCTATAGGTCTCCCGCATGCATCCACTGGCTGATATGCTGAGGATGATGATGATGATATACAAAGGACGAGATAACAATGAAAAAGTTCCCAACAGTGGGAATTTTGTAAAACCATGATGACAAAGAAGAGAAGATGCTAGGTAAAGAAAGGACACCTCTTAAAAGAAGGAAACTTGTAAGGCTCTGTCTGCACAGCGAATTTTATTCGCGTACCGCGTTTTTTTTTCTTGCGCGATGTCTTATATTCTTGTCGTTTCATTTATTTTCAAGGCATTTTATATTCTTATGAAAAAAAGCAAGCGATATTTTTCCGTCAGTATGTAAAGTTGCATAAGATTCAATGTGTTACAAAAAAGCGCCCAACAAAGATAGAGCCCAACTAATGTTCCGCAACGAAAATTCCGTAACTATGACCCGACACTAAAACGTATAATGCAGGGAAGTTGTTAATCCGCAGCCAATCTGCAAAATCAATACGTTGTTGCGAACACATTTCACCTTCTCATAAAAGCGGTGCACTTGTCCAAATTTATGTGGAAATAGTGATGTTGGACTCAGGATAGGTTTGTCGATAGTATTGGCATACCAGCTTTTCATACAACAATGCTATCGATAGCAATATTGATTACTGTCGATCTGTAGATCTGAACAACCTAAAGATCTGAAAATTGAACGAGTCGTTATAATAGATAGATATTATGCTCTCACAAAACATGTTGCGCCGACCCCAACTGCTACTACGGGAAAAGGGCAGGCAGATGATGATTGTGATAAAGATTCACCAAGGTAACATGATCATATTTTTCCAGTGGTCAGGAAACAACATCATAATGATAAATGCTCCGATTTCAATCTGGATTAACCTGGATTTCAAATTATTGTAAATAACTGTATGCGTATGTACCTACTATGTCTGCTGTACCTATAGTTAAGCAATAAATTATTGAATAATGAATCTTGATTCATAGAAGAAAAGGACCAAAATAGCAACATTCTTTTTTGCGTCTTTTACATATTACATGACATTTGAGCAAGATGTCAACAATAATGTTCCCTTCCATGAACTTCTATGAATAAGGTAGTAACATCGACAAAACTACTATCGGATGAGTCCCATCCCTAATACAAGGGTGGTTCCCCATAAAGTTCAGATGTGCAATAACGAGGCGGCCGGTTTAAACCGATATTACTGCTCGGCTATGAAATATTGATGTCCTGTAGTGTAAGACGTGGTCGGTGCGTATCCAGTTACCCTATTAAGGGGTCAACGTAGTCTGGTTGTCTATACAGTTACTAAGGGTGACCAGTGTAAGCTGATCTCTTGTATGGGTAGGATTGTGTGATAAAGTTTGAAATGTATTATCTTGTTTATGGTAAGTAATCGGGTAGTACTTATAGCGTATGGTTACCCTAGTACTTTTATTAGAAATTGTAGAAATAATTCGTTGAAATCATACATAAGGAACAGTGTGAACAACATTACTTATTGTTACAAATACTGGGTTTTTCAGTTCTAAAATGTGCTTACTAAAGTGTGTTTGAATTTTGCTAGGTTCGGGTTTTTGTTTCAAAGAATAACACCAAAATGGCAAGCTATCCGAGCTTTAGTTCAAAACTGAAGGAAATCGGTAAACAGTGTAGGTACTTTTTCAGGTAAATAACGGAAGAATATTCCTTAAAAAGTTTTATAATCATACTCTATGCGGAACAAATCTAAGCTAAAGACATTGACCCCATAGAACAAACAACTCTTCCAATAGACAGATATACATACATCACGCCTATATCCCTTGCGGGGTAGGCAGAGCGTAAACGGTGCTGTACAAAACTGCCCGTTAAACCACGTCTGACAAAAGTTTGAGAGTCATTCAGGAGGCTGTATCACCATAGTGTCAGGTGGTCAGCCTGTCGCCTAAAATTTGAAATACACAACAACTTTCAAATCCCTTAGTCGCTTCTTACGACTGGAAAGATATGGGGTGATGCTGTTCCAAGCCGGCATCACACGGCAAAGACATTGACCCCACAGAACAAACAACTGAACAGCCACACTAATCGCGAGTGAGCAATACATTATTGATATTACCTACAGTTAGTATAGCTACGAGTGTATTTGCGGTATCGATTATAGTCAGGCGTGTTGCGCCGAGGAGCCGATGCAAGCTCTGAATGCCAATACCGCTTCGCAGCGTGAAATATACAAGCGGTGCATGGGTAGAGTAGGCAGCGCAGATGGGACAGTAGGCATTGCTCTAAGATACAGACAAAGAGGTTGCGCCTAAGAGCCGATGCAAGCTTCAAATGCCAATACCGCTTCGCAGCGTGAAATATACAAGCGGTGCATGGGTAGAGTAGGCAGCGCAGATGGGACAGTAGGCATTGCTCTAAGATACAGACAAAGAGGTTGCGCCTAAGAGCCGATGCAAGCTTCAAATGCCAATACCGCTTCGCAGCGTGAAATATACAAGCGGTGCATGGGTAGAGTAGCCAGCGCAGATGGGACAGTAGGTAGATAGCGGGAGGTACGTACAGGCAGGCAAGTGAAGCCGAGGAACCGATGCAAGCTCTGAATGCCAATACCGCTTCGCAGCGTGAAATATACAAGCGGTGCATGGGTAGAGTAGACAGCGCAGATGGGACAGTAGGTAGATAGCTGGAGGTACCTTTAGTCAGGCGTGTTGCACCAATGAGCCGATGCTAGCGCTGAATGCCAATACCGCTTCGCAGCGTGAAATATACAAGTGGTGCATGGGTAGAGTAGGCAGCGCAGATGGGACAGTAGGTATAGCTCTAAGATATAGAGAAGGATGTTGCGCCAAACAGCCACTGCAAGCTGTGAATGCCAATACCGCTTCGCAGCGTGAAATATACAAGCGGTGCATGGGTAGAGTAGGCAGCGCAGTTGGTTCAGTAAGCATAGATCTAAAATATAGTCAGGCGTGTTGCGCCGAGGAACCGATGCAAGCTTTGAATGCCAATACCGCTTCGCAGCGTGAAATATACAAGCGGTGCATGGGTAGAGTACGCAGTGTAAATGGGACAGTAGGACGTAGAGATACCTACAGGCAGGCGCGTTGCACCGAGGAGCCTGCATCGGCTCCTGATGCTCTGAATGCCAATACCGCTTCGCAGCGTGAAATATACAAGCGGTGCATCGGTAGAGTAGACAGCGCAGACGAGACAGTTGGTAGATATAAAGTTCCAAGGTTGCGTGTAGCTCCTAGTTCTGAGGTGGGATGCAAACTCTGAATGCCAATACCGCTTCGCAGCGTGAAATATACAAGCGGTGCATGGGTAGAGTAGGCATCGCAGATGGGACAGTAGGACGTAGATATCTATACTCAAAGGCAGGCAGAGCAGGCTCGTTTTTGCGCCGGAGAGCCGATGCTACTTCTGAATGCCAATATTGCTTCGCAGCGTGAAATATACAAGCGGTGCATGGGTAGAGTAAGCAGCGCATATGAAATATTAAATCTTAATATTAACCTATTGCACTTAACTTCTGACTGATACCTTAGAAAAGCTTAATTATGATCACGGGCAAAGGAGAGGGTAAACGATCACGCGGGCGGTCTCCAATACGCTGGTCAGATCAAATAAAAAATGGCCTGTCAATCAACACAGCCTTAAAACATACCGAAGACAGAGACACATGGAAGAATATATTATAGAACCTGGAAGAAGAGAGTTTAAATGCAGACACGACCACCAGCCAGTACTGAAGAAATGACTTAGAAGAGGAGTCTACTCCTGGACTTAAACACACAATATGGTACCTACTCCTTGAGGCACAATCACCCATTTTCGCCATCCCAACGCTATCAATGACCTTTAAGATCCATTTGGCCGAAGGATGCCGAACGCTTACTCCACTACTTAGTGGGTAGATAAATCTACGGTATGACACCTAGCCAGACTTGCGATCGCTGAATGTCGCTTCTGTCCTCTAGTTACTCTATGCCATTCCATAACTGGATTAGCGTGGGCCGCTCGCGTATCGGCGCAATATATCGTTCCGATTGAGCTTTTGGTGTATCATTTCGCGGGATGATTCTGTCGATTCCCTCATTCCCTCGTTCCCTCAGCTACCCTTCGCCCTTTCCCTGTGTTCCTATATTAGGGGTGACAGACGGACACTCTTGTAGAACTGTACTTATATAAGGATATACAGTGTGGGGTCGTGTAAATGCGTAGATTGAATTGTAGATTACTGGTTATGATTATACATTTTTGGATGATATATGTCCTGCAACCTCCCTAGTAAAAGTACATAGAAGCAGTAGTGTTAGATTTGTTATAATTAAATAATCTGTCTAAAACATCTCTGTATCAAAAATAATCATTGCAAAATTTCATTATCAATATGCTACAATATAATCGTCACACAGGCCACATAAGTGCAGATAAGTACAAGATACTTGAGATATCGATCAGGATAGTTGAGTCATCTGTACGCGTGAAAAATGCGTAATACGATCGTAGTGAGTATCCCGGTAGATGGAGCCATGCCTCGCGAGTGGTCAAGATACCTACACTTGCACTACCTCTCAGGCTAAGATTGAGCCGCGGTAGCCCAGTTGATAGTGGCGTTGGCAGTACAGATACCGAAAGTCACAGGTTTAAATTCAAACCGCGGTGGTCAATTTTGCAAATTTTCTACAAATAGTTTTCTTTCAGAAGTTTTTTTTTATTCGATGGATAATTTGGATTTCACCTATGTCATGGATGTGTTTTAGAAGTACCTAGCTATAAGTCTAAGCTATGATTACAGATTATGCCATGAAACCGATTCTTCAGCGATACGAAATTAAAACATGTAAACGTTTTGGTCCTCTAACAATAAGGGCAACTTCACACTGAGCAGGGCAGCCGCCGCTAATATTCCGGCGGGCATACGGCGGCGTAATTTAATCCGGCGGGCCGCGCGCCGGTTCCGGGGAAATCTATAAATCTGTCGCCATTACACCGCCGGGGGTTGCCAGCTCGTGAGTGAAAATACTGGGCGACAAAGCTGCTTAATTTCAGCCATTGTAATGCCAGCGACACTCAGCTGTCAGTCTATTGCTACTGTGATTTTCTTAATTTATAGCAAAATACGAAATCACCAAAACCATTCCAAATGACATGCCATGCCATGCCACAACTGAAACATTTTTTATTAAGCATATTCTGGGTGCGCAAAAAAAAATTGACAACTGATGGACACAGTCAAAGTTTACGGGAAAACGCCAAGAAGACAAAGCTTCCTACCAGATGATCTGATCAAATCCGTGCATCCCTGGACAAGAAGCTAGACGACGCTCTTTACTCTGCTAACGACAGGAATAAGTGGTGGCGAAGAACCGTCCGACAAAAGTTGATGCCACGGCATCGACATCGCATTGAGAATTAATGAATGGATGGAGAATGCGAGGATGGGGCGATTATAAAAGATACACCTACTAGAGATTGTTTGGGTACATGTTTGTGTCCAAAATAATGTACCCTATGATCTTTGTACCTACAACATGAAAAGCAAATAAACATTTGAGAATTTGAGATTGTCATTGGAAGTATGTCAGGTTACCTATACTACGATATTAAATAGATAACTAAGTACCTATTATTATAGATATTATTCAGTTTCTATACTTTCTGCAGGCCTCTAAGACATAATTTTTATTGCTGATATTTTTTAGAAATAACTCCAACATTTTGTAACTTATTGTAAGTAAGCTTGTTGCAACTTATTAAATTGACATCTTTCTTTTACCCGAATGGTGTCAATCTTTCAGCACCTGGCAACACCAGTGAGGACACCCCGGGACTCCTATTTACCCCGGGCACAAATTCAGATGACAATGTTGTAGGGGAAGACGCAGTCCCACACAGGGCTGCCTCTCAACTTGACAGCGTTATATAAATCATCGAACACACTCCGTAAATTAGTCGGGTAATGTTTTGCGACTGTATTTTTTTGTGTGTAAATGTAGGGTGATTTAGTGTTATTATTATTTTCGGGTGTGAGATTGCATTATTGAAGGGAGAGCTTAGAGCGTAGGATGAAATGCAACAGAATAGTGAGAAATTCTTAATGGAAGTTGAGTGCGTGTGCATTTGTAGTAGAGATCAAACCATTATCTTCTTCGCCATCGTCAACCACAGAATTAGTAACGCAGTCTTACATCTCTACTTGGTAGGTATCTGCCTCATTTTCATTAAGGTGTTTTTATTTCTCAAACTTTTTTCACCCGCTGCAACCATTTTCTTCAATTGCTGCGTAGTTAAGGAGGAATATCATCCTAAGAATTTTGCGAATACCTTGACAGACAGAGACAAAAAGCGAATCATTGTATTAATTTAGTTTGGAGTTCTAAAAATTACACACAAGCCTTGAAAAAAAAACACAAAGTATTATGATTGGCAACCCTGGCCCTCCCTCCGTCAATTACTTCAGCCCTGACCCACGCAGGACTTATTGACGGGCTGTTCGTTTCATCGCCGATACCGACGCCTTACTGTTAAAACATTGTCCTTTAGATGGAAGATTTCTTTGGCTACAGTCACTCGATTTTTAGTTTGGTCGATTTGACTTGATTTTCCTTGATTATTTCTCGAACTATTGTGCCAAACTGATTTTTGTTATCAAACCTACTCATTATGAATGCAATCATTATGGCACTAAAATCCGACACCAGGGTTTATCGCGTTGTTGGACGACTCGGTGTCCCGCTTGAAAAGAAGACGACTTTAAAAGTTACTAGGTGTAACTATAAAAATTCTTAGAAAAACTGTTTTATATAAGAAAGTTACAATCTCAATCGTGTTTCAATAATTTAAGTCGGCAAATGTCAAATTTAATTTTAAAAGGAATATGTGTATCTATATTAGGCACTTAAGCGGCGGCCGTTACACGGCCATGTCAGAGGCCTGCTGCTTGTAGGAGGCTGGTTTGTAAAACTCTAACAGCAGGTCAGGGTTCTTTGGGTCGTTGGATGACTTGGTGTCCCAATCAAAGAGAGAGAGGCTAGGCATAATCCATTACCTATACAATTACTGACAAGACAATAATGTCAAACTATTTTATAAAACATAATATTTATAGTCAAAGAAACTTTGCCATTTGTCACTTAATGATATGCAGCATTATCCAAGTAGATAGGTAATTTAAAGTAACTTTGACCGAGGCGGGCTGTCTGCGATTTTTTAAATCAGAAAGTGGGGTGGGTGCCCTCCGCCGGTCGAAGGGTTGAAGCTAGGGTTGGCAGTAAGACCAAAAAATAAAATCTAGATTGACGGTACAGTATTTCGTGAGAGAATAATTTGTATAAACTTATACTAAATATACTACAAAAAATTAAAAGCAAAGAAACTAAATAACAAAAAAAAAAAAACTTTTTACCGAACTCAGAAAAAAGATTTTAAGTAAAAAGAAAATTTATTTTATTTCAAGATTATTTTTTTATGCAATTTTTTAGAAAAATCACTGACTTTACACCTCTAAGTCCGGTGTGGCATGAAAAACCAATGAATTGGCTTGTGCAAATGACGGACAGTAAAATTACGTATAGTGCACAAGCTAGTATTTAAATTAATGGCGTGCCATACCGGACCGTAAAAAATTGTAGTGCACAAACGCCCTTATACATAAATGGCGAAATAAAATAAAAACTTGTTTTTTTATATTTTTATAAACAATGGGTAAGCTTTTGTCCGCAATCTCACCTGATGTTAAGTGACGATGCAGACGATGATGGAACATGCTCGCCCAGATAATGCCTATTCACATACATTTCATTCACATATTGTTCTTCTTTAACAACTAAATTACAATAATAAGCAAACAAATATCTGCGATCATCTTTTATAGACAATGCTTAACCCATCCCTATCCGTTCCCAACTAGGGGAGCTTGGACAGAGTGAAGAAAACTGTTAATTAAAACGCAAGAGATTAGAGTGTGCTGTTTTAAAAATAAATATGGCTTTTTATCGCTTTTTCTAAGGCGCAAGCTCCACAGAGGAGACGTGCGACGTGACGCGTGGGATGACAACTGCCAGACAAGTGATCGTCGGCTGTCATCGATACGACGCGCGCCTCACGTGTGTAGACGGCGTCTCTTCTATTTTATACATTTTACGTGCAAACGGTTTCAAGCGTCGCGATGTTACACGTCTCACGTCTCACGTCGTCTCTGACAAATAACAGATGTCATTTTGCGCCTTGCGTCGCGCGTTTCATCTGCGGAGCTTGCCTCTTAGGTGGATTGCATATGCACCGCAAGACATCGCGGTTTGTGACATCCATCGATTGACAGGTTCAATCCAATTAGGCGGCATCTTAAATGTTTCTACTTATCTTTTTGTTTACATTTACAGTTTCTTTGCGTAGATATCGGACACTTTGAAAAAATATTCTTCTTCTTCTTTGAGTGGGACACCCACCATGTCATCCAACGACCCGGTGAACCCTGGTGTCAGAGTTTTTCAACCGCCTACTGCCCGTAGCAGGCCTTTGAAACAATATTGATTAAACATTCTTATAATAGATTCTTCTAATCCTATTACAATATTTATCAAAAACTATCGCGTAATCTTGAGTAATATGGCACTCAAAAGATTTCAATATAACTTTGATAGTCTAAGGTGCATTGAGCTTTTAACCTTCCCAAATCTAAATGTGTATCAACCTATTAAGAATGTCTATGACATTACTATTGCGAGAAAAATAATTTTCTTTTAGTGGGACATTTCATTTGACGAATGACCCGTTGGGGGTTAAAGATGACTAAGGTACTGCTATTTGAATAGGCCTAATTTCAAGACATGTCAACAAAGACAAATAAACCTGAAGTCATAGAATTTACATGATTTTGTTACTGTCAAATATCGGCTATTCAAATGGCCTTGCAGTATTTACTCTTTAGATTTTTTTTCTGAACAGCTAAAAAAGCCACACGAAATACATGCATCTCACATTTACGATTTTCACGTCGTAGCGCTGCTCGTAGAGGGAAATCCAAGCTTTTGCTACGACCGCTACGCCACCGTAGCTATTTTTCTACAAAGTAAGTGGCGTAGGAAATATCTTGCTGCTATAAGTAGAACATGGTAGCACACAGATACTAAACGAAAGTAGGTATTTCATGTACTGTAATAATGTGGATCACCTTAGATGACTGGACGGATGGTATTTCGATCGGAGGCCTGAAGATATCGAACTTGCGATACGCTGATGACACCACCTTGTTTGCGACGAGTATTGACCATATGCAGGAACTTCTCACAAGAATGGAAACCGTCAGCCTTGAATTTGGACTAAAGATCAACCGCAGTAAGACAAAAATGATGATTGTTGACCGAGCTAATGACAACTCTCCTGAAGTCAAACATATCGCAAACTGCGAGGTTGTCCAATCCTACGTTTATCTGGGAGCGCTGATTTCCAACAACGGCGGTTGCATAGACGAGGTAAAAAGACGTATGGCGATTACTAGATCCACCATGAGCAGGCTTCATAAGGTTTGGAAAAATCGCAATATCACGAAAGCCACCAAAACACGACTCGTGAAAGCACTCATATTCCCCGTGTTCCTCTATGCTGCGGAGACGTGGACTTTGCGGGAAATTGAAAAGAAGAGGATAGACGCACTGGAAATGTGGTGCTGGAGACGAATGCTTAGAATATCATGGACAGCATTCCGCACCAATGATTCCATTCTCAAGGAAATCGGCATTAAGCAACGCCTCTCCTCCATCGTGCAAGCTCGCATCCTTACCTTCTTTGGACACGTCACCCGACGCGGGGACATATCTATTGAGCGACTCGTGGTCCAGGGGAAAGTCGAAGGTACGCGCCCTCGAGGAAGATCACCGATGCGATGGACGGACCAAATTAAAGCCGCTACACTAGAAGGTTCCGTGACTGAGTGCACCAGAAAAGCAGCCATCCGTGAGGAATGGCGACGGATTGTAAAGCGTGCCACCAACCCGGATTGACGACTACGACCGCTCTGTCAAGAGTGTATCGACGAAGAAGAATAATGTGGATAAACTAAGTAAACAGTGTGTTATTGGCAGCGGGCATTTATTCAAACTGATGATTCTAGGCATATCAATGAACAACTTTTACTATGGGGGCCGTGGCTATCAGTGAAATCACGAAAAACGAAATCACCTGTTCCATACGTTTTACTTCAGTAAATTATTCTATGGTATGGCTGTTCTTTTTCGTGATTTTGAAGAGTGCCCTTAAGTTAAATTTGTTCATTTAGATGCCTAGAATCACTAGTTTGAATAAATGTGAGCTTGCCGGTAACACTCTGTTTAATTATTTGGGTTGGGTTTCGCAGGTAAAATGAGTCATTTAAGTACTTAATAGTTTATCGATGAAAAAAACTTTGCAGATTTCACGACTTCACAATGAATCTCTAAAATGAAATGACAATGTCTTTCCAAACCCTTAAATAGCTAAATCAATACCGAGACACCCGTCCAAATAAAACAAGCACCTCATGCATATCTCCCTACTGTTTTGTTGTGGAAAATTCTTATATCACGTCTCTTTATACGCAAAAATACTCGTCTAATTTACATTCGTCCCCTGAGCAATATCGATAGATGTACACCTTTTCAATGCGTGAATTGGAACGGTCTCGCTCGTCACTTGAAAGTGGGTTGCTTTACATTGCTAGTTTAGTTTGTTTGGTCTTGGAACGGGCATAGTCTGGAAATATTGAAGTAACAGTAGCAACGACAGTAGGCTGGTCACACTTTCTTTGTATACCATTACCTGATTATAATACTGAAAGAAATATATTGTTTTGTGCATTGGAAAGCACGTTAAGCGGTCGGTCCCGGGTGCTGTCTATGATTACCTACTTACTATGGACCGATTACTTAAAGGAGGCGGCTGGTATAGCAACTGGATGGCGACAACGGGAGATCGTACTTTATGGCGTATCCTGGGGAGGCCTACGTCTAGCAGTGGACTGCTGTAGACTGAAAAGATGTGACTGAAGATTTTTCTTTTTATTTGAGTGGGACACCGAGTCGACCCGATTAACCCTGGTTTCAGAGCTTTTCAACCGACTATTACAAGTAGCAGGCCTCTGACACAGTTGTCTACGGCGGCTAAACATGCCCTCCGAACGAAACCATCTTGCTTTTCGAACAATTAGGTGGTGCAATGTCCTGACCAGACTGGGAATAAATTTCAACTTTGTGAGTGACCACCGAGAATCGAACCTGGAACCTTTTCAGTTGCAGACAGTCGCACTAGGTACCACTGCGGAACATCGATTTCCTAGATTGTAATAGATGCAAAGGGTAATGTATGGCGAAGTTAGAAAGGAGATGGAGTGATTTTGAGTGGGAAAGGGCGTCGTAAGGGATGGCAAGGGGAAGTCACGGTTATCCTCAATCGTTTCCCTTTTCGCAATGTGGGTAGGAAAATAGCGAGTTCTTTCAAGTATGCGAATTTATTGTGGCTTTGTGATTTTTGAAGGTCACTGGAACTTTTTTGGAGAGAAGAGGTAGAGTAGTACCAGCCATCAAACTTCATAATAATTCAATATTTTGGATGGAGGCAAAAAATAACTTGTATATAATTTTGGTGTCTTATAAATTCTAACTTTGAATATTTTGACAAATGATGGATGAAGTCTGTAGTTTTTTTTGGGAAAATTGTTTGAAGCATGTTACTTTTTACGACCCATGTAGCGAATAGAGACTCTTAAGTAAATTCCTATAATGTTTGACTAAAATGTTTTGACTTTGACTTTGACTGTACCTACCTGCGTTCGTAATAAACCGCTGATTCTCAGGCCCCACTCTACTCTGGCTGAGAAATGCTTTTCCGGCACGCCCATCTTTGTTTTATTCACATTTTCGTAAACATGATGTAATGCGACTACACAATACAAATAACTTAGTGCGTACTTACACATGATTATTTAACGATGATGGTGAAATAAAGGTTGCTTGGAAGAAATTGCTACCCTAGCAATAAGGCCGCTTGTGGTGCTTTGTTTTTCATTTATGTTACATTGATTTAATTTTTTCTTGTACAATAAAGTACGTACCTAATTGCATTGTATTGTAAATATTTATTAAATTGTGTCAAAAATATTGAAACACGAAAAAATACTTTAAAAGTTAAAAACAAAAGTTGTAACAGCACTCAAATCAGAATCTATTAAAACATTCGAGACGAAAGGTCGTACATTAAAAAGCGAACCACTTTTAATAATCATATCGCTCAAAGATATAGACAATGAAAAGACATTAATCATAAATATAACAATTATAATAAATAGACTATTATTTGGGATTGTGAATATGGCACAGAAATTTAATAAATGTGAGTAAATACATCATTCAAAAAGCTCTACGGCGCAGCTCCACAGAGTAAACTTGAAACGTGAGACGTAAGATGGCATCTATCAAAAAGTGATCGTCGAAGACATGAGACGTGCGACATCGCAGAGCTTGAAACCGTTTTCATATAAAATGTATAAAACGAAACGAAGCTACGCGAGACGTCCCAGCGATAACGGCGACGATCGCTTGTCTGACGGTTATGTTGCGCGTCGCGTCGTGCGTCTATTCTGTGCAGCCTTGCCCTTTAAATAAGAGTAGGGGCAGCTGACATTTGATGCAAGTCAACTTCAACGAAAAATCAAAATTAGGACTGTATTGTAATTCAGATTAGATATAGACTTGACCATATAAGGCAAATATCTTATTTCAGTCGTTTAAATTTTGGCTAAGCTAGAGTAATTTTTTTTAAATATTAGTAAATATTATTAATTTGCATACTTGATGGCTAGTTATGAAATAGAGCATAGGAAAGTTAACCTTCCATTTACCAAACATCCCCGATTACCATTTACGTAATACAGGCATATACCGAAAAGCCTGAGCCGGCAACGTGTCTGCGACATGAATACGTACTCGACTGACACTGGACAAATAACAGAACTGGGTTAATCTTTTACCTCCCGCAATGGGGGGAGAATCACCCACTCGACCTCCCTTTCTCGCAACACTGAAACTGAAAAGGACGGGTGACCCCTTCGCGAATACCAAAGGGAGTAAAACACTGGCAGCTATAGAATCGAAAGGTTTTTAAGGTTAGAGAAACAAAGTTGAATGTCGAATGGCAATTTATTTTTTTACCTCAGGAATTCAAAAAAGTCTCGCCAGCCAGCTACATACTCTACCCTATTCACTCGCTATTAAGTCGTGTTTCCAATACGCCGAGATAATTCTAGATTTTTAGTATTATATTCATGTATTTGTTCCATCACGTCTGTGCTGAGAGATGAAAATGCCATGAAAATTTCGTCCTTTTCTCGCTCAAGGGGTTGGAGTGGGAGGGCGGATTACATTAAGTCACCGTGAGTGTTCACATTGGTGCCGTTTACTTTGTTTGCTTTAAGTTCTAAGTCAGGGGTCGCGAACCTTTGGCATGAATGCTGCCGTGACAGTTGCAGAGAAAGATGATCTACAATTTTCAATAATTGAGAAGTACCTAGTAAGCTAATAAAATAAAACATAGACATATGCCTATTTTTTTACTACTATTTTATATTGGTTTGTCTTTATGTTGGTGCACGTCAATTTTAGACGGTAGGCAAGAGTCTAATAACTTTTGACACTACAGCTCAAACTTAGTAACTCAGTTGACATACCAGTGAAGTACTGTTTACTACACGGTTCGTGTTTATTCCTGGTTTCTTTTTAAATTCCTCACGTCTTTTAAATCATGCGAAATATTCTAGTCGAAACAGCCATTTGAAGACCAATATAAGGTCCTATTAAATTAACTGCAAATATTTAAAGGGTATGCGTAGGTAAATATGTATAATAGTCATGGTCCTTAGCAAAAAAATACTGTTTTGCCGGCACAGTTGATGCCGCTTTGCTCAGTGATACTAGGGACCATTGTAAATGATTCCATCCGAGGAAATGAAAAATCCATCCACTGGATTTCAAGATGGCGGACCTTCGTTTTTTTGTATGGCACTAAAAAAATAATTCTTCTGGAGCCCATCGTGTGGGGTATCAAATGAAAGAGACGAGACGATTTCAAAAATATATCGTTTTAATACATTTCCATTGCCCTCTAAGAAAAAAATCAACTTACATTTTTAAAAGTAGTCAAAACATGCCAAGTTTGAGGTCAACAAAAGTTATGTCTTTTTAGCGTTATCACAAACAAAAATATATCATCTGTTTTTATAACAAAACTTACGCACCCCATTGGAACGACCGTACTCGAAGTCAATATTTTATGTACGAAAACTTATTTTTTTTGCGGTAGATGTACCTAATGAGTGGTGAGACATGCTTTTTTTGAGTTGTGTTTTGATGGTATCTCAAATCTTTACATAAGGCTTTTTTGATCTCACTTCATTCATATAACTAGGTACATGTAATCTAAAAGTGCTTTAGAAGTTTTATGTTCCGTCGAATGAGTAACAGATTTAAGGGAATTGAATGATTTTTTGAAATATTGAATGTTTATTTAATGACTGTTTGGGTCTTTAACACACAGGTTTCAAATGTTATCCAAAATATCGTTGTTTCGGGCGTCGAAATTGGCCTGAACTGTTTCGAGAGAAACAATTTTATTTAATTTAATAATTTATTGTAGGTACCTACACAAAAACAAATACAGGACAAATACAAAAATAAAAACGGTACAGCAGGCACTACTTATTTCTAACATGAATTTTTCTTACGGGCCTACTAAACTGAGATAGCATTCATGAGTAGAGCAACATGGTGCCTATGGCTTTTTACTCAACTTGGCGGGGGCACAACCGTGCCCGCAGATTCAAAATGATCCGGCACATCATAATCTAGCTTTAAGTGTAAAAGCAATCATGAGAAGAATTACATCTTAAATATTTATGAAGGCGTACAAGCAACTAACCTACTGCAGTTTCCAATGATCTACTTTCCATTGCAAAACATACATTAAATCTTATTATTTTCAAAATTCCTTTCGTCACGTTAGAGTTAAGGATATGGTGGATCATTTGGCATCCTTTTATGAAACTATATGTCAGCCATTTTGTACCTCAAATTTGGCATGTTTTAACTACTTTTAAAATTTAACTTGGTTTTTTTCTAAGAGGGCAACTGAAATGTATTAAAACGATATATTTTTGAAATCGTCTCGTCTAGCCTTTTCATTTGATACCCCACACGATGGGCTCCAGAAGAATTATTTTTTTAGTGCTATACAAAAAAACGAAGGTCCGCCATCTTGAAATCCAGTGGATGGATTTTTCATTTCCTCGGATGGAATCATTCACAATGGTCCCTAGTATCACTGAGCAAAGCGGCATCAACTGTGCCGGCAAAACAGCTTTCGGGTGATATTTGACCGTACCCGCTTAGACTATAACAAAAACATCTGAGGCATTTTTAAAAATATCTACACGCTAGATTTTCTTTTTTTCGTTTTCAAACAAACTTTTTAATTAATTATGTGAACATCCTTTGACTGACCCGACTGACGTTCCGCCACGTAGACAGCCCAACGAGCAAAAAGTGGTTTTGTAAGGAACCTAAGACCAATTTTAATCGCACTAGTAGCGAGCTTATAAACCTCTACAAACCCGGAAAAAGGCACACTTACAAGGCTATTTAGTTTTTTAATAATCCTGTAGTACCCTCACGGAAAGCAATTTAGTACTGTAAAAGCCTTGTAACAACATTTGGAATACCGTTCACTCCTACGAAAACTACTACTAGCTTCCAACAAAACTAAAGTTTTTTTATAGTCCTATAGCATTCCCACGTAATTAAATCTAGGACTGTAAAAGGCTTGTAACAGCTTTTGGAAAACTATTTACTCCTACGTAAGCTACTACTAGCATCTAACAAAACTAAATGAGACTATTATGCACTTCAGGATTCTTCAACAAGAACCAACTCATTCATTTCGTTCATTGTCATTCATTCAGTCCACATTAAATGTTTGAAGTGTTATCTTTGTAAAATACTAAAGTTAAGGATAAAATATCATCAAAGAATGTTAAAAGGTAAGTCATATTAAATTTCTCAAGAGTGTTCGTTTATTCACTGCGTGTATGAGAAACATGCAGGGAACTCGTATTTTCTGTGAAATATGCCAAGTTTCTAGTTAAAATTGTAAAGCGCTTCTTAAAATATGCAATACTACACTGAAATTTATTATTTAAAATGAACAAAATGTTCCGCATAATCATTAAGAACAGCCATTTTTGGTTTCGCATTTCGAAGTGTGTTTTAAAACCACTATAGTCAAACTTGATTCTGTAATGTCTCATTCAAAACTTCACATTCGCCATGTCTTTGGCATTTGGAGATCCGTGACGAAATATAAAAAAGACGCTAAATATTAACTGGATATAACGTTAAATTTCATTACAAAGGATTATTAATTTGTTATTTCTTGCAGATTCTGAAGAATTTCTATTGGACACTGAAAGTAACCAGACCGGAAAATATGATCTAGTTAGCGGAGACCGAGGCAGCTTCGTATTACGTATTACAATACCTTTTATTTTTCTGGTTTGTATGTAACAGGTTTAGGTACAAGTGATTAGATTTCCAAGTCTCCAAGAGGTGAAATATACATTCTTATTTATTTGTTTAACTAATTTCAAATTAGTGGCATAGGAATAAAAGTCTGGTATTAAAATTGGTTATTGTTTTTTCTTTACCATCTCCTACAAATAACCATTAAGACATGGATCTTCTGAAGGAAGCCTGTGGCTCATATCACATCACACAAGCGTGTTGCGAGCAGATGCGGAGCGATGGCGAAATCGTGAAGTACGCGCGACGGTTGCACAGCAAATTTGCTGCGGACGCGCGATTAACGCGCAGCAAATTCGTAATGGATAAAAATAGGTTCTCTTTTACCTAATTAGCCTCCATAAAAAAGTTGTCCAGTTTCATGGCCTGACGCTGACTCTCTCATCCCTGCAAAGTTTATGGTATATCGTCCCTTATGTGTAAGCATAGTATGCAAAAATTCGCGTGCAATGTTATTTAGATTGACGACGACACAGTATGGCAATACCTCCCCGATAGGACTAATGTGGCTGCTATATCATGGTAGGTGGGTTCGATCTATATCTTTACACCAAATTAGATGTAATTTTGTCTTAAACTGACGGAGTTACGAGGGCGAGGCGAAACTGCTTTTTTGCATCTTCTCGAAACTCATAATTTTACCTAAATTCGCATCTTTAACGCTAGTTTCACTCTCACTTGAATTATCATTATATATATTTTTTGTATCCTCCCCTGAACCACATGCTGTACTGCTAATAGGTACGGAACCCTAACCAAAGTTTTTGATTTGCCCTTCAGGTTTTTATTTGACAATAAAGCACTTATCATAGCTATTATCAAACCAATTCCGATAATAACGGCATTGCCGAGAGCTTTACTAGCTTAAGTATTCCTAGTCTAGTTTTACACTTACAGATGCCTTTAAAGATCTATTCAGTTTAATAATGGCACTAAGCATAGCTAATATCAAACCAATTGCGACAATAATGGCATTGCCAAGAGCTTTACTAGCTCAAGTGTTCTTAGTCCTACTTTACACTTGCAGATGCCTTTGTAAAACTATTTTGTTTGATAATAGCACTAAGCATAGCTACTATCAAACTAATTGCGACAATAGTGGCATTGTTAAGAGCGTTACTAGCTCAAGTATTTCTAGTCTAATTGTACACTTACAGATGCACTTCTAAAACTATTTGGTTTGATAATAGACTTGAATGTGGTTCTTATTAACGTTTTTAAAACTAAGTAACAAGTGTAAATGGCATCAAGTCCATTTACACTTGGAAAAAGCTTCATTAGGAGTTTTGGTTCTATAGTAGGGTAAAAATTAATCTTGTAGGTGCTTATAAGCCCTTCTTATTTGACTTATCGTTCCTGAGCCTGATTGCTCCTAGTGAAAGCTGTTACTGGACGATTTGGCTTATAGTAGTCTAAATGCACAAACTTATAAACGTCTACAAGCTTAAATATAAGACTATTTGCGATCAAATACCAAATAGCACTTTCTGAGATCTATTTAAGTGAAATTGCGATCGTGTAAGTCAATATAGGCATCTTAATAGTGTCATATTCCTATAACATCTGTGTTCTGAGGCAATATTGTTCGTTGGGAGGATTCACTTACACGGCACGCACACTAACAATCAACCAATCACAGCACCTTTTTTTAGCGCGTAATTTAAATTTATCGAAGTTTGTGTTTCTAGGACAAACAGGGTGCACTACTTTCGTTATTTTTCTTTTTTTAGTTAAATGCAATTTTCTCGAAAACTAGCGTGTAGATTTCTTTAAAAATTTGCCTAGTACATGCTTATATTCTATTTGATCTGGCCCTAAAATATGTGCAGTGAATTTAATAGGACCTTATATAGTGTTAAGACCAGTAGAGTTAGATAGTGTTAGTTGTGATCGCTAAGTCTATTTTTTCATCGACTGTTTAAAATCTCCATTTCAGAGCTCTAGTATCAGACGCCAAACAAACTTTGCAATCGAACTTCCAACTATAAATTGCCAGAAATAAATACACTTATTTTAAATAAATAAATAAGTAACTCATATAAATTGAAAATGATAAAATTTAAAAATTCACCAGCGACCGCCGAACCCGGGACCGTGGGGTACCGACCCACCGCTCTGCCAACTGAGCCACGGGCGCCTAGCGGACCCTGGTGAAGTAACTCTTAATAATGAAATACACGTAATCGTCCCCTTCAAAACGTAAGGACATAACTTGATTTTTTACGAAAATGAGTTATATACACTAAAAGATTCAGAAATTTATGTAGTTTTTTTCACGCTTATGGGTGTATCTCTAAGTACCTTAGTTTCCAAAATAAGGTAAGTCGTAACTTATTTCACAACATATTGCTTTATAACATAGGGATGTAAGTTAACTTACCCCTTTACGTCGCAATTTTTTTAATTTCATTTTTAGAGGTATCCTAAGATACGTCTGTATGAGAAAATCATCATCATCATCATAATCAGCCATAGGACGTCCACTGCTGAACATAGGCCTCCCCTAAATATTTCCACCTTGTCCGATTAGAAGCGGCCTGCATCCAGCATTTCCCCGCGGACTTGAACAGATTGTCTGTCCATCTCGCGGGGGGGCATCCTACGCTGCGCCTGCTGGTACGTGGTCTCCACTCGAGAACTCTCCTGCTCCACCGATTATCAGTTCTTCGAGCAATTTGGTCTGCCCATTGCCACTTTAGCTTACTGACTTTTTTAGCTATGTCGGTTACCTTGGTTTGTCTACGGATCTCCTCGTTTCTGATCCGATCACGTAGGGAAACACCGAGCATAGCTTTCTCCATAGCTCGCTGAGTGACTCCTAGTCTATTTAGGAGGCCGACAGTTAGAGACCACGTCACGGCACCGTAGGTCATCACACCAGTGTGTCATGGCATGACACGGCCGGCTACCATCCGTTCTTAGTTGATATACCCACATTACGCACTAAGCGCTTCAAATCATCTTTCATTATGCGCACGGCTAAAGAATGGAATTCCCTGCCTGCGTCTGTATTTCCGAGTGCATATAACCTGAATCTCTTTAAGTCTAGAGTGAATAGGCATCTTCTGGGCAAGCTCGCTCCACCGTAGATCCCATCTCTGCTCTAGGGTAAGATTGGGGTCAAGAGTAAGCCCATCATAAATAAAAAAAAAAAAAAAAAAAAATATACCTGTAGTCAATGTGGCACCGCTGTAGAGCCTGCAGTACTGCCCACGTCTCGATAGAATCAAAGGCCTTCGCATAGTCCACAAACGCTAAGCATAGTGGCAAATTGTACAGCTAACCATAGAACCGTTCGATCTCCCTCAGTACCTCTGGCCTCGTGGACGCTACCCTGCCGTCCTCCGTCTTCAGCTTTGTCAGCTGGCTCTGCCCAATAGACTGGTCCCTGGCGAAAACTTTGATGCCCTTGTTTTGCTCAATCGTTTCTTTAATATTTTTAGTATCAAAGTTTTGAATATCGCTCCGCAGGGACTGGCATATCTGTCTGTTGAGCCACCGATATGACTCCGTGTCGTCATAGCCTTGCAGCGTCATAGAACGCCTTTCAACCATGAGGTTCAAAGTTCGACCGGTTAGTTTTTGAGGTCGTTTTTTACGACAGGGCATATAGAACTTGGAGCCGACTGTGTGGACAGTTTCCACCAAACTGTTATTTATACCGTCCACGGTATCGCAATCTAGGCAAGCAAAGCGATTTGTAAGTTCCAGTTGGAAGCATTCCGAGTTTTGAATATGGGTCGCAGATGGTCGGAGCGTAGACTTCACTAGGCGAGACCGTTCTAGTTTGACATTTATGTTCAACGTGCCTCTGACCATTCGGTGATTGCTGCCGGTTTTAACCCTGTTGATCACCGAGACATCATTAAAAATTTATCTCTTTGAGGCCATAATGAAGTCTATCTCATTTCTGGTAGAACTGTTTTTTTGATCCGAATATATTTTCATAGCTTAAGCCAACAAAAACATTGCAAAAGATTTCAAAACGAACTGCCGTAACTATTGATTTAAGCAGGTGTAACTTCAATTGCTTTGAATTTTTTTTTTGCATATAGACGTAAGTCGATTTTTATTTTTTTATAAAAAAACCTGTATCTTTTTTCGAAGTTTATATGTATGTTCTTAATTTTAGCCATTTGACGCATTCACATAAAAAAAATTATGATCGTAAATGTTAACACAAATTTATGACACAATTTTAAACTTTTTGCCAACTTTCAATCGCTTCTCCTGTAAAATCAAGTTTTTCAAGTTACGTCCATACGACTTTTAGGGGACGGTATGTTGCGTACCCCTGCATAAGAACCAATTGGAATGAATCTAACAGAATATAGTGAACTTTCTGTTCACCTTCAAAAGTCCAGACGATACTCATTGTAATATTGTTGCTGAAACATTTTTGTGCACTGCAGGGCATTCGCACTAAGTAGAAAACTTGGCTTCAGATTAAAATATTATTTTATTTAGACTCGTCTAGACAAAACATTTGATTGGAGTGCATTAGTGAAAAGTTATTATGGAGTCGATGGAAATGTTTTAGAGGAAAACAATGTGGATGAAAACAACTTACATCAACTGCAAATATTTTAAGGGAAACTGAACAACATTCCCCGAGGAACATAGCACGAAATATGAAAAAAAAATGGACCTCCCTACAAATTAACTCGCGGTTGGCTGGTACATTTTGTATGGGATGTCAACAATATCTTATTTCAGTTTTTGACCTATGTTCCTTGGGGAAAGTTGATCACTTTTATGGGAGGGTTTAGCCCTTAATATATTTGCAGTAATTTTTTTTACTCATACTTATTACGAATTCGTCGAAAAAAGCCTTTAGTCTACAATGGACAGATTCTATTTTGGACATCATATTCTAATTTGGACAGATTCTACTTTGGACAGATTCTATTTTGGACAGATTCTGCTTTGGACAGATTCTACTTTGGACAGATTCTACTTTGGACAGATTCTATATTGGACAGATTCTACTTTGGACAGATTCTGCTTTTGATATTGGTCTTTTCATTTATCATATTTCTGAAGAAGGTAAGGGTGTGCGGTACATTACTTTTGGTAAAGGGATCAAAATATATTTAATGTTACTAACGACTAACCTTGTTGTTTTAAGTCGAGGCTTATAGAGTCTCGACGTTTCATTCTAAAATTAAGTTTACTGTGGAGATGTACTGGTGATCCGTATGAATGACGGCAGCCTGCGACATACAATTTACAATGAAAAATAATCAAATAAAACATGTCTTCTCTTACACATCTCTATACATAACCTATCAATTATGTAATACGTTACATCAGTGTTTTTCAAACTGTGGGTCGCGACCCCCAGGGGGGTCGCGGAGCCTTCCTAGGGGGGTCGCCGGCAAAAGCTAAGAGTCAAGGCAGAACCACAGGTGGGTGGTCGGATAAAATTCAGTAAATCACAATTTTAGAGACAAAGAATGGGCATGTTTATATTCCAAAACTTTCAAAACGTTCTGCTATTTTATGCAGTGCATGTGTTTTGTACCAAAACGTTTTTTACCTGTTTGTTGCGTGAAAAGTCGAGCTCGCTTCGCTCGCGATACGTGTATTTTTCAGCCTGTTTTTCACGAACTTTCAAGCTTTTATGATCGTTTTTAGCGTAAAAAATGCGTGGCTTGTAGTTTTCTGTATCCGCCATTGAATAAATAAAATTACTAATTTTGTGTTTCTATGATGACCCAACAGGGTCGCCATTGATTTTGCCCGGAGAGGGTCGCGTATTTCAAAAGTTTGAAAAACACTGCGTTACATAATTAACGGGTTATGATTGATTGCTGATTTCAACTTACATTATTTTTAATTATTGTTCATTAAAGAGAAGACATGTTTTATTTGATTATTTTACATCGTAAATTGATCGTTATGAATAAATAAAGATTGGTTTAATATAACTGCTAGTTTTATATTTTGATCCCTTTACCAAAAGTAATGTACCGCACACCCTTAACTTCTTCAGAAATATGATAAATGAAAAGACCAATATCAAAAGCAGAATCTGTCCAAAGTAGAATCTGTCCAATGTAGAATCTGTCCAAAGTAGAATCTGTCCAAAGTAGAATCTGTCCAAAGCAGAATCTGTCCAAAATAGAATCTGTCCAAAGTAGAATCTGTCCAAATTAGAATATGATGTCCAAAATAGAATCTGTCCATTGTAGACCAAAGGGAAAAAAGTGACTAATTAGCACAGAATACATAATAGTCTAATAGATAAATCCGCCACAAGAATGGGCAGCAGCGTTCTCTGTAGATGCACTGCGTTCGCCAAGTCGCCTGAGGAAAGGTTTTAGATGTACCATACCACGAATCAGTAGAATCTGTGCTTGGGCAATTTTGGGTGTTTGTGTAGGCATGTTTTTGGCATAACCATATTATAAAAAAATTAAAGGAATCATTGGTATGCGTTTTTTAGGTACTTCTCTTATAGAGGCTTCATCTCTTCGAGGCTTACAAATTTAATACTGAAATCTCTGTAAAAAAATAGCCAGTCCACACATTAGAAACAAATTGCAGACGTAGCAGTAAGATTCAGCGATGATTAATATGGATATTTTTAAAATCAAACCCTTTCTTTATTTTTTATCCGTCTAGACTTCAAATTGGTCCAAAAAGGAAACAAACAATAAAAACTCAAATTCCACAAACGGTATAGGCTGTGGAGTATTGAAAAAATATTATAAGGTTATACTCTTTTACAAGGATAAATCATACAGGTTTCAAATTAGTGTACATTGATGGCTTTGTTTTTGTTTCAAACTGATATTGGCATATAAAACGGCAATGTATTTCAAATGTTTCCGGTTTTTGAATGCTCATCATATTCATCGGGTTTAATTCGATTGAAACATTGACTACTGAACTTAAAAGACTCTACTTCTTCCTGTGTTGTACTTCTATCTCCATAGGACATGCTCACGACTAGCTCCATTTGCCGCAATTTCAGTATAGCAAATCAATAATAAATTTGTATTTTATTTGGAAAAAAAAAGTCGATACGTCTCCGGTCGTTTGCTCATTTCAGCCAAAATCGAATTTATGCATGCGTTACGGTTCAGTCAATTTTCGCAAGCAACTCTAAAATTGCAAACAGTTGATGTCAAATGGAAATGGTGGTAGGCTTCCACAGATTTTCACTGATGGGAAATCCGATATACCTACTTACCATAATAAAAATTTACTAACACATGCTTAAACGTTTAATCCGATATCGGAGATTTTTATTATATAACCAGCAGCTAAAAGCTCTAGGTCGCGTCACCAAGCCCGACGTAGAGGGAGCAAGGCGGCGGCTCGAAACAATGGAACTTGAAACAGAGGCTCGATGCAGATGAAAACGACGCTCCGGTAAAAAAAAAACAATGCAATAACAGTCTGGTCTTCTCCGATGTAGAGTCTATGAATCGGAGGTATAATTTGATTAAATTCGAGAGGGAAAAAGAAAGGATTGATAAAATGGATCATTAGGAGCGGTCAGTAATGATCAGTTAAGGTCGGGTTTGTGCCTTAAACCTTTTTTATGAAATCACTAAATTGGTGGTGTGGTATCAATCGTCGAAAACGGGCTTTTGAACTTTTGATTGTGATGTTTTAAATAAGTTAAGTTATTGTATTTTATTTATTAGTATTTTATTTGTTACTTTGTTAGTTAAAAGTTTAACCCTTGCCTCCTCCACACAGTCCACTGTTGAACAAGCGTCTGCTCCTATCAAAGTTCTTGCCATACTTACCACGATATGCAGGCGGACTGGCGAGCGCAGTGTAAATGTTGCAATCACTAGCCTGTTGTTGCCCAATCACTCGCTTATAATATTGGCTATAGACGGTATTTTAGACGATATTAGATAAGATTTTTTTTTAATTACGTAGGTAGGTACTTTTCAGTTTATCGTATTACTTTTAACTAAAGCATGCAGAAATAATGATTGCCTTCTATTCAAAGTCATATTTGTTTTACTCTGCATATCACACACATAATTCGAAATGGCCATATAATATGACAGCTGGTAAACCTATTCTAAAAGACATTTCAATAGAGACATAGAATAGCATTAACATGATTTAGACAACTGTCGAATATAACCTATTCGAACGGCCATACTGTATGCTAGATGATTAGAGTACTAGTGCTGTTTGTTGATTTCGATTGGCCAATTCCTCATTTAAAACTTCAACGGCGAAAAATTCGAAAAAGGAATATTCAAGTGGGACCAGCAGAACTGTAGTGTCGCCGGAGCTTATTTCTGCTGGCTGCCGGCCAACACACTCAAATTGCTTCTAGCTGCACCTACCAATGATACACCCAGTGCTAGCTGATTCTACTAAGCCACTGTGTGTGTGATGCCGGTTTAGAATAGCATCACCCTATCGTGGGAGCTTATTTCTGCCGGCTACCGGCCAACGCACTCAAATTGCTTCTAGCTGCACCTACCAATGATACACCCAGTGCTAGCTGATTCTACTAAGGCACTGTATGTGTAGGATGATGCTGTTTTAAGCTAGCATCACAACATCTGCCGGCTACCGGCCAACGCACTCAAATTGCTTCTAGCTGCACCTACCAATGATACACCCAGTGCTAGCTGATTCTACTAAGGCAGTGTGTGTGTAGGGTGATGCTATTTTAAGCTAGCATCCCCCATTTGCCGGCTACCGGCTAATACACTCAAATTGCTTCTAGCTGCACCTAGCAATGATACACCCAGTGCTTGTTGATTCTACTAAGGCACTGTGTGTATAGGGTGACGCTAGCTAAGAATAGCATCACCCCATCTTAGGAGCTTATTTCAAATTGCTTCTAGCTGCACCTAGCAATGATACACCCAAAGCTAGCTGATTCTACTAAGGCACTGTGTGTGATGCCGGCTTAAAATTACATCTCCCCGTCATCGTATCAACCATAGGACGTCCACTGCTGAACATGCCTCCCCTAAATATTTCCACTTGGTCCGATTAGAAACGGCCTACATCCAGCATTTCCACGCGGACTTGACCAGATCGTCTGTCCATCTCGCAAAGGGCTGTCCTACGCTACGCCTGCCGGTACGTGGTCTCCATTCTAGACTCTCCTGCTCCACCGATTATCAGTCCTTTGAGTAATGTGGCCTGCCCATGGCCACTTCAGCTTACTGGCTCTCTCATCTATGTCGGTTACCTTGGTTCGTCGCACTCAAATTGCTTTACAAATAGGAAAAAAGTAGTTTAAAAAGTAAATGTTGAAGAATACAATTTTCATTCCAGGAATTAGCAGAATTTACCCCGTGCAAGGTTGCTCTGCCCGATATCGGTGGCCACACGTTACAGACACTGCAAATATTTTGTTGTATGCTCTGGGTTCATATCGTAAAGCCCAATTCAAATCGGGGGTGTGCGACTTAAATTGGATTTCATGTCCGCTATGGTTGATATCACTGGTTTGACAATCGCCATGCAAAAGTAGTTCTATGAGGAAGAGATTTTTTGTTTTTGAAGATGGACGCTAGCGTCCATCAGGTAGCAGGCAGTTATAATCAGCACATCTTACACATTAAGGAGTCACCTTGTACTGGTTATAAATAAAGTTTATAAGAAAAGCTAGGATAGGGTGATCCCTTAAAAGGGCAGGTTGATGTGTTGTTTAAATAGTTCGTGGTCCCATGTTGGGCGCCAATTTTAAAAAGTTCGAGATTGTTAGTAAATGTGTATGATACGAAAACCTGGTACAAACTTAGACGCCTATTAATAACAAAACTACTAAAACCCTCAAAGTAATCGCAGAAACTTTCCAAAGATCAGCCCAAAAGTGGTGTTTAAGTTGGGGGAGGAAGTTATTGCTAGTTGGCGACTGTCCAGCATGTTCCAACAGTACTGTCGTAATATAGGTAATAAGTTAGGAAGTTACACTTTATTATAAGGTACGGAAATGGTATTGCAAGCTCAATTATGACTTTCTTTTTGTTTTAATAAAAAAGACTAACAATATTTTTAGATCGTGTACTGTGCTTCCAGGATTTAAATAGTTCGTGGTCCCATGTTGGGCGCCAATTTCAAGATGTACAAAGAAGTGTACGAAAACCTGGAACAAACTTAGACAACTATTAATAACAAAACTACTAAAACCCTCAAAGTAATCGCAGAAACTTTCCAAAGATCAGCCCAAAAGTGGTGTTTAAGTTGGGGGAGGAAGTTATTGCTATTTGGCGACAGTCCAGCATGTTCCAACAGTACTGTCGTAATATAGGTAATAAGTTAGGAAGTTACACTTTATTATAAAGTACGGAAACGGCATTGCAAGCTCAATTTTGACCTTCTTTTTGTTTTAATGGAAAAGACTAACAATATTTTAGGTCGTGTAGGTACTGTACTTTCAGGATTTAAATAGTTCGTGGTCCCATGTTGGGCGCCAATTTCAAGATGCACAAAGAAGTGTGTGATACGAAAACCTGGTACAAACTTAGACAACTATTAATAACAAAACTACTAAAACCCTCAAAGTAATCGCAGAAACTTTCCAAAGATCAGCCCAAAAGTGGTGTTAAAGTTGGGGGAGGAAGTTATTGCTGGTTGGCGACAGTCCAACATGTTCCAACAGTACTGTCGTAATATAGGTAATAAGTTAGGAAGTTACACTTTATTATAAAGTACGGAAACGGCGTTGCAAGTTCAATTTTGGCCTTCTTTTATTTGTAGATGTATTTGTTGTAGGTAACAGTAGGTGTTCCGCGTCAGTCACAAGCAAGACTGCGTCCAGTGAAAATATTCTAACTTTGTTTAAGACGACACAATAATGATTTTGTGCAAACTATGCGAACTTAAAGTTTTTGCTACTTTCATAGTCAAAATAAACAAGCAACTATATTTTTGGTTGCAGACCTTATAAGGCTGCATCGAAAGTTAGAGTAAAGTTTCGCCGATTTTCTTTCAACCTGTTGATAAGAAATAAGTGATCACGTTTTTCGAGATTTAAAAATAGTTTGTTTACCCCAAGTCATAATAAGTTAAAAAAATATATCATTGTAAAACCTTTAAACTAATCGGGAGAACTAGCAAAGCGGTTCAGCTCGGTTAGAAGTTATCACAGCGATGTCTCTGTTGGCTGCAAGCCAGCCTGCACTATACTTTGCAAGGGAGCATGTAATTTGCACTTGACAGGATTTAAAGTTGTTTTTACTTGGAGGATAAGGACTTTTGTATGGATTATTGGGAATGATCATCATCATCTTTGTGTCCTTATTTTAATTAATAGAAAGTCAGGTTTGTACTTAAAATTATGTTCAGCCCCATGCTTAGTCTAGAAGACGCTGCCATTAGATAAATGAGTGTCTGATTGTAGTCATTCATTCTACGATCATAAATCCATAGTAATATCATAATCCTATCATACATATGTCATGTTCACATTGGTCTCTTACTTCTTTTTTCTGTGAACTTGTTTCTTTTGTCTGGTGTGTCTGATGAACTAAGTAGTATCCGTCTTTATCGTTACAGGTCAACTTATGTCTTCTGAAACATATTGTAGGTAACAATTTGCGTCTTAAATAGATCAATAGGGAGAGGAATAAAAGAATAAATTCGCAAGCTGTAAAATAAATAATAAGTAGTGCAACTTTACATCAACCAAATACAAATATCCATTCGACAACTGATTGCTAAACACACCGCCGTTTAGCGAAAACACTTGCAACGCCCAGGCGTGCAAAATTAATTAGCAGTCCTAATGCACACAAAAGCAAAGAGTTTTGGCGGCAAAATCAATTTGAAGCGAGGCCGCTGGCAAACTCCCAGCACTGGACGCCGGTAGCCGAACGCATAATACTTGTACTATCTGCAGCAGGAGCATCTCGAACTTCAATTTTAAGGCCGTCTGCTGTATCAGGCACACCAGACCGTACGCTCGTATCGGTCCACGTGCGAAGTTCACTATTCTCCAAGCGCTGCAGATGAAGTGAGTGAACTTCGCAAGAGTTCCGGGAAGGCGCTGACCATACGTGTCACGCAGCGAAGATTACAAGAGATCTACTTACATATTAAACTGGTTCTTAATAGATTTGCATCGAGGGGGACAATAAGCGATTTGTTCTTCCCCTCATTCCAAAACAAACCTAACCATCCATCTCCGATTTACATCATCATCCTATACTGCTCCTATAAGAGACAACTCTTCACTCGGCTATTGTCTTTCTCTGGAGCTGATACTGTAGCGTGGCGCACAGAGTTAATACAAATGCCAAGTAGACAAGGTTGCTATTTTCAATGATAGACTGAGCTGCTGCTGGTAGTATGCTAGAACAGTGCACGTCAGTCGATATTGCGGTTCATATTTTGGGATATTGAGATGATTTCGTGCAGTCGAGTTTAGCTCAGAAAGTGGTGCACTATGATCTGCAGTTTATTAGCACGTAGGTTCGCTACAAATGCCGTGTGAATGAGAGGCATTTGATTTAAAATACTTTTTTCAATAGAATATAAGGTCCTATTAAATTCACTGCAAATATTTTAAGGGCATGTGTAAATATGTATAAGAAAAACATCTAAGGCATTTAAAAAAAATCTACACGTTAGATTTTATTTTTCATTTTCAAACAAACTTTTTAATTAATTATGTGAACACCCTTTGACTGACCCGACTGACATTCCGCCACGTAGACAGGATTCACTTACAAGGCACGCACACTAGCAACCAGCCAATCACAGCACCTTCTTTTGGCGCGTAATTTAAATTAATCGAAGTGTGTGTTTCTAGGCACTTTTTTCGTTTTGCTTTTTTTAGTAAAATGCAGTTTTCTCGAAAACTAACGTGTAGATAATTACTTTAACGAGTCTTATCGCGATAGTTTTTTAGGTAAATAAGCGATTTACCTGGACACTCGACGTTTCGACTGGGTTGCACCAGTCGTGGTCGCGAGCAGACTGAAGTAGCAGCGAGTTGTCATCAGGGCGGTGGGCAACTAGATTTTCTGTTACCCACATATTGTCTTAATAATTTAAATTGTTTGTAAACATTACACATTAGGCCGGTACACAACACTCACAATGTCCGACGATCGGTCCGATGGTGAATCGCGCGTTTTTATTTTGTCTATTACCGAACTCCATGTTGTAGACAATTTAAATCCGTCCTCCCGATTGAAATTATTGGGGTTCTTTTTGATTTCTATTGCCTCCCTCACCACTCTGGAGTAATAGTGACGTTCCACAGAGAGGACTTTTGGGGCATGAAGCTCGATCCAATGGTTGGCACCAGATGACAATAGGTGTTCCGCGATTGCCGATTTATGCGTCTGTCGGTTTTTCACAGCTGCGATATGCTCCTTGACCCGTTCACTGATACTACGCTTGGTTTGGCCAATGTAAGACTTACCACAGCTGCATTGTACCTTATATACACCTGCATTTTGAAAAGGTATAACATTCTTCGGTGTGCGTAAAGAGTAAGATATTTTGGACAATGGAGTGAAGACAGTCTTAATCGAACCCTTACTCAACACTGTCCCAATTTTATCTGTTACCCCTTTTACATAGGGTAAATACGCTGGCTGTCTGTTCACCTCAGGTTGCTTCGCTTTCTTGTTTTTTATGCGACGTTGAACTCCCTTGTAGCCGTTCTGAACCAGTACTTTATGAACATGGTTCAATTCGTCGTCCAGATGTTCTGCGTCACACAAGTCGTAAGCCCTTTTCGTCAGTGTCGACACTACAGACTGTAGGTGACGCGGATGGTGATGAGAGGTCGCGTGTAGGTATCTATCTGTGTGTGTTGGCTTTCTGTATACAGCATGTGCAAGGGACCCATCTGATCTCACCATTACCTTGACATCTAAGAAGGCCAAAGTCCTGTCTCGTTCAACCTCACAGGTGAATTTGACTTTTGGGTGCTTAAAGCCGATAAAGGAAAGCCGCTCTGCCTACCCCGTAAGCGATATAGGCGTGATATACAGGGTGAAATTTTACTAGTGACCGATAGCGAAAACTCAGAACCGGCTAGTGATAAGGAACAACTTTCCCCAAGGAACATAGGTCGAACTACGAAACAAATTTTTGAACCTCCCATAGTAACTGAAATCAGCTCGGCAAGTTTGTATGGGAGGTCCAAAAATTTTTTTCGTATTTCGACCTTTGTTCCTTGGGGAAAGTTGTTTCTTGTTTGAGGCACTTTATTGCAGAGATCCTTTTTCATCAGACACTATACTTGCCGGCGAGGAACTTATGGCGGAAATCTCTAAAGGTCGTCAAGAGCAGTGGGTTACTCTGGTCGAATCTGTGGACATGTCCCACAATAGTAAAAAGGCTTGGGGCACACTTCTAAAGCTGACCAGTGACCCTCCCCCGGCAACACAACCTGGCCCCGTCACTGCGAACCAGGTCGCCCACCAGCTGCTTCTTAACGGTAAACCTGGTCGCAGAATCCGTCATGTGCACTCACCCGCAATAGAAAACCCAATCCGAGACATAAGCAAACCATTCACCTTGTCAGAGATCATCTTAGCCATTAAACAACTAAAAAACGGAAAGGCTGCAGGTGTAGACGATATCTGTGTAGAACAATTAAAAGAATTGGGCCCCATTGCTGTATCATGGCTCCTCCAAATGTTCAACATGTGCGTTGATACCACTAAGATCCCAAAGCAGTGGAGAAAGTCGAAGGTAACGGCCTTACTGAAGCCAGGGAAGTCACCTGATGACCCGAAAAGCTTCCGTCCAATATCTCTCCTATGCCATTCTTTTAAGTTGTTTGAGCGTCTCCTGCTTAACAGGTTAACTAAAATAATCGACCCCCAACTGACACCTGACCAGGCTGGTTTCCGCCCTGGAAAGTCATGTTGCAGTCAAGTCCTAAACTTGACTCAGCATATAGAAAACGGGTACGAACGAGGCCTAGTCACGGGGGCGGTATTCGTCGACCTAAGTGCAGCCTACGACACCGTCAATATTAAGCGTCTGCTCGGGAAACTGACGACGTACACGAACGACCGACTGTTTGTTGCTATCGTAAGCGAAATGCTGAGAAACCGCCGGTTCCAAGTGAGCTTGAACTCTGAAAAGAGCAGATGGCGAGCACAAAAAAATGGTCTTCCACAGGGTAGTGTCCTTGCACCTACCCTGTTTAACATCTACACTAACGACCAACCCCACCATCCTGCAACTAACCGGTTCATCTACGCGGATGATCTCGCTTTGACCTGCCAGCGAAAACATTTTGAGGACGTGGAAGGACATCTTTCGACAGCGTTAGCTAAGCTCACAACCTATTACCACGAAAACCTCCTAAGGCCAAACCCCTCAAAAACTGAGTCGTGTGCGTTTCACCTTCGTAATCAAGAATCAAACAGAGAGCTTGATATTAAGTGGTGCGGTGTAGCCATTAAACATAATAACGCCCCAAAATATTTGGGCGTCACTTTGGATCGGACACTGACTTTTAAAGAAAACTGCAATAAGTTAAAGTCTAAAGTAAGTGCCCGTAATTGCCTTCTTAAGAGACTTACCGCCACCAAATGGGGCGCCTCTGCTCACGTACTTCGCACCAGCAGCCTGGCTTTGTCATTTTCGGCTGGTGAGTACGCAAGTCCGGTTTGGGCTCGCTCCTCACATGCGAGCCAGGTAGATGTTGCCTTGAACGAATCCTGCCGGATAGTGACGGGCACACTCAAGCCGACTCCACTCTCCCACCTGTACTCGCTAGCCGGGATAGCCCCACCTAGCGTCCGCCGATATGCTGCCTGCTGTGTCGAGAGGGCAAAACAAACGGAAGACCCCAGACACCCGCTATATAACCACGTTCCGCCACCATTGCGACTTAAGAGCCGAAAAAGTTTCCTGAGCGAGCCTTATTTCGACACAAGTGGGGCACCTGAAATAAGGTTGGAACAGTGGATAAAAAAGTACCCTCCTGATGTGTCCCAAATCCCACCAGCTGAAAAACTCCCACCTGGTGGCGACCTTCCCTGGGCAGTCTGGAAGTCACTCAACCGACTCCGGGCTGGTGTTGGAAGGTGCCACGCAAACAGAGTAAAGTGGGGGTTCTCAGCCAATGACAGGTGTGGTTGTGGGGCCGTCCAAACCATGGACCACCTGCTGTGTTGCCCCACTTGTCCCAATCCATGCTCACTCCAAGATCTAAAAGAGGCGAACCCAACAGCCATCGCCGTGGCCAAGCATTGGTTCAAGGTCTTATAGTTACCAATATCGATTCGATGAAGAAGAAGAAGAAGAAGAAGAAGTTGTTTCTTATCACTAGCTGGTTATCCATTCCTATTGCGCATTTCTCATTACTGCGGGGATTTTCTGTCGCTTATTTAAATTTTTGCTAAGTATAAGTCGTCATCAAAGATCTATCGTGAAGAAATTTCACGCTTGGCAGACGAACTGTTTATCAATCCTAAAATCTGAGATTTCACTCATCCAATTCGCACACCCCATGATTTACGATCAAATGTAAAATACCAACTAAATTCATGCAAATAACAGCTCGGGTTGGAAATTATGAAAGTATTTCACTTTCCCGGTAGGCACGTCTGTCATTCATTCTAGCAAGTGTTGTCGCTCGATAGTTTACTAGTGTTTATCTATCGATATCGATTGCCGTGTGATGCCGGCTTACAATAGTATCACCCTATATATTTCCCGTAGGTTTCGTAAATAGCGACTGAGTTAATGTGTATTGAATTTTAAGCGACTTGCTGTCACTATGGTGATACACAGTTTTTTAAATGACTCTCAAGCTATTGTCAGACGTGGTGTAAATGTCCGTGTCTTATAGCCGTTTGCGCTCTGCATACTCCACTAGGGATATTATATGTATTTATGTAGTTAATCGATAAATCATTAAGCCACACTTTTGTATGGCGGATTCGCCCTTTCTACAAAACACCGGCGAAATTACGATTATAAATCGATAGTATCTATAGTTCAAAATGTAAAAATACTATCGATAGGTACCTACATCGTTAGGTGAGTACTCATAATTTAAAAAACTATCTATAATCGATGCACTACAAAACAAATCATGAGCTACGCTTTTTAAATTATGAGCTGCGTGTGTGTACTTATCGACATTTTTAACTGTCGATAGTTTTAAGGATTTTTTGAAAGAAAAATATCGATAGTAGTACTGTCGAATCATTTAGCAACACTATTTCTCGCGCATGCGTGTTGTGGTATATGCGTGCGCGCAGCGTCGCGTCGGAAGCCAGAAGCAATTCAACAGGTATAATGGTCGCAAACGATCTTTATGCAAAACCGATAATTTGGACGATTGCGGTTATGAATCGGTAATGTGGGAAACGGATTGCGGTGGGATGGCGTAAAGGAAAAGATTTTTAGGATTGCTTAAATTCCTAAGTTTTGTCCTATCAGAACTCTTTCACCTTTAGATTGCCTAAGTTTTTGTCCTATCAGAACACCTCAACCTAATCATGTAAGAGACCCACTTGGTTATTCTTTATAGCTGTATCGAAAACCAATACATGCTCGTCCTTTGAATGAATATTTGCAGAAGCTGATAACAAAAAAAACTACCCAATTTAATTTACTACAATTTGATTTTCTCCTTACCTCGCGTCTTCTAATATTTTTCAGATATTTCGGTCGCTATAATTCGATCATATACGTAGGTTGACACATCAATCATTTTCACACTTTGTTGTCATATTCCTGTCTTGATCCATAAATCTAAAACAAAGATTTTCACGAATACAAAATGGTTGAAATCGCATCACAAATCCGTTTACATTTAATTTTCAGTATCATCATCATGTCCTTATCCCAAGTCAATTTGGGGACGGTGCAACATGTTTTGTTACAGCACAAAATCTTGTAGCAAAAGGATTTGGCAATGTTTTATGACCAGCCGCCTGCCTGACGTCAACCCTCTTTTGGGAATGCTATTGTAGGTGGTATCACACCTTAGTCGACAGATATTCAGCCGTGGTCAAAAGCTCTACGTCGCCTTTTACGAAACTCCCTGAGCGGACTAGGGGTGGCAGTATTCTTAGCCATTGAATAGGTATTACTTACGTTTTTGTAAAACGTAGAATGTAAACTATGTCGTCAATCTAACGCGTGTTTCAAATAAATTTTCACCTTGATGTATTTAATTATAGCGTTTCAGAAACAGGGAAGTGTATGGATCTCTTTTAGATTTTATGGCTTCTAACAGTCGATCTATTTTGAACTAGGACAGAGTTTGTTTTTCTAGTGTTATTCTTGAATAGCTACTGAAAACCCACTGTATAAAATATGGTTGGTTAGTACCTCTTTTTTATGCTTTTACACTGTGAACGTGTTCGTCAGGTGGCTGACCACATCAGTGGCATCATAGGTACATGTCTTAGGGTGACAGCGGCGAATCTATTTCGATTGTATATCGTTCTAAAGCCATACATCATGGCCTGATATCCTGAAAATACTACCTGTATTGCACGCAACATCGGTATGAACAACCCACCAAACAGCGGTACCAATATATATTTTTGTATAAAAATAATAAACTCATTTTTCTTAGCTAATAAAACCATCAAAGTAGGTACCTAATATCATAGCTACTAAAGCATACTCTCAGCGGTCTAGTTGAGTACTTTCAGCGCATTTAAACACATTTGAAATCCCTTATTACACTTGTTGCAGTATTCCACTCATTTAGCATACATTGCAGGTTATCTTGAGTTTAAATTTGCAATGACACATACCGGATGTAAAACAATCAACTGCAAATATTTTAAGGGGTGAACCAGCCTATGAAACTGAACAACTCCAAGCATAGCTCGAAATATGAAAAAATAAATGCTGGTTCATTTATATAAGGTGTAAAAAAATCCACTGCAAATATTTTAAGGGGTGAACCAGCCCCTGAAACTGAACAACTTTCTCTAAGGAACATAGGTTGCACGAAATATAAAAAAAAAATTGACCTTTGTCCCAAGGAGAAAGATGATCAGTTTCTTTGGCTGGTTCACCCCTTAAAATATTTTCAGTTGATTTTTTTAAACCTTATATAAATGAACCAGCAATGTATTTCAAATCAGGAAATTGGCAGATTAGTGTAATAGTAACTTCACTCGCACAAGAACATCGATTGGTATCGTTCCGGTACTTTACGACTTTATTTCTGGCCAACGTGTTTTCTGCGTCATTTCAAACTATTTGAACTCCGTTTAGCATAATTTCGGTTTCGCACACAGCGCAGATGGAGTACACAAGGCGGGAAATAGATGGCGCTGACGCAATAGAAGCGTGACAGGTGTCAAAGCATTGGTTGTTAAATTCGTCGTAAATACAAAAGTATTGGTATGACTTGATTAAGTGATTCACGTGAAACTGGATGGGGGGAATAGAATAAAAGCTTGTTGCAGACAGTATGCACGACTGTCGGACTAACGCACCTATATGAAGGAACCAAGAAGGAACTGAACAACTAAACTTTGATACACTCTTGACCAATCGCAGAAAAAAGGCACAGTCGAAAGAGGCGCCAATATTTCTACAATTGACTACCTCATTGTTAGAGTCTCCGTAAATGAAAAAGAAAAAGCATTGATAAGCTAGTCCATTAACATGAAGATTTTTCTTAGTTATTTCTGTTTTACAATCATTGATGCATTTGATAGCCTTTAAGTTTTTAGCAGTCACATTGGCAAGAAATATAAACTGAAGATGTGACAACGTCGAAGAGCTATTGTAAACAGCAGCTCGTATTGGATAAATATTAATAAAACGTTGGCCTCGTTTCTGGGAAGGAGGAGGATCTTATTATAACCGCAATACCGTCCATATACCACCTATAATTAGCTCCAACCAAATAACCCGTGTATCGTGCGCAAGAGTTCGTGCTACTAGGTTTGAACACGAATCGATTTTAAATCGATCAAATTCGAATTTAACTGTTGTTTTATTTTTTCTGCTACTGGCTGTTTTGGAACATTGGAATAAATCTTATTAAATTGCATAAGTCACGAAACATTGAAAATAAAATTATCCGTATTGTAAATCTCAGAAAACTCGTGAGGAATTTGGAATCGATATCTTTGGCCCTTAGGCATATATTAAGCATGAGGCGAAATAAAAAGTCTTACTTCGAATCCAACTACCCACTACTTCAAGTTGGTTTTCGGAGAGGATCTTAAGGAAGAAGACCTTCTTTATTAGCAAATAGCTTAACATACAGCCACCACCACATGTTTCATGGGAAAGTTGTTCAGTTTCATGGTCTGAGCACGCCTGCAAAGTTTTCGTTACACCGTCCCTTACACCCCATATACGAGGATAATATCGGTAGAATATCATCAAAGAACTCTGTGCCTCTCATAAAATTTCATTCAGACTACCTATAGGATAAAATATCAGCACAATGCAATTCAAAGTCAAAGTTCTCCACAAAACGAGACAGCGCTCGTCCAGAAAGGGCCACATAAACCAGATTAAAAGTGGTTACTAAGTAAAAACAAAAGAATGACTCAGGCGAGCCAACGACCGCGCGGGGTGATCTTCGAAATTCCCGAATAATTGTCGACAAGTTTCAGATAAGGATAAACTAGGGATGTGTTAAGGTGACATGTGTAGGACTGACGGGCCTGTACAAAGAACAGCTTTCTGCAGTAGGTCATTTTATTCACCTTTCTAATCAATTTCAAATCGTTGATTTAATGAATAGGTAGTTAAATCATGGGTCATTCATCAGACTCTTCAGTTGTATTAGTGAAGGCGTTAGCCAAGATTTGAATAGTAGCTTGCCGGCAAACCTTTTGCGGGCTCAACACGTGTTCATGTTTCTTCATACATATCTGGCGATCCAAAAGTTAATATTCCGTATGTAAGATCATCGGTCTACTAGACCTCTCGTATCATTCGGAGCATGTTTTACTTCACGTGCATCACACATCTCTAGTTTTCCTTGATCATGCTCAACCCGACGACGCATAAGGCGACGAAAATAACGCGACACAGACGAACAAAGTCGTTCCCCTTCGTCAGTACAAACGTACAAATTAATTTTATTTTTATATTGATGAATCGGTGGACTTGTCTGCTCTTCTGCGTCTAGCGTAGGGCAAATAAGTGACTAAAATTTGTTAGGGATTTACAGATTGAACTTTTTAAGGGCTTTGGTTTAACTGTTTACCAAATTAAATAAAAATCGCAAACCAAAAAAAATTATTTTTAACCCAAAAAAGGTAAATGTCTACCAAATTTTGACACACTATTTTATACTAAAACGCATACATTTATTTAATTTTACGTCAGCCAATTATAACACATGAGACCAAAAATAATATAATCATTTAACCCATTTATGCCTCCCGTCCTCAAACGAGGACAGTTCTTTAACTACCCACATTTTTATACGATTAAGAAATAAAATCATTTGTAAGCAACATTCTTGTAGCTGACGAGTAAATAGGCGGATATTTCGTACATTTTTAGTGAAAACTCCAGTAATTGTTAATAATTTGACTAATCAGTGCTCATTATTCAAGCGGATCTTGTTGTCTTCAAGGTAAATATATAAAATAATTTTTAGGTGACATATACAAACATTTTTTTCTTGTTATTTACTAAGAAATACTATAATTTATGTGATAAAAATACAAAACATAATAAAAGATCTTTGTGACGAGTATTATAGCGTCATTTATTTAGGTGTTCCCACTTGGGGACGGCGGGCGAAACAATAATAAAATATTCTTTTTTTTGCTTATTGTAGCTATAACTTGAAAAAGATGGCAAAACGAATGTTTCGGGCACATAATGAATTTCATGCACTAGGAGAAGCATTGGAAGCTGTATTGGCTGATGATGACGAGACTGCTGACTTCGATGTCGTCGCTTTACCACCTGATCCAAGCTCCCTGACTGATGAAGAGGAAGGAGGGGATGATAATATATTCATGCACGACATGCCTAGAGATATCCCAGGAACAGTAGAAGTTTTTGTCAATCGAGAAGATGAAAATTGGGACAGCAGTGATGATGAGCCTTTGACATCCATGCAGAAAAAACGTAGAATGGATAAACTTGACCCTGTCTGGCGTAAAACCTGCCCGACCTATGATCCAATAGAACCTAATCCAGATAACATTCAAATACGCAAAGAAAATATAGTTTCAGAACTCGCGAACAGAAATTCAGTCGAAATATTTGAGAAAATATTTGATTCTGAAGTTATGGATATGATAGTATACTACTCACAACTATACGCGGCACAAAATAACAATCATGACTTTCAGATTACTGTTGCTGAACTGAAAACTTTCATAGGTATATTGATATTGACTGGCTATCATACCTTGCCAAGGGAGCGTATGTATTGGAGCCTAGATGAGGACTGTAATGTTGCGATCGTATCAAAAGCAATGTCTAGGAATAGGTTCCTAGAAATCAAGAAATATTTACATTTCTGCGACAACAGTGCAGCCGTCGGATCGAACGACAAAATGTTTAAAATTCGGGCACTTTCAGATATACTTATCAAAAAGTTTTTGCAATGGGGTGTATTTCATGAAGATTTATCCATTGATGAGTCTATGGTCAAATATTTTGGACGTCATCCAGCGAAACAATTCATCAGAGGCAAACCAGTGCGATTTGGTTACAAAAATTGGATGATTGCGAGTTCTGATGGATACTGCTATGCTTATGATTTATACTGCGGAAAATCATCTACAATTCCGGAAAATAAAGAACCTTTAGGTTCAAAGGTTGTAAAGCTTCTTCTGGAAAAATTGGAAACAAATCCAAATGACCATATCGTCTATTTCGACAATTTTTTTACGAGCTATCTTCTGCTGCGTGATCTCAGAGAAGCTGGATATCGAGCGACAGGTACTGTTCGCGAAGGTCGTACGAAGAAATGTCCTTTGACAGCGAACAAAGACATGAAAAAAAAACAAAGGGCTGATTATGACTATCGGTTTGATTCAAGCAATCAAATATTATTTGTTCGATGGCTTGACAACAGTGTCTGCACGATGGGTACAAATCACGACAGTGTTCTTCCACTAGGAAAAGTAAAGAGATGGAGTTCACAAGATCGACAGAAAGTAGATGTTGCCATTCCACATGTATTTCAAACATATAATAAGGGCATGGGTGGAGTAGACCAAGTTGACCAAACGATCTCTGCGTACCGTATTGCTATACGCGGAAAAAAGTGGTGGTGGGTCCTTTTCACCTACTTGCTGGATGTGGCCATAGGAAACTCCTGGCACTTGCAAACCATGGCAAGTGTTGATAAGATCGATCAGTTGCAGTTTCGCCGAAACATTGCCCGCTACTATTTGCGTATGAAGACCTGCTTGGTTCCATCTTTGCGCCAGTCCGCATCTGCTGTGACTGGATTATCACATGATGGAATCGGCCATTACCCCAAAAAGATAGCACAACAGTTACGATGTGCTATCTGCCATAAAAAAGCACGTTGGCAATGCAAAAAATGCCTGAAAACGCTGTGTGTTGAACGGCAATGTTTTGAAATTTTTCACACCAGATAAGCCCATTGGCCCCATTTGAGGACACCTTTTTTATAATACATAAAATACCTACTTTTTAAATTTTTGTATTTTTTTGTGCCTAAAAGACTTGTTTTCAGTCATAAAATAAAACTTTTTCTATTTTGCTATAATTGATTTTTATTTGGGCGTAAATGGGTTAATAAATAGTAAATGTTTACCAAGATTTTAACTCCAATTTATACCGAAATGTTATCTAAATACTACCATTTAATTACTCTAATAAAATAGATGCTCCTTAAAAAAGTTTTGTTTTCCCAAAATAAGCTAAGTTTGCCCACATTTTGAATAGAATTTAATTTTTCAATAGACTGTCAAATATTAACATAAGGGTATCTATTTTAAAGTTTGTAATTCAAAGTGGGAAAACCTGAGAGGGGAAAACATTTAAATAGAGAAACAAGAATTAAATAATTACAGTTAGTAACTAAATTATAAATAAAAAACTTCATACAGGGCGTCGCACCGAGGTCATCATCATCTTCCTGCTCTTATCCCAATCACTTGGGGTCGGCGCAACACGTTTTGTTGAACACAAAATCGTGTTGCAAAAGGATTTGGCTGAATTTTACGACCGGTTGCCTAAAACACGTCAACCCTCCTTGGGAATGCTTTTGTGGTGGATTAACCGCCACCATACGGTTGGCCCTGGCCGTTTGGGTCGGGTTTATTCCTCAGTCGCCTCTTACGGCCCCCACGGGAAGAGAGGGGGTGGTGCTATTCTACTTTGCCGGCACCACACGGCATCTATTCTACTCTGCCGGCACCACACGGCATACTCTGCCGGCACCACACGGCATACTCTGCCGGCACCACACCACATACTCTGCCGGCATTACACGGCATACTCTCCCGGCACCACACGTCGCACCGATGTAGGGTCCCCAAAAGGCTGGCAGCATTGCCCCTCTGTATAGCCAGGCTTATTCTTTGGGCAAAATAGCTGCCAGCCCTTTGGTGCAGCATGCCTCGATGAGACGTCCAGATAGGTCATTGAGGAACCCTTTCAGCCACGAGTACAACCGAATTTGGCAAGAAAAGATTTCTTTTAGTCTATACCCACGTTTTATTGCAAGCGTTGTAATTTATTTTGGTAGCTATGGCGCGTAAATTGGGTGTACTGAATTTGGTAGACATTTACTAATTTTGGCTTTCGATTACATTTTGAAGTTCGAGCATAACTTTATCAGATAAACGCACTTTTTTAATTGCGTTGCGGATATACTTTTATACGCAGTCATTTTTTGGTACACTATTCATTTTTTGGTATACCTTGTCGTTTTAAGGTAAACGTGTTTAGGTATTAAAAAATGATTTTGGTATACAATATATTTGTACCGCTTTTTAAGTAGGCTTTTGCCAGTGCTGGGTAAGAATAGCATAGCATCACCCTATCTACCCTTGGTTGGGGATCGTAAAAGACAACTATGATTCATCCGGGGATTAAGCAGCAGAAGCTGCGTTTTCTGTGAATGAAATATTGCGCACAGCGCTCTTCAACATGCCAAACGTAGCATGTACTTTTGGTGTTTGTCTTGACCGGAAAGTTGTGATTGTTGATGATGGCAATGATGAGGATTATGATGACTCTTTTTTTCGCTATTCTAAGCATGCGTGTTGCAAATTAACTTTCCTTTTAAGGTGGGGTTAGCAGGTTCTCGTGTGGACGTCGAGCCTCGGAAAGCATAGCGTTGGACACCCTTCGAGCTGATGAACCAAGAGCGGCTAGTAGCGACAGGAATGTGGAAAAGGGAGATTGTCCCTCGTGGCGTGCCATGGGGTGACCAAAGTCCAGCATCTAGCGTCCAGCAGTGAACTGCTATAGGCTAACATAATGCGATGTGATCTGCATTTATCTGTTACAAAAATATAAGATGTGGAAATAAGTTCGCCCGAGATAATCAGAGACTGCCAGAAATTGATCTCTGTCACGTTGGAGGTAGGCCAGTATAGGATCATGTTTTTGCGAAATCATGTCATTTATTTTTGGCCTAAGAATTGGTATTTTTATCGCGGCTTCTGTTGACAACGACTGTGATCAATGTTTAGAAATGATTTAGGTATTTAAGTTGAATTCATAGTTAGTGTTTGGATTTTATAATTCCATCTGAAATCCATTGCTTAGAATATCTTGCAATTGTAATGTTGCAATATCTTTCAGTGATTTTAAGAGCATGCTTATTTTGAAAATATTTATGATTATGATATTATGACATCATAATATCTTCATTGGTATTGGCAATACATTAGGTTTCTATTGGGATTGTAATGCACTCACAGTGCTATATTATTCTCACAAGTGAAAATAAGAAATAGATAAAATGACATGCATCGACCGGGGATCGAACCCGGGCCGCATGGGTAAACGCCCCACCGCTCTGCCACTGAGCTATCGATGCACGGCCGATGAACGCCAATTTATCTATCTCTTGATGCTCGTCTCCAAGCGACGATCCAGCGACATCTGTAGAAAGTATTTAGAACTTACTACATGGTTAGTCCACATTATGAGTGGAATTCAAACCATATGATGAAGCTTGCTTAATCAATCTATTGGGATTGTAATGCACTCACAGTGCTATATTATTCTCACAAGTGAAAATAAGAAATAGATAAAATGACATGCATCGACCGGGGATCGAACCCGGGCCGCATGGGTAAACGCCCCACCGCTCTGCCACTGAGCTATCGATGCACGGCCGATGAACGCCAATTTATCTATCTCTTGATGCTCGTCTCCAAGCGACGATCCAGCGACATCTGTAGAAAGTATTTAGAACTTACTACATGGTTAGTCCACATTATGAGTGGAACCCATGCGGCCCGGGTTCGATCCCCGGTCGATGCATGTCATTTTATCTATTTCTTATTTTCACTTGTGACATTAGGTTTCTTAAGCTCTACTTCTTTTAAAAAGAAACACGTACAATTGCACCGCAGGTTTTTGCGGTATCTTGCCGTCCCGGTTTACCTACTGACGAGGGAAAATTTACCCAGATATGGACGCTGTATTTTGCAATATCGTGCGGCACATTCACATGATGTGATTTAAAACAATTCGAATTCCGGATTTCTTGTAAGTAGGTAGGTACCTAGGTAGGTATATGACATCAAGATTTCCTCAAGATAAATAGATAGAATAGACTTTGATTCTGTGGCAAACTATACGCAAATTAAGTGTGTTTTGACATTTGACTTTGCATTCTTTACCTTTGCAGTCGATTCGCCATGCCACCAGATTACGCTTTACCAATAAATATGAAAGTATAATGTCGCAGGATGATACACTTTGGATGCGAGTCTTGTTCCGAACTACAAACATAGCCTGTGGGAGAGGGTGGGAGGTGGGAGGGGGGGGTGGGAACTAACCGTGGGAAAGCCGTACGGTCCGACACAGGCAATGGTACACCAAAGCGCAAAATTGAAAGATTAACAGAAGGATCAATCTAGCCGCTTTCGAAATTAGCTACCTGAACATTAGGAGTGGTATTATGTACCTATGTTCCTCTCAGTTGGCATAGCGGTGGGACGGTACCCTACGGTTCCAGGGTTCAAGTCCCGGTGGTCGCTAATGAATTTTTCAATATTCTCATTTTCAATTTATGTATGTTCCCTTGAAATTATTTGAATTCACCTTTTTACAATCCATCTGTGTACGAAACAATCCACACACGACCTCAAGTTTTACCTTGTGTCAAATCTGGTGCAACTGATATGCTAGGTGCTATAGATAACGGTAGGTACCATATTTCCATCAGGATTTACTTGCTTTCCAGCGAATGATTCGTAAACAAAAGTCAAAGATCATTTCAAAACACATGGTCTAACTTTATGTGTGAACGTTTTTACCTATTGTGTGAACAAAGCGCACACCTACCACCATTTGTTATTTTGATGCGAATTCTTGCGCAAGTTTAAGTAGTTTTGTTACTACTGCGTATATTTAAGCTATTTTTGGAACATAAGTAGGCAAGTATTTTAAATGACTTGGAAGATATTGTTATCAGAAGTGGGATCCGCCGTAAAAACCCGTTATTGTTTTGTTACATAGCGCTATCTAATCCAACGTTAAAGTGAAAATCAATACGAATAATCACTATCGTGATGACACGATGATAAGAAAGCTCATCACCTACATGACAGTAGTCAGTACACAAACCTGGCTAGCATTCAATAGTAATGATATTCCGCGAATTACCCTGTGTTTATACCAGTAATACAACTCGAGTGTGAGTCCAAAATGAGGGCACACATACTCTTAACCACACGCGTTCACGTGGCAACAACGTACACAGAGTTACTTTAACCGGCCAGTCTTGAAAGAGCTTTAAGGTAGCATCTTTAACGGCGGCCGCGCCTCTACCACTGTTCGCGATATATACCCCCGCAGGAGGGGGAGGGTAGCTGAAGTTTCACTGGTCGATGAAACGTGCGGCAGACGTCATTGCACACATAGAACTCACGTACACATGCGCACATGACCGTGGCATTCCGTCAGTACACGCTTACATGCACACAGCGCACCTTATTAAAGCGAGACGCGAATTGACGACTTATCGGGCAATTAGTTCGAGCGCGGAACAATGCGACTTGGTGGAGATGCTGGGATATACATTGACGACTTTTTCCTTCTGTCAATTTGAAATGTCTGTTCGCAGACGCATTGTATATTGGTTTATTGTCAATTTCTGCAATTGTTATGTTATTAGCCTATTTATGACTTAGAAGGATAAATCATAAAAAATAACTTCCAATCCCGCTACAAAAACCTAACCTAAAACCGCTTCTTCAGCCGCAACGGTCGCCAGAGCGTTTTCCCGCCCAAAAACCTCACCGAAAATCCTTACGCGTCAATGTAACTGGAACACATCGACAGTGTTACTACGGGAACTCGAACTCACGACCGCTTGGTACAAGGTCGATCGGCACGCGCGAACTGCGCAGCGCGCATGCGCGCCGGGCAGAACGCGCCGCGAATAATTCACGTGTTGTCAACTTATGAATTATAGTATCACCGCCACAACCTGCTTTGTAATTGAGTAGGTGCCTAGTTGTAGTGATTATATCCTAAAACGATTCTGAATTTCAGCTTACAGGATGTTCCGGGATGCTTCACTCCTGAGTTAAGTGACAAATTTTACATAATAAATAAATCTACGCCAATGTCACGAAATTAAAAACATTTTACGTCACAAGTCACACGGATTTTTTTGTAGTCACATTCAAACAATATGAAATTCTTCATCACGAGCTACGCACTGCGTATGGTCATAGTCATAGGTCATAGCATTATAGCAAAACATGCTGTAAGAAATTTTTATTTTTTAATTCCGAATGGACTTTTAGATAGAGCTGTAGATAGCTAATTAGATAACATTTATTACTATAACAAAACTACCACGTCGTTTTATTAAGACGTATGACTTAATTAAGAACTTACTCTAAATAACATAATTTTCTTCACTAATAGATGGCCATCTAAAAAAGCTATTCATATCATAAACTAAAAAGATGTTATCGTGTCCAATATGAGAATGCCCTATAATCATCCGCCCTCTTAGTAAATTGAAAAATTTCCTCCAAGGTGTCAAGACGGGCGTGCAGTTGATAAAACTATAAAATTATGCATATAGCCTGTAGCAACACCCACTGAACGCCGATGAAGGCATCTTCGTAAGTGATCTAGAAAAAAATAATAGGTACTTACTTAGCGTTGTTGTAGCGTAAGCTTGAGTTGTCTTTTAAAACTGAACATCTTTCTGAAATACTGAAACCTTTTTGAAAATGAACAACTTCCAAATTTGTAGGTACTTTTAAAACTGAACAACTTTCAGGACTGAGACAACCTTGACACTTAACCACTTTTAAGCCTGAACAACTCTTTAACTGCCTTCGAATCTGTAATAGGGTTTGTAAGGGTTACTTTATGATACAGCTAGCAGCGTCATTATGTTTTTTTTAATTACCCTGCATAAAACAGGTCATCATACAACTGCTTCCGAGTTTGTCGAACATTAACAAAATAAGCGTAGATAAATAATTTTAATAAATTAAGCAATATTTATTTTAATAAAATATACGCACTTAATTTTAACATGATTTTATGCGAACATTAAGGTTAATATGACAGTTATCGATTCATCGTATCGTTTCATACAATATGTCAAGCTAAAATTTATAATATTTACTTACATAACTGGAACTTACTGACTTGAACTGGAAATAACAGGAATCGCGGGGGAAGTCAAGGTAACTAAGAAGGTGGTGATCTGATCACGAACGTCATATTTCTTGGCTTTAAAATTAGCTCAGAATCTTATGGCGTTCTTTATCAGATTTTGCTGTTTTGATCAACGTTTTGATATTTTTATACTTTGAGATTTTTGACAGTTGCAATGCAACCCTGGCTATAGCCAATCGCGAAAATCCGAAATAGGGCCGAGTGAACCTTCTGTCAACTTTCTATTTTGTACCTGAACTTTCCTGAGCTTCCAGTTATATCTGTCACCGTAAAATTGAAAATAACGCTGGATTATAATCTATCTCGCTAAATTATAATCTGTCGAAATATTGTAACACATTCACAGGTATTACAATTTAACGTATAATTTTTCAGTAGATTACAATATAACGACCTAAAACCGTGAAACTGTGATACAATTACGCAGCTCGCGTTCTGATTGGTCAAGTCAAGCATCATGTCGCCAACAACGCCATCTTTGTTTCACAGCTGATTGCCTTCGTTGGTTCTCGAACGTAAATTACACATTGTTTTTGTTCCCTTTTTTATAATTTCGTGTTGATAATTGCTCATATAAACTTATAAAATAAGAAAATAATCTCATGCGCACTGTTTGATTACGATCGAAATGGCGATCAGCTGTCAAATAAACATGTCGGCACGATATACATGATACTCCACCAATCAGAACGCTAGTTGTGAGTTTTACCGTTGTACTTAATAGCTATTGTAATATTTTGAAAATTGACACGTTAAATTGTGATCCGTGTGTATGTTTTACAACATTTCGACAGATTGTAATTTAGCGACAAATATTATAATATAATCCAGCGGTGTTTGTAATTTCACGGTGACATATCTAGTTAAAGCTAGTTAACGACAAAATCGTCGCTAGTATTGAGTAAGCCATCTATCTGCAAAGGCGCTTCGCGCGCCGTTTACCAATGTTTACCGTTTGTGGTGTCAAGCAAAAAAACCCGACGAACAACTTTTTTGCATAGTCAATGAATACCTACTTGATCAAAATATTTTAATTCAATTAAGTAGAATGTCAACAAGAGTGTCAATTTGTCGCGTAATAATTAATAGTGATTATTGATTCTGTATACATTAAGAAAAAAAAAGCGATATTTTAATTTTTAACCATTTCTTACCTTCCAACTTTATTTTCTCTTTCCATTTTGCTACTCCTAACGCCATCTAGCCTTGTTTTGAAGAAGTCAACTTATAAACAAACGAGAGCCCGGGCCGGGACGGAAGATGAGTTGCTCGAAGGTGAGAGCAGCTGATTCTACTGACGTATTGTTCAATTAATCACTGAATTTTCGATATCTATATATCTATGAAATATGACTACTTTTTGTTTGTTGTCTTCAAATTGTCTGTAATTCTGCTGAATAGGTAACTCTATTTGTTTAAGAGATGATTTTGTTTAGACCAACTTTTAGACTATATCTTAAATCTAAGGATGTTTACTGACCTTATCGTTTTTTTGTAAAAAAGAGATAGTTACTGAGATTTTGAGCAATTTTTACACTTTAAACAATCTTTCACAATATTTTATGAAATTCTTACAATACAGCGTAAGAATTTCATAAAATAAATAAGTACGCAGCATAACAAGGCTGACCTGCACAGTGTAGCGGTAGACGCGACCATTGCATCTGAACCTGCGAGAGTAGATAGTACATCGCCCGTAAACTGTGGAGACACAGGCAGAAACTACCAGCTGCCTTTGAGTCTCATAGACCGGACTATTTACCTTATAGTATTATGTGGTTGAAAAGTTCTAGAGTGGTAGGATTGACCATTGGGTCTGAACCTGCGAGAGTAAATAGCACATCGCTCGTAAACTGCGGAGACACAGGCAGAAACTACCAGCTGCCTTTGAATTTCATAGACCAGACTATCTAGTATGATGTGGTTGGAAAGTTCTAGAGTGGTAGAAGTGAACATTGGATCTGAACCTGCGAGAGTAGATAGCACATGGCTCGTAAACTGCGGAGACACAGGCAGAAACTACCAGCTGCCTTTGAGTCTCATAGACCAGACTATTTAGCTTATAGTATGATGAGGTTGGAAAGTTCTAGATTGGTAGAAGCGACCATTGCATCTGAACCTGCACGAGTAGATAGCACATTGCCCCTTAAACTGCGGAGACACAGGCAGAAACTACCAGCTGCCTTTGAGTCTCATAGACTGGACCATAGCCCGGGATTTTTATAGGTTATGATGTGGTTGGAAAGTTCTAGAGTGGTAGACGCGACCATTGGATCTGAACCTGCGAGAGTAGATAGCACATCGCTCGTAAACTGCGGAGACACAGGCAGAAACTACCAACTGCCTTTGAGTCTCATAGACCAGACTATTTAGTATGGTGTGGTTGGAAAGTTCTAGAGTGGTAGAAGCGACCATTGGATCTGAACCTGCGAGAGTAGATAGCACGTCGCGCGTAAACTTCGGAGACACAGGCAGAAACTACGAGCTGCCTTTGAGTCTCATAGACTGTACCATAGCCCGGGATTTCTATAGGTTATGATGTGGTTGGAAAGTTCTAGAATGGTAGAAGCGACCATTGCATCTGAACCTGCGAGAGTAGATAGCACATTGCTCGTAAACTGCGGAGACACAGGCAGAAACTACCAGCTGCCTTTGAGTCTCATAGACCTGACCTTGTACGGCGTTTGGTTGTTGGTAAGTTATGACGTGGTCAAAAGGTTCTAGAATGGCGCACTCGCTTTGAAAAAGACAGAGAAAGGCTATCTCCTACAGACTAATGACCTAGTAGAGGCTTTAGGCAGCCGTTGGATTCAGTCAGCTCAAACATGGCAGACAGTTTTCCCAAGGCTGCTTTTGATTATGGTTATGACAATGATGACGATTGTGATGATGATGAAGGTGTTGATGATAATATTGTACAGTGTAGTGGGAGAATCGAGTGCAGAGACACAGGCAGAAACTACCAGCTGTCTTTGAGTCTCATAGACCGGACTATTTACCTTATACCTAGTATAATGTGGTTAGATGGTTCTAGAGTGGTAGACGCGACCATTGGATCTGAACCTGCGAGAGTAGATAGCACATCGCTTGTAAACTACGGAGACACAGGCAGAAACTACCAGCTGCCTTTGAGTCTCATAGACCAGACCTTGTACGGAGTTTTTTATAAGTTATGGTGAGGTCAAAAGTTTCTAGAGTCGCTCCCACGCTTTGAAAAGGACAGGCTATCTCCTACTTACTGGATAGACTATAATGAGCTTGTAGCAGTTTTAAGCAGCGGTTGGATACAGTCAGATCAAACAAGGCGGACTTTTGTCTTCTCAAGGATGTTGTTGATGATGGTAATGATAATGAAGATGATGACAATGATACGATAACGATGATAAAATTATACAGTATAGCGGGAGAATCGACTGCGAAGACACAGGCAGAAACTACCAGCTGCCTTTGAGCTTCATAGACCGGACTAGGTATCTATTATGATGTGGTTGGAACGTTCTAGAGTGGTAGAAGCGACCATTGGATCTGAAGCTGCGAGAGTAGATAGCACATCGCTCGTAAACTGCGGAGACACAGACAGAAACTACCAGCTGCCTTTGAGTCTCATAGACCAGACTATTTAGTATCATGTGGTTGAAAAGTTCTAGAATGGTAGACACGACCATTGCATCTGAACCTCCGAGAGTAGATAGCACATCGCTCGTAAACTGCGGAGACACAGGCAGAAACTACCAGCTGCCTTTGAGTCTCATAGACCAGGCTTTAATGTGATCGGAAGGTTCTAAAGTGGTTGGAAAGACCAATGGATCTGAACCTGCGAGACTTGTAAACTGAGGAGACACAAGCAGGAACTACCAGCTGCTTTTGAGTCTCATAGACTGGATTGTCTAGTATGATGTGGTTGGAAAGTTCTAGAGTGGTAGACGCGACCATTGGGTCTGAACCTGCGAGAGTAGATAGCACATCGCTCGTAAACTACGGAGACACAGGCAGAAACTACCAGCTGCCTTTGAGTCTCATAGACTGGACTATTTACCTTATATCTAGTATGATGTGGTTGGAGAGTTTTAGAGTGGTAGACGCGACCATTGCATCTGAACCTGCGAGAGTAGATAGCACATCGCTCGTAAAGTGCGGAGACACAGGTAGAAACTACCAGCTGCCTTTGAGTCTCATAGACCGGACTATTTACCTTATATCTAGTATGATGTGGTTGGAAATTCTTAGAGTGGTAAAAGTGACCATTTGATCTGAACCTGCGAGAGTAGATAGCACATCGCTCGTAAACTGCGGAGACACAGACAGAAAATACCAGCTGCCTTTGAGTCTCATAGACCGGACTATCTAGTATGATGTGGTTGGAAAGTTCTAGAATGGTAGAAGTGACCATTGTATCCGAACCTGCGAGAGTCACAACGCTCGTAAACTGCGGAGATACAGGCAGAAACTATCAGCTGCCTTTGAGTCTCATAGACCGGACTATTTACCTTATACTTATCTAGTATGATGTGGTTGGAAAGTTCTAGAGTAGTAGAAGTGACCATTGCATCTGAACCTGCGAAAATAGATAGCGCATCGCTCGTAAACTGCGGAGACACAGGCAGAAACTACCAGCTGCCTTTGAGTCTCATAGACCAGACTATCTAGTATGATGTGGTTGGAAAGTTCTAGAGTAGTAGAAGTGACCATTGGATCTGAACCTGCGAGAGTAGATAGCACATCGCTCGTAAACTCCGGAGACACAGGCAGAAACTACCAGCTGCCTTTGAGTCTCATAGACCGGACTATCTAGTATGATGTGGTCGGAAAGTTCTAGAGTGGTAATAGTGAACATTGGATCTGAACCTGCGAGAGTAGATAGCACATCGCTCGTAAACTACGGAGACTTAGGCAGAAACTACCAGCTGCCTTTGAGTCTCATAGACCAGACTGCCTTTATTATGAGGTCGGAAAGTGCTAGAGTGGTAGAAGCGACCATTGCATCTGAACCTGCGAGAGTAGATAGCACATCTCTCGTAAACTGCGGGGACACAGGCAGAAACTACCAGCTGCCTTTGAATCTCATAGACTGGACTATCTAGTATGATGTGGTTGGAAAGTTTTAGAGTGGTAGAAGCAACCATTGGATCTGAACCTGCGAGAGTAGATAGCACATCGCTCGTAAACTGCGGAGACACAGGCAGAAACTACCAGCTGCCTTTGAGTCTCATAGACCAGACTATCTAGTATGATGTGGTTGGAATGTTCTAGAGTGGTAGGAGTGACCATTGGATCTGAACCTGCGAGAGTAGATAGCACATCGCTCGTAAACTGCGGAGACACAGACAGAAACTACCAGCTGCCTTTGAATCTCATAGACTGGACTATCTAGTATGATGTGGTTGGAAAGTTTTAGAGTGGTAGAAGCAACCATTGGATCTGAACCTGCGAGAGTAGATAGCACATCGCTCGTAAACTGCGGAGACACAGGCAGAAACTACCAGCTGCCTTTGAGTCTCATAGACCAGACTATCTAGTATGATGTGGTTGGAATGTTCTAGAGTGGTAGGAGTGACCATTGGATCTGAACCTGCGAGAGTAGATAGCACATCGCTCGTAAACTGCGGAGACACAGGCAGAAACTACCAGCTGCCTTTGAATCTCATAGACTGGACTATCTAGTATGATGTGGTTGGAAAGTTTTAGAGTGGTAGAAGCAACCATTGGATCTGAACCTGCGAGAGTAGATAGCACATCGCTCGTAAACTGCGGAGACACAGGCAGAAACTACCAGCTGCCTTTGAGTCTCATAGACCAGACTATCTAGTATGATGTGGTTGGAATGTTCTAGAGTGGTAGGAGTGACCATTGGATCTGAACCTGCGAGAGTAGATAGCACATCGCTCGTAAACTGCGGAGACACAGACAGAAACTACCAGCTGCCTTTGAGTCTCATAGACCAGACTATCTAGTATGATGTGGTTGGAAAGTTCTAGAGTGGTAGAAGCGACCATTGGATCTGAACCTGCGAGAGTAGATAGCACATCGCTCGTAAACTACGGAGACACAGCCAGAAACTACTAGCTGCCTTTGAGTCTCATAGACCAGACTATCTAGTATGATGTGGTTGGAAAGTTCTAGAGTGGTAGGAGCGACCATTGGATCTGAACCTGCGAGAGTAGATAGCACATCGCTCGTAAACTGCGGAGACACAGGCAGAAACTACCAGCTGCCTTTGAATCTCATAGACCTGACTATCTAGTATGATGTGGTTGGAAGGTTCTAGAGTGGTTGGAAACACCAATAATGGATCTGAACCTGCGAGAGTAGATAGCACATCGGTCGTAAACTGCGAAGACACAGGCAGAAAATACCAGCTACCTTTGAGTCTCATAGACTGGACTATTAACCTTATAATATGATGAGGTTGGAAAGTTCTAGAATGGTAGGAGCGACCATTGGATCTGAACCTGCGAGAGTAGATAGCACATCGCTCGTAAACTACGGAGACACAGGCAGACACTACCAGCTGCCTTTGAATATCACAGACAATACTTTGGACTGGTTGGCAACCAATGGCAAACATCTTCTTAGTTACCTCGAGTTCCTTTGAGATTCCAGTCATTCCAGTAAACGTCAGCTAGCGTCAAAACCGTCACTAATATTGATTAAGCCATCTGTAAAGGTGCTCCGCGTGCCGTCTTTCTAATTTGTGTTCGTAGGCTCTAGTCGTCGATTCACAAAACTCTAGGGTAAAGTACGGATAGATGCGCCGTTGGGATAGTTGCGCAGGTTTCGAAAACACTATGTTCTAGTGAATTTCAGCACTATTGCTTATTAAAACATAGTAGTCTTCCTCCTGAAAGCCCAAGTACCACGGTAATTATTGGAGTAATTGCACAATTTACGCCAGTTTAAGCAAAAATCTTCGGTAGCGTGGTCAAACCAGGCGTCGAAATTATTTTAGCACATTTTGTTTTTCGGGTATCTTTTCTCACGTTTGTAGAATCGCTCACATTTTTGTTTCCTCATATGCACTACAGTATAAAGTATGTGCCCATTTATTAATTATTCCAAAATATCAAATCATTATTTTTTTAAATAAATGCGCAACTATCCGTTCCAAAAAGGATATTTGCGCAGGTTTTTTGGACGGATAGTTGCGCTTTGGGGGATAATTGCGCAGATTGATATTTTTGTTTATTTTAGTATGTTGCAGATGGATAAAATGCTTCTAAATTATAGTCTAGATATGGACGTTGTTCAACATACATTTTTATGCTACCTACGCGTTGATAGTTTAGTTTAGTTTAGTTTATTTATCTCACATTACAGGTTCTAAAAATTCAATTACAATTATTAAAATAAATGTCCTCCATAATAGTGATCGTCAAGTAAATAATATAAAAACAATAATAATAAAATATAAAGTACAATCTTAATACATATATAATCTTGATACATTTTTTTTACTGAAATAATGACTTAGCACTCAATAACTTTAGAAATAGTAATAATATTAAGGTTCGGAGCCCTATTCGATTTTTAAAATAAGTATTTAATCAAATTAATTTCAAATTGGTTTGATTTAAATAAAGTACAAATTTCATAGTAGGTAAGTCACCTAGGTAATCTTCAAAGCGCAAGTATCCCCCCATGATTTTTTAGTGCTGCGCAACTATCCGTGCGGGTGCGCGACTATCCCTTTTTCAAGAGGTCAAATAAAACTGGATTTACAACAAAACAATAAAAATTAAATTCATGAATTAGGGATTTAATAAAAGATTATAGATCAATCCTTTAATCTGTAAAGATAATTTTGTAAATAAGTTCTTAATTATTGAGTTATAGAGCATTTTCCAAAAGATGCGCATCTATCCGTACTTTACCCTACACTATTCGAAAAGTCTCTCATTCGTCTCCTAGCTCTATAGCTCTCATCTCATGGCATGTTGGTAACCCTCAGTCACGTTGCTGGACAGAAACTTCAAAATATGACCTTGGTAGGCTTTAGTCGCCGGCTCACAAAAATCTAAGATATTCGAAAAGTCTTTCTATTGACATTCGCCTCATAGCTCTATGGCACTCATGGCATGTTGGTCACCCGCTCAGTCGCAGCCGGTTCTCAGCTAATACGTATAAAACTATTTTCTCTCACAATTCTCCTTTATCTGGCTGCGCTAATCTCGACCGAAGAAAACTTGAAATAGATTCTATACGCGGCGCGGTAAGAAATAATATCTAACTAGCCGCTAAACGGTGAAGAGCTGTGGTATTGGAGATAAGTACGCTTATGAGTTGTTTTCGTTCTTGTTTTTGATTATTTGGAATTCAAGCTTGTGCATCTTTTGACCAAGCTTTTGCACGTCATTTTCCAAAGCTGTCGTGTAAGGCTATTTGCACGGAAATAAGCACTAGAAGTTAGAAGACGTCAGGCGACAGATACTTGAATGATACACAGTCTTCTGAATCACTCTCAAACTTTTGTCAGACGTTTTAAACAGCCATTTGCGCTCTGCCTACCCCGCAAGGGATATAGGCGTGGTAGGTATATGGATGTGTGTATGTAAGACGTCAGAAATAGATATTAACTGTAAAAGGTTATCTTCAACTATAGGCTACGGATTGGACACTCTTGAATCTAACCATATTAAGTTCGCGGTGACATAGAAAGTATGTAGGGTAATGTAGATTGTCTGTACAACGACCAAAATTTTTGTCACAAGATTTTCTCAAACCATTAATTATGTACTTTATTATAAGTTTACTATGATGAATCCATTCATTCACTCGTTCGATTGCACAAAACGCATACACGCGCCAACGTCTCCACCAAAATAGATTCTTGCGTTTAATACTGAGAAGGCCAAAAATAGTCTCTCTGGAACACAGGGCCTGGTATGACGCCTACGTGGAAGATTTCCTTGTTTCACTCCAGGTTTACAACTAGGTGGAATATAGTATAAGTAGCGAAGGCTCTGTGTACGCTGGACCCGTCACCGGCTAGGCAGCATTTGGGTGCGTGCCTTATGTTGAAAGCTTTAGCGGATGATCTTACTTAATGTAGGTAATTTGGTGTATGGAGATAAAGCGCAAGATTGTCGTGCGGAGATTTCCTTGTTTCACTCCAGGTTAACAAAAAGGTGGAATATAGTAGGTATAAGAAACAAAGGCTGGCTAGGCAGCATTTGGTTGTGTGCCATTAGTAAGGGCTTTAGCGGGTGCACTACTCATAAGCTTTGTAAACCTGCTGGTTTGTAGACACTGTACTTAATTTAGACACTTTGGTCAATAATAGAACACGGTAGAGTCTCTTCAATGTACACAAATGATTTTCTTCTCAACTTTGCTTATCCTGCACAAACACAGACATAAAATTGTTGTGTCTAAGTCAATGAAACAGAGGTCAGCTCAAACAATTTAACAAGATTATGTTTTCAAAAACATCGTACTTAGTGTTGAGTTGAGCTAATTTATGATCAGTTAAACTAATTTGTAATACCTCTCCTTTCGCTAGCTGATATCCTATAGCCTGCACCACACTGGCTAGAAATGCGTATGTCTAAGTTGTGAGTCAATGAACCAGGGGTCAGGTGAAATTATCTTCCACGCACGACATCTGACGACAATGCCCGGATGCTGTTATCTGGCGTCTGATGTGAAGGTATTTTGGGTGCAACACTGTCGCTGTTGAGGAAGCCATGTTTATCTAAGTCTGGCTTTTTTTCGTGGCGTCATATCTCGACATAGTCAAGACTATCAATGGCATAAGCTACTTCTTAAAGGATCAATTTTCGTTCAATTTATACGAAAGCCAGTGTAGGGTGATTCCTTAAAAGTTGATGCGCTGTACCTACCTAGCCACATACTTAATAAGAATCACCTTTGGACTTTACCACAATAAGATGATGATGATGATCTCTCCGACTGATTTCGGCCATAGTGACCACTTCTACTCCTAATCAAGACAAATATGCAAATATCATAGTCTTTGTTTGTTATTCATTGTTCGATACATTATTTATTAATGATAATTTTATTATTATCGTCATAATGAGCTAATGGAAAACTAGATTTGTAAGTTGAGATACCAACATTAATAGTTTTTCTTGAAAGTGAACCCCGCGTTTTCCTCATAGGAACCACAGGAAAACCGCAACTCAATAATTTTGTTGTTTACTTATCTTCCCCTAATAACTAGTAACAGAATTTATTTTAATTGTCCCGAGAAGTTTGCTTCTTATTCAAATAGCTTCCAAGATATCTTACTTAGCTAATATACCTTGTAAGGGTTGAAATAAATAATAGAATTATATGACTCTCACGTAAAATCTTTGATGTCATAATCATAATAATATCATAACTATCTTACTCATTCAACGTTTTCAAACAATCTATAATTCCGTGCCGCGTAATGGACCGGCTCCAAAGAAAGGATGCGCGACGCGAAGCGCAACATGACGTCTGTCAGAAAAGCGATCGTCAGCCGTGATCGACGCAACGCGCGTTGCACGTGCTTTGTCTCTTCTGTTTCATACATTTTACATGGAAACGTTTTCAACCATCGCGATGTCGCACGTCTCACGTCTCCGAGGATCATTTGTTTGATTGATGCCATCTTACGTCTCCTATGTGGAGCTTGCGCCTAAGGAACCGTAGCTATTCTAGGACTCGTATTCAAAAGTTACCTTCTAAATAAAGAATAATGCATAAAAAGTTTTCCTATTTCATACCTACTCAAAACAATACAGACTTTCCAACCTTCTCGCAGGCTAAAAGCTAAATGACCACAGACTAAGCACACACATACGTACACTAGACGATACACGTCTATAGATAAGTATGAGGACAACGCATATTGAGCCGATAGCGCTCAGGACAGTCTTGCCAGATATACACTAGAGAAATTTACCAGTATTTCAACTAAGTCAAAAAATTCAAGTCAGACTCAAAGTCAAAGTCTCAAACATTGATTTCTTAGTAGGAATTCACAAGATTGTCTTTAAGAAAGTTACATTATACAACAAGAGTAAAGTTACCGATCGAGTAAAGACAAAATTTCCACCAGACCAAAGCATGTCTAACTCTAAGTCTTAGTTTTATCGACAGCTACAAAGTCTATTGCTGGCCATATGGTGAGAGAGAACCTTTCAGGGGTATTTGCTATGCACACTACACTTGACAGTCAAGGTCTTCTTCTTCTTCCTCGAGTGGAAAATGACTCGTCCAAGGGGCCGATGAACCTGTGTGTCTACTACAAGAAGCAGGCCTAGCAGTATTTGCTGAATTAATTCCTTTAGTCTTCTTTCAGGATATCAATCAAGTGTCACCCGTGCGGTGTTGCTTTTCTAACCCAGCACCTATTTTAAGTTTACTGACTGACATTGGATTTCTGAATTCTGTATACACCTTGAATTCGTCATTTTACTACGAATTAGGACAGCGCTGGCAACACTGGCTGAGGCTGCGCCGTTTATCGACGTAGCGGCTTGCTTCGGTATGTGCGCCGATTAACTTGTATCTCTATAGTGCTGCTTTTACCGCCCTAAATCTGTTTGTTGCAACCGGAAATCAAATTGTACTGAATGCTTACGTACTACGAGCTCTCTGACATGCTACTGCTACCTTTGGATTGGAGGTATCGCGGTTGCAACTAGAGATGGGTAATGGGTTAAAACCCATTCCACCCATTTGGGTTAAAACCGGGTTAAAACCCAAATCACCTAGTTTTAACCCATTATAACCCATTTTTGTGGGTGAAAATGTTCAATAGTGATAAAAATATAATATAAGTAAATTAAAACCCTAGGTCTAGTGAAAAATGTTCGTGCTAGCTTGTGATTGTGCTTGTGAAATGAAAACCAAAACCACTCATTCAGTTTAAAAGACCAAAGTGTTAGATTAAAATCACTTATATTCTAAGAAAACTAGCAAAATGACCTCGACTTTTGAAATAACTTTACGGGACCTATTGGAATCTGTTTGGACACCTTCTAATACGACACTCAAAAAAGTCTGTGCAAGATATGATGACGTCATCTTTTTGTACACACCAAGTTTAGGCTCCTCTAGATACGATAAGGTTGAATCATTATTTGTGAAATATACCTAATATGATGTGAAAAAACCCTCAAATTCACGTTCCGATTTTCCGCTTTATGTGATCCAAAGGAAAAAAAAATAGATTCAGGTCATCCATCTAGCAAAACAGTTGTCGAATATCAGAAGAAAAAATTGTATCTCTCAAACTAATTTTTTATGACTTGAGCTAGTGGATACACGTATTGGTAATACCTTACTAGCCATTCTAATTTTACACATAAAAACAATAAACAAACAGAAATATAGTGCAAATACAGTAATCTGCTTCTGCTTGATGAAATTGCCGCATAAATATTGTGGCTTTGTAAAGCAAAAACACTGTATTGGTTCATACAGTGTATTTCATTTACAATATTTCTGTTGCGCAAAGTAGGGATGAAATTAGCCTATCAGCAGCACAGTCCTCTGACATGGTTGCAGAGTCCTCTGACATGGTTGTAGCGTCCTCTGACATGGTTGCAGAGTCCTCTGACATGGCTGCAGAGTCCTCTAACATGGTTGTAATGACCTCTGACATGGTTGCAGAGACCTCTGACATGGTTTCAATGACCTCAGATATGGTGACAATGACCTCCGACATTGTTGCAGAGTCCTCTGACATGGTTACAGCGTCCTCTGACATGGTTGCAGAGTCCTCTGACATGGCTGCAGAGTCCTCTAACATGATTGTAATGACTTCTGACATAGTTGCAGAGTCCTCTGACATGGTTGCAGAGTCCTCTGACATGGCTGCAGAGTCCTCTAACATGGTTGTAATGACTTCTGACATAGTTGCAGAGTCCTCTGACATGGTTGCAGAGACCTCTGACATGGTTGCAATGACCTCAGATATGGTGACAATGACCTCTGACATTGTTGCAGAGGCCTCTGACATGGTTGCAAAGTCCTCTGACATAGTTGCTTAGGCCTCTGATGTAAATGCAGAGTCCCCTGACATGGTTGCAGAGTCCTCTGACATTTGTAGAGGCCTCTAACATGAATGTAAAGTCCTCTGACATGGTTGCACAGTCCTCTGACATGGTTCCAGAAGCCTCTAACTTGTTTGCAGAGACCACTCACATAGTTGCAGGAGCCTCTGACATGCTTGCAGAGTTCTCTGACAAGGTTGCAGAGGCCTCTGACATGATTCTAGAGGCCTCTGACATGCTTATAGAGTCCTCTGATATGGTTGCAGACACCACTGACATGGTTTCAGAAGCCTTTGACATGGTTGCAGAGTCTTTTGACATGGTTGCAGAGTCCTCTGACATGATTCTAGAGGCCTCTGACATGCTTGCAGAGTCCTCTGATATGGTTGCAGAGATCACTGACATGGTTGCCGAAGCCTCTGACATGGTTGCAGAGTCCTCTGACATGGTTGCAGAGGCCTCTGACATGCTTGCAGAGTCCTCTGATATGGTTGCAGAGACCACTGACATAGTTGCAGAAGCCTCTGACATGGTTGCAGAGTCCTCTGACATGGTTTCAAAGGCCTCTGACACGGTTGCAGAGTCCTCTGACATAGTTGCAGAGGCCTCTGACATGATTTCAGAGGCCTCTGACTTGGTTGCAGAGTCCTTTGACATGGCTGCAGAGACCAATGAAATGGTTGCAGAAGCCTCTGACATGGTTGCAGAGTCCTCTGACATGGTTGCAGAGTCCCATGACATAGTTGTAGAGCCCTCAGACATGGTTCCAGAGGCCTCTGACTTGGTTGCAGGGTCCTATGACATGGTTGCAGAGACCACTGACATGGTTGCAGAATCCTCTGACATGGTTGCAGAGTCCTCTGACATGGTTGCAGAGTCCTCTGACATGGTTGCAGAGTCCTCTGACATGGTTGCAGAGTCCTCTGACATGGTTGCAGAGTCCTCTGACATGGTTGCCGAGTCCTCTGACATGGTAGCATTAGTCCTCTGATATGGTGGAAGAGTCTTCTGACATGGTTGCAGAGTCCTCTGACATGGTTACAGAGGCCTCTGACGTGATGGGAGAGGCCTAATATACGTTTCCACAGAACCCGACAATTAAGTAAGGTTACTTATAAATAGAATCATTCGAGATTTCGCGTTCGGGGCACGCGCAATATTTTAAAGGAGAAACACTGTAAATGCGTTTACAGTGTTATGGCTTTACAAAACATGGTATTATGCACATACAGTTTTTTTTTGTTTGTCTATAACTTCAATTGTATTCACTTTTATGATGAAATATTAAGTTCAGGGTATGTATTCGAGTCTAAATAATGTAATTAACCTTATAGAGTTAAAACACTATAGGTATATGGCACTTACAGTGTTTTTGCTTTACACGCTAGTACCGTAGCTTTATGTACGTAAAATGTATTATATTTAAGATTTAAAACTCTAAAACAGAAACATTCCACTTATAATAAAATCGCTTACACATTTCTAACTTAACGACTTTACCTACCTACCGAATTGATAAGCTTTTAAAGATCGTGCCCAATATTTACTTCTGATATCATGTAATTATTGCATTTTCTAACTGAAAATTTCAAATATCCATATCTATTAAAGTTCCGAGTCATAAAACTACCGTGGATTTCATTAACAAGACTAATATAAGCTAGCACGACTATTTTTCAATCGACCTAGAGCTTTAAAATATTTATTTCAAATTCAATCTCAATTCAAAATTCTAACCCACAAAAATGGGTTATAATTGGGTTGAAACTGGGTGATTATTGGGTTTTAACCCACTTTTGGATTTTAACCCGGGTCATTACCCATCTCTAGTTGCAACTCGTCGTCGTTTAGATCTACCACGACGGCACCTACGCTTCGAATTGTAGAATGGCGCCCAGCAAGGGACCGTCCAATGACCGCGCAAACTAAGTATAGTATTTTTTAGGTAGGTGGTTCAAGATGGTTCAGTGCTTCGGAGGGCTCGTAAAGCCTTCGGTCCCAGTTGCTGACTATGATTACTTAGACGGCGCGGCGGTCGTTACCCAACCGTTTTAGAGTCCTGCTACTTGTAGTAGGCGGTTTAAAAACTATGACACCAGGGTTCATCGGGTCATTGGACGACTCGGTGAACCACTCGAAAAAGCAGAAGTATCCCTGGTGCTGACAGCTCTATGTAAATACTCGGGGCATGTGGACAGATCTCGGTCCGATAGCGGGAGATGTGGCCTGTACTGTCGCAGCCACCCTCTCCGAGTGTCATTGAACGACTTGAGGGTCCAAGTGAATATTGATACATACCGTGTGATGCCAGCTCAGAACAGCATCGCCCCACTTCTCAGTTGAAGGTGTAGCCAGCTCTATATACATTCTCGGGGCATGTGGACAGATCTCGGTCCGATAGTGGGAGATGTGGCCTGTACTGTCCCACCGAGTGTCATTGAACGACTTGACTCGGTCCGAGTAAATATTGAGATTACTTCAGGTTGTACAACCAATTAGTCATTTTGTTTGTGGCCATCAGTCAATTACCTAGTCACTTTGTTAGTTCTTCGAGTAGGACACCGAGTCGTCCAACGACCCGATGAACCCTGGTGTCAGAGTTTTTCAACATGTTTGTTAAAATTATAATCAAGTGTAAGCTAATAACCCTTTTACTGCCATAATTAGACTTCAAAATGATAATAATCGCCCGGCCCGTTTAAGGGTTAAATCTGTCTGGATGCACTACCTCCGGGCCAAATCAACAACAAGAGATTTGAACCTACCTACACTGATACACCATGCAGAATAGAATAGAATAGAATAACTTTATTGATAATCAATATTACAAGTCAAATGTCAATAACAATTACATAATAGTTAGGTAGATATTATAGTTACATTTAACAAGACTAGATTTACCAAACCCATAAAGCAACTGTTTCGATTACGTATGCAAACAAAAATTAGCGCGATCTACTGCAGTAATAGAACCGAAGCTTTCACTTTACTGTGAAATGGTTCCCAAACTTTACGCTCATGTTTAGATGGTGGGTGGGAGGTTGATGCCATATACAGGGCCCAAATTCTGCTAAATAAAAATCGTTTCCGTTGGATGTCGTCGTTGGCATGTCAGTTGGATGGATTTTGTAGTTTCGTATTCTGCTAACCAGTATGAAAAATCACAGTGGCAATCGTGGCAATAGAATGACAGTTGAGTGTCGGTGGCATTATAATGGGTAAAAATTAGCAGACTTGAGACCTAAGTCGGTACCGAACGGCCCACTTTCCTGAAAACGCTAAGTTCAACAGGTGAAACTGAACAACTGTCCCTGAGGAACAAAGCTCCATGTCTAAAAAAAATTGGAACTCCCATAGAATTGCTGGGACAGCTCGGGAAAGATGGTCAGTTTGACGAGTTGAGCCATTGACAGAGGCATTTAGTTAGGGGCGCGGGACGGATATGATCAATGGTATGTGTGTTGGGCTTAGGGTACACTGGAAAGTGGGCTGGTCCGGTCGGTACCAACTTGTATCTGTATTATATCAGGCCTGGCGCACTCCGCTGCGTAGGTATAGATTTACAAGTACGTGCGGCGACACCCGCGGGGAGGTTAATCAGTGGGTGATCAGTGGGTTGCCGCACGCCGCTCGTTACGCACGCGCTCCCACGTTGCCGCTCTCAATTCTTTCTTTGTACTAAATTTACGTAAATTACGCGAAAATTAGAATAAGAAAATACTGCATTGCTTATAATTGCTTGAATAATTCTAGTGATAAAAGCCTCAAGTTCCACAAGTTACCGCGTGACATCGAAAGGTAAGAAAATAGGTACCTACATAGATTCTAGCTATGTAATAAAATTATTTTATCTAGGTACCTACAGTACGCGAATGAGTTCTTGGCCATTGGGGAAAGAGGAGGCGCGCGGGGGCGGCGCGCCCCGCGGTTACCCAACTACCCGCATTCGCCCGCAGACGAGTGATGGGAAAAAAGTGTGTCACAAAGTTGTCGATATTTTGTCGTTGTGTTGTGTTTTGTGTAGAAACCATAAATACTTCTTTAATATTATTTACAAACAGTGAAGTTACAGTTCGAACAAACTATGGCTAAAAAGGCCCCATTTTAGTTACTTTGTTTTAAAGAAACCTGCCCTTAGTTTACAAAGACCTATTCAACGATACCCTACCTACTCAATATTGTAGGAAAAACAACCCATTAACTAATAACTATGAGTAGTCTGAACTGAACTGTTCGGCAAAAATTCTCGATATCGACATCAACATGAATTAGTCACAGCACTACCGCATTCCTCAACATGGTCATGAACTCATTCGCGTACTGTACTACTACAACGACCTGATGGACCCTGATGTCAGAGTTTTTGAACCTATCTGCCTTCCTCCTTTCAAATTCGAAAGTGACATCCCCACTGAGCGCGCTGACTGTGACCTTCAGGACGCGCCAGCGGCAGAAGAACTTTCGCGCGCAGCCATTCGGCTCATTTTTGCTTGCGCGCGCGATGAGTAGGCTAATATAAAAGTAGGTATCCAAAGCCGGCGCGAAGGAAATTGTACTTTATTATCGCGCGTAAAGATTTATATTTGTTGAATCGCTATGGCGGAGTGCGTCTTCTGTACCTGTACTATTATGTATTCTGTGATTATATGACATCAACCTTTGCGTTCGCGCGGCGCGGCGGGGCGGATACCGGCCGTGTTTGTACCAAAACCTTGCAAATCCGCCGTGCCCTCGCGACGATTCGCTGTGCATCCGTCGCACTTTCGTAGCAAATTCGCTGCGCATCCGTCTCCGCGCCGCATCCACTGCCAAAATGCTTTATGTTAAGAGCCAAACACGACAAGATAGTTCACGATACGAATCAATGAACTACAGTTTGAGAACCATTGCTTTACATAATAACAGACAGGCTTGACGAAATCAGAGTCCATCTCCGTTTATGTAACAGTTGGGCAAGCATGTGGAAAGTAGGTATTGTTTGATTCCGCATTGTGCACCGCTCTGATATTTACTGCTACTTTGATACTTACTCACTTTATGCTATCTCTCTACCGTAGGACTGCTGGAAGAGATTTTTAGAAATAAGTAGTACCTGTTGTGTTGTTTTTCTTAATGTGATTGTCCTGTGTTTTATCTTGTGTACAATAAACAGTTAAATAAATAGATACTTCTAAGTACCTTACCGACTTGTTTTGTTAGAGAAATACAGGGTGAAAATAGTGACCTATAGCGAAAACTAAGAACTGGCGGGTGTTAAGAAACAACTTTCCCCAAAAAACATAGAATATAGCATCACCCTATATCTCTCTCGTGGGTATCGTAAGGATTTGAGAGTTGATGTGTACGAGTAAGTATTACAATAATTATACAGGCGGCGAACTTGTCTTTATGGTGGTTGATACACAATCGTCTGAATGACTCTCAAACTTTTGACCATAGTCGACAGTATTAAGCCGAGGTCAAAAAATCTACGTCGTCGCCTTTCACGAAACACCCTGAGTGGACAAGGGATGGCAGTACTCTAAGCCGCTACCACCTAATAAACTACGTTATACTTACTTCATGCTAAAATGCCGTCTATCATTCCCAGAAAACTTTACTTTTTAATTACCTACTTCATCATCTGATTTGCGATGTGCTTTTATCTCTTATTGGCTGGATTAAAAGCAACCTTTTAAAACTTCACCTCCGCGTCTGGCAGGCTGCAGCACAATATTGGAGTTCTGAATTCAAAAAAGAGACGAGACCAAAAATGTAGGTAGGTAGGTAGGTATATAAAAAAAAATAAGCGGGAAAGGTTTTACGGAGTGAAATCTACGTGGATATATCAACGCGGCTCGGCACTGATGACGAGTAGCTAGTGATGGGGTAGAGTTGTTATCGATTGTTGTATCCTTCGACTGAGTCGGCATTTCATAATTATTTCGACTTCAGTGCAAATATTTTTAAAGCGGGTTCTAGTCATTAAAACAACTTTCACCTTGGGAAGAAAATTATGTATATAAAATATATAAAAAACTACGCTCCTCATTATTCAAATTTTTCATCCTTTATTCCTCAGAGAAAGTTGTTAAATTTTCCGAAAGGACCCACCCTACAACAATTTTCAAGCATAGTGAGGATGGCAACGTTGATAAAGATGAAAATAGCTATATGCGCTTGAATGAAAAATCTGTAAACTTGCACATTTTCTTGGCAATTTGTCTACTTACACTACGTGTACATTTTCTCGTAGACAGACACATTATTTTGTAATGAATATGTAGATACATAAATACGTCCGTGACAGGTTATTTTTAGACTCGTATTCACACGTTGACATTGTCGACACCTGTAGCCAGATTAAATTCTCAATATCGTCACATAACACATTCGAAAACGAAAATAACCGCAGAAACTTATAGTAGGGTGGACGTTCTAGTATTAAACTAGTTTGATACACATAATCATCAAGTCACATCATTCTATTCGGTGTCCCACACGAAAAGAAAGAAGAAAGATCCTATTGAAGTGCGAGGTGTACCTAGGCCTCCTCCAGAGTACTTCGCCTTCCATTCTTGTCATCCAGTCGCTACCAGCCGCATTCTTTTAGTCATCATTCTATTTAACTAGTCAAAGGGCGTCTAACTCTATGATTACCAAAAATTGCGTATGCACTTTTTAAAATAAGTACGTATAATGTTCGAATTCACAAAAGCTATCAATCGATTGACTAATGTTATGGGCATTCCAAATACGATTATTCGAAAAATTACCATAATATTCCGTGCTAGTGCTCGGTCTGCTACTAATACCTCCACCCTAATTTGAAGGTGACTCCGGCCAAATCATTGAATTTTTTGCTTTGGTTTTGGCATACACCTCACCGAGTGGTCGCTGGGGTAATCTGTATAATTGTCACGATGACATTGTAATACAGATTTGTAATAGTATTTGGCATACTAATTATTCCACAAAATTAGATGTTTTAATTCTCAACCAATGTCGATATCTGCTGACTACAAAATAGGCAGATACAGTTAAACGTCCACTGCTATATAAACTCCTCCGTCTATGATCTCTAAGATGATTGGAATACCTACAGTATCATCACCACTTACATCTCTGAGTATTTTTTTAACAATTCTTGATCTTCATTCAACAGTACTTCCGTGGTCTTAGGGTCCGAAATTGGTTTTACCTTAAGATCCAAATGTCCCTTGTTTAGTTCTTAGAGAAGAAGACAATACAGATATTTTGCAATACATCACTTTATACGATTGTTCTTCCGAGAACAATTAGGTAGTTACGCTTTATGTTCACCAGAACTTAATAGTGTCATCGTCATCAAACCTTTACCTCCTCGTATGTCACCCAAACGTGCCATGGTTCGTTAATTAGTCAGTCACATGTCATTACCTGGTACAAAAGTGACTAAGTCTTTGTTCCAACTGGCGAGTACATAAAAAACGTGATTCTTTCAAACTTAAAGTGTGTGTTTTGATTTTTAGGGTCGTTTGAATTTATGATGTGATTCAATTAGCTCATGTAGCAAGAAACACCTGCGTTCAATTCTGAGAGATTAGTTGAACAAATATGAAATCAAAAATATTTCAAGCAATCGTGCAATATCGTGTTACTGTTGTAGGTAATAAATAGCAATAACTGATAGAATCGGCTATATCACAGACAGTCACTGAAATAAATCTGTAAGTTTCTGTATCAAGTCATTTCCTTTTTTCAGGTTTGCACCCGACTCTACCAGTGAAAACCAAGTATAAAAAAGAAGAAGAGGAACATGAAACAATCAAGGTTTATGAATGGACTCACAAGACGAGGATGTAACGCAACACAGCATTCTGATGAGAAGGCAGTTTAAATTTATAGATAACATCCTAGATGCTGTTCCCATCACTAGCGGTTGAGTTCTCCGTTGTTGCTTTTTTCCCATTTACGAGTTTCACGGCGACCGTTGCCTGAAACTTACACGTACCGAGAATATAAATGTTACATAGCTCTGTCCCGTTCACTCCTGCAGATGAAGGCTACACCGATCCCGCTTTTCCCACAAATAAAAATGTATAGCTGCCGCAATGTTGAAATAGAAATTGCAATATCCATTTTTGCTTTTCTCGCGAAACCCGACCTTCTACTTATTGTCCTAGAACGCTTTGTTCTTAGCTTTTGGTTAAGCTTTAAGTTGTTACGGTGTTAGGGTTTGTAAATGTTGTCTTTTTCGAACCAGTTGCATTTAAAATCCTCCGTCCCTGTCCGGTGGCCGTTGTATCTAAAATCATCTGGACCAAGTAAAGCGATTAAAGCAAGAAGTTTATGAAAATGCGGAAACTTATTAATTCCAAATAGGCAGAGAGATAGGCTCAGTCTGGCTCAGTCACAATTTCTGCGAAAATCCTTCTAATATTTCTTCTTAAATTGTTGTTGTTTAAAGCCTATCTTCTTAATTACCTTTTCAGAACCTGTTTCTAGCCTTTGAGGCACCATTTAAGGGATCAATTTGTACCTACTGGTCCTCCATTTTTTTAAAGTATAAAATGACCGGTATTAGTTGATACCTTAGTGAAGTAGGCTGAATGGAAACTGACAACACTTACTTGTTTAATCGGTGATAGTGTGTCACCGTGACCATGCGGTTGACCTAAGGGTTGACCATAGTAGATAGATATTCAGCCGAGGTCAAAAACTCTACGTCGCCCTTTACGAAACACCCTGAGTGGACTAGGGGTGGCGGTATTCTTAGCCACCACACGGCTTCCATTACACAAACATGCTAAAAATAAACAACTGCTATAAAATTACAATCATAATACGTTACCATTTCATTGGCCAGTTATCAACCGTATGAATAGTAAATCACGCGGATGCGTTATACCAAAACACAATACCTACATAATGTGGGATCCGCAATGCTTTCGTAATTAACGTTCGACTGGTTACATACAGGCATACTAACAGGTCATCTGTTGGTATGTAGCACTACCTAGTTAGGGGCTCTCTAAACGGTCAAACAGCGATTGACAAAAAGATTGACGGCAGCATTCGATAACTATATTAATAATCTCGTGCAGGGGTAACGGTAACCCCCTGTTTTCTGTTTTCTAAATAATAAAACATAAAAAAATATTGTTTTTGAGTTGACAACATAATATATCTGAATTTAGCCGATTACCGAGAATTTTATAAAATTCTAACGATGCTGACAGGCAAAATATAGTATAGGCCCTGCCATTTTTGTTAACCAACCTGTTGCCTAGCTACCACCTAGCTTCTGATTAAGAACTTTTTAGTCCATGGTCCCTTTTATTTTTTTATTAAGAATGGGCTTTTACCCGTTTAGGGTAATTCTGCCAGTGTCAGTATAATAGGATTCCAGCGCTGCTGCGCCGGACAGTAGGAGGCTCCAGCAGCAAGATGATAGTGAGATCAACATGACAGGTGTCAGCTGTCATACTAAAAAGTCGTTTATATCGGAAACTATGCGTGCTAGACCAATGCTAGACCATTGGTTTCTTTGGGAAAGTTGTAGGCCTTAACGAGATCTACATGACAGGTGTCAGCTGTCATATTAAAAAGTCGTTTATATCGGAAACTATGCGTGCTAGACTATTTGTTTCTTTGGGAAAGATGTAGGCCTTAACGAGATCTACATGACAGGTGTCAGCTGTCATATAAAAAAGTCATTTATATCAGAAACTATGCATGCTAGACTATTGGTTTCTTTGGGAAAGTTTTAGGCCTTAACAAGATCTACATGACAGGTATCAGATGTCATACTAAAAAGTCGTTTATATCGGAAACTGTGCGTGCTAGACTATTAGTTTCTTTGAGAAAGTTGTAGGACTTAATGAGCTCTATATGACAGGTGTCAGCTGTCATACTAAAAAGTCGTTTATATCGGAAACTATGCGTGCTAGACTATTTGTTTCTTTGGGAAAGTTGTAGGCCTTAACTAGATCTACATGACAGGTGTCAGCTGTCATACTAAAAAGTCGTTTATATCGGAAACTATGCGTGCTAGACCATTGGTTTCTTTGGAAAAGTTGTAGGCCTTAACGAGATCTACATGACAGGTGTCAGCTGTCATATTTAAAAGTTATTTATATCGGAAACTATGCATGCTACACTATTGATTTCTTTGGGAATGTTGTAGGCCTTAACGAAATCTACATGACAGGTGTCAGCTGTCATACTAAAAAGTCGTTTATATCGGAACTTATGCGTGCTAGACTATTGGTTTCTTTGGGAAATTTGTAGGCCTTAACGAGATCTACATGACAGGTGTCAGCTGTCATACTATAAAGTCGTTTATATCGGAAATTATGCATGCTACACTATTGATTTCTTTGGGAAAGTTGTAGGCCTTAACAAAATCTACATGACAGGTGTCAGCTGTGATACTAAAAAGTCGTTTATATCGGAAACTATGCATGCTAGACTATTGGTTTCTTTGGGAAAGTTGTAGGCCTTAGCGAGATCTACATGACAGGTGTCAGCTGTCATACTATAAAGTCGTTTATATCGGAAACTATGCATGCTAGACTATTGGTTTCTTTGGGAAAGTTGTAGGCCTTAACGAAATCTACATGACAGGTGTCAGCTGTCATACTAAAAAGTCGTTTATATCGGAACTTATGCGTGCTAGACTATTGGTTTCTTTGGGAAGTTGTAGGCCTTAACAAGATCCACATGACAGGTGTCAGCTGTCATACTAAAACGTCATTTATATCGAAAACTATTCGTGCTAGACTACTGGTTTCTTTGGAAAAGTTGTAGGCCTTAACGAGATATACATGACAGGTGTCAGCTGTCATACTAAAAAGAATGGGCTGCAAAATTCTCTGTGAATATATCACCTTGAACTGCGCTCGCCAATCCGCCTGCCAAGCGTAGTGAGTATGGCAAATACCCCCCCTAATAGGGGAAGGCCTATGTCTTGAACTGTTGCGGCTGTCATAGTACAGCATGTTTTATTGCATCATATAAAATAAGGGCGATTAACAAACAAAATGGTAAAATTACAAATTAGACGTGGGAGTCCAAGAAGGACATCGAGTTCGAGAAATATAAGCTTCCATGTAGCGGCACCGTATGTGTGCGTGAGTGAGTTTTTGAGCGTTTGTATGAACTTTCTTTACTGCTGAGATCAAAGAAGCGATATATTTACTGTGATCGAGATAGCGTGCTGTCGAGATAGGGTTACGTCGATTTCCCGCTATATACTCCTGCTTTGCCTTCAATAATTTAAAGAATTACGCAAGTACCTACATTTAGCACCTACATTACGAGTTTCATTTTACCCGAGCGAAGCCGGGCTTTCCTCTAGTAAAAGATAATATTATTATGGTGGCGCAAGCCTCAAACTCAAAACTCCTTGAGCAAATCCTGCGCATTGAAATAACGTATGGTAAATATTCAGGATTTTTTGTTTGCATTGAATAAGTTGTTGTTCTTTATTTTTACCCTCGGCATCATCCTCGGCATCATCTCCGTCTTGTATTAAAGTTCCTCCGAGTTATAAATAACCTGTAAAGCGACATTTTAGATACATAAGGTGCGAAAAATATCTAAGGCGAAAAACACACGTAACGTCCATTTTTGCGATAATATGTTTTCCTATCGCATGCGTTTGGAAGAAGATTTTTCACTATATACTCATACGAATACGTACGTACGGTTTATACAACGTGTTACAAAACAACCAATAAATCTCCCGTACAAAGTGAGTTCATTTTGTATGGGAAGTCTAAATTTTTATTTCATATTTCGACCCATGTTCCATGGGGAAAGTTGTTCAGTTTCATGAGTACCTTGACCTCCTTTCAGCTTTATTGGTTGTTTTGTAACACCCAGTATAAAACGGTTTGACAGCCACATCCTAGCTAGCCTTCGCACAACGCTGCTTCTGAAAACGCGTCTGTCGAACCGTTTGATATAAACCGTATTCATTTAGGAATCTGGTCGAAATTCGTATTGTCCCAATGGAATGGACGTAACGTGATGCCTCACATAAGATTTTTCACATTACAAGAAAGCAAGCAAGAAAAATAGAGTTACTAAAATTGCCTACTATGAAACTCAGTCAGCTACCACTGTGACTTACACTGAAAAAAATAGTAATTGATGTCACCACACATCGAGCAAGATTGTCAATCCAATGCGTGTTTCATGGGCACTGTACGAAGCTGTTTTTATTTACTTCCTGGCCACAGACGAGTTTTAGAATATTCGAACTCTACTTTTTGTGCGATGTGCATTTGATTTGGCTCGAACAAAACCAGTGAAGTAATCCTACCTACGATCCACAGTTTTAGAAAGTATTGACAAGTTTTTTTTTTATTGTTTTGGATTGGTCTTTTCTTTTGTGATGTTCCTGTTGTTTGTATGTAGTATAGTCCCTCCATTGAAAATCATAGTGTCATGTTATGTATGACCATAACCGGGAGGCCAAGTTACGCTGGTCGCGTAGTATCTTGGTAAGAATTGCGACCAGCGTAACTTGGCCTCCGCTTAGGCTGGTCATGTCATTTGATGACACTATGATTGCAAATGAACTATACAGGGTGTATCTAAGAAACAACGTAAAGAAAACTTTGCAGGCGTGCTCAGAACATGAAACTGAAAAACTTTTCCCATGGAACATATAGTGGTAAACGAATTTTTTTTAGCTTATCCGCAGTTTAATACGATAACTTTGCCATTTGTGCCTTTCGTAGTTTGGTTATCAAACGGATAACCGTGCTTTAAATAAGGCTTTTTCATCTTTCGGTAGAGTGTCTTTGCCTTACCACAAAAAAGTTAGACCAGCGTTCAACGCGTGTCTAGCGTTTTTTTGTATGAAGTTTTATTTTAAACACGCGTTCGATACTGGTCTAACTTTTTTTGTGGTAAGGCCCTCTATGTCTTAATCGAATCTGTCATACATATGGGAGCCTAGGTTCAAAATAAAACAAATTTTCTTCAACTACCTAGAAGCTGCACTGCACGCAAAGAATGTCGGGAAGAGACTTAACTGACCCGCTACTCAGTGCCCACGACCGGTTTCCTCTAGGTACTGACCTATCCCATAGTCTGAGCATTTGCCTACGTAGATACCATACCTACTATGTACGCTGCTGGTCTCAAGTCACTCCAATAAGTCAATTTTGACGGCTGTCAAAATCATGCTAATGCTTTGACATAAGGTCTATTTTCCTTTTTTGACACCTCTTTTATTATGGCAAAATTGGCCTATTGGTGTGGCCCGAGATTAATGTTGTATTAATTATAGTACTTTTATAAAATAGAGAGTTTGCAGAAGGATCACTCGACCAAATTCAGGATTTTCGCGATTGTCACTTGTCACATAGCCAGGGTTGCTAGATTCAATACGTTAACGAAATTTAGCTCTAAATCTGATATAAGATTGTTTAATGTAAATAATAAATAATGTAAATAAGATATTGATCGTTGTCTCCCTAATTTGTGTATAGGTAAATTGTTATTTTTAGGGTACCGTACCCAAAGGATCGAACAGGACCCTATTACTGAGATTTCGCTGTCTGTCTGTCCGTCTGTCGGCTGTATCTCATACCTGATCATCAACTATGAGAGGCCTACACATCCTGGTTTCTGTAGTACCTGTACTGGTTCATAGGATCAATAAACCCCACATACATTATCCCATCTCGATTACCTATGTAAACCCTATTCGAATTGAGTATGCCAGGAATAGCGGAGTAATCAAATTAGCTGGGATACCACATGCGTAATCCGAAATAGGCATGCAGTAGAGACGATATTAGAGAACTATGCTTCCGTGTGAAGCCAAGTTAATTTAGCATCACTCCATTTCACAAATGGGTGTCTCAAAAGTTCTTGTGCTGCTCTCGTCAACCCGCTTGCTAAATGTGATGAGTGAGTATACCTACTCACTGAAGAATATCCCTGAAGAATTTCCTGTTTCCAACACTTTTTTTTTTTTTTTTTTTTTTTTTTATTTATTTATGATGGGCTTACTCTTGACCCCAATCTCACCCTACAGCAGAGATGGGATCTACGGTGGAGCGAGCTTGCCCAGAAGATGCCTATTCACTCTAGACTTAAAGAGATTCAGGTTATATGCACTCGGAAATACAGACGCAGGCAGGGAATTCCATTCTTTAGCCGTGCGCATAATGAAAGATGATTTGAAGCGCTTAGTGCGTAATGTGGGTATATCAACTAAGAACGGATGGTAGCCGGCCGTGCGTCTGGATGTCCGATAGAAGAAAGGAGACGGTGGTATGAGCTCATGCAGCTCACGCGCACACTCTCCGAAGTACAATCTGTAGAAGACCGATAGGCAAGCAACCTTGCGGCGGTGAGCCAGGCTGTGAAGCTTGGTCGCCACCAGTTTTTTATCGCCTATTAATCTCTTGGCTCTGCGTTCCACCGAATCCAGTGCAGCAAGTTGGTATTTAGCCGAGCCATCCCAAAGGTGACAGCAGTACTCCATGCAAGATCGGACTTGAGCTTTATAAAGAGTTAGAAGCTGTTCAGGCGTGAAGTACCGCTTGACTTTATTCAGGACGCCCAACTTTCTAGCTGCAATTTGAGCCTTGGACTCGATGGTGGTGCCGAAGTTGAGGTCAGAGGACAACTCCATGCCAAGGAGTTGAAGAGTGTTGGTCACTGGAACAGATGTACCCCGAAAAGTAGGAGAAAAGGTGAAAGGACTCCTTTTGCGGAGAAAAGACACGCCTGCGTTTTTGAAGCATTAAAGCTGACGAGATTGTCTTCGCCCCACTGGGAGACGTTACTTAACGTCAGGCTCGTACGCTCAATCATAGCCTTTCTCAATCTTTGGATTTCATCACCACTGGCTCCTGCGCCGGACAGATATTTCTCGGTGACAGTACTGTCATCTGCGTACCCAACAATTCCTGAAGATAGAAGGTCATTGATGTGCAGCAGGAAAAGCGTCGCGGAGAGTACAGACCCCTGAGGAACTCCGGCGTCAATAGCCTTGAGGTCAGAGGAGCAGCCGTCTATGACCACTCGGATCGACCGTTCACTCAGAAAGTCAGCCACCCAGCTACAGAAGCCAGTGGGTATGCCGTACGCTGGAAGCTTGCTCAACAGACTCGCATGCCACACCCTATCGAAGGCCTTTGAAATGTCCAGCGAAACTGCTATTGCTTCGCCGTGGTTTTCAATGGCCTCGCCCCAGCAATGCGTTACGTACACTAGAAGATCTCCCGTGGAACGCCCTCGGCGGAAGCCATATTGACACTAGACTGGGACACTTCTTTAAGTGGGACACCAAGTCGTCCAACGACCCGATGAACTGACTGGATCGAGTGAGCTGCGGTGGCTGATGGATGGCAAAATAAGAGAGAAAACCTTTGCTTCGTATCTGATATAGACAACTATTAGAAGAGTCAGTTGCCGTGTGGTGCCGGCTTAGAATAGCAGAGCATCATCCAATTTCTACCCGTGGGTGTCGTAAAAGGCGATTAAGGGATTGATCCAAGGAATGGGCAGCAGCGTTCCCTGTGAATATCTTCAACACCTTGCACTGCGCTCGCCAATGCGCCTGCCAAGCGTGGTCAGTATGGCAATCCCCCCAATTGGGGGAGGCCCATGTCCAGCAGTGGAGTGTTGTGGCTGTTATAGAAGAGTCACTGAATTGTCACGAGTAGACAATTCAGTGACTAGACAGTCACTGAATTTTTAGCTCTAATACGCACTCTAGTTTCAATTCTTAGGCGTTCTTAGGTATATTTTTATGAAAGTATTTTCCAAACCCAAGTAACTCTTACACAAAACCCAAGAAAATCAATACACGTTTCGAGACATAATCCAAGTAAGTGGCCATCGTCATACAAGACATCCGTTTTAGCCCCCGCCGTGTGGCTATGGCGGCTACTCCACAAACCAAAGAGGTTCACAGATGGATCACTCTCTTGCCATTTTCAGAAACTGATAATCTCAAGTCTGTCTAATATTTAGACAGACTTTTGTTGCAGTTTCAACTTTAGTCAACCTACCTACTCGTACTAGTGCAACATGTTGTGGCTGATGGATGGCAAAATAAGAGACACAAGCTTTGCTTCGTGTATTTATGCTGTTAAGTGATAGAGACAACCATTAACTATCACGATTGTCTGGTCACTAAAAGTATTCGTATACTTCCGGGTGAGCTCTCGCTCCCCACCAAATAGTGAGGTGTAGCTTTCAAGGCACCGGGGCTATACCTACGTACCCAAATACGCACATAGTGTCCAAAAATAATAGTAGACTTTTTATCTAATCTAGGTATCTAATACACACTATAGTTTCAATTCTTAGGTATATTTTCATGTATTTTTCCAAACTAAAGTAACTCTTACACAAAACCCAAGAAAATCAATACACGTTTCGAGACATAATCCAAGTAAGTGGCCATCGTCATACAAGACATCCGTTTCAGCCCCCGCCGAGTGGCTATGGCGGCTACTCCACAAACTAAAGAGGAACACAGATGGTTCACTCTCGCCATTGTTTCTGACAGAGAACTGCTTCTTCTTCTTTGAGTGGGACACCGAGTCTTCCAACGACCCGATGAACTGACTGGATCGAGTAGGCTGCTGTCGCTGATGGATGGCAAAATAAGAGATTCAAAGTTTGCTTCGTGTATTTACGCTGTAAAGTGATAGAGACAACTAGGTATATTATCACTGAAATTATAGCTCTAATAGGTACGCACTTTAGGTAGTTAGAATTCATTAGGTATCACAAAACATAAGTAGGTATATTTTCATGTATTTTCCAAACCCAAGTAACTCTTACACAAAACCCAAGAAAATCAATACACGTTTCGAGACATAACCCAAGTAAGTGGCTATCGTCATACAAATACAAGACATCCGTTTTGGCCCCCGCCGAGTGGCTATGGCGGCTACTCCACAAACTAAAGAGGCTCACAGATGGTTCACTCTTGCCATTGTTTCTGACAGAGAACTGCTTCTTCTTCTTTGAGTGGGACACCGAGTCGTCCAACAACCCGATGAACTGACTGGATCGAGTGGGCTGCTGTCGCTGATGGATGGCAAAATAAGTGATTCAAACTTTGCTTCGTGTATTTACGCTGTAAAGTGATAAGACAACTAGGTATATTATCACTGAAATTATAGCTCTAATAGGTACGCACTTTAGGTAGTTAGAATTCATTAGGTATCACAAAACATAAGTAGGTATATTTTCATGTATTTTCCAAACCCAAGTAACTCTTACACAAAACCCAAGAAAATCAATACACGTTTCGAGACATAACCCAAGTAAGTGGCTATCGTCATACAAGACATCCGTTTTGGCCCCCGCCGAGTGGCTATGGCGGCTACTCCACAAACTAAAGAGGTTCACAGATGGTTCACTCTTGCCATTTTCAGAAACTGATAATCTCAAGTCTGTCTAATATTTAGACAGACTTTTGTTGCAGTTTCAACATTAGTCAACCTACCTACTCGTACTAGTGCAACATGTTGTGGCTGATGGATGGCAAAATAAGAGACACAAGCTTTGCTTCGTGTATTTATGCTGTTAAGTGATAGAGACAACCATTAACTATCACGATTGTCTGGTCACTAAAAGTATTCGTACACTTCCGGGTGAGCCCTCGCTCTCCACCAAATAGTGAGGTGTAGCTTTCAAGGCACCGGGGCTATACCTACGTACCCAAATACGCACATAGTGTCCAAAAATAATAGTATACTTTTTATCTAATCTAGGTATCTAATACACACTATAGTTTCAATTCTTAGGTATATCTTCATATATTTTTCCGAACCCAAGTAACTCTCACACAAAACCCAAGAAAATCAATACACGTTTCGAGACATAATCCAAGTAAGTGGCCATCGTCATACAAGACATCCGTTTTAGCGCCCGCCGAGTGGCTATGGCGGCTACTCCACAAACTAAAGAGGTTCACAGATGGTTCACTCTTTTGCCATTTTCAGAAATTGATAATCACAAGTCTGTCTCATTTGCCGCCGTATGACAGTTGTATAGCGCTCCCCCAACTAACAAGTTTTGGTCGTATAATGGTTGGACAACGTTATCGTTACGTCTTGGAGTCGGATAGTTTTGGTCGTATAGTGGTTACACAAAACCCAAGAAAATCAATACACGTTTCGAGACATAATCCAAGTAAGTGGCCATCGTCATACAAGACATCCGTTTCAGCCCCCGCCGAGTAGCTATGGCGGCTACTCCACAAACTAAAGAGGTTCACAGATGGTTCACTCTCACCACTGTCAGAAACTGATAATTTCAAGTCCGTCTAATATTTAGACAGACTTTTGTTGCAGTTTCAACATTAGTCAACCTACCTACTCGTACGAGTGCAACTATTGAAAAGGAGTATTTCACTTACCCTGCTCCGACACCCGATCTGGCATACCTACATACATCTTTCTGCCCTTATCCCAATTACTTGAGGTCGGCCCAACACGTTTTGTTGAACACAAAATCGTGTTGCAAAGGATCTGGCTTAATTTCATGACCGGCCGCCTACCAGACGTCAACCCTCCTTGGGAATGCTTTTGTGGTGGATTAACCGCCACCATACGGTTGGCCCTGGCTGTTTGGGTCCGTATTATCCCTCGGTCGCCTCTTACGACCCCCACGGGAAGAGAGGGGGTGGTGCTATTCTACTCTGCCGGCACCACACGGCATAGGTACTGAAATTTTTGCTCTAATACGCACTATACTTAGTTTATTATTTTAGATATTTCATGTGTTTTTCCAAACCCAAGTAACTCTTACACAAAACCCAAGAAAATCAATACACGTTTCGAGACATAATCCAAGTAAGTGGCCATCGTCATACAAGACATCGGTTTTAGCCCCCGCCGAGTGGCTATGGCGGCTACTCCACAAACTAAAGAGGTTCACAGATGGTTCACTCTTGCCATTTTCAGATAATGATAATTTCAAGTCTGTCTAGTCAGGCTACACTCTACAATAGCTCGTGCAAGTAAGTAAAAGAGGTATTTGATTTAGCATAGGTAAAAATGTGCATTGCTAAATCTAGAGTATAATGACATGACGCCCTATTGGATAGGGCAAGTAAAATAGCCTTTTATCAAACTGAACTCCAGGGTTGCTGGTATAACCATAATACGCTCATAATTTATTTATCTATCTCTTTACTAATCCAAGTAAGTGGCCATCGTCATACAAGACATCCGTTTTAGCGCCCGCCGAGTGGCTATGGCGACTACTCCACAAACTAAAGAGATTCACAGATGGTTCACTCTTGCCATTTTCAGAAATTGATAATCTCCAGTCTATCTAATGTTGAGACGGCCACTCGCAGCTTTCGCCGCCGTATGGCAGATGTATAGCGCTCCCTTTCTTACTTGAGCTTAATTCGATTTTCCTTAAGATTTGAACAGCTTGTCGCCAGATTTGTAGGAGAACTTTGTTGCGGCCTGAGAAAGTGGAAAAGAAAGGGGAAAAGGAGCTCTATACAATTACCATAAGGCGGCGAATGCAGTGACTGAGGGTCGTGATTTCCAAGCAGCCGTGGCAACAGCTTCTGCCGGATGGTGTTTCGCCACTTGTTCCTGTCTTTGGCAGAGTGAGGAGCGTCGTGTAGCTTGGTGTCTAGGGTTGAGCGGATCTGATCAGATCATCTGGTAGGATTACGTCCTCTTGGCCTTTTGCCGTCAACCTTGCCTGTGACCATCAGTTGTTCAAGGTTATGTCCTTCTTTCCTTGCGATGTGGACGAAAAACTCTAGCACTCTTTGTAGGCAGACAGTCGATAGTCGGGTCTTTATGTTCAGCTCGCGTAGAATGGACACATTTTTGCGGAAGGCTATCCATGGAATCTGGAGCATTCTTCTCCAGCACCACATTTCAAAGGCATCGATTCGGTCGTGGTCAGCTTTCTTTATTGTCCAGGTCTCAGCCCCGTAACAGAAAATGGAGAACACCAAGGTCTTGACTAATTTTATCTTAGTTTTCCTCGAGATGTTTCGGTCCTTCCATATTCCTTGTAATTTGGGCCATGGCATTTTCTGAACGTAGTAACTAGTACTAAATAAGCCATCTGTATCAAGACGCGGCGTACGCAGTCTAAGGCCGTTCATCCCCTTTTACCCCACAGCTTTTTTAATTTGTTTCGCTTTAATCACTTATTTCACGAGGTTTGAATGCCAAATTGTTGCTGGCTTGTTTTTGTATCTTTTTTATGGTAATCTGCAGAAAAGATTCGAGAAAAATCCTTCAGTCTCTTTACTTTAAAGGTGCAATTTATCTGGCTTTTTTTTGGCTGACTTTGGTTTAGACGTGATACTCAACTTGTAGCAGAACTTCATTTCGAAATACGTTAAAGATTATTGTCTTCAAAGTTAGTTTAGTATCACGACTGTAACTGTCTGTCTGATAGTTTAAGTCATTTCCCTCTAAGGCCATTCAGTTCGGTTCTCTGCCAGTTTCTTTACCATTTGATACGACAAAAAATGGCTGGCTGTCATTTCTATATCACACTATAAATAAGTAGGTACAAAATTAATCAATTGCCTGCCTACGCGTATCCCATATTACTTTGGGTCGGCGCAACATGTTTTGTTAGAGCACAAAATCATGAACCAAAAGCATTTGGCAATGTTTTATAACCAGCCACCCTGACGTCAATCCTATTCTATTGTAAGTAGGTGGTATGTATGATCGCCACCATGCGGATGACCATAGTCGACAGAGAGTATTCAGCAGCAGAGGTCAAAAACTCTACGTCGCCTTATACGAAATACCGCTAGCACACAGATACATAAAGCAAAATTAATAAGGTTATATAACTAGGTATAGTAAAAACCTCTCCCTAATATTTAACAATGCAATACCGACAATAATTACCACAAATTAATATCAGCATTATGCACCTACATCTCAAATTAACAAAGCCCATAGTTGACTGCATCAATTTATGGGCAAGCATATCCTAATTACTGTAACAGCATTAGCTGGACGGGTCAGGGGTGGGGGGTGAGGGTAGGTGAAGGGGGGAGGGAGCACGTGGACTGAAACACTGATGCGGTGTGTGCAGTAATGGCCAGTTTATGTGATATAAGGCTAAAAGTTGGTACCACCATCATTAGAACACTACTTATGTTGACGAGTCTTCTAGTATAGGTTTGACAGCTGTCAAAAATGGCCTTTTCGAACTTTACCTACTATAATACAAAATTAGTAGTAGTAGACGTGTGGGTCCGGCTTAGAATATCATCATCTCATATCTTTCCCGTTCCCGTCAGGAGCTAGGTACTAATGAATTCGAAAGATGACGTGTCGCTATTGCAAGTTCTTGGGTTTCATTTATTTACAAGATATCAGATTTTTTCAAATGTCCGAATCAAAGTTATTGATCCACAAAAGAAGTAAAAATGAAAGTGACAATTTGCCAACAAGGCAATTACATTACCTGTAGGTACCTACTTTTAAAATTGAATACCTACCACTGTATTAACGGTAGTATTTAACAGTGTAATTAAATTAAAGCTGCCCGACACGCAGTGAACTAAAATCAACACCAATATGAGAATTAACAGTTCATAAAAATTTTATAACCAGTGGGTCAATTTTGGAAATTAAAGACAGCTAAGAATATGAAGAGCAAGGTAAGTAAATAAATTACCTCTAAAATATAGAACCTAGGAAAATTTTACTGAATTTTGTAATCTTGTCTTGACCGCATGTCTTTCATACAAAACGTAAAAAAAAAACATATTTTGTGGAGTGAATCAGTCCATGAAACAGAAAAACTTTCCCCAAAGAAGATAAATCGAAATTTATGAAAATAAAATGGCTGTCCTGTACAAACTGAGCTTGCCTTGAAAAATGTTGAATGGGGATCCAAATATTTATTTCATATTCCGATTTATGTTGTTGTTCAGTTTCATAGGCGGGTTCACGCAGTAAGAAAATGCACTATATGAAGTAAACGGTAGCTTGAATGTGCTTAAATAACCTAAAAGTCTTTTACCTTTTCTGGATCTTCAGTCCTCACGCACTCCCACCGCACTGCAGAAAAGTAGTAGGTACCTACCTAGGTACCTTACGCGAGAAACACACGGTAAAATCCGTTGTGCCTCCTTTGTTCAAATTTTCTGCCTTATTTTCATACGAATACGGTTCATGTCGAACGGTTTGACAGACGCATCTGTTGACCGTCCGTATTCGTTGAAGGCAGGGTGGAGAATCGAATGAATAACGCACGAACATATTTTTTTCAGTGTTATTGTGACAACACAGACGTAAGTAAACAGACACTAAACTAAAGAAATTAGTGCTGATAGAGCTGTCAACAAATTGGACTTTTCATGACAGCCCATTAAAATTTCATGTGCAAAATCGCTCGTAAACTTGTTAATTGTAATCATCATTGTTAACGTTAGCCTCTTTTCGCTCAAAAGTCGGACTTTCGCCCTCATATCATAACTATTACTTAAGTTGAGGGTCTCACTCAACTTGATCCTTTCACCTAATTTTGTTTAATTGTCTCTTTTATTAATTAATTACTTTCCATCGTTGATACCTCCTTTCTCGTTATGCGCAATACTATTTTTTTTTTATTTCTGCTCAATACAGAAGGTACGATATGAAGGTGTTTCTGCTTACAATAAAGAAAGTATAACTCGATTTTTATAACTGTGCGCATGGAGTTGTCAAATATCCTATAAGATTTGACAGTTTAACTGTCACAGCCCATATATAATTTGACAGCTCCTTGCGCACAGTTATAAAAATCGAGTTATAAATGCTGAATTATGCGGTTTGTACCCTACACATAGTTTTGTCTGTGTGGTAAAATAAATGGTTTAAATGGTTTTAAATGAAGATTTCTATTCATTCCCACACGAAATCTTGCCTTTTAGTAACTTTTGCGGAAAAAGTTTGGTGCCATACCTTTTCAATAATAGACAACTCCGCAGGTCGTGACTACAAGAATAACCAACTTTCCTAAATAAAGGCGTCCCCTATACGTTTTTCAAAACCATCCATGTTTAGCAGTTAACCCTCGCAAAACAGTGTGTCTTTGTTGTAATTAAGTGTGGAGAAGGCGTCACAAGGCGGGGAGAGGCTGTGCTGGATCTCATTTCCATGTAAATGAGCTAGGACCTGTTACGCTGGCGATGTAAGAAGGCAGACCAGGCTGGGGGAGGCTGGTCTGCAGCCGGTTTCTGAAATCGGCCGGGTTGCGTCTGATCGATAGTAAGTATTTCGCGATAATAGCACCGACATGCAACTTGCAGCTACTGATTTGATATTAGTGGGGAAATTCCCTTCGTATAATACAAGTACCTAAGTTTATCTGATTTCATTCGAAACGCACTTGAAAATGTTCTAAGAGTATAAAACCAACTAGTAAAAACCGTGGCATACGTGGCATAGAACAGAAAATTAAAATCAAATTCTATTATTTTTCAATATCACCAGTAGTGTAGGTCATCATCTTCCTGCCCTTATCCCAGTTAGGTACTTGGGGTCGGCGCAACACGCTTCGTTGAACACAAAATAGTGATGCAAAAGGATTTGGCTGAATTTTACAACCGGCTACCTACCAGACGTCAACCCTCCTTGGGAATGCTTTTGTGGTGGATTAACCGCCACCATACGGTTGGCCCTGGCTGTTTGGGTCGGGTTTATCCCTCGGTAGCCTCTTACGACCCCCACGGGAAGAGAGGGGTTAATGCTATTCTACTCTGCCGGCACCACACCGCAGATCACCAGCACAAAATAGAGAATTTATTACTAGCCAATACTTACTTTGTGTCACCAGTACTGTAGGTAATAAAACTAAAAACACAGAATAAAAATTATCACAAATTGTCTTTATTGACATAAAAAACTGTTCCTAATAGTTTCCAGGACAGTTACCTACTCTATCATCAACTTAAATAAAACAGTAACAAATCGTCCATGTAAGGAATGTGTTAAATAATTATGAATGTGGAATTCCATTAGATGGAGGACGAAGACCTTGGATCACATCCACAAGTCCCAAAACACCAATTTTGAATTGTCTCTTCTCTTTAGGAGTAAAATTTTTCACATCCGGTAGCATACTTCGAAAAAACAGCATCATATCGTCATTCTCATGATCATCAACAGGAGGTTTTGGTTTATCGTGTATGGGATTCTCGGGTCTTGGCCTTTTTGAACCACTTGCTCTGAATTCGTTATTTTCCAGGTATTCCTTAAGGATGCTCTGCTGATCATCATTATTAGTATTATTTTCTACATCATCGTCATCGGCAGCAATGTCTATAACTTCAGGTTTAAGATCAAGTTCTTCAAACTCTAGGCTTTCATGTATGGGTGCAACTGAAGTATCATTGTCAGAAGATCTCTTTTTCGAAGAACTCGAAGAACTGTAAAAATATTTATTGTTATGGACTTTTGAAAATGTGGACTAATTTATGCGTACAAGTGGTACAACTATTGTAATCAAAGGATTTGGACACTGTTTTATATAGGTAGTTGGTTTTCCCGTTTTCCCGTATAGATCATTATGATATGGAAAAGCATGAATATATTATTTTAAACAATACCTTTTTGGGGTTGCCGGGGTCGGATTTGTCAGAAACGGCTCTAGAAATTTGATAGAGTCGTATAAATAATAGTGACTCGGTCCACAGTTATCTATATTGTTGTATCTTTTAAACATCCAATTGCTAGACATCCTTATTCCTCTCCACTTTACTTTTAGTTCATGAGCTGAAAGAATGAAAAAAAAATTAAGAAAAATAAGTTAATATAAAACAAAAACACAATCTTCACATTTTGTGTCATTCAATAGGTACATACATACCTACCTAGTAGGTACATAGGTAAGTAAAATGAAACGCATTTTGCGTTCTCTGTCTGGGGCACTGCTAGGTTTCATCATATCATCAATTATCATCATGTCGGTTACCTTGGTTCGCCTACGGATCTCCTCGTTTCTGATTCGATCACGCAGGGAAACACCGAGCATAGCACTCTCCAAGGCTCGCTGAGTGACTCCTAGTCTATTTAGGAGGCCGACAGTTAGAGACCACGTCTCGGCACCGTAGGTTATCATCATCACTGGCATGACACACTGTTCAAATACTTTCGTCTTGAGACACTGAGGAATTTTGGACGTGAAGACGCTGCGTAACTTTCCGAATTCTGCCCGACTGAGCTGGATTCGCCGAGAGACCTCTTTCTCAAAGTTAGATCTTCCTAGTTGGACTGTTTGTCCTAGATAGACGTTTTTATCCACCACTTCGAGTATCGAGTTACCTACTGATATTGGGGTGTACCTACTAAGGGTAGGAATGTTATACCTGTGCAATGTTCATTGAGTTCTTCTTTAACGCATTCAGCAATTTTCTCCCAATTCTTGCTCTGCGTTTTAGCATTTTTGTAAGCCTCCAACGTCTCGTTGTAAACTTCTGGAAACCTTTCCACTATTTTGACGAACTTTATATACGTTTCCGGATCATCCTTCATTTTGGTTTGTATTTAAATACTGAAATATAACAAAATATAAAATATAGGTAGGTATTGCTTTAAATCAACAGAATCATTTACATGTTAATAAAAATTTCAACTCACAATAAGACTTTTTAGACATTTAGTTCAATCAAATATACCTATCTATTGTAGGTATTATTTTGTGTCCTGTGATAATTAGGTGATCTACTAAAATAATAGTCTACGTCTAATTGTGTGATTGTTTATGCAGAAACGCACGAAGGAAAACTATTGGGAAACACAAATATACCTAATTATTGATTTAGCATGTATCTACTAGGCAAATATTTAAAAAAATCTACACGCTAGTTTTAGAGAAACTTGCATTTAACTAAAAAAAAAAACGAAAAAAGTGCACCCTGTTTGTCCTAGATATCTACACACCACTAAATGCTACTTCGACGAATTTAATTCACGCGCCAAAAGAAGGTGCTGTGATTGGTTGGTTGTTAGTGTGCGTTCCGGGTAAATGAATCCTGTCTTCGTGGCGGAACGTCAGTCGGGTCAGTCAAAGGTGTTCACGTAATTAATTAAAAAGTTCGTTTGAAAATGAAAAATAAGCAGGTACAATACTTTTAACCACTTACCACGTAGATTTAACTGAATAATTCACCATAAAAAACTCCAACAAGATGGCTGACCTTCAAATACACAACAAAATTCACAACGTGCGGCGTCGGCTCCCCATTCTACAATGTATTATCTGTGTCCTACTCGCACGTTCAGTGCCATAAGTGCGAGCGAGACTGCGCAAAGGCCTGCGAGTGCGAACGAGATAGCATGCGCAGCCGGCTGAGCGAGCCATATCGCGCGACGTTGCCAGATCGTTCGTGCATTGTAGTCTCATGAATCGTAGTACGGGAGTTGCAGACGGGCGGGTAAATAAGTTTAGGTACCTACGTAGTTTTGAATTGATTTAGTAAAGCAAAGTTTCCAATTAAATACCTACTCGGCGGTAAGTTATACCTTTGGTAGGTAGGTACTCTACCTAAATGAAGCCAGCAGCAGCAGCAAGAGCATATTATTATAATGTATCATTAACGATCTAATTTAACGATTAAAAGTAGCTAACTGTCAGTCACAATATCCTAAGTTCCGAGTGTCTAAACTGATTCAAATAAAGCTGCCAGAATCAAATTAGGGAAACTGCGCGCGGGGCTTAATGCTATGATATGATATGAATGACATAAGGTCTATTTTTCTTTGTTGACATTTCTTCTATAGTACGATTTTTATTCAGATAGACTCAATTGACGTTTGGTGGGTTGCCACGTTTTTGTATTTCAAAATAATAAAAAAATAGTGTTATACCCAAATGATCAAGTTATGTGTTTCAAAGATTGTGATTAAATCTTTATGAAAATAAATTTAGTTTATTTCAATTTTCAATATTGAGCCTATACCTAAGACAAACATACTACTAGGTGTGTAACAAACAAACTTCACATTTATTTCCTGTCTGACGAAATGCTTATTTGAAAGCTAATGAGAACATGACTAGTAACAGACTGATATCATTAATGTGAGTGAATTTATTCAACATTACATTTTAAATTTCAATATTATTCATTTTTGCTTTCTATAAACTAAACGAAAACTTTGCGTATAAAGTCAAGCGGTACTTCACGCCTGAACAGCTTCTAACTCTTTATAAAGCTCAAGTCCGATCTTGCATGGAGTACTGCTGTCACCTTTGGGATGGCTCGGCTAAATACCAACTTGCTGCACTGGATTCGGTGGAACGCAGAGCCAAGAGATTAATAGGCGATAAAAAACTGGTGGCGACCAAGCTTCACAGCCTGGCTCACCGCCGCAAGGTTGCTTGCCTATCGGTCTTCTACAGATTGTACTTCGGAGAGTGTGCGCGTGAGCTGCATGAGCTCATACCACCGTCTCCTTTCTTCCATCGGACATCCAGACGCACGGCCGGCTACCATCCGTTCTTGGTTGATATGCCCACATTACGCACTAAGCGCTTCAAATCATCTTTCATTATGCGCACGGCTAAAGAATGGAATTCCCTGCCTGCGTCTGTATTTCCGAGTGCATATAACCTGAATCTCTTTAAGTCTAGAGTGAATAAGCATCTTCTGGGCAAGCTCGCTCCACCGTAGATCCCATCTCTGCTCTAGGGTAAGATTGGGGTCAAGAGTAAGCCCATCATAGATAAAAAAAAAAAAAAAAAAAAACGTAAAGTATACGCGTGACGTATACTCTTTTACGTAACGTAAAGTATTTATTGAGCATATTTTTATTTACTAAAACAAATACATCGAGGAATCATGTGACAACAGTTCAATGAATAAAATGAATGAGTCAAAAACCACAACACTAGCCTGACGCTTGCAACATTTTAAAAACAAAAAGCCAATCTTAGCTGTCAGTTTAGTCTATCTGTATAAAAATCCTACTATAGTATGGATTTATGAAATCCATACTGTACTTTGATAAACATTGCAATATGTTTGGCCAATCACACCACACCCTTACCGGATGATAGGTATTGCGGTTTGTAATAGTCGCATTACAAATGAAAACCTATGACAGCCGCATGAATGATGAAATTGATGAATAAGGCGACGTGTGTCTGCGGTTTCATCCTACCTATTTCCTTTCGTATGGCAATGACAACCGTATCCAAAGAAACTGTGTGGTTAGGCGTAAGATCCGTCAATGTTGCAGTTGCAGTGCAGTCGGGCTGTCTGTCTCTTAGGAACATTGTGAACCCGTGGGAAAAAGATTTTTAAACTCTACAGTTTGATGACAAACTAGGCAATAATTTTCGGCAAGTTTTAATTCGGTATAGGTATAAAATTTTAGCCTCAAAATAACTTATTTCACAGTGCATAAAATCAACCTGTCAACACATTTAATAGGTAGTGCTCATGTACCTACCTATTATAATTTCAATTTTCATTGTTATGTTTTACCTAGTACCTACCTACCTACCAACAGAGGTGACAAAAATAACTGCATTTCGGAAAGTAGGTAGTGGTGTAATTTTTTATTGGTTAAATATAATTTTACTTTAGCTTTAAAGTAGGTAGGTACCTACCTACCTAACCAATCAAAAATGTTACCACAACTTTAGGGTATGATTTAGGAAGAATTTAGGCATCTACTTACCTACCTAATCTTCAGCAAATCTACTTACATATATCAGGCCTTGCGGGGTAGGTAGAGCTGAAACCTGTCGCCTAAAATTGCCTTTTTTTTCGTATTTCGACCTAGCTATGTTCCTAGGGGAAAGTTGTTCCTTATCACCAGCCGGTTCTGAGTTCTCGCTATCGGTCATTGCATTGGTAAACTAATCTATGAGATTGCGCTAGCCAATACTTAGGTACTTTGTGTCTATGAGAAAGCCTTGTATACTTGTGTCGCTATAGTACGATCATTCTAATAGGCAATGTTTGACAGCTGTCAAAATCATTTAATGTTATGACATAAGGTCTATTTTTCTTTGATGACATGTTCCTAGTTTGGCTTTGACAGCTGTCAAATATGGCCTATTCAAATGACCATAGGGTCATTGTGCCCGTTCGCGACCATGCGTCAGTTCGCGACCATTTTCAGGTCTGATCTCAGTAATATTGCAATAATAAGAGTTATATTACACTCCTTGTAAAAAAGTGTGGCTTAAACAAGACAAGGATAACTGTAGAATCTACGCCTATTCAAATCTGTTCATTAAACCTCACCAATGTACCGCAAATAAATCATCCATTTTGCCAGTCGCTCTGCCCTCGAAAACACACCGAAAACCTATCCAAAAAATAGCGACCACGTGCCACTTCAAAAGTGAATTTTTCAGGTATTCGTCTAGTTTTTACAACTATAACGGTTTTATGGTGTTGATACTTTAGTAAAGTATCTAATTTAACGATAATTTCGTGTTATTTTTAAGTAAATTTATGATTTATTAGATGGTCGCGAATGGGCATGCAATTTTTAGAAAAATGCTGGATAGCGACCGGCCGGTCGCTATCTAACACGATGCTTGAAAAAAAGTTATTTTTTTTCCAGGTTACCTTTTAACAAAGTTTTGATTCTTAAAACATTAATCAATTCTTATAGACGTTTTTTATAGCGTAGTTAGTTTGCGACCGTCAAATTATGATTATTTGACCGATTTTGGAACAGTTATTTAGTTGAGTGGTCGCTAACTAGTACATGCTAAAAAACCATGTTTAGTTAGCGACCGCCTCAAAAATGTATGAAAAATAGACGGTCGCAATCAGACTCTAATTTTTTTTTACGTTACTTAGCGACCACCACTTTTGCTCTTGCACTGTTTTGTTGGTCCTTTGATAGGTTTTTGTTACAAATGTCTTTAACTAGCCTATTATACCGCTACTCTTAGGCTCTTTGTCTTGAAACGCGCCATAACTCTGGAATCTCTATCTAACAAATAAAGCAGTGCGGGACGCCGCCGCGCCCCGCCAACAGCATCTTATGGACCCTGTTGGCTTTTAATATGGTTTCCGCGTTCTGAAGTAGAGGACCTGTTTCAACTTCGTATTCGTTTCTGTTGGATCGTGCACAATGGACATATGTAAAGGGCACCAGCCGTACCCACTTGCCTTCCTCGAGCTGTGCCAGAAGTTCAGGCAGAGTTTCTTTGGGCTGTCCTGGTCTATACACGCCACCCCTAAATCTTCACCCTTCAATCAGAGCTATTTCGTAACGTCATAAATGCCTGGGGTGAGGTTCCAGTACGTGCGGGTCGGCTGCGTGGAGAAGATGCACGTCCTAGGCTCGGGGCCTGGGTGACTTCTGTGCACTTTGAGATGAGCATTCAAATTCCTCATTGTCCAGAGAATTCAGCCCAGTATTTGTTGTGCAGCAAAGTGTTGGCAGAGAGACTCCTTATAGCGTATAATTATAATTCGTTGGACTCTCTCAGGAGTTGGGTCTTGTAAAGCAGTTCGCCACAATAGGGCAGCAAGTTCTCGCTGCTTTTTTACTAACTTTGAGGCTTTGGAGACAACGAAGAAGCAGGAAGTTCTCACTTTTTACTGACCTCCACACAGTCCTTGCCTTAAGGGAGAAGGGTGCTGCCATGTAAAAGCAATGTTTTTGGATACAGCGGTATTTTATTTCACTCTGGCTACCGCCGCGAACCCACCTGATTACAACGATCACATTTACATTGCACCAGAACTTCCATGCCTTACTTAAAGCCCAGCACCATCACTTCTGCGCTATACACCCATGCCTCCACGCTAGCGTAAAACTGGGCCTATAATTCTTCAGGGTAGCTTGCGTTGGCAGATTCTCTAGCTGTGTCATACATAATTGCTGGCAGTGGTTGAATCAGGCTGTGCTGCTCTCACATCCTTCAAATTTCATGTTGGGTTGAGCAGTTGCATGACGTCATAGATACCCGTTTAAAAAAGGTAGGTGAAAAAGATCTGCGTTTGGTGCACCCACACCAGTTTACCTGGCGCAAGTAGCCTGGGTAGTCATAGTCAGCTAGGCCTGCTATGAAGGCAATACAGTGGCCAATATAAAAACCCAAGGTTTCTAGAAAAATGGAAGAAGGCTAGAGGCTTGATGAGCTCCTGCGACGTGACTGACGAAGATATCTCCAACACAGCGAAGTGAACGTGACGACTTCTTTGTCGTATTCTTCATGACTGAAGGTCGTGTCCTTTATGAAAGTCCTTCGCGTCTTTGATGACTTGTTTCCATATATCTCGTTGTTCGGCTTTCCTTAGGGCAGTTGTTACAGCTCTCTGTAACAACTGGTCTCTGGCCAGTGAGTGCTTTCACCTAGTCTCACCAACGGCTAGGTGATCGGCCGCGGGGTTTTCTTCCTTCTACTTTGCCCACCACAATCAACTTGTCGAGGCTATCTGGTTGACGACGAGCAATGTGTCCGAAATACCCCAGGATTCTTTGGTAGCATATTGTTGAGAGTCTAGTCTTTATGCGAAGCTGATTCAGTATAGACTTATCCGTTCTCTTGGCATTCCATGATATGCGAAGCATCCTTCTCCAACACCACATCTCAAATGCGTCTATTTTCTTCCTGTCTATGGCCCTGATCGTCCAGGACTCCGAAGCATACAGAAATATAGAGAAAACCAGTGTCCGGACAAGTCTCATCTTAGTGCTATTGGAGACCTTCCGATTTTGCCAGATGCGAGTCAACTTGCTCATGGCATTTTTGGCTATCTGCGTTCTTCTCTTGATTTCTCGCTCACTTCCTCCTTGATCGGATATCAACGCTCCGAGATATACAAATTCACTGACAAATTCTACGTCCGAGAGTTCTCCAGTCCTTGAGAGTTGACCAGTTCTGTCGACAAGCATTACTTTCGTTTTCGACTGAATACAGGAGACCAGAAAGGACTCACCATAAGATGAAGAAAATAATTGCCAAGGATAGAGAGACGTTCTTATGTACTTCTGCAGTGTGTTGTTGGCCGACAAGAGTCTTTGTGCAATATTTATGGGCCGCTCTTGGTACATCGTGGGTCGTACTGTGTAAGTGAATCAGGAAGTTCCAAGACCAATACTTTGTAGCACCGTGAAGTAGCGACACCCGGAATTCCTACTAGCTTTTGCTAGGGACTCGAAGACCGTCGGTCTATGTGCTCTAGCGTCCGCGCATATCTAAAGGCCTGTCTCCTGAGCTCCCTTTGATGTTTGTCCACTAAAGCCCACCTCAACCGAGGGTGGAATTTCATGCCCAGTTGCTGCGTAAGACAGATCCTGCTGGTCGAGTTTGCGGATGGAGCTGAACACCCCTAACATTGCGCGCTGGCGTGATTGGTACAGGCAAAGGTAGTGTTTATGAGCACCAAGGTATGAGGCATGGACAGTTCTGGTGCGGTGTGACCTTGAGAGCTAGAACCGGGCTGAGGCCTTGGCGGTTGCATCAATGAAGTAGAAATAGTTGATCCTCCTCAGTATCAGAAAATACGCATTAACCTAGCTAGGATCGATACAGTACAAATGCGCGCTGAAGACCAGCGAGGTCTTGATGCCTCTTCGGTTCACGCTGAGGCTTCGGAGACAACAAAACGTAATAAACAGCGTCGGCAAGGGTTGTGAGGCAGCAAAGTCAGCAGTAGTCATTGCTGTGACACCTGTTTGGCACTATGAAATATTGTTAATTTTTTAATCATGTCTAGCTAGGTACTAGGTCACAACCTTAGGTGTAGATTTAAAAAGGATTGTTCAATATGTATGAGAAATGTGCAAAAGTAATTTCTTTTTATTAAATAATAGTTAATATGCCCATAATAACGATAGTAAAACGGGCGGTCGCTATCTGACGCACATGTGGTCGCTATCTGAAAAAAGCGGTCGCTATCTGACTCTTTGGGTACTTTTCGATTCAAAATTATTTTTAAAATAAACTGTTACAGTATTTCGCTAATACTTCTCGAAAAGAATATCTTGATTATATCTGCTATGCTCACAAAAAAAATCAACCTTCAAATATGAAACCTTCATATTAATATCATGGTGCAAAGTTGGGAAGTCGACTAATCGGTCGCCAACGGGCGCAATGACCCTACAATTCGAATGAACATTCAGTTAGCGAGTAGCTAGGTAGGTACCAGCTAAAACAAAACATCCAAAACCCAATTCCTGTCCATGTGTCCAATGACTTGGCGTTTAGCATCGGCACAAAGTAAGTATTGACTTGCGCCAATCCAGAGAGCCGGCTTCAAGGAAACGTCGCTATAGCTACCTACTCAGTAGGTACCTACTAACACAGACATTGGTTCGAACCGGCTAGTAGCGAGTGTCAAGTCAACAGCGTTCGGTACGCCAATCTACGACTCGCAGGTGCCAATATTTATGTACCTACAGTAGGTATGTTATAGTGTACGCTTGATATAATGTAAGTAATGTAGGTACGTTATGTTTGACCCAGGTACTACGGCATATTAAAAATTCAGAAAAATAAAGTAGCAACCCTAGAGTGTAGGCATAAATGATCGGAAGAAGGGGCGAGCTGTCCTTCTGTAAATTCTCTACTTTGCATCGGGCCGCGCGTGCACCAAAGCGCGTGCGCGACATCTGCGCAGTCGCACGTGGCGCGCGCACCTTTTGTCTACCCGCCACCTTTTTACCAATAAACCTATTTTCGAACTGGCTGGCTGGCTAGTTCTAAATTTAAACGCATCGAGTGGTTTTGTTTTATAGGACTTCGGCTTTTATTGCTAAAGATTGCGCGTCCTTTCTGCGTCAAGTGATAATAAGGGGCAAACGTATTGTGCTTGTTAAAACATCTCACTACATATTGTGTCACAAGAGTGAAACTGAACATATAGTACCTACCCAAGAGGGTACCCAGAGGGTAGGTACAAAGGTAGGTATCTACTAAATACATATTCAGTCGCGGAATTTGTGAATCTAATACCAAAAATTAAGAAGCGAAAATATGTTCATGGCCCACACCACATAAAATTTGGACCTCAGATACAAAATTGCCGATCAGCTGATTACAGGTAGTATAGTAGGTAGGTACAATGTACCTACATCTGAATTTATACATGCGGATTGGTGAGCGCAGTGCAAGAAGATTCATTCGCAATGAACGCTGCTGCCAATTTCCTGGATCAATATTCCTTAGTCGGTTTTTACAAAACCCACAGGCAGAATTTGGGTGATGCTAAAAATAAGACCCAATATTACTTGTGAGCATTTAACTACGACCTTGAACTTCGTTTGACGGCTAATGTGACAATTCGAACGCAACTGCACATAGCGAAATGATTACACTAATAAATTGACTTGGCTTCCACTCGACCGTGCGCGTTTCCATTGTATAATTCATTGAACGGTCAAGCGGTGTCAGTTTATTTAGACTGAATCAAACAATTTGGTTCCATGAACTTAATTTAGTTTAAAGATCAACAATAGAGACAGAATTCCACTGCTGGAAAGGTGCCTTTACCTTATTGAGGAATATTGGTTATTTTGTTGGTAAGCACAGTTGCATTCAGAGAGAACCTTGGAGGGAACGCTGCTGGATCATTCCTGGGATTCATGATTTACGTGATTTTACGTCTTCCAAGGATAGAAATTATGTGATATCAAGCACTATCTACATACCTGGGTAGCAAATACAAAATTTCCTCGAAGATTGTTTAGGGATTGGAGTATTGGACCAAGATTGGACCCAATCAAGACAAAACATTTAGATAGGTAGGTAGACACATCAAAAACTGCTTGGTGTGATGACCTTCTTCTACAAATTTAGGAATGACACTCTTGCCGGTGAAGTAATTTCCAATCTTCTCTCTTTTCCGCCAGTGACTTGACCTCCTGGCCAATCATTTCCTCTTTTGTTCTCTATAGTCTTCGGTGTTTGTTTTTCAGATCTCTCTCTCTTCGTGTGGGACACTGAGTCGTTCAGACCCGATGAACCCTTTTTCAGATGTGTTGTGATGACACACAGGTGTGAATATCTCGTTCGTATCCCAATGGGCACACACCACAGGACGCATATGCCAGAAAACAAAACGGCTCACGATTGGTCGGCAGGTGATTATAATAAGGGACAGGTGCTCTAAGCTAAATTATAAGTTTATAAGCTAACCTGCATTCGCCTGCATAATTGTTTTGCCTATATTTTATACTGGTTATTTCTATTTTGCTCTAGAACACGGTTAGTAGAGCAAAGCCGCTGTATTCTAAGTATCAACCTAGTTTGTTAGCAGCTAAGAATGTAGTAAGGGCGATCTATGGAGAAAGTTCTTCAATTACAAATATTTTCACATCTTAGTGTGAACCTGATTATGTAAGACCTAGGTAGTTCATTGGCGGTAATTACGATTATTTTGAATATAATATCAACGATTTTACTAAGTTGTCGTAATTTAAAATTCTGTGACGTAATAGGTACGCGTATCGCTTACGAAACCTTGTACAACGATGTACAAGAAAACCTGCAAAGCGCATTGATATAAAATCCAGTTCCGAGAAAAATTGTCTCTTTCGAAACTCTACAATTACCCAAAGACAAAATGCCCCATTTCATCCACATCAATCAAGCATCACCTGGATAAAAGTAGGTACCTATAATCAGATCAATAAAATTACAATCGTACAGAATGCAGACATGTGTTCAACACCTTTCATAACCGGTCGATCGAAGGACATCCGCTTTTTGACGGGTAAAAAATTTGAGGCAAGAATGGTTAAAAACGCAAAAACCCGACCGTACATCTTGCCGTAAATGAAGATAAAAAAATAAAGTAACTGCAAACTTGACTATTGCAAGCTGTAAAATAATTGACAAAAAATATTTTTATGAAGTAGACTATTCTATGAAAATGATCAATTTTCTGCACGAAACCTATAGGTCTAAATGAAAAAGTCTTTGAAGTTCCCATTCAAAATGTGCTGACTGGTAGGGTCAATTATTATAAGAGGGTCAAATATTTCTTTAACCTACGTTCCTGGGGAAGTTCTTCAGTTTCATAGAGTGCTATAATAGCTCTTAAAATATATGCAGTTAATTTTTCTCTGTTTTAAGCTGCTCGGAAAAATTAAATTTGGTACACCTCAGGTCCAGATTCATTAAATCATGACTTTAGTTCTAATCATCATCTTCCTGCCCTTATCCCAATTGCTTTAGTTCTAATGTTTCTTTATTAATTTGACTAGCTGGTGCCCGCGAACTTCGTTTCGCCAACAGAAGCGGCACATCATGCTAAACAACTTTTTCAATACAGACATTTTCGTATCTCTTAAAGTTTTTCCGAGCTAGTGTTCCGTCAGGTAGGTAGACAGACATACCCTCCAGTGCTTTTCAAGGTTCTCACTAATCATAAAATATAATCAGGACGTTTATCTTCGATTATATCAAACATCAAAAAACATCGCTAATGTTTGATTGTTTGATAAACCACACAGACAGATTTACTTCTTCTTCTTCCTTGCAGCTTCCAATTTTTGTGGTGTTAGCTCTCCTTATTTTTCTGTGTCATAACGTTCTTTCTGGGATTTTCGGGTCAGGTAGGTCTTCTTTTTTCGTGAGCCTGTTCATACACACTAACAGATTACATTTTCAAAAATAGGTAGTGTGATATTGATATTGCTTGTTAGGGTGTCGAACCCAAAGTGTACCCTATTACACCCTGAAACTTCGCTTCGCTGTCTGTCTGTAACATCTCCATGATAGCATGATAGTAAGACAGTTAACATTTTAAATTTAAATAACAGATGTTGTATTTCTGTTGCCGTTGTGACTCCCATACAACAAACATGATTTTTACACAATTTTTACACATGATGGTATCGGTCACGTGTATTTTTCTGTTCCCTTCATACTTTTTCTCATCTGAAAGGTACGATTAGAGCACGCAGATGATGATGGTAAAGACGATGACGATGATGTTGAAATAACCTAGAGGAACCCCGGAATACCGCCGATTTGTGTATTACTTTTCTATGAAGGGAAAAGCCCACCTCTATCCCTCCCGTTTCGAAGACTGAGCGTCTGAGTGACATCTTGATGATATTGTTGGCTACACTACTAAGACCGATGTTTCTTTATTGTTTTTTTGTAAAGGAGTAGGTAAGCCATTTGCCGTGTGATGCCGGCTTTGAATAGCATCACCCCAATTCTACCCGTGGGTGTCGTAAAAAGCGACTAAGCGATAATCATCCAGGGAATGGGCAGCAGCGTTCCCTGTCAATGCAGCATCTTGCACTGCGCTCGCCAATCCGCCTGCCAAGCGTGAGGTGAGTATGGCAATACCCCCCGATAGGGGTGGCTTTAGAGTATATATTACCATGCTATAGAGTGCGTATTAGGCCCCGAGGCGTACTGTCAAAGCGTAAGAAGTTGCTCTCTAGATACAGACGTCAAATGTATGAGAACTAAGTATGAGAAGTTATAGAGGTTCAATAGTGCTGTCACTGGCGTTTTGCTACTGACAGACAGAGAGGTTGCGCCCCAGACTACTGCGGACAGGACAGTTCTAACTTTTTAGGCGCACTCTATAGCTTGCTTATATAGGGTGTCCTGGTTATAGTGGTCCAAAGAAAAAATCTAGCCTATAGTCCGACATTTTCGTGCGCGACCCTCCTGCGGGGTACAGACGGTAGGAGGGCGAGGAAGCACGTCATTTTAATATGACGTGCGGAGCGGATGCGCGCGTGTCCCTTCCCCGCTACACCTCCCGCCATCCGCTGGCTGACATCTCCCCCCCCCAACGTCTGACACCCCTAGGGAAGGTCGCGCACGAACTTGTCGGACTACTAAGCTACCATAATAGCAATATGAATCTAGAAATTTTCATCCAATATGAATGTAAAAAAAAACAACTGCATATACAACGTGTTACAAAACAACCAATAAAATATCTCCCATAAAAAGTGAGTTTCATTTTGTATGGGATGTACCTACAATTTTTTTTTTTCACATTTCGACCCATGTTCCATGGGGAAAGTTGTTCAGTTTCATGAGTACCTTGACCTCCTTTCAGCTTTATTGGTTGTTTTGTAACACTTAGTATTGTAAGAAGTGAACCAGTTCAAGAAACTAAACCACTTTCCCTAAAGAACATACCTAGTTCAAAATATAAGGTGTAAACAAATTAACTACAAATAATATAAGGGATGAACCAGTCCATGAAACCGAACAACTTTCCCTAAGAAACATAGGTCGAAATATGAAAAATATATTTTGGACTTCCCATACAAAGTTAGCCGGCTGGGTCAGTTAATATGAGAGAGCCAGAACTTTTTTTCATTTTTCAACCTATGTTTTTTAGGAAAAGTTGTTCAATTTCATGAACTGGTTTACCCTTTAAAATATTTGTTTTCTCTTTACATACCTACTTTAGAAAAAAACATTGGACCCCCTAAAGGTACAAAATGTTCTCGCCGATAGCCGACCGAGTACCTAATTTGGAGGGTCGATAATTTTTTTTTATTTTTCGACCCATGTTCCTTGGGGAAAGTTGTTCAGTTTCATGGACTACTGGTTCACCCCTTGAAATAATTTCAGTTGTTTTTTTTTTCATCTTATAGTACTTACTTAACTTATTCCTCTAGCGCTATGCAATATCGATTTCCGTGCAAACTTATTTCAAGAAAAATGTCATCCCCCCTTTTAGGGGTTGATTTTTATTAGCCTATAACCTGGTCGGTAATTTTCCCGAAATTTTGGTATACTTTGCATCAAAATCGGTTCAGTAGTTTTTGCGTGATGCTTTCACATACTTACAAACATCTAAACAAATAAACAGATAAACAGATAAACAGATAAACAGACAAACAGATAAACATCTAAACAGAAAAAAAAAACTAAAAATTGCTGAATCGTGTTCTGTTATCAATTTTAAGTACCACCAAACAGGTTTTTTTGGAAAATCTTCTAAGTACAGACTTTCGACCCTCTACAACTTTATTATATGTAATAATATAGAATAGATAGATTATGGACAAGGCAAAGACAGACTCGATGAAAGATACTTAAACTTAACCTTCCTTCTGAACCAGTCGGTTAAATAAAAAATCGGATTCGACATTCTCACAGGAACCGTATCCGGTGCGCGGGCGCAACAAGGCAAAAACGATCATTTGTTAAAAGTCCGCGATTGGCCCGCGCAGGTAGGTACCTAACCAGATTTGGAGCATATTGATGGGAAGATGGAGAAATTAGTTTAGGTATTTAGTTTGACAGCTTTGTATAAGATTTAGATTTGGTTTTTAAGCTACAGCAGTGGTAGACATTTTTATCTTATCATCAAGTAATCCGTGCGATGGTTAAAAAACTCTGACGCCAGGGTTCATCGGGTCGGTGGACGACCACCGAGTGGTCCAACTCGAAAATAAGATGAAGATCAAGTTATAAAAAATGAATTATCGCATCTCATTTACCTGCATATACCTAGGAATATGAAATGTATGTAATTTGACATCACACACATCAAACTTGTTTTACTGAAGTTGTCACATTTTATAAAGAAAATCCCGCAGTGTTTTTACAAGATATTTCATTTAAAACATGATTTCTGAAATAACAATTATCTGATTCAATAAGTGCAAGTTTATTTTCGTTTTAGATGATAGGTACCCAATAATAACTAATCATCATCATATTCATCATCATCTTACTGCCCTTGTCCCAATCAATTGGGGTCAATGGGGAAGTTATTTTGTTAGAAACTTAGAATACAAAATCAATCTGCAAATTATGACCAGCTGCCAGCCTGACGTCAAACCTCTTTGGAAATGCTATATTGTTGTAAGTGGTATCGCCGCCACTTGGCCGCCACCATGCGTAGATTTACCATAGTAGACAGATATTTAGGCGAGATCAAAAACTCTACCTTACCTTTTACGAAACTGACAGTACTCCTAGCCGCTACCACACGGTAACACGTCGTTTTAGATATAATCCAGTTCGAATTATCAATTCATATTGTAACAAACTATTCTCCTCCAAGTACTTCAAACTATAAAGCACACAACCGGAAATGCGACGAACCTCGATTCTCGATATGTAAGAACAAAAAAATCTACATTCCAAAGTTCCGACGGTATGATGACCTCTAAACTAACATACTCCCAATGACTTCTATGGACAACAACGGTAACAAAACCACCATGGAAACACCTTAGAACTTACTGCATATCACCTTTAACGTAAGGTAATAGAGTATAACATTGCTTGTCGACAAGAATCTTGGCTGTATAGTAAAGTTGGTAAATAGTATGCAGTGAAAGGCAGTATACACACGTGAGAAAAGTAGCGCTTCCAAACAAAGTGATATTTTGCTGTCCAAACTTGATCGATCTGGTTAAATATTTTATTCCCATGGCACAGTGATTGTTCGTACAGTTTGGGCTGAATAAAAAGTTGAAGTTTTGTAACGTAGATTAGTACGTATAGATATGACGTAGAAGAGTAAGGCAAAAAAAAGGCCAAAATGTTGGGCTATCTGTTAATACAATTAATGCATTTATCAGGTACCCATTATATCACACAGGTTATCAAATATTTTGAAATAATTCATACTAGTTTGTGCCACAAATTAAGGGGATGGCGCACTTGTGCCGTGTGATACCGGCTTAAAATAGCATCACCCTAATTCTACCCGTGGTTTTCACAGGGATCGGACAGAAGCGTTCCCTGTAAATGCAATGCGTTTGAATTGCGCTCGCCAATCTACTTGCCAAGCGTGTTGAGTATAGCAATAACCTCTAATAGGGTAGTTCAGCAGTGGATTGTTGTGACTGTAATGGTACTGATGAATGAACGATCCTCGTTCACTAGTAAACTTTTACCTTCACGATAAGGTTGGTACCTACGCTCGAGCTAAAGAATTAGCCAGCCTATAGTGGGTATAAATATATTTCCTAGGCTCGTAGTAAGTTTGCGGTGGGGCGGAAGGCAGTACATTTGACGTCATTGGAGCAGTCATGCGATCCTATATTTAACATTTCATTGTTGACCTGAGTTACTTACTTTGCCTTAGACATAGACCTTTATTTTTTTACAGTAGGTACTTAAAGAGTCATATCACACACATCTGTCTTGGGGGTAAGCTTCACTGAATAGACGCCCGAGGCGACGCGTAATATGACTTTCGCAGACAAGCGAACATCAGCCGTTATCGATGCGACGTGCGTCTCACGTGTGTAGCTTTGTCTCTTCTGTTTCATACATTTTATATGAAAACGGTTTAAAGCTTCGGACGTCGCACGTCACACGTCTTCGACGATTACTGTCTTGTTTGACAGATGCCGTCTTACGTTTCACGTCTTATGTATCACGTCTTACATCTACTCTGTGAAGTTTGCGCCTTACAATCTGAACGGTAGCGTAAGCGGGTTTTCGCGTTTAGGTCAAGTTAAGGCTACGCCTCGAAAAGCGTAGCGTTGGACCCTTTCCGGCCAGATAGAAGTGACTGGATGGCAAAAATGGGAGATCGTTCTTATGGGACACCCTTGGGGGAAGCTAACAGGCATTGGATAGATGTGATTGATACCACCTTAAAACACTTATTTAAAAGAGTAGGTAAATTGAACTCTACATACTGTTTACGAAGTACTCCATCAATATTGCGGTCTTTAAGGGTTGAAACCAAGGACTAGTTTTGCGAATGTTGACTTGGCTTTTCAAGGATTATTTGTTTTCGTGTAATTTATAATCTATAGGGAAAACTTTTACTAGTGACCGATAGCAAAAACTCAGAAACGGCTGGTGAAAAAGAACAACTTTAAGCGATTCGCACACCTGACGTCCGTACGTAACATTTCGACGTTATTTTTTCGCTGCGTTAGAAAAATGCGAATTTCCACCTTAATCCCATATAAATGCGACGACGCAGCAGGCCCAACGCTTCGTTGACGAACCCTATACCAAAAGGAAAAAAAATATTGGGCCTCCCATATAAAATTGTAATGTTGATCAGCTGATTTGAGCACTGCATTCGCCGATCCTGCCTGCCAAGTATGGTAATACCCCCGATAGGGGATTATTAAAGGCACATGTCCAATAGTGGGCTGTTGTGACTGTTACGGATGGAATAATGATCATGCAATGGCAAGTCCTCATATCTCTTACAATGTAAAATTCCGCGACTGAACCAAAGTTGAGTTCCGAGACCCGAGCTCCTGACCCGCTGTATGTCCGCATGTGAGGGGGAGGTCGAAAATAAAAGCTCCCCGGTTGCCTCCCCAAACATATTACGAGGACTGAAGACCACACAGCCTACTAGACGCCAGGGATGGGAAAAATAATCGATTATTTAACAAATCGATTTATTTTAAATCGAATTTTTCGCAACTAGAGATAAATGACTATTCACTACCTACTCAACTCAGTCACATCACATCTCTACTAAACGCCTAGGTATGTCCTAATTTTTAGAAGCTGAGGAGCGCGGTTCGGGGATGCGCGCATGCTAATTCGCCAACCGGTCACGTCAGGCATCACTCATAAAGTCATAAATCAGTCTAATCAATCTATGATATTTTTTTACATTTCCGATACATATGAAGATGCAGCGTCTGAGTTATAATTATGTCGATGGCTTGTCAGTTGGGTAGATTTGGTAGTTTTGTATTCTGCGGAATATCACAGTACCTAGCAAAATAATGACAGTTGAGTGTCGCTGGCGTGACAATGACAAAAAAATATCAAACTTGGGCCCAGTAGTACGTGTGGTCTATGTATTACGGGTCGTTCACGGGTCGCATCGGGCTCGACCGTCCCGATTTTTTTGCGATAGTCAACCTCAACCACCCTCAATATCTGTATTGAAGGTAGACACTTACCGTGTTTATCTGGAAGATTTATTTATTTTATTACATAAGGTTACCTGGAGATTTAAGAGGCTAAAGACCAGTCGCCAACGAAATTTGTTTAAAAAGTGTCATAATAACACTGGCTCATATAGTCCGTAATATCAGCCAATCGCGGAATTAGGATCATTCGATGTAATTTTAGATGTAATGCAAGGAATGAATGAATGAATGATATCAAAGATTTTCCGGTCAAGTTCTACATATCACACACAACCTACAACCATCTTAAACTCCGTTACCGTGATTTCTGTAAAATATCCATAGATCTCATAGATACAGTATACAAAATGAAGATCGCCGTAAAACCGATCGGGAAGCAAATCAACAGATTCGTGGATTGGCGAGAGCAACGAAATGGCTTTTCTATTCAATTTTCGATAGAGATTTTTTACCAGCCCGCAGTTTTGCGTACGGGAGTCCTAATAAATCTCCTGCTGAGGTGAGGGTAGAATTAATCAGCCGACTAGTCGCCCGACAGATCCACCAACATTGGTTTAATCGTTATTCCCCTACTCTTCCAATATAGGACACTTCAGCATACATTGCTGGTTCTCTAGACTTCATTGTAACGCCAGTCATAACATAGCCAGCATTGCACGCCGAATCGAGCCTTTTGGCTGGGTAGTGTAACGCCAACTTTTCCCAAGCCGGTCGCTGCAAAGGATTGTGGGCTGAAAAGCCTGAAGGTAAAGGTTGCTTCTGTGGGTTTTATTTACCGGAGGTGAAAATAAGAAGTGGGAATAAATAGAACCTCCACCGTCGATACACTTGGAAGAGATTAAAGTGTTCGGGAGCCGCGGTATAACATAAATTAGGGAAATGGCGGGAAGTCGCATTCAGATTGTTTTGCGGATTGAAAATGAAAATGGTGGCTGTGAAATTGATCGAAAGGTTTTGAAAACTGCATGGTGTGAAAAGTTATATTTAAAGCTTTTCACATGCAAAAAATATTCCACACAATAACTAGATACCTACTTTACATTTAAGTCCTTAACTTACGAAACATACTCATTTCAGAAGCTAGAATTTGACTTCAGGTCTTCAAATTTGACTGGCCCGTTGGCGTAGTGGATAGTACCCCTGCCTGCCACGCCGAGGGTCGTGGGTTCGATCCCCACCGTCACAAATGTTTGTTAATTCAATTTTCAAATATTTGTGTTTAGTCTGGGTGTTTTCTATGTATAATATGTATTTATTTACAAAAAAAAAAGTATATAAGTATTATATCAGTTGTCTAGTTCCCATAGTACAAGCTTTGCTTAGTTTGGGGCTAGATGGCGCTGTGTGTCTCGTCCAGGGATATATTTATTTAAAATAATGGAAAGATTTTGTGAAAGAGCTATTGCATTGTTTTGTCATTGCACAAGTAAGTGCAAAATTTCAAGAAGTATCGGTAGGAACTAGGTACGGAAACAATCATTTAGGTAAGAAAATCGGAAATATCGATCAAGTTTCTACTGATATCGGCATAATTCTACCAAAATAACGACGAAACAAATTCCAAGCAGGTACCAGGAAGTACGTATTTTAAGCGCAATTAAAAATTCGAAATTTAAAAGCTGTTTCCCGCCCATTAAGGGCCGGGGGGTGGCAGAAGGGTGTCGGGGAGGTTCGGGTGTCATCGGACCACTTCGGGTACAAATTAATAAACAACCCGGCCAAGGGCAGGGTGATTCGACCTTTTAGACATATCCTTGTGCCCTTTACCTGTTTTTGCTGAAGGGAAACTAGGAAATTGTAGGTATGGTATTAAAATAATTGGTCAGTGTTGACCTGAAAGGTAGTGATACACTAAGGCTTTTATACAGACTGTAAAAATGCTGTAAAATATCTCAAGTACCTACATTGAGGCTAGCTAGGCTAGACTTTTGTCGCGAGCCGTTTTTGTAACAAATTGAACTTTTATGGTTCTCCAGAGTCCATGTGGATCTTTCCACAACCAACGTCCGGTCAACATCAACTTTTATTTATCAATATCTTACGTAAATCGTCCAAAATTCGCTATATTTGCGCCGCCCTGTGTCTTGTGAAGACATTTTCCAGGAAATCATTAAACTTGATAGAACAGTAAGAACCTTTATTATTCGGAAGAAGACAGGAAAATTCGAATATAATAAAAACAGACAACGTCGTCTCCCAACTTTTAACTTTACAAGCGTAGGAACCTTCCCGCGAAAATCACAATATCAACTTTATGAGAATTCAGCAAAATTCAAATTAGTTTAAACAAGGACTGCGGGCGCGAAAGCTATTAAAGAAGATGATCGTGAGAGCAAATCCTCAATTCGCTATAAAAAACCAGTAATGAAAAATTAAAAACTGAAACCGACTTCACATCACATCAGCCCACTGGCTGGCAAGGCACGACCTCCCGTTTTCGCCATCCACTACTAGCTGCTTCCTTAAGTCATCGGTCCATCTGGCCGGAAGGCGTCCAACGCTACGCTTGCCAAGCCGTGGCCATCAACCCGCTTTATACTCCATAGTCCATCAGTTCTACGACAATAATGTGACCAGCCCACTGCCACTTCAGCTTGCTACACTTTCAGACTGTGTCCGTTACTTTTGTCTTTTGGTAGATAATCTCGTTCCGACTTCAGAAGTGAGAGTATTTTAAAAGTTTCTAGTTAAATACAGGGCAAGGGCTTTTGGAAACGACTGCAATAATTAAAAACATTTTGATGCCTCTTAAGGATGAAGAATGTTATTTTTTCAATAATATTCTTCAAAATACTTCTAATTCATCCAAATTGATGCATAGGGCTTGAGATCGACATGTAAGAAAGGACAGCAATAACAGAAAACGGGAAATCGAGTCTTATAGCGTATACCCAGAGGAGGCCTAAGTCCTGCAGTGGACTGTATTGGCATGTTGTGATGTGATATGTGTGAACAACAACACCACCTTTTCAAAAGCCTCCAGAACACCTTTCCCCAATATAATTTACAATTCTGAGAATGTTACGAGTCGAAATTGTTAACCTCCTTTTATGAAGTCGGTTAGAAACGTCGCCGAGGCGGCCGAGAAAACGTTGTCATTCAAAATCAGACCACGTGTACAATATTTCATCATCAGAGAAGGCGGTGGAAAGGGGGGCTAGGGGGGGAAACACCCCCCTTCGCAGGATAGAGGGAGACACCCCGCGCCGACCCAAAAAGTCTATCTGCACTAGGGATGTGGAAAATTGTTCGATTACATTAATCGATGTTTATTCAAATAAAAGATTTTATAATCGACTGTCGACTATGCTCTTATAATTTAATCGGTTAATTTAAAAACGATATAACGAATTTTAGTGTAGGTACCTTTGATGTTTAGGGTACCTATTTTACTTTTTATTCTCGTAAGTATATCAACGAATCATTTCGGGTCATACGTAGCATCAAATTAAAATAAGTACAATCAAGACACTACACCTTATTCTACCTTGCCTTGTACTTAATATTTTATTTCGTCGGTATGTTAATTATAGTTAATAAGTATTACCTAATCGACATAATATTTTTTTCTTATCTAAAACAAGTAAAATAATATGAAAATCAACGATTATTTAAAAATTCTATGTTTTGTATGGATGACATGTGATTTATTTTATCGATTTTTTACTTGCTATTGAAAAATCGATTTTTTGTTACTGATGTCACATCACTGATCTGCACTTGACATGGGAGGAAACGGGACAGATTAACCGTAGTGAAGGGAACAAAGCTAAATATGTTTCAGGCTGATACTTACTTCTATACAGTATACGGGGGAAACGCAGAAAATGTTTAACAGTAAATTGGGTGAAGTTGGTTTTGAGGGTGGATTTTTATCTGATTTCCTATAGGTATACTGTTAAGGTAGATTTATCTTATCTATCACAATGTAAATAAATACGACTAATGAAAAAATGATAGCGTTACTTTGTACAGATAGCTAAAGATTGTACTTTTGTACAATTACAAAAATATTCATCTTTATTTGTATGGTAATAAGGTGGAGATGGCATAACCTAACGCATGCGTTACGCGCGTTACGTATGTATGATCCCCCGCACAAAGTAAGTATTGGCTAGCGCAATCCCCCGCCTTCAAAAGTTGAGACATCTTCAAACATTTGCAGCATATTAGGTATTGCTGTGGCTACTGTACCTAGAAGTTTTATACACCGCTGAAAAAGGATGGAGGAATGAAATGATGAGACCATTTTCAGTTGACGGTAAGCACGGACACATTGATAAAGCTTCTGTATACACCGTTTGTTACGCACACATAAACAGCCTCTCCGACCTTAGTTTTCCATTGACGGTCTTGAAAGTGAAGATCGACAAATTCGTATAAAGAAGCGTCAATGGACTTCGAAATTCGAGTTGTCGCCGAACGTGTCAGTAGGGGGTGGTTGGTAAGCTCACAGGGTGGCTGGCGTGAAAAGTTCGAGTTGTAATTTATATGACGGTTTAAATAATTACCCCGCGTTTTCGGCTCAATTTGTAGATGGCGCTGAGCTTCGCCGTCGACGTCTACTGTGGTTATGTCGTCGTACTGCCAATTTTCAGACAATGGATTTTGGTTCAAATGCGTAAGTAAGTATTAAGTTAATTCACAGCAAGGCAAGACTTTCATTAAATGGTTTACTTATTAGACGCCAAGGTGTCCATCCATACCAGGTTTACTATGTATTTTTAATTATAAACAGTCGTACTTATATTATTGTAAACTAGCAGTCTGTTAGCGGTTTAACCCGCTGCAACAGATTTTCTTGCGGGAAAAGGGCTTTTTCCGCCATGGTTATATGAATATCAAATCCGTTGCGTGGTTTGGGATAAGTTAGTGAACTGTACGACAGCCAGACAGACAGAGAAAAGCGATTTCATTTCAAACTAAGTATCTATTGATAATCCGAAACGAATTTAGGCCATTTTATATGGATGATATTGTTAATTCCTTTTCAGTTGCCCATTTCTTAGCGTCGCGCCGTCAACTAGAACGGCTGGTTCGAAATCGCCATCTGCTCGGAAAATGGATTGCTTGAATTTGCTTGTCAATAAAAATGTAAATTCCCTTCGGCTGGGCTAATTCATTCCCCAATGGAAAATCCGAGGCGCGTCACCGAAGATCGATCGCCGTTCATTTCGACGGATTTTTTCAGTTTTTGTTACCTACTGTGCTAGGTGAAGCGCGAAGCTATGAAATGTAGATTGGTACCTTGGGTTGATCACAGATGGCGCTGAAAGTTTTTAAAACTCGATAACTGTTAATTTGCTTTGTTTTATTGGTGCCGGCCGGCAGAGTATAATAGCACCACCCCCTCCCTGTCTTTGGGGGTCGTAAGAGGCGACCGAGGGATAAACCCGACCCAAACAGCCAGGGCCAACCGTATGGTGGCGGTTAATTCACCACAAAAGCATTCCCAAGGAGGGTTGACGTCTGGTAGGCGGCCGGTCGTAAAATTAAGCCAAATCCTTTGCAACACGATTTTATGTTAAACAAAACGTGTTGCGCCGACCCCAAGTAATTGGGATAAGGGCAGGAAGATGATGTATATATAACCAAATTTCACTGTTAAAAGATGAGTAGATAATAAAATATGAAAGAAAGAAATGAGTTACAATTGTCGGTTTTTTATGCCGTATCCACAATTTCTTAAATCATTTTCCATATTGACTAGACGCCTAGTTTGCGTACTTGGATGCTAGCACAATGCGAAAAAAATCGCACAAATATTGGGAAAAATGCGACAATAACCCCATCCTGACACAAGGTCCCGCTTTTTGTGGACTTCAGATATTAACGTCTTTTTACATGATTTATAGAGGTCCTTCCTATGAAAGAGATGAAAAGGCTTTAGCGGAACCCGATATGAATTCTAATACGGATAGAAAACTATTGTGAAAGAAAATCCACACGAGAATCACAGATAAACATTTGCAAAGTCAAACTTCGGAATCTGATATAGGAAACAATTTCATATCAATTTGTTTCAATAAAGGGTGTGGAAAAAAACGAAATACGCAAAATTTGATCTGAAACCTCTACGTTCACACTCTCGGCGATACGGCTGACACCCTAATCAAATAAGTACCTTTCACGGTATCTGTTGGAAGATAATCTTACGGCTTCCATCTTTAAGGTGGATATTTGTGTGGGTTTGCGTCGGCTGGCTTCCGTATAAAACGTATTTGTGGAAGGACGACCCAGAAAATGGATATAATGTACTCGCAGTGCCTCCCGTCTCTGGGGAGTCGAGAAATTTATATAACAAGCCATCTCGCCGGCCGGTTGCTGTCGGGAAACGCTGGGCTCGAGATGGTGTATCTAATTAAATGTAATACTGGGCAGTGGCTGTAACTGTGACTGTCAAGTCAACTAATTCTTTAGTTTTCAGCCAAAGTGGATCTCTCTTTCTCTCTCTCTCCTGGTGTGAGACACCGAGTCGTCCAATGGATGAGTGAGGAGGTCAATGTTCATATCGGGAGACAACAAATTGACGAACGACCTGACCCTGACCCTACTGTCGCAGTCTTGTATAAAACGCATACTAGCAGCAGCGGTATCATAGCAAAAGTGGTAATGTAGCCTTTGATAATATTTTCTTCAGGTGGCTTATAGACATGCAGGCCACATGCATAAACGGGAGATGCCATAATATGGCGTACCCTGGAGGACGCTTGTGTCCAGCATTGGACTACTGTAGGCTGGTGCAATGTGTGACAATACAAAGATAACTTGCGAAAATATTTTATCCTCGCACTGAAAATCCTCGCACAAAGAAATTTAGTTAAGACACCGTTAGTGGTCAAGACACACTTGTTAATTTGCAGGCTAAGAATGAACCGCTGTATTTCTGTGGCCCAGATGGTAGAGGCGTCGCCAGTACAGGTGACGAAAATCGCTGGTTCAAATTCAGCCTGTGGTGGAAAATTATGCTCCAAACAAGTTAAAACACCATTATCATTTTCGCATCTACGTTATGAACCACAACATGCGTACAAGAGGCCATTTCATTCAAATGAACCAAGGTCGCAGTCATTGACAAACCCAACATACGCTGGGCAGAGGCACAGAGCTCAAAAAACTGCAAGCGATAAATCCAAGTGCGCCCAGACGACCTGCAGACTGCTCTCAGAGGACGAAATGTCGACCGTTCGTACCTACAGCTAGAGTTCTGTGACCTGTGACTGTTTTCATTGTTATGGACGATATTCTGTAGCAGTCATTCATAGGTATGGGATGGGACTTGCTACTGTTGTTGGTCGATCGTACCTACAGCCAGGGTGCTATGTGTGACTTGTGAGTATTCCCATTGCTGTTGATGATATTCTGACGTATACAATACAGTCATTCATATCGGGCCTGCAGACTGCTCTCAGAGGACCTAGATAGATCGTACCTACAGCTAGAGTGATGTGACCGGAGTGTGTTTCCATCGTTGTGGACGATAATCCGCATTAGTCATTTGTATGGGATCAGCTGACTGTTGGCAGAGGACGATATGTCGGTTGAACGGTCGTACAGTTAGGGTGCTGTGACTTGTGAGTATTTCCATTGCTGTGGACGATATACTGATGAATACAATTACAGGCATTCATATCGGACTTGCTGACTGCCCTCAGAGGACGAAATGTCGACCGATCGTATTTACAGCTAAAGTGCTGTGACCTGAGCGTGTTTTCATTGCTGTGGACGATATTCTGACGTATACAATACTGTCATTTATGTCAGACCTGCAGACTGCTCTCAGAGGACGAAATGTCGGCCGATCGTACCTACAGCAGAGTGCTGTGACCTGAGCGTGTTTTTATTGCTGTGGACGATATTCTGGCGTATACAATACTGTAGTTTATATCGGACCTGCAGACTGCTCTCAGAGGAGGAAATGTCGACCGATCGTACCTACAGCTAGAGTTCTGTGACCTGTGAGTGTTTCCATTGCTGTGGACGATATTCTGCATTAGTCATCAGAACGATATGTCGGTTGAACAATCGTACAGCTAGGGTGCTGTGAACGACCTGTGAGTATTCCCATTGTTGTGGACGATATTCTGACGGATACAATACAGGCATTCATATTGGACCTGCAGTAGACTGCTCCCAGAGGACGAAATGTCGACCGATCGTACCTACAGCTAGAGTGCTGTGAACTTTGAGTGTTTCCATTGCTGTGGACGATATTCTGCATTAGTCATTTGTATGGGATCAGTTGACTGTTGGCAGAGGACGATATGTCGGTCGAACGGTCGTACAGTTAGGGTGCTGTGACTTGTGAGCATTCCTATTGCTGTGCACGATATTCTGTCGTATACTGTACAGTCATTCAAATCGGACCTGCAGACTGCTCTCAGAGGACGAAATGTCGACCGATCGTACCCACAGCTAGAGTGCTGTGAACTTTGAGTGTTTCCATTGCTGTGGACGATATTCTGACGTATACAATTCAGTCATTGATATAGGAGTTGCTGACTGCTCTCATAGGACGAAATGTCGACCGATCGTACCTACAGCTGAGTTCTGTGACCTGAGCGTGTTTCCATCGTTGTGGACGATATTCTGCATTAGTCATCAGGACCATACGTCGGTTGAACAATCGTACAGCTAGGGCGCTGTGACCTGAGCGTGTTTCCATCGTTATGGACGATATTCTGTCGTACACTGTACAGACATTCATATCGGACTTGCAGACTGCTCTCAGAGGACGAAATGTCGACCGATCGTACCTACAGCTGAGTGCTGTGACCTGAGCGTGTTTCCATCGTTATGGACGATATTCTGTCGTACACTGTACAGACATTCATATCGGACTTGCAGACTGCTCTCAGAGGACGAAATGTCGACCGATCGTACCTACAGCTGAGTGCTGTGACCTGAGCGTGTTTCCATTGTTATGGACGATATTCTGACGTATATAATACAGTTATTCATATCAGACTTGCTGACTGCTCTCAGAGGACGAAATGTCGACCGATCGTACCTACAGCAGAGTGCTGTGACCTGAGCGTGTTTCCATCGTTTTGGACGATATTCTGCATCAGTCATTTGTATGGGATCAGCTGACTGTTGGCAGAGGACGATATGTCGGTCGAGCGATCGTACCTACAGCTAGCTGTGACCTGAGAGTGTTTCCATCGTTGTGGACGATATTCTGCATTAGTCATCAGAACGATATGTCGGTTGAACAATCGTACAGCTAGAATGCAATCTCCTGCGAGTTTTCCCATTGCTGTGAACGATATACTAGCGTATACAGTAGGTACAGTCATTTATATCGTACTTGCTGACTGCTCTCAGAGGACGAAATGTCGACCGATCGTACCTAGAGCTAACTGCTGTAACCTGTGAGTGTTTTCATTGTTGTGGACGATATTCTGCATCAGTCAAGATCACTTTGTTTAGAGCTTACTGCACATCTATGTATACTTGTAGCCTGTGGGCTTCTTTTAGGCAACAATCGTTAAAAACCCTTAATGTACAGTACAATAATGCCTTCAGGGCTCTGTTGGGGCTGCCACGGTTCTGCAGCGCTTCTGGTATGTTTGCGGATGCCCATGTTGATGGTTTTCATGCCACTCTCCGCAAACGGTGTGCTGCAGCGCTGCAGAGAATTCGTGGCAGCACCAACCGAATCCTGGCGGTCAATGAATCGAGATTCTATGAAAGTAGTATTATCAAACATTGGGTTGGACAGCACCTGAGTATGTATCCCAAGGTTGTTGTCTAATTCAATACCTACCTATAATATAGTCTAATAATAACTAACCTAACTTATCATTTTAACATGTTGCTTTGTGTTGATGTAACTTATATGGATCATTGGTCTGAAATAAAACATTTTTATTTTATTTTATTTATTTATTTGTATGGGATCAGCTGACTTTCCAGAGGACGAAACGTCGACCGATCGTACCTTTGGCATAATCATGTTCTTTATTTTATCACAAGCCCGTCCTGCGTTTTCGCTAACAGTCACTAGTAAAATTTTCTCCTTTTTGTATGAGGGCTCAAGCTTTTTCACCTTAACAGTTTCAACTATGGTCATTGGATATAGTTGAGCAGTTTGACCCGTTGAGCGTTTTCGGAAAAGTTGATCGTTCGGTACCACTTTGAATATCATAATCTATTATCCGATATCGCATCAGTACAGTGGAGAAACGCGCTACGTCGTGATGAGCATTCGAAAGACAGCTATTTATTTCTGTTACTTATTGTAATTGTTATTGAATTTTAAATTGCGTAAACAAGCGTTGACTTTTCAAGAGTTAGAAGGTTTTAAAGGTGTTTCATGTTAAATAGCCCTGGATTGCACGCACGTATTGGGTCAAGTACCTAAGGTCAACCTACTGAAACAGCTTAAATTTTTCATGTTTGTTCTTTTCGCCTTTGATTTGATGTACCTATACTTATTCAGACACTTGTAGTATTTTTGTTGATGTTTAACCAGATTCCCATTGGCGAAGAAATCGCACAACGCTAGTGGAGGTGGATAGGTCACACTCTTCGCAGATAGAAGGCTTATTCTGCAACCATCGCTTTCTAATGGAACCCAAGCAGTGAACCCACTGGGGACAGTGAGCTCAAAGCGGCCGCCGGCTTGTCGTGGGAGGAAGAAAAATTCATGGCGTAAGACAGGGGCAGATGGAAGAAAGTTGCTCAACCCCTTTGTACCAGCGGGGTACCATATAGGATCAAAGAAGAAGAAGAATTTTATGCGAAATAAAAACGTTTGCTTAGGGACTATTTATAGGATCGAGCCTGCTTCAATGATTAACAGCAAAGCGTAGGTAGTGGTAAAGAGTCGTCTGCTTGATGTTTGATAATACCCCAAATAAATCAGAATCAATTTATTGAACTGTGTGATTCTTTGACCCCGATTTTACATACTTTTTTGTATTGATGAACTTATCTTCAAAGTATAGGCCAGGAAATCTACGAGACAGTATGAAAGCACTCATCATAAAAGTACGAAATGTTGACAATTTAAGTATCCACAAGCATTATTGTTTAAGGTCAAACAGTATCTTAGTAAAGGCAATATGTAGATAGAAGGTTACTAACGTAAAGGCAAGGTCTTTCCCATACCACCCATACCTGGATTAGCTTGTACGCGTTGTATTAAAAGCTTTCAAATAAATTAAATTTAATAACGTTTTAGGGCTGAACCTCACCTTAGTAACATGTTGAGTGTTCCATATTTTTCTAGAGATACGAATCTTGCAGATAAGTAATATTTTTGTGGTAGGTATATGATTTAGATCGATTTTGCCGTGTGGTGCTTGCTTAGAATAGCATCACCCCCTTTCTACACGTGGGTGTCGTAAAGGCGACTAATGGATATGGATCCAGGGAAAGGGCAGAAGCATTTCCTGTGAATATTTACCTACAACACCTTTTTGCACCCGCTAGTAGCGCCTGGATCGTGCCTTATGGCGCACTCCTGGGGAGGCCTAAGTCTGATTAAGCGATTATCATCCAGAATCCAGATCCCCGATAAGGGGTGCCCATGTCTAGCAGTGGACCGTTGTGGCTGTTATGATCACTCAACTGAATAGTAAAGAATCGGTCACTATATTTGTATCTGCGTAGATTCTTGTTTTTATTTTTCTACCCGTATCTGCCTACGTAACAGAATCAACGTCACGCGGTCACGCCCGAACCATGTTGTCGCCGGACATTTTTTCACCGAATTACGCCACCAAATCATTACCTAACAGAGTCAAAGAGGCAAACCGAAACACTCGGGAACTTCCGAAGGCTTTCCGCCCGATGTGGGTGCGAGGGTTTAGGCACTACTGGTGGAACTCGATCTAAACTCACTCAAAAATCAAAGCCACAACGTCTTATGCTGAACATGGATTCTCTGTGGGTCTTGCTATATGTACCTACCTTCTTACCTCCGCCCTTGAAAGGCCTGCGCAGTGCAAGATCTACGAACACCAGGAACGAACGCTCTAGTTGCTTCTATAAATCCCTCGGGTAGAATTGGGGTGATGCTATTCTAAAACCGGCGCTACGACGCTACGCTTCACCTTATTACTGTGGCTCGGCCACTTCCACTTTGACAAGAACAATACCTATAGTGGACTGTTGTGGTTGTTGACAATAATGACTAGGGGCATCTGGGCATGCAGAACCGGACCCCTTTTGTCAGAACCCGTTCTCGGTTCTAAAATCGACTTAGAACAGGTCCTTTTCGGCTCTTCTTAGATTAAAAAAATCACTTTTTTTGGTGTAGTTAAATATTTCTGCAAGACTTGTCATTCTTTCCTAGCTAGCATTAGAAAACTGCTGTTGGCAACACCAACAGAACATGTTTTTGGTTGCTAAGACTACGTGTGTGCTATTCAAATTTTTATCTCGATATTACGGGTTTTCATAAAGTTTGCTTTAAAATATTAAATCTGAGTTTATTTCCTTGAACCAGCATTATTAAGAAGCAGTCCACTTAATAAGTAAGGAATCTTTCATTGGTCCTTCGAGCCGGATCTGAACGAGCGACCTATGGATTATGTGAAAGGTTTGCTGCTAGTCTTTCGTAGTAGGGGTTACTCTGGAATAGGCGGGTGGGGACAATGGGGTGAGCCGGCCGCTCGTGGGATGGGTCGGGGCGAGAAAGTTATTAATTCTGGAGCGAGGCGCCGCAGCCTACTGCGTCCCGGCGCGCGACGTTGTTGCAGCGCACCTTAGCTATCATGATGTCGTTACTCCAATATTTTGTCTATTATACCTACCAAAAAAGGTGAAAAGATTAAATGGCTATTTATTTCTTTGCAGGTTATATACGACAATCAACTTTAAAAGGGATCAACTAATACTGGTCCCTAATACAGTTTATTAATTCTGGAGCGAGGCGCCGCAGCCTACTGCGTCCCGGCGCGCGACGGTGCAGCGCACCTTAGCTATCGGGTTGTCGTTACTCCAATACGTTGTCTATTAAACACAAAAAGGTGTTTTTTTTTGCATGAATAAAGAACTTACCACCATTAGAGTCATATTGAATTTTGCTGATTGGTTGGTAGGTATAACGTCCAATTATGCAACTTAGCACTACGCTCTCTGGTGTGAAATTAAGACGCTGACTCAGAAATGTCAATAAAAAAATACCGCTCTGCCTAATTCTGTCTTGATGTTAGTAAATTTTTTATCCGGTTGAAAACAATTAAAGCGAAAATTATTAACTATTTATTTCGTTGGTCCATAGGTATATCAAGCAAGACTTTCTAACTGATCTCCTATGCGTTGACGATACGTTTTATTAGGGCAGAACATACCGCCTCCGTATGCCGGAAGTATGCGTGCGCGTACCTACCGGTTGTAATGTATGAGATTGTAGGTATAAGAGACGACACACTGCCTGCGTATGCGTGCACGTCATCACGCGCGTACCGCGTGCCGTGTCTCATACTATCCCATGCATTACAACGTCATAGTTACGTGCATGATACGTCTAGAAGCGCCTGATCATGGTGAAAAAAAAGTAGACAAAATCTTGAAGAAATTAACTTTTGTTATTAGCTGGTGGTGTACCTTGGCAGTGTGTGGTGGAGAATACAATATTAGCTCGGAATTATGTTTTGATTAGCTAGTGTACTACACTACGACCTCGCCAGAACATAGCGACGTAGCGACAGCAACAGAAATCAATACGATCTACCTACGTACATAGAAAATATTGAAGAGGTAAAAAAATACTAGAGAAAGAATTCAAGGGATCTCAAAAAAGGAACAAATTTTACAAAGATATAATCAAAGTAAAGTGATTCCACTTCTTAAACAAAATTAATCTAGGAGGCCAGTAACAGTCTGACATAGTTTCTACAGAAACTTCCACTTCAATGATACCTGAATTCAAGAATGTTCATACAGTACACACTGTTCTTGCGGTTTTTCTGAAATAGTTTTTAAATAAGTATTTGTTAAAAGAGGCGATAGAAACTGTGGTTCTTCGTCCGTTGACGCTTTGCCTACCCTGCAAGGACGAGATACAAGCGTGTGCATGTACGTTACTATTTTTATCCTACCAAAACACAACAGCTGAAAAACACACAATGGCTTTGTATGCTGACCGTACCCATATCGATCTGGCATGAATATTTGAAGACGACCGTCCTTGCATGCTGCCACAGACTTGCCAAGCGAAACGGTTCAAGCTCACAAACTGGTGGAATGTTATGTAAATAAAACAATAAGTAGGTAGGTAGTTAAAGGTAAAAAATACATATAGGAAAATGATTTGTATTTGTTTGTGAATTTTTGTTGTTTTTTAATTGAATCAGCGAAATTCTCTATATGTACTGGCGACGCTTCTACAATCTGGGATACGGCGGCGGGTCATTTCCAGCTTGCGGATTGAGCAAGTGTATTTTAGCCATAGTTGGTTTTTAGTTTCTGTCTACCTCTAGAATAAGTATTTTTCACTGTCGTCATCAATATCAACATCGATGGAACGTCTCATAGGCCTCCTGCAGGCTTCATGGTCCAAGTAGGTACTATCTGGAACACTAAGGGCCTCATAAACTCTATCTTGCTTATGGGCAAGGCCGCCAAAATTCGCGATTGTATCACAAAAGTAACACAAAATATTTTGTGTTACTGTAACACGAAAGTAACGCAAAAGTAACGCATTTTTTGGGTAAGGCCCGTTTCATATGGTGACTAAAATAATTTAATTTTAAAAAATATGTTATTAAAAATTAAATTCTTTGAATATTAGCTTAAATAGATTGTTTAGATAGGGACAAGGCTGTAAGGTTAAAGAAGAGTAAAAAAACAATAAAAACGTGAGTTACATACGATAATTATGGACCCATTTCAGTACCTCTTTTAGACGTGAAAAGTATTTTATTTCCTAATATGAGACAATTTAGCGGTTTCAACCATTGCAGCCGTTTTCCCGTAGGAAAACGATGTTTTCCTGGGGTAAAAAGTAGCTTATGTTACTCAGAATTATGATCAACTACACATACCTACATACATTTTGAAAAGCTATGTGTTAACCAATATGAATGCGGCTTTACTTATCCAACGTGTTACTTTTTGCTTACTTTCGTGTTACGGTAACACGAAAGTAACGATAAAGTAACACGAAACGTATCACAAGTGTAACACGAAAGCAAAGTCTCTTCGACAATTTTTGCTTATAACTCGCTTAACAACTACAATTAGAGGTTAACAGCCACTGTAATTTATGCATTGAATATCGTAGATAGCAATAATGGAAAGAAGTTACTAAAATAACTGTCTCTTACCGTAGAAATACTACTTCGAAAATATTTTTCATCACTGAGATGAAACTTACGTGTTCACTTTGCAGTCTCCTCCTGACGTAAAAAAATGGCCGATTCGTTATTTTTTTATCTTTTCGACGAAAGTGCTGCCATATTCACCTTGCAGTTTTGTTTTCATTTCTTTTAACTGCAGTTTTGAGGTATAAAATCGTAACACAAAAAATAACGTTACGCTAAAAACGGCATAAGTTTATTTTGTAATATTAATAAAACTAGTTAAAACACGAGTTTTGGGTACAATAATACTATCATAACATAGGACTCACGTCTAATATTGCAATGATTATACATTTGATGTGGATAGCCTTAATTTATTTTACAAATAGTTGATTACAAGGTTATGCACAAAAATGGACCAAAACGTATCACGAAAAAAACGCGAATTTTGGCGGCCTTGCCCTTATGACAAATGCCAACATATAACTTTTTCAAATAAGCGAGTCACTTTTCCCTCATCGTATAAAATAGGTGGTAAACCCTTGATGAAGGTAAACGTAATTAAAGATCTTGGAGTCACCCTGGACTCTAAGTTAAAATTTGATGTCCATGTAAATGCTATATGTGGAAAAGCAATGCAGATGTTAGGTTTTGTCTTGCGCAGCACGAAAAAGTTTAAATGCCGCAACGCATATCTTACACTATATAGATCTCTGATCCGCCCGCAACTTGAGTATGCAACTTGCGTTTGGAATCCACACTACGCTATTTATACTGATAAAATAGAAATGATACAAAAGAAATTCTTAAGGGCAACGCACAGACGCTTAACTTCTAAATATATGTCTTACCAAAATATTCTAAATGAGTATAAGTTTCTCCCACTTTATAAAAGGCGAATACTTATGGATTCTAAAATCTTACGTAACATTTGTAAAAGTACTTATAACTGTAACATACTAACTAATAAAATATATTATTCTGCTCGGAGAAAACTTAGATTCCCTCATTTATTTCATATGAACTTATTTTCAACAAACTTTGGTGCTAGAGCCCCACTCTATAGAATGTGCAAAGCATATAATGAGTTCTTTAGTGACGTGGACATATTTCACGAATCTGCAAATAGTTACACAACAAAGATTCGTCAAATACTGGAGTCAGATGTGGAGATCTGAGCTGCATCTCTGTAAATTCACGCATAAAATAGTACACTGGTTTTTTCCACTACAGTTTTGAACCTTATATCCATTTATTAGAGCGATTCGTCTATTGTTGTTATGCGCACACCAAACTAACTCCAATTTTGATTGTCAACACTTATTCATTTGTTAAGTTAGTAGTTACTCTGTTAAGAAATTGCCTGTTATACCCACATCTTTAAATCTCAGCGAGAAACGTTTATGGTCGTAGTGTTCATCTATTTAAGAAACCTATGTGAGATTCTGTTTACGCTATTGTACCGTGTATTCTCCAATAAAATAAAATAAAAAAACAACAAATGTGACAATATAGTCACCACAGCAGGCGCAAGCGCAAGCGCAGCCATTTTTTCGCTGTGACGGCAGCCTATGCGTTGTATCCGCTTAGGGCACGCGAAAAGCCCAAATAATGCATGTGAACAGCCCTTATAAAGTATCAACATGGTAGAAGTATAAAAATCGTCTCAAAATATGAAATGTCGACTTGCATAAAAGTACCTAACTATGTAGCTATAGAAGTACCACTATAAATAACTATTTTACTTCTCCATCATCTAATGGTTCTGTACAAAGTTGGAATAGATCCCTTAGGATGCAAACTACGGTAGACATTAGAGGATATGAACTACAAATCACTATAATGTGTCTTCTCGTATGTAAACAGACGTGTAAATTAAAAGCAGGAATAGACTGGATTTATACGATGTTGCCATTATAAGTCTTTTTGGTTTATTTGACTGTACGAATTTTAGGGGTGAAATAGAAAACGTTGGGGAGATTGCGAAAGTCTTTGTCTCACGCTTACTCACTTTAGGGATCCAGCTGCACTGGTTTTCTTAAATACTGTACGAAATACCAGTATTAGGTGGTATTAGTTTATCCCTTTTAGTAACCGAAAAGGCGCGGCACCTTTTTTACGTCTCGTGCTACGAGACCGCTACGATTTAGCGTAGACAGTGCGGTGTAGTTCAGTTCATAGGTAGTAAGAGTCACTGTATTTCACTTGTATTGGGTGAAATTTTACTAGTGACTGATATCGAGAATAACTTTTCCCAAGGTACATAGGTCGAAATATGTTAAAAATATTTGGACCTCCCTAGCTTAAATCAGCTGATAAGCAATTTTGTAGGAAGGTCGCTTCTTTTTTACATTTCGACATATGTTCCTTGAGGAAAGTTGCTCCTTATCACCTCGGTTCTGACTTTTCGCTATCGATCACTAATAACATTTCATCCTGATATAAGGTCCTATTAAATTCACTGTAAATATTTTCAGGGTAGGTATGTTCCACTGGTGAAACTGAACAGCTTTTCTTAGTAACATTTTCCGAAATATGAAAAGAAATTGGACCTCCCATACAAAACTTGGATACAAACTGACACATGTTTTGTATGGGAGGTCTAAAATATTTTTTTATTTTTCGGAAAGGAAAAGTTGCTCAGTTTCACGAGTAGAACATACCCAGAACACTATATGAGGCGTCCGCCTGCCAGAAACAAACCAATTTACTTTATAGGTTGTCAATTACAAATCCTGACTTCGAGTTGTTGGACGACTCTGTGTCGAGGTCGAAAAAAAGCTCTCTTAATTAGCTTGTTTTGTTCAGAGCTAACCATTACTAGACAATTCGAAGAATCTCATCCAGAGGAAAACAGATTGACTTCTTGTTAAAGTTACTGATTCCTTTCCGTCCATTAATCTTTTACCTACATTTACCCCACAGGGACCAACACTCACTGTGGGTGTATATAGGTACCTACATAGTGTAAGTGTGAAAGTGTACTAAATGTGTATAATCAATCACATTTCAAGCTTCAAAGTAATCAGGATCAGGATCAGTATAAATGGTCGGAAAAAGGGACGAGCTGTCCTTCTGTAAATTCTCTATCTAGCGTCGGTAGTAATACTGAAATTGCTTTAAATAACTAATAACATTAGTGTAGAGGGAATACCTTTGGTTTACTTAGCTTCTTACTAGGTACTCTGGCTGTATTTAACTTTATCATGACTTTTTGTAATTAAAGTTTGGCACTGAAGTTTACATGTAAATATTAATGTAATATTAAGTCGAGGAGTTAAGCACAAACTTAAGCACAAAGTAAGTATTGGCTGGCTCCAATCCAGAGAGCCAGCTTCAAGGGAACGTCGCTATACTCACACAGACATCCATCCACCTACACGCCGTCATTTACGCGCAATCTCGAACCGGTTCGAACCGACAAGTACAGTTCCCGGCATGTAAAAAGAACGCTAAGCAATCAATTATCGAAATGTTGTCGTCCCTTTCATTCCATAATACTTCTAATATGGGACACGAAAGAGATGTCAAATCAGACGGCAGTTGTTACTCAGCGTTCTTTTTACATGACACCGATTATAGCGAGTGTCAACAGCGTTCGGTGCGGGCGGAAGGCAATACGATTCGCAAGTGCCAATATTTTTGTTTAATAATGTGTACGTTTGATATAATGTAAGTATCTAATGTAGGTACCTACCTAAGTATATTTGACCCAGGTACGGAATATTTAAAATTCAGAAAACAAAAGTAGCAACCCTAGAGTGTAGGCATAAATGATCGGAAGAAGGGGCAAGCTGTCCTTCTAGAAATTCTCTATTTTGTGCCTCTACTTTTTTGTTTGTACGATCTCTCATCTCAATTTATATGGGTGTCCCTTACTCTGGTAGGGTACCTACATGTAGACCATGAAACTGAACCACTTCCCCCGAGGAATATATATGTCGCAGTACGATGGCAGAATCAGGTTTTTGGCCAAAAACCTAGGTTTTTGGCCAAAAGCCGGCATATGGCAAAATCGTAGACTTCTTTCGGCCATCGTCCTAAGCTGATTCAGGTTTTTGGCCAAAAATCTAGGATTTTGGCCGAAATCCTAGATTTGTTTAGTATTGTGGCTTTTTTTGCATTTCGGAAAAAAATCTTCTTCTTCGACTGGTACACCAAGTCGCCCAACGACCCGATGAACCCTGGTGTTAGAGTTTTTAAACCGCCTACTGCAAGGAGCAGGCCTCTGACAAGGTTGTGTAACGACCGCCGTCTAAGTGATCATAAAGCGCAATCGGGACCGACGGCTTAACGTGCCCGTGTAGTTAGGGCATACACCTCGAAAGACAGGAGGTAACTTTGGACGTTCTGGAGGGTGGGAGGTAGCGTCAGACGCTCTGGAGAGCGAGGGTAGCGTTGGACACTCTGGAGGATGTAAGATGATGGGCGCTGGATTTTCTGGGGGTCCGACGCTATCTCCTGGTCTCCAGGGCGTCCAACGCTACCACCAATCCTCTAGAGCGTTCAGTGGTACGTCCTGCTCTTATGGTGTCTGAAGCTCCCCCCTGCCCTTCAGGATATCCAAGGCAATCCTGCTGTTCAGACTGTCTGATGTTATCCCCCGTCCTTCAGGGTGTCCATTTACGGTGTCCAAGTCTACCCTCAAAAGATCAGAGGGAGGTGCATAAAGTACCTCTCCACTCCTCGTTCCCCCGAACCACACGGGTACGGTAAGCCGTCGGTCCCGATTGCTCTCTATGATCACTTAGACGGCGGTCTTTACACAACCATGTTAGAGGCCTGCTACTTGCAGTAGGCGGTTGAAAACTCTGAGTGCTCTCGTTGGGTGCTTTGGTGTACCACTCGAAGACGAAGAAGTTCTCCCGAAATGCAAAAAAAGCCATAATACTAAACAAATCTAGGATTTCGGCCAAAATCCTAGTTTTTTGGCCAAAATCCTAGGTTTTTGGCCAAAAACCTGGATCAGATCAGGACGATGGCCGAAGGAAGTCTATGATTCTGCCATATGCCGGCTTTTGGCCAAAAACCTAGGTTTTTGGCCAAAAACCTGATTCTGCCATCGTACTGCGACATATATGTCAGAAAAAGACATAAATAATTCGACCTCCCTTAAATCACGATATGCATGGGAAGTATTGGGAAGTCAAAATTATTTTTACTGAATATTTACAGTACCTACAGGTAACGCTGCTACCCTTTCCCTGTATTTATATTTATCCTCTAGTCGCCTTTTATGAAACCCACGGGTACAAATAGGGTGAAGCCATTCTAATCCGGCATCACACGGCCAATGCTTGCAGGGCTTGCTAGGTAGGATATGGGGTACCTACATTTTACTAGGTACTGACATGACCGAAGTGCCGAAAGGCAGGAAGGGCTGGTGATAGATAATAATAACTTTCTCCAACAAGTTACATACTTAATATCAACAACCATAATCCCAACACTCACAATACCAACACCAAAATATCAGCAACTCATTTGAGCAATAGTTCATAATCCCAACAGCTGAAAATCCCAACAGTTTCTTTGAGCAATAGTTCAAAATCCCAAACCAGTTGCTTTCAAGTTGCTTTTCTGGTTTCTTCGAGGAATTTGAAGATCTTGACAAGATCAAAATGACAGATGACAGCTGTCAAACTAAATATACGTTTATCTTGAAAACTGTGCATGCTAGACCACCAGTGTCTTAGGAAAAGTTGTAGATCTTGTCGAGATTTACATTTTGGGTGACAGCTGTCAAACTAAAAACACGTTTATCTCGAAAACTGTGTGTGCTAGACCACTAGTGTCTTAGGGAAAAATGTAGATCTTGGCGAGATTTACATTTTGGATGACAGCTGTCGAACTAAAAACACGTTCATCTCGAAAACCGTTCATCTAGACCACTAGTTTCTTAGAGGTTTACATCATTATAGCAGTAGTAGTTTAGGCTCTGCGTTGATAAATCAGTCAGTCAGTCAGGTTAGGACATAAGTTTTTATAGGTACCTATAGATACTACGTGGTTCACAAAAGAAGGGGACCTGAAATGGAAACATTATTGTTTGCGTCTTTTTCATGCTACATGACATTTGAGCAAGATGTCAACAATTATGTTGCAATTTCGGGTCCCTTTCTTTTGTTTTGTGTTATAGATGTATGTGGATAAGTAAATACTTTTTCACGGGCTTCAGCCACAACGGCTGAGCGGATGTTGAGGCATGAAGGATATGAGGTGTCGTTATAAGGTCCCAGCAGCTAAAATAACATCTGATATATTAACAAAGCAGTGGATTTTGAAATACACTGCTTGGTTGAATTTTTAATAATTAGTCTTGTCTCGATTATTTATTAAGGAATGTTATTTTAAAGGGCATATAGACGGACAGACACAAAGATAGACTTTACGAAACCCTTTTGGTTTCGAGGTAGACTACGACACCCAAACGACACCCTAAAAAGTGTGGTATGAGTGGTCAGCTAGTCAAATTGAGCTCTCCTGGAGCACTTTTATTGATTCTTCTTCTTCGAGTAGGATATACCAAGTCGTCGTTTTCTAATTCCTAAACGAAGACTGGTTTGGTCTTTATTGGCCTCGCAATCTCGCATTCCCATTGGCCTAACCTACATTCGGTTTACACTCGACCGCGCTGACGCGCTCCTCCGTTTTCGTAATAAAACAACAGTTACAGTCTTCTTCTTCATCGAATCCATAGACAACAACTAAATTTTATTTGCCCAATATTTGGCTACATTTATCGCCCGACTGATAGCCTCCAGCAAGTCCTGCATACTGCAAGTACTAGGACAGTTTGGGCAAGAGAGAAGGTGAGCCATTGTTTGCTCTGCACCGCAATCACACAAACCATTGTCGGAGAAACCCCACTTCACTCGGTTTTCTCGGCACCTTCCAACACCAGCCCGGAGTCTGTTAAGATAGGACTAACGACAATACCGAATGATATTTATGAACTCGTGCCTGTGGAGTGTATACGTAAAAGAAGAACCATAACACTGGGATCCCAGGTTCCTGCGCGGACGCCGCCAACGACAAAGGTAAGGCTGAACCAGTTCTTTCGCGTGTACACAGGTGGTTCAGTCTGCAATGTCCTTTCCTGTGACTGGGAACAAATTCATAAGGTGATAAATATCTACTTTGCGATAGACCCAACCGGGAATTGAACCCTGAACCTCCTTCGTCGCATGCAGTCGTACTAACCACTGCGCCACATCGGCTGAAAATTTTATCAATCAAGATTTTACGTATACAAAAGTCTAATATTAATATTGCTTAACACAAAGATTCCGTCAAAAATTCATTCACAACACATACTATACTTTCGTAAGCGGAAACGGGTTACACTAAGTTTCCAGAGTTGGTAGTAATTAAATGGGTACAACACATGTTGTGAATGATTGACTAAGTTATTATTTATTTTAGTATCAAGAGTTCTGAAAAGAAATTGAGAAGATCAAAGTACGTACCTACTTCAGCATGCACAGTTTTCGAGATAAACGTGTTTTTGGTTTGACAGCTCTCATCCAAAATGTAAATCTCGACAAGATCTACAACTTTTCCTAAGACACTGGTTGTCTAGCATGCACAGTTTTCGAGATAAACGTATATTTAGTTTGACAGCTGTCATCCAAAATGTAAATCTCAACAAGATCTACAACTTTTCCTAAGACACTGGTGGTCTAGCATGCACAGTTTTCGAGATAAACGTGTTTTTAGTTTGACAGCTGTCATCTGTCATTTTGATCTTGTCAAGATCTTCAAATTCCTCGAAGAAACCAGAAAAGCAACTAGAAAGCAACTGGTTTGGGATTTTGAACTATTGCTCAAAGAAACTGTTGGGATTTTCAGCTGTTGGGATTATGAACTATTGCTCAAATGAGTTGCTGATATTTTGGTGTTGGTATTGTGAGTGTTGGGATTATGGTTGTTGATATTAAGTATGTAGATCTACAAGAACATAGGTAGGCCGAAATTTGATTTAAAGAATCAGTTAGAGTCAATGTAGATGATAGGTAGTCTTTTGAATGACTCTCAAACTCTTATCAGAAGTGGGTGTAAATGGCCGCTTTTTAAAGCCATTTACACTCTGCCTACTCCGCAAGGGATAAAGGCGTGTTGTATGTATATGTATTGGTATGTAGGTAGGTAAGTACCTGCGGTTGTGTCACTTACTACCTTTCGGCGTATAAGTAGGTAGGTATGGTATCTAGTAGCACTAGCTAGCACAGAATATTTATTCTAGTGTCCCACACTGATGAAAGTAGGTATAGGTAACCTTTTATCTAGTTGTATTACCTTCAATTCGATTGATTTAGTGATAGGTACATTATGTACCTAACTAAACGATTATTTTCTACTTAGGTATTTATTTTAATGACAATGACATAATTTTTAGATAAGAAATTAATTAAATACCTAACCTGTTTCATAAAGTCTTCTTCATTTAGGTATATTAAAATATTATTTTTACCCGACCGCCTCAAAAGGAGGACTATTGTGTTAGGTACCTATTCTTATTTTATTATCAATCAAAATCTTTGACAAGATCAAAATCAAACAAATCAAGCAAGGTGACCTTTGTCAAATACCTACCTACAATAAAACCTTTTTTATTTTGAGCCTTGTTTACTTACTTACACCTTATACCTACCTACTTATTTCGGTATTTTTTCCGCATTTAAATATGACAGATGTCACCTTACCTATCGAAAATTGAAACATTTAAATTTATAGGCAATACCTAGGTGTCTCCGCAACTCAAAACGACCAAGATAATTCACGACGTCGACACGATAGGTAGGTATGATACGATACCTACAACGCAACAAAAAAACAAGAAGCGCGGACGCGTGCGTGTGTGTGTCATAAGATTATTATGATGATATGAATAAACGCACCCAAACCCGCTAAGTCACGCGCGACATCCCGGGGTGCGTTCAAGGTGGTTCTCTTTCGTCGCTCTATTATACTATGACGTCGCTAACTAAACGTAAAATGACGAAAGAATGAAACTGGCAGCTGACTCCGTATCACTACACTAGTGACGTTCTTCAGTTCGAATTTTAAGTTCAGGTGAGCTGATTCATTCAAACCTCCTACTCAGGTCATTAAAATTGATTTATTGATTCCCTTCCAATTTTTTTTACTCCCCATACAAAAATGTTAAAATAGCGTGTCAATTAGTATGACAGACCCGTTTTATTTTTGTTTTCATATTTTGAAGAAAGATTTCTAATAAATGTTATTCAGTTTTGTGGGTAGAATCACAGAATACATAATAGTACAGGTACAGAAGACGCACTCCGCCATAGCAATTCAACAAATAGAAATCTTTACGCGCGATAATAAAGTACAATTTCCTTCGCGCCGGCTTTGGATACCTACTTTTATATTAGCCTACTCATCGCGCGCGCAAGCAAAAATGAGCAGAAATGATGCGCGCAAAAGTCTGCCGCAGACCACCTTTGAAGGTCACAGCCGGCGCGCTTTGTAGGGATGTGAATTTCGATATTTATATGAAAGTAAGTACCTATGAAAGTGTACTGGGGTACATTTCTTAAATAACATGTTAAACGTAGGATATTGAAAGAATATCAAAGCACAAAATATTGGAAAAAAAATGATAATATTTCATTTCTATACAAAATTTACAAATGAGGCATGCAGGTGAGTTCTTCAATACAAAATTGATAAAATAAAATAAATTTCGTGAAGAAATACGAACAGCATCGAAGCGCGTGCATAACGTGCAGCGCGCGGCAACCAACTGATCAACCCCCTCGCGGGGGCCGCCGCATGTACAGTACGCGCATGAGTTCTTGGCCATCGGGGAATGAGGAGGCGCGCGGGGGCGGCGCGCCCCGCAGTTACCCAACTACCCGCATTCGCCCGCAGTCGAGTGATGGGAAAAAAGTGTGTCACAAAGTTGTCGATATTTTGTCGTTGTGTTGTGTTTTGTGTAGAAACCATAAATACTTCTTTAATATTATTCACAAACAGTGAAGTAATGAAGTTACAGTTCGAACAAACTATGGCTAAAAAGGCCCCTTTAATAAGCAAATGTCTCGAGACATATACATTTTAGTTACTTTGTTTTAAAGAAACCTGCCCTTAGTTTATAAAGACCTATTCAACGATACCCTACCTACTCAATATTGTAGGAAAAACAACCCATTAACTAATAACTATGAGTAGTCTGAACTGAACTGTTCGGCAACAATTCTCGATATCGACATCAACATGAATTAGTCACAGCACTACCGCATTCCTCAACATGGTCATGAACTTATTCGCGTACTGTACTTGAAACTTTATACCTACGCCGCTGAGTGCAACAGGCCTGGTAGAACACGCCCTTTAAATTATTGTAGTTATACATGTAAACGAATAAGTATATTAAGTGATTTAATTACTATGAACATGTCACTAGATGAGTGATTGAATTTAATCTTTTCAGCACATCACTATTTATTGTTTCTAAAAAAGCGGCCACCCACAAAACGTCATCCTGGTACATTCAATTAAAAATTCGACTATAGTTAAAGTTCTACGAAAGAGGACACCTTGAACGTCCCCCCCAAAAAAACGATTCGTTGTCCCGCTCACTCAGGCCCCGTCCCATTCACTCCTACGGCCGCCGCAGCGCCGCGCCGTTGCCAGTTGGTTCGTTTCGCCGCCTGACGCCAGTCGCTCTATAGATTACGTACGTTACCCACGTGTACAAATTGTTCAACTTGACGCGCTCTTGGTGTACAGTTTAATTTCATAAAATCTCGATGGATTCCGAAGAAGAACCCGATGAAGTTTTGCCTTCGTCATCTTCTTCTCACGTGATGACGAACGAACGTCCAGTACAAACGAACCCAATCAAGCGAAAAGCGCCATCACTAGATTATAGAGAAATAAAATTGAAGATACTGCGAGCTTATGATGAATTATCGAACACTAAAAAACCTTCAGAGATAGCCGAGTTTCTTCGATTGTCGCCTGCAACATTGGCCACTATTTTGGAGAATAGGAAAAAAATTGAAGAGAATAAGAGATCAGAGAATAGCAGATCGGAAAATTTGCGAAAAAAGAGATTAAAGGTAGGATATGTTGAATTAGATGAACTTTTGATGCAGTGGTACCATCGAGCACGCGCTTCAAATCAGCCCATCAATAGCGAGGTAATACACAACGCAGCATGTAAAATAGCTGACAGTCATCAAATCCCAAATTTCGCCATTTCAATTGGTTGGATACATAGTTTTAAAAAACGCCATGGCATAGTTTACACCACAAATGTTAATCCTACTGAAAGCGTTCAGACTATAAAACATTATGAAACAGAGATGGCTGATGAACCTCAGTTGCCCAAGGCGACGCCTGCGCAAAAATGTACATGGAGAGCTGGAAAATATAGAGACGTAGACAAACTTTTGGTGGAGTGGTGCCATCAAGCAAGCGCTTCAAATCTGCCCATCAATGCTCAGATCATACACGACGCAGCATGTAAAATTGCTAAAAGTCGACAAATCGGAAATATCGATTTTCCTATTGCTTGGATAGAGAGCTTTAGAAAACGCCACGAAATAGTTTACACTGAAAATGATCACAAAGAAAGCGTTCATAATTTTGTTAAATGTGAAAAACCGATTTACCGGGGCATCTGCCGACGCTTACCAAAAAATGTGAAGATTGAGAAAATGAAGACAGTTGCACAAAAAAATACGAGGATGACCATACTTTATCCAGGGTTGCCAAATTTGAAAAAGAGTGTGACAGAGAGGACAAATACACAAGAAGATTCATGGATGACTTCACTTTCAGCTATGTTGAAAAATTATGAACCAAGAGATATTTTCAGCGCAGATAAATTTAAATTGTCCTTTAACTCAATGTCTGATGAATCTGATGTTTCTTTCGAACAGAATAACGTGACTGTCCTGGCCTGTGTCAATGCTGATGGGTCGAAAAAAATACCCTTGCTAGTTATTGGAAAAGAAAAATATCATCCACGTTACATAGTACAATCACTTGTGATATATGAATATGACAAATATGAAAATATCTGTGGGATAACTGGGCCGCGTCTTTTAAAATGGTTTAAAAGTTTCGATGAGCGCTTTCAGGTAGGTTTTCGAAAAATTCTATTTGTTGCTGATTGGCCAATTAATCATGCAGAAGTTAAGCCGATGAGAAATACAATTGTAAATTTACCTTCAAAAAAACCACAACCTATGGATGAAGGGATTATAAAAGCTCTTAAAGAAGGTTACAGGACACAGCTTGAAAATCATCAAAAAGACGGTAAAATTACCGTCCTTGATGCAGTCCAATACATTGGAGCGGCATGGAAATTACTCAAACCTGAAACAATTCAAACCTGTTTCAAAAAGGCCGGTTTTCTAAAGGGTGATGTTGACAAAAACGTCGATGATGTGGTGGTGCCGGGATGTTCTAGATCTTTTTTAGTTAACAAAAATGATGCACCTTGCGAAGACAACGATGCACCTTTAGATGGCAATGTGGCACCTTCTGATGACAATGTTGCACCTTTCCAAGACAATATTGTACCTGACAATACTGCACCTTCGGGTGATAATGTCGGTCATTGCTACGTTCGATCTTACGATGATATTCTTTTAGATGTGCTCAACATAAAAGACGAAACCTTAACTGATGACGACGAAGAGAAGGCAAGTCCAGTTTTAACTAAAGCCCTTGCATTGTCAGCTGTAAGCGTTTTAAAACGCTATTTAGCCTCATGCAGTGAAAGCGAAGAAGTACTACAAATGATGAACTCAATTGAAAGTTTTGTCATAACGAAATCAGAACCTGAGTGTCATTCAAGTACTTAAACTAGAACATATTATATGCTTAACCTAGGTGCGTGCTAAAAGGTTACTTTAATAAATTACTTAAGTTTAAATCCAAATTATACGCTCGTTTGTTTTATTATCGCCATCCCGCTTTTGATGTGAAGGTAACCTTGAAAATATTTTCCCTCTGGGCTATTTTTGTAGAAACTATTTCAAAGATGGCGTTGTAGGTACTTATTCCTCCATAGTCTTTGAGAAATTAGCTGTCAAATTTAACATTTATTCCATCTTAGTCTATGGCGTTATATTAGTTTCTCCAAAAACGCCCCATTGCATTACTAAGTTAAAGTCCGTACATTAAAAAAAATTAGGAACTATCCAGGGGCGTGTAGTTGACAATAGATGGCGCGGTCCATTATGCTTAATATAAACTTTTTAGTACAAGACATAGATTTTCTCTACACCCTTATGTCAAAAGTCTTCACTTGTTTTTACATAGGTACGATTTGGCACATCTTTGTCTTCTAGCGCGCGAGTTAGGTCTCTCTTCTCTACAGTGCGCTTGCTAACCATACAGGACAGATCCTCATTATAAGTTCGACGTCTATTAAAGGTTGGAACAGACAGAAAAAAAGAAGTGACTAAGTTTGTTGCAACCTGTGTGGTTAAGTTTGATGCCGGCTCAGAATAGCATCACCCCAATTCTACCCGAGGGTGTCGTAAAAAGCGACTAAGGGATAATCATCCAGGGAATGGGCAGCAGCGCTCCCTGTCAATTCAACATCTTGTACTGCGCTCGCCAATCCGCCTGCCAAGCGTGGCGAGTATGGCAATACCCCCCGATATGGGGAGGCCCATGTCCAGCAGTGGACTGTTGTGGCTGTTATGGTTATGGTTATGGTGTGGCTAAGTATGAAATTAAACATTTTCTGTTGTAGATGTTGTAATTAAACTGTTTACCTATATTTAACGTTTATCACGACTAACCTTGTTGTTTTAAGTCGAGGCTTATAGAGTCTCGACGTTTCGGTGCATTAAGTGCACCTTCTTCAGGAGTCCGACAGGTCGCTCGCGCGCGTTACCACCGCCCGTCGCTATAAGCCTCGACTTAAAACAACAAGGTTAGTCGTGATAAACGTTAAATATGAGTTATCCTTGTTCGTTTAATAATTTAATGTTTACCTATACTTAAGTGAGACAACATGACAAAAAATTAAGGTAACAATTACGCGACATAAAACAGTGAGTTTATCCCTATTATAGTACCGTCATTCGAATAGGCCATATTTGACAGCTGGAAAACCCATACTAGGAAGCATGTCAACAAAGAAAAATAGACCTTATGTCATAGCATTAAAATGATTTTGACAGCAGTTAAATAGGTATGGCCTATTCGAATGACGGCACTATACTTTTAGTTTGTAGATGTTGTATTTCATACAAATTATATACGTTGTTTGTCGAATCAGTTACCCACCCCAATCCACATGTTGTCTTAACATGTATCTTAACAGGTGTAGATTTTTCGCACTTTTAACACTTTTTTTTCTGGCCACCGAGTCATACAACACCTCAATGAACCCTGTTGTCAGAGTTTCATACTAATTACCTACTTATTTTGTTACTTTACCGCTGATCCTTACAAAAGCTTATTATTATATATGCCACTATAGTTCATCCGGATTTTTGTCGACTTGGTGTCCCTCGCGGCATGAAGCAAAGTAATACTTACTTCACCTTTACTCACTAACAGTCCGCAAATACTACCACGTTTACAAAACCCTAGAGGTCGCTAATCGCAAAGAAAAGACAAAGAAGCTGCAGGTAGCGATGGCGGGGAGGTAGGAGGAGGGAGGGGGGTATGCACCATACATGACGATATGCATCGCAGCGCTGCATTCCACGTACTGCGGAGTGCGGGACGAAAGATTACTGCAGATATGCCAACAGGAAAACGCGTTGATCTAAAATCGGGCGCGATGTTTTTTTCTACTCTATTGTGAAAACTGACTGACACCAGGGTTCATCGGGTCGTTTGGCGACTCCGTGTCCTACACGAAAGCAGATATTTTTAACTTAAGTTGTCATTAGAAACAATGGAAGATGTTACTTAAATTCGCCATTGGTAACTCTATATCAACAGTGTAAAAAGTGACTTAGGGATTTTATCCAGAGAATAGGCAGCAGTGTTCCCGGTCCATGTAAATGAGTATCTTGCACTGCGCTGGTGAGCAAGGAAAATATTGATGGAGGAACGTGTCCAGCAGTAGACTTGGGACTGTTAGTTTATATAAATGCATGTTTTTGTAGGTATACAATGACTTTCCCGAACGCTAAGCTCAACTGGCTGGTCAAACTAAATAATTTTCCTAATGGAGAAAATATCAAAGTTTAAAAAACTGCACCTCTGCAGCTGTCCGAGCAATTTTCTATGAGATGTATTTTTTTATATAAATATTTTGACCGATATTCTTTGCGGAAACTTGTTCACCTGTTGAGCGGTTTCGGGGGTCGTTCGGTACAAGTTGTGCAGATAAATGTGGGCGTCCGCGCATGAAGGGTCCAGTTGTCGGCTTTTAGTTTCCTAGATATTTGCGTTTTTATGAAGTTGGGTGAAAATGTGTCATTTTGAGATTTTGAAAGAATATTATTATACAAACAATTTACTACAATTTCATGTAATCACCACTTTTAAGTTTTGTTTCTAAGTATGTTTTTTTTAAATGATTAAGTTTAGTGAAAAGGGTCCAGATGTCGGCAAGTCTTGACAAGCCGGTGTTTTCATGACTGGGTTTAGGTATTTAACGTAAATACTGTTTGTACTGTCACTCTGAACTGGAGTGGACAACGTCAGGTCGACATAACGATATTTCGACATAATTGGCATCTCAACAGATCTCGATACACGTTATCTCGACACATGCAATCTCGACACACGCCTTCTTGACACACAGTATATCAACACACGGTATCTTGCCACACGTTATTCCGACACATGTAATCTCGACACACCTTATCTCGACTCACGTTTTCTCGACAGCGTTAACTCTACCACGTTAAACTCAACACACGGTATTTCGACACACGATATCTCGACACACGTTGTCTCGACAAGTGTTATCTTGACACATGCATTGTGTGGCAAGCTTCAGCAGAGTTGAAGCAAGCTTTAGCAGAGTGGAGCATGGTGAGGTAAGATGAGGCAAGGTGGGGCAGGGTGAGGCAAAGTTTGGCGGGATGGGGAGAGATGAGATAAATACAAAATGATTTGGTGGTGGTTAGTACGACTGCCTGCCACGCAGAAAGTTACGGGTTCAATTCCCGGTGGGGTCACTCACAAAGTTGATATTTATCACTTTGTGAATTTGTTCCCAGTCTGGTTAGGACATTGCAGGCTGATTAGGCTGAACCACCTGATTGAACGAAAAGTAAGATGGTTCCTTGCTTCGGATGGGCACGTTAAGCCGTCGGTGCCGGTTGCTGTCTATGATGGCGGTCGTTACACAACCATGTCAGAGGTCTGCTACTTGTAGTAGGCGGTTGAAAACTCTGACACCAAGGTCCATCAGGTCGTTGAACGACTCGGTGTCCCACACGAAGAGAGAGATTTGGTGGTCTGGTTCATTTTGTGTTGGAGGCCAGAAACTTTTTTCATATCCCATAACTTGGTAGGGACTATCAGTTTACTTGACGAAGTTGTAGGCCTTGACAAGATCTACATTTTCGATGACAGCTGTCAAACTTTAAACATGTTTATCTCGGTAACTATGCACGCTAGACTACCAGTTGGTTTGAGTAAGTTGTAGGCCTTGACCAGATCTATATTTTCGACGATAGCTGTCAAACTTTATACTTGTTTATCTCGGTCACTATGCGCGCTAGACTACCAGTTGCTTGGAGGAAGTTGTATGCCTTGCCATTATCTAGATTTTTGCAGATATCTGTCTTACATTAAACACGTTTATTTCGACAACTAGGCATGGTAGACTACCTGTTGCTTCGAAAAAGTTGAAGGTCTTGACGAGATCCACAATTCAGATGACAGCTGTCAAACTAAAACCTCGTTACTCCTGGGAACCATGCATGCTAGGCTATTCTTTTCTTGAAGAATTTTGTAAGCCTTAACAAGATCAACGATTTAATATATTTTTATTGTGATCTTGTCATTAAAATAATCGACATCGTTATGTCAATAAGGACAAAAATTGGTTTTACTATATTTTTCGACTCGACTATTGCAATTTTGATCCTTATTGACATTTGTCTTATTTTGTTTAAATTAAATTTGGTTATTATTTTTAAATATAATTAAACATTTAGTAGCCATGTGGTGCCGGCAGAGTAGAATAGCACCACCCCCTCTCTTGCCGTGGGGGTCATACGAGGCGACCGAGGGATAAACCCGACCCAAGGCCAACCGTTAAATTATTAAACGAACAAGGATAACTCATATTTAACGTTTATCACGACTAACCTTGTTGTTTTAAGTCGAGGCTTATAGAGTCTCGAGGAACTGTAGTTCCCGACGGGCGGTGGTAACGCGCGCGAGCGACCTGTCGGACTCCTGAAGAAGGTGCACTTAATGCACCGAAACGTCGAGACTCTATAAGCCTCGACTTAAAACAACAAGGTTAGTCGTGATAAACGTTAAATAAGGCCAACCGTATGGTGGTGGTAAATCCACCACAATTAAGCATTTCCAAGGAGGGTTGACGTCTGGTAGGCGGCCGGTCGTAAAATTAAGCCAAATCCTTTTTCAACACGATTTTGTGATCAACAAAACGTGTTGCGCCGACCCCAAGTAATTGGGATAAAGGCAGGAAGGTGATGGCATTTATAGAAGAATTTCTAAAACCCGAGTTATTCTAAGCTATGTCAATAAGGTTCAAAATCACTAGCACCACTTGTTTCTGTTAGAGAAAAAAATTTGGTTTAGGCAATTTTCAAAACACATTTACAATATTGGTAAAAGAAGTAAATAGCAAGATTCACAAAGGCGGACTTAACGTGTGTCGAGATACTTTGTGTTGATTTAATGTGTGTCGAGTTAACGCGTGTCGAAATAACGTATAGCGAGGTAACGTGTGGCAAGATACCGTGTGGCAAGATACCGTGTGGCAAGATGCCGTGTGTCAACATACATATAAATTAAGGTGTAAGTGTAAAATAATACGTTACGCTATAGTTTTTTTGGGATTTTAGTAAATATCAAATCTCTGAACGCTAGCTAAAGTGTAGCATAAAAAAGGTCCACTTGTCGGTGTTTCATAAAATTTTATGGAAATCTATAAAATTTCGTATAATTTAATACTTCATATTTAATCTAACAGTACAAAAGGCAAAAGAGAGTTCTAGGACACCGTAAGGCTGTTAATATCTGGTCAAAACACTATGTACTAATAACTTGCAATAAAAGGTACCAGAAGTCGGCTTTAGTGTTTTCTGAAATACACATGCTTGATTTTCTTACCTTGATTATTTAAATTAAAGTTATGGTCACATGATTAAATGCATATTAGTGTAATTTTTATGAAAAAATAATGACCTATGTAACAAATAAGTAGAACTTTGTTTTTTTTTAACCTAAACCTTTAAACTCAATTTTCTCGAAATCACTTTTTTCAGAGTTACAACTTTGGATGTCTGTAAAAAAAATACATATTCAAAATATGGTATTTTTTGTAGTCAGTATGATAGAGGGGTTATTCTAGATTCCGAATCTGGTCTTAACTCAATACCCTACAACAGCTGGACCCTTCATGCGCGGACGCCCACAAATAATGAACCCAAAATGGCAACATTATTGTTAACATCCTGCTCATATCATGAGGCAAACAATGTGTTTTGCAATTCAGGTCCATTCTTTTTTTTCGCGACTTATTGTGCTCCGCCGCATCCACACTAAACTTTCCCGGGTGAAGCTGCTCTTACTCGGAGTCCAGTCTCTAATTTACTCGCCGCCGGACTGATACCACAATACATTGCTCTGCACTTCACTATTAGCTAACTAACTAAAACGAGTTTCAGTCCACTGGTGGGCAAAGAGCGCAAGTTGCGTTTACTAGTCATTTATTTTAAAAATAAGTACTCGGCGCTTCGGAGGGCACCTTAAACCTGCAGCCGTGGTTGCTACCTATGATGATTTATTAGTAAGATCATAAGATAGTCATGGTTACACAACAGAGACAGGCTGCTTTGTCGAGTCGTTTGTCGATTCGGTATCCCACAGAGGACTGAAGACGACGTAAAAATAATGACCTGCTAAATCTTTTATTAGCTTAAAGTTATCAATCTTATTCTATGTAATTGGGCAAAAACGACATAAACATAACACACAAAACTTAAAAAAACAAATACCTATCAGGTCTACAAGATAAAAAAGTGCTCTAGATTAAAAAGGTCAACAAAACCTAGCAGTAGCAGAAGAATGACGAATTAGTAATTGCTTCATTAATACTTAACAATGCAAAACGAATCTAATGTCAAGGCCCACAGTACGCTCACTTTGGTCAAATAAATGCCCTTTACGAAGAACTTAACCCGTGTCCTTTTGACCCTATAATATCATTGCAGTCAAAAAGGTTAGACGAGACCCAATTTATCACAGCCCTTATCTTTTAATTTTCAATAAAACTAACATTAATAACAACACACAAAAAGGTGTTCAAGTTAAAAATAAAAAGTCAAGACAAAGACAATGAAGTGACTTGGAATCAAAAAATATAAAGAACACCGTTAAATTAGACAATAACGATTAAAGCATAAAGATTCAATGGCGCTGCTAGGTCGACAGTTCGAAAGCCGTATCGCGACCCACTCCAAATTGTGATTAAGGCAACCCAATATACACACACAACAGGTCACGCGTTTACCGACACCCGAATCTTCTACTAAAACAAAAAGATTACAAGCCCAATTTTCTACAAATCACGCAAAATGCACTTACGCCGCTTGGTCGTTACGGTCGAAAATTGCTTGACTGGTTTCAATGGTTCGCTACGCTTGTGTGCCTCGTGAAAGCTACACATTTCATTTATAATAGTACCTACAATACGAAGCATCATATTGTACACAACACTCTACTACTGCTCATAAATGTTGTATGTGTGCGCTCGTCTGAAGGTAAAACGCCGTAAGCGACATTTAGTCGAGTTTACAGGAAATGGTGCTTTAAGTGCGGGCGATAGATGTCAAAGTGAGATAAGAAGTTTGGGTAAACGTGAATATGTTTTGTATCTGTGTGTAACGGCTTGGAGTATCGAAGAATGCGGAGCGTGAATTACCATGTTTAGATTAGGGAGCTGTCAGTTTGACAATAATTTGCTCTTGTTCGCTCGTACAAGAGTAGGACTTGATTATGATACAAGATTTTGATGACAGGATTATTGTTTGCTCTAATCAGGTGTTTGTTTAATTAATTAGCTTGTCAAAATAAAATATGTTAATTTTATTTATCTACTTATTTATTTACATAAATAGGTGCTTCTACGAGAAACATAGATAGTTATGGTTTCTGCAATAAAAAACCCAGAATTAAACATAAACTGACATTAATTGATTGATTAATCGAATAATGCTACTTTGAAAATAAATTTTATTTACATAGTTTTATATTAAATAATATTCATAACTTGTTTATAATTAAACATGTATGAAATGTCTAAAAGTAACCTACATAATCATAAAGTCAACCGGCAAACGTATCAATTACTAAATTGAATTAAACGGTATAAACCGCTGAAGCGCGCGCCACAATAAGCGATCACGGCGCATCGCATTAGCTACTGACAGGTCCGCGCGTGTGTGTGCCACGGTTGTTACATTTACCTCTCACACTACAGCCGCAGCCCACCGCGCGTAAAACCCAATATCACCCCTATCTCCAAGCGACAAGTGCCCCCGGAGTTGCAAGAGTAACGGTGCAGGTTTATAGACTCGCGCCCACCGGGTGGTGAAGTCCGGCAACGTCGCGCTCGAATCGCTGTGACATTTCCAACCAAATGCTACACCCAACGCCATCTAGCGGTGGCCAGCGCAAACCGAGCCTCGGCTATTAGAGCGGGACGGAAACACTTGACAATATCACTTTCACGGTCCCGTACTTAAAGCTAAGCGGTTTGCTGTACTGTTTGTTTGTGTCTGTAAACAGCGCCGCCGAGGTGTACCGCGCATGAATGAAAGGGATGACCGTAGAAGCGAGACGGTGCGTGACGGATGTCTTACGCTAGAGTGGGATGGGGCGAGCGCGAAGCGTGCAGCGTACATCGTTTATCAGATTACATGCGAGGCATCGCGAGCGTGGCGATGTTTTGACACGCGATAATCACGAGATAATGCGGGCGATCTCGGCGACGTTTAGGTTTATATTGGCTTTTTATAGTGGCGGTGGAGAGACAGAATAATAACGAGTTTGAAATATGACGCACTCAGCCGCCAGGTGACGCCTGCGGACTGGTGCGCGGTTTTTTTAATAATAAATGTAGGTAGGTAATTTAATGTCTCCTCTCGCGTCTGTCAGTTATAAACAGCTGATGGCCACACATGTCAACATGAACTAATTTTAAATTGTTTTCAATACGAAATGATAAAAAAATTATGATGTTTCATACAACGTTAACCTTTTTTTATTCTTATTAATTAAAAAATATTATGGTTTTTATACTACCGTCTATAACACTATGACCTTTAAGGCTTTAACATTTTGTCGTTTTAACAAACATCATAAACTTAACGTAAAGTTTTTATACAAAAATAACACAGATAAAGTGTCTTTATCATAACCAGCGATAAACTTAGTTAAGTTTATGATTTTTAGATTTTATACAATCGAACTAAATAATAAACACATTTAGGTTACGAGTGTGTATAATCCGCAACTACTGAAAACTAAATATTCAGTCCAAATGTGAAAAGTAGAGCTCTTTCCAGCTAACTCCACAGAGGCAGGTTGCCAACCGAATGCGGCGGAATTCAAACTCGGTAGTAACAAGTTACTGTTAATATACATACAGCTATGCACACTGCTGATAGTAGACTAGATACAACCAATGCTACTGAAATAGTACCAGTAACGCCATCTATCGCGAGCTAAAAGAAGGAAAGAAAATTGACTGAAAATGGCGCTATAAAAATATAGCCAAGTCAATAATACGGGGAAATAATAGTAACAAGTTACCTACTGTAAATATACATACAGTTAATGCACAATGTTGATAGTAGACTGGATACAATACAACCTTTATGTCACTGAAATAGTACTGCTAACGCCCTCTGTTGAGAACTCGGAGTAAGAAACAAATTCGCTTAGAAATTGCTCGTTAATTTTGTTGTAAGCAATTAAAGCTCTCGCTATTATACATATAAGAAGCAATTAAGTAAATTCATTCAATATTAATTACATTGCACCATGAGTAAAATCTATAAATAATTAGGTAGGTACTTTAATACTGTAGAGCAGAAGCTTAAAAGTGGTTTGTACCGCCATCTGTAAGCGAGTAGTAGAAGCTGCGCTAAGGAAAGCTGGAAACCTCTACTACTACAAAACCAGAACAAAGGACTGTGATTTTTCAGCTTCTAGCGAGTAAGCAGACGAACAATCGCGATTAATCTTTTGATGATATACCTTAACAGCCCCAATAGTCCACTGATGGACATGGGCTTCCCCTATCGAAGGGTGTTGTAGGTAGTAGGTACTAAATTAATTAAGGAGAGCCTATGGTTTTATTTAGCACCGTTAAGTTATAACTTGATTCATATAGAAGAAAGGGACCCGAAATGGTAACAATATTGTTTGCGTCTTTTTCATAATAACATAACATTTGAGCAACAATGTTGCCATTTCGGGTCCCCCTTCTTCGATGAATCAGGTTGTAAGTAACTAAAGAGTCAAGATGAAAAAGTCCTTAAGTTCACTTATGAGCTTTTACCACTACACCAATACTATGTTTTTGAAGATAATAAAATTAATTGATAGGAGTAATTTTCGATATTATGTAGGTAAGTTTATAACAAGTAGGTACCTAAATAAGGCTAAAATAAGTATTTTTGTGATTGTATTTAATTATTCCAAAAGTGTCCGACATATTTTTTAAGATAGTAGAAAAGCAACTATTTCTGACACTCATCATAATCTATAAACCGCATCTTACTACGTAAAGCGGCATGCGTAAATCGGAATTTTTCCTTTGCTATTTCAGTGAGTTGTGTTTACTTTACACACTGAAACTGAAAAGCCATGTGTTATTCGAGTATCCGATTTGCTTTCTTTTATTTTAGTAATTTTATATGTTAGTGCGTTCTAATCGATTTTAATTGAATGTTTTCGTATGAGGTAAATTTGTAAATATTTGCTATGTTTTAACTTGTAAGTCAAGCTTCCAAAAACACATTTAAATTTCATTTTCTACTGCCAAATAACTTTTGTAAGACCAAATCGACAGTGGGCGATACGATAGCAGAAGACGCAAGTGTCTTGACGACACTACGTCGGTGCAGCACTCCGTTCCAGCCCGTCAGGTGCATGCAGCAGATGACGACAATAGATTTCTAGATACGTTTGAGTCCTATATTTTGTCTATGGAAAAACCTTGCTTACAAACCAAACGAAGTTTTTGACCAGTGTTTAGCAAGGGTGACCGCTTTATCAAAAGCTTCAAGAAAATCTAGAATATAACTGAGCAAGAGGCAGGGTATTTGGTACAGTAAATAAGGTGTTCTATTGTCTGCTCGACACCGCAATCGCACAAATGTAGTGTAGAAACCCCACCTTATCTGGTTTTCTTGGCACCTTCTTTCTACATCAGCCCGGAGTCTATAAAGGGACTTCCAGGCTGGCCAGGGAAGGTCTTCACCCGGTGGTTTCTCCACTAGTGGAATGAAAGGTGACATTGTCGAGAACTATTCGATCTTTATTAATTTCGTCTTAAAATATAAGAAAACTTGAGTTACAGCAACTCTCATTAGGTGTTAAAGCGTAGGTACTTTATGTAAATAAAGAATGTCAGCAATAATGTTGCCCATTCGGGATCTATTCTTTATCTGTGCAAGTTATAAGTAGGTATACATATTACTTCCGTCATGTTACTGTGTTTTCAATCACATCAAGTGGGTCATAAAACGACCACATTAGCTTAATGAAGGGCGCGCCTTACATATTTAAAGCTAAGTTTTAATACTCATAAATTGTAAACGTTTTACTGCCCTTGCATTGGTGTTGTAAATATTTAACTGCCACTGAACTGAAGAAGTACATTCAAAACCAACATGCCTAAGTAAGTAGGTACTACTACAAACAACCTACAGCACAATAGTCCGCTACTATTGCCAAACTCACCACGTTTGGCAGGCGGATTGTGTTGAAGATATTCACAGGGAACGCTTCTTTCTTCCCATTATCATTAGCGGCATTCATCCCTTAGTCGCCTTTTACGACACCAACGGGTAGAAATGGGGTGATGCTATTCTAAGCCGGCACCACACGGCATTTGGATGTGGGTTTGGATATGGGCTGTGGCCTGACTCAACACTTACATCAGGCTTGCATGTCGGGCAGGCGAGCTCAGTGCAACATGTAAGTAGCATTTGCAGGGAACGCTTCTGAATTTTCCCTAGATTTCCTCTTAGTCGCTTTTTACGACACCCACGGCTAGAAATGGGGCGATCCACGGATAGAAATGGGGTGATGCTACTTTTACCCGGCAACAGACAATTAACTACATAATAAACTTTCTTACAAGAACCGTGGTTGCCAGATTTAGACCATCACATCTAGTTTGGGCGCCACAATATTCGTTAACGCATTCACGTGATGGCTTGTAAATCTTGCCGTGATTTACGCACCACCACGTAGGTAGGTAGGTAGGTACTCTAATTTACAACTGGCCCGATTTAGCCGAAGCCAGAAGTGATGACGAAATTGATGATGTCTGCTGTAAGTGATTAGAAGTTAGAGTTTTCAGAAAATGTTTTCTTGTTCTTCGGTACTGATATTGTGAAATTACTACACTGGGCAGCATTTAAGGGCCTACCTCCACACATGAAATAAATGTAAGACGTTTGATGTTAAACCCTTTCTCCACATAAAAGTCAAGACATACTCGTAGCTGGGTGAATGTCGACAATTGCGTTTTTTGTCTCATTTCGGAGGATTTTTTATTCTATCCGTTTTTAAGAAATGTTTTTCCATAATTTTAATCTTTATGGTGTTTTATTTTAACTGTGTAAAAATGCTAGCAATATCTTTATCAGAAGCTGAGATATTCGAGTTTGAATTTTGAAAAAGGCACCGAAATGAAAACAGTCCACCGAAATGATAATAAGTGTGCACCGAAATGAAAACAGTCCTCCGAAATGATAAAAAGTGTGCACCGAAATGATAATAGTCCACCGAAATGATAATAAGTGTGCACGGAAATGAAATATGTCCATCGAAATGAAGTGGTCAAGTGCGAGTCTCTCTAGTCAGACAGTGTTCTGTTTCTGTATGGTAATTTTTGATATATAACCAATAGTGTAGAACTGGTGACTACAGAAGAGTGGGACGAATGAGGAACCGATGATTACATCTAAGTGAAACGAGTGAAGAACTGGTGATTACAGCAGAGTGGGATGTGGGAGGAACTGGTGACTACAGCAAAATGGGACGAGTGAAGAACTGGTAACTACAGCAGAGTGGAACGGGGGAGAAACCAGTGACTACAACAGAGTGGGACGAGTGAGAAACTGGTGACTACAGTAGAGTGGGATGAGGGGGAACCAGTGACTACATCAGAGACGGACGAATGAAGAACTGGTGACTACATCAGAGTGGGACGATTGAGAAACTGGTGACTACAGTAGAGTGGGATGAGTGAGAAACTGGTGACTACAGTAGAGTGGGATGAGGGAGGAACCGGTGACTACATCAGAGTGGGACGTGGAGGAACCGGTGACTACAGCAAAGTGGGACGTGGGAGGAACTGGTGACTATAGCAGAGTGGGACGAGTGAGGGTGTAGATGTGTATGCAGTGTGCGTGATCTCTACTAACACACGGTAGTAGGTAGGCAGTAGGTAGGTAGTAGGTAGGTAGTAGGTAGGTAGTAGGTAGGTAGTAGGTAGGTAGTAGGTAGGTCGTAGGTGGGTGGTGGGTGGGTGGTGGGTGGGTGGGTGGGTGGCAGGTGGGTGGCAGGCAGTGCAGGAGGTGGGTGGCAGGTGGGTGGGTGGAGGCAGGTGGGTGGCAGGTGGGTGGCAGGTGGGTGGTGGGTGGGTGTGGGTGGGCAGTGGGTGGGTGGTGGGTGGGCAGGTGGGTGGCAGGTGGGTGGTGGGTGGGCAGGTGGGTGGCAGGTGGGTGGCAGCAGTGGGTGGGTGGTGGGTGGCAGTGGGTGGGTGGTGGGTGGGTGGCAGGTGGGTGGTGGGCAGGCAGGCAGGCAGGGCAGGCAGGCAGCAGGCAGGCAGCAGGCAGGGGCAGGCAGGCAGCAGGCAGGGCAGGCAGGCAGCAGGCAGGCAGCAGGCAGGCAGCAGGCAGGCAGCAGGCAGGTGGCAGGTGGGTGCAGGCAGGCAGCAGGCAGGCAGCAGGCAGGCAGCAGGCAGGCAGCAGGCAGGCAGCAGGCAGGCAGGCAGGGTGGCAGGTGGGTGGCAGGCAGGCAGGCAGGCAGCAGGCAGGCAGCAGGCAGGCAGGCAGGCAGCAGGCAGGTGGCAGGCAGGCAGGCAGGCAGCAGGCAGGGCAGGCAGGCAGCAGGCAGGCAGCAGGCAGGCAGCAGGCAGGCAGCAGGCAGGCAGTGGGCAGGCAGCAGGCAGGCAGCAGGCAGGCAGCAGGCAGGCAGCAGGCAGTGGCAGGCAGGCAGCAGGCAGGCAGCAGGCAGGCAGCAGGCAGCAGGCAGGCAGCAGGCAGGCAGCAGGTAGGTAGTAGGTAGGTAGTAGGTAGGTAGTAGGTAGGTAGTAGGTAGGTACTAGTTGGATAGATCTGCTCGCCAACTAACACACATATTTTCTGGTAGATAGACGGTTACGCGACGTGCTAGCTCTCTACCACACCTACCGGCTAGAAGGTAGATGGGTACGTGGCGTTTGCGCTCTCTATTACACCTACCTATTAGTAGGTAGGTAGGTTTTACTTACCTACGTACCAGATAGTACGAAGGGTTAGACGTATGGATTACATTTGTCTAGCGAGGTTTTCATAATAATTTCGTAAATTAACAAACTCTCGCTTTGAATTCAACAAGGAACCCTAAGGCAACGAGCCTGTCCAAATTTCCGTGGGGTGTTATCATTTCTGAGGGGTGATATAGACATTTCAGCCCACCGAATCCTCCGGAATGAGAACGCAGAAATGAAAAAAAGAACAGTATATTTCAAATATTTTTTTAACTAAAACGTTTAAAGTAAAATCAACAGCACTCAAGTCAAACAGTTTCTAAAGCACATAAACATAGTAATTTTGAGACAAAAAGAATGAGGCATACACGAGCTACAAGAGACACCGAAATGATAAAAAAAATGTCGCCACACCACAGAAATGAAATATTTTTGTTAATGGTGGAAAAACAAAGCGTCATAGCTCCCGTGAATCTGCACCAAGCTTTAGGGCAAGACTAATAGAAGGCGTCGAAGGGCAATCGGAGTGCGTAAGCGCAGGGAGTGAGGAGCTATTGTGCAATAAGTTTTTACCCTCCGGAATGAAGGGATTTCGTCGGACACATGTGTTTAGGTCTCTTAAACGTAGTACATTATAGCTAAAGAGTTGGGTGATAGTTATATCGATTCATTGGTTCACTATTTATAAAAAATATCTGTAATTTTATGTCTATATGAGACCACTTAAGCGTTACAGGGTATTTAATAACCAAAAATGTAAACCGGACAACCCACCGCGATGAAAAAATGGCACTTCAATAATTTTTTTATGTGACTTATAGCTTTTCAAATTAAATAATATTTATTGTACCAGGTAGTTCACGACATTTTCTACCCAAAAAAAAATTGCATCAGAAGATATCTACACGATACACCCTCGTTATCAGCCCGGACACTCAATTTTTGGGCTTGGGATATTCACCCAGCTGCGCTAGAAACCGTTTCAATGTGAAATGTATGAAACAGAAGAGACGCTGTCTCTACACGTGACACGCGCGTCGCGTCAAAGACGGTCTACGATCACTTGTCTGACAGATGTCATCTTACGTCTCACGTTGCACGTCTTATCTGTGAAGATAGTGTCTTACCTTCTTTCGGTGCCTTACCTACAGAAATGAGGTGATTATCTGTTGCTTAGAAAATCATTATTATCTATCATTCCTTGTTTGACGTTATAATAACATCAAGGGCTTCAAACTTCTTCTCAATTATTTCCTCCACCGGAAATATTCCATTGTTTACGTACAATGCGAACACAACAAGATACTGTTAATCCCCTGTTAGGCGAATTGAAAACGTGAAAAAACCACCTCAGGCATTGTGGCTTAAATAAATTATAAGTAGGTACGTACACACGAGTTTCCTTTTGCCACCCCTGTTAGAGCTCCCACCCCTCTAAGCGGTGATACAACTGTAGAGTCTTTAGGGGTGGTCGGTAGCAAAATGAGGGTTCATTTTGAGGTGGTCACTGGCCGACCTACGCCACCCCTGTTAGAGCTCCCTCCCCTCTAAGCGGTGATACAACTTTAGAGTCTTTAGGGGTGGTTGGGAGTGAAACGAGGGATCATTTTGAAGTGGTTACTAGCCGACCTACTTCGGGCGGTCTCAATTCTGTTGTACCAGATCAGTTGTAGGTTACCCGAGCCCTACTTCTGTGATTATTAACTTGGCTTAATGGATGCATGGGTAAATGGGTAAGTAAATGAATGCTGCGGTGGAATTTTCCTTTTATTTACACTTGTTTTGCGGAGTAGAAATTTTATTGGATTGGATTAAATGGATAGTTGTTTTGTTTTTTTTTCGAATGCGATGTGAACTATCCTATGAAACTACACAACATTTCCCCAAAAATATAGCTTTTCGAGCACCAAATTCTTTAATCATATTCCATCTACTTGTTGTTCAGATTCAAGAGTTCGTTCACCCCTTGAAGTAGGTATTTCCAATACTTTTTACGCCCGTTTTACTTAAAATTTTACAGGTTTACTAAGATGTGTAAAAAGTTACAAGTACGGCCGTACGAATAGGCCTTATTTGACAGCTGTGGAGGGCGGCGTGGGAATCCTCACCCACAAGGTAGGCTGAAAATCTGGTCAAGGTTAAGGGAAACTGTTGAATGCAGATGAAGCTTAAGTTCGTTGGGCCGTTCGTAGACTCTATAAGAAAAAAAATGCATCCTTAAACAAGAATATGGGTTACTTTCCAATGCGTCTAGATAGAAATTACAGTTTAGGCAGGAGATGATGTTACAAAAATGAACTTATGTATCTTGAAACACCGATTATTTCAGGATACTTTCTAAATTTTCTAATTAATAAATAAAAATAACTAATCAAGACATGTTTGTTTATGCATTTGCGAATACCTACCTACATCCGGACCTTCTATAACTGGGATAGTGTAACAAAATAGAGAGTTCATAGAAGGTTCACTCGACCTTATTTAGGATTTTCGCGACTGTCAATTGTTACAGCCAGGGTTGTTCCTGTAAAATATCACAAAGTAGAAGAATATCAAAAGAGCAAAATCATATGATTCTGAGCAAATTTTAATCCAAGAAATATGACGTTCTTGCCAACTATCTTCATAATTTTACCTTGAGTTCCCCTGAGTTGCGTCAAAATCGGCACTTGTACTGAGTGAGCCATCTGTATAGGCGCCCCGCGCGCCGTTTCCATAATCTGTGGTGTACTTTATTCGGGTACCTGTTGGCCCCGAAGGAGGTTATACCCGGACCCGGCCAAATACCCTGCCATGGGGTCAAGTACTTAGCTATGGGGTTATATTGCTTTTTCTATGTAGGGGTTATGCTAACCGTTTTCGAGGTACCTTCTAAGGATCAACTAAAAAGGTTCTTATTAATAACTGTTTAAAAATCCAATGTATGCAATGTATCTACTTGGAACGGGACGGGAAATGCGCATTGTTTCAGGCAGAAATACCTAAGTCCTATACATTTTCCACAGCGTGAGAGGTTTTTTATACTATTCCTATTATCAGTAAAAACATAAATCGATGTATAATAATAATCCCACCAAAAACAATCACTTGTAAAACGAACCAAGTCTCGCCTCTCAGTTCTTACTTCTTCTACTGTAAAAAGTTGTGAGATCTATGTGATGCCAAGTCGGTTATTGATTTATTCAAGGACTACTTCAGGGAACTTTCATCTTATGCTATTGCGTAATTAGATAACAGACGTCATCTTATAGTAACCATATCGATATTTAAAAACTTTTATATTTACAATAACTAGAATGACCCGGCCATCGCACCAGACCATCGTATCTAGAGTGTCTGTGATCGTATCTCACAGGCAAATAGTGTGCGATTGCCAAGTCATTCTAGTTATTGTAAATATAAAAGTTTTTAAATATCGATATGGTTACTATAAGATGACGTCTGTTACCCAATTACGCAATAGCATAAGATGAAAGTTCCCTGAAGTAGTCCTTGAATAAATCAATAACCGACTTGGCATCACATAGATCTCACAACTTTTTACAGTAGAAGAAGTAAGAACTGAGAGGCGAGACTTGGTTCGTTTTACAAGTGATTGTTTTTGGTGGGATCTCATTTCTTTTTGTAGGTAGTCTTCCTCTTTCTCTTTTCTGTAACTACTTCTTGAGCCTCAGCTACAGATTTCCTCAAAGCCCATTCCCTATCTCTATGGGGTTTTCTTGGCATCTTTAGTGTAAGAATTTTTGACAAGTTCTGAGCCGGCACCACACGGCGACATACTTATCTAATTGTGTCATATCATATCAGCCGAATACCGTCGATCAGCCGCCGATCATCGATCGCGTATCTTCGGAATAGAATGTTCAACCGCAAAGTTAACTTTGTAATCCTATACATTAGTATGGAAATACAAAGTTAATTATGCGGTTGCAACCAAATTTGCAGAATGTTATAGTTTTCCCTTTATTCATACACTAAATACAAGTAGTATTCTAAGTTTGAAGCTCCTCAATCTCTTAGAAGTACCTTAGAATTTTGATGATCGGTCAGTCAGTCAGTCAGGCAGAAAATTAAGAAACTTTGACTAACTATAACTTCTAAACTACTGGTGTAAATTAGATGAAATTTGAAATAAATCGTGTCTATGCAGTGCTTGATAAGATATTTTGAAATGAGGGTTCTAAACTTATCGACAAGGGAGTTATGGGGGGGTCGAAAATGGCCTGAACTGGTTCGAGAAAAGGATGGTACGGCCGTGCCCCTTTCAGCTCGACTTGGTGGGGGCACTGCCGTGCCCCCAGATAACCATTTGACAACATAAATCCAATAATATGCCGTCAGTATAACAAAAACACACGTAACATCCGTTACTGCGTTATTTTTGCGCTCCGTTATCGCATGCGGTTTCCTCCCATAAATTCATACATCAACCGGTTTGGCAGACGCATCCGCTAGCGCTACGCATCGCACAACGCTGCGTCGAAGGATGCCTAGTCAAACCGTTTGACATAAACCGTATCTGTATGGATTCCCATACGAACTTAAGCTCGAAACTCGTATAAGTTTCCTAGTTACCAACTAAATCGTTACACGTTGTGCCGCGTGATGCCGGCTTAGAATAGCATCACTCCAATTCTACCCGTGGGTGTCGTAAAAAGCGACTGAGGGTTAATTCTCCAGGAAGTGGGCAGCAAGCAGCGTTCCCTATGGATTAAACAACTTGCAATCCGCCTGCCAAGCGTGGTGAGTATGGCAATACCCCCTGTCAAGGGGAGGCCCATGTCCAGCAGTGAACTGTTGTGGCTGTAACGGCAAAGGCGTTACACAGCGCGAAAATAACGCGTTAACAGACGTTACGTGTGCTTCTTGCCTTACTTACACCCAACGGATCGTTAACAAACATCGTTGCCCGCGTTGCCCCAAATAGAGCACAAAATTACTACCCTGAGCCAGCATTATGGTATTTGTAGGTAGGTACCTAATATTTCTGTATACGGAAATGTCACAATTACCTACCAAGAAAGTGAACTCTCACGCCATGAAAAAAACTCTAGGCTGAAGAATATTTCGTATTTTCCATCTTGAACTATGCAATGTAATGTTACTAGACAAAAGAAAGAAACATATCGGTTATACTAAATTATATCTCTACAGGACTCCTTCCGTAGTTGTTTGGTACCGCCGCTCAACAACAGATGGCGCTGGTTGCGAAATTGTGGAGCAAAGTTTGGTACCCGTAGAGCGGGAATCTGGGAACCTAAACCTTGTGTTAAACTTGGTGCCTATAAATACAAGTAGTCATTTCTATAATACAGAGAGCTCTAGAATGTCAGACTGACAAAATTCACAATTGTGAAAGTGCCGCATCAAAGTTGCAGAGCAATCATTTACTAAAGAGGATAAAGAAGAAAAGTTTTACAGGCGTATGTCCCAATTATTATGTCGGTGTAGCTTGGCTAATCTCGGGCCATACCAATGAGTCAATTAAGCCAGCTGTCAAAATCATGCTAATGATTTGACATAGGTCAGGTTTATTTTCCTGTGTTGACACTGATGATGATGATGATGATCTTTCCGGCCGGTTTCGGCCATGGCGACTACTACTTTTACTATAGAACTTACATCTGTCAAAATTGGCCTTTTGGAATGGGCCGAGATTAGACAATCAATAAAGAAGAGAATTATGTAGGTAGGTACCCTAAATATTATTGGTATTAGTCTACCTACATGCCAACTAAATAGGTAGGTACCTATTATGGAGTGCGTAGTAAAAAAATGTTTATCTACACTTCATACATAATGTTCCTATTACAAATTCGAAAGCAAATGTATAATAGTCCGAGCGACGACTGGTCTCATCCATATCTCACAAAAGAATAGAATATTTTAGCTATGTACTGGTAGAGGAGCTCTAGTACTTCGGATTGGTCGTGGTCTGCCGCGGCGCAGCTTGGCACGTTTGGCGAAGTAGCTAAAAGTTTGCCCTCTGAAAAAAGTTAAAAATATCTCATCGAAGAATAGAATGAGACATGGCTGTAGCGATAGAAGCAGTTTAGTAAAGCCTATAAATCTTGGTCTGCCGGCTGCTATCTTGGCACGTTTGGCGGAGTAGCTAAAAGTTTGCCCTCTGAAAAAAGTTAAAAATATCTCATCGAAGAATTAAAAAAAATTAAAATTAAATTAAAAACATTTATTTACCATAAAGATTCACAAAAGTAGATATTACTTATGAACTCCGCACTAATCTAGGCCTGTCTCGCGGCAGTCCACACGACTGTTACCATAATCAGGTTTTACAATGTTTATTCTAATTTATAAAATTTTGAATAAAAAACTTAATCTATTATATTAAAGAAAACAAAAAGAGAATAACACAATAACAATAATCCTGAAAGATGTTTTAAATTGTAATTTAATAAAACAGATACTATGTAAGTTAATAAGGTACTTCAAATAGAAATAGTATGTCAATATGATATATTAAATAGAAATAGTATTATATTTGCATATATGAAATAAATATAAATACAAGTAAGTACTGAAAAGGAAGTAATTTAGCGACGTATTTCTAGAATAGCCTCAGTAGAATCGTAATTAAGGCTATTAAGCCATTTTGTTAGTTTATATTTTGCTTCTATTTGTTTACAGTTTTTGATAGGGCAATATCTATTTACTATGGAGTAGACATATGGGAAGGTAAAGACTCTAAAGCGTTGGGCGAATTTCGTGTTAACTTTAGGTGGCTGTACATGATAGATCCTTTTCTGCGATAAAGTTGTTTGTACATCAGAAGTGGAATTAAGTACAGATTTATGCTGCTCTAAGCTTGCTTTGAGAATGAATAGTTGGCGCACGGAGAGAACTTTCGCCTCCTGGTACAGTTCGAAAGTTGAGTACCTAAAAGGCTTTTTAAAAAGGACTTTCAAAACAGATCTTTGGGCCCTTTCTAGCCTGATTATCGAAGTTTTTATTGAACTACCCCAAATGCCAATGCAATACGTGATTAAAGACTGACATAGAGCTGAGTAAACCAGGCGAAGAACATCTCGATCAGCACAATCACGAAGGAGTTTCATAAATCCAATCAGTTTCCTAATACGACCTGTCAATATATGAATATGCTTTTTAAATGACAGCTGCTCGTCCAATGTCACTCCTAAATATTTTAATGCATCACATCTTGCAATGGATTTGCAGTCACAGCTGTTAGAATTTTGGCCTATTGGAGAGCAATTGTGTATTTTTATACCAGAGCTAAGATCTAGTGGTGGAGCAGATTTCTTCGTCTTATGAAAACACATAAACTTAGTTTTGCTGGTATTTAATGTTAAAAGGTTTTTGCTCAGCCATTCAGAAACTAAAGCCATGCTCATCTCTGCAAGATGAAACACTTCATTCCATGATTTGCCGTTCAAAATAATGGCTGTGTCATCGGCATAACAAACAACCTTTATTTTATCCTGATTTTTAAATAAACTTGCAATATTGTTAATATAGATTATAAAAAGGGTTGGGCCCAATACGCTGCCCTGAGGGACTCCATATTTGATGTTTGCAAAATCGCTAACAATATTTTCTACTTTTACACATTGGGTTCGGTTTTCCAGATAGCTACGGAACCATTCCAACGCCAGTCCTCTTATTCCGATATCCTGTAATTTATTTAGGAGTATATTGGTGGACACCGTGTCAAAGGCTTTGGCGAGGTCAAGAAAAATTCCCAGGCAAGGTTCACCTACATCCAAAGCCCCGGACACAGTATCCATCAACAACCCAACAGCATCCTCGGTTGATTTTCCAGCCTGGAAACCAAATTGACTCGGGGAAATTATATTATGCTTATCTAAATATCTTATCAATCTTTTATTAACAAGCTTCTCCAGAATTTTAGAGAAAATACTAAGTAACGAAATTGGCCGGTAGTTTGTAGGGTTATCTTTTGCGCCAGCTTTATGAATCGGAACCACTACCGCTTTCTTCCAACAGTCTGGGAAAATACCTGTAGATAGGCTAGTGTTTAGGATGAAGGTAAAAGGTTCAGCAATTATAGGGAAAATTGATTTGAGGAAAGAGCTATTAATTCCGTCGATACCTGGAGCGCTATTTTTATTTAACGAATTAATGACAGCCTCGACTTCTTCAGTATCCGTTGGAGACATATAAAAAGAGTAAGGAAACTCATCTGTACTTTTCAATAGATCTTCGTCTGTATAGCCAAAATCTAATTTAATTTTCTCAGCCAAATTTTCGCCAACGCCCGCAAAGAAAGAGTTGCATTTATTTAGCGAGTCTCTTGGACTTGTCTCAATTTTTAATAATGTAGAAGTATTTGTATTTTTTGTATTAAGGCAACAAATTCCATTTATCGTGGTCCATAATTTTCTAGGGTGTTTTTTATTTTCTCTTAACTGGGAGTTGTCATGTTCTGTTTTAAGTTTTTTTCGGAGATCGTTGTAAAAGTTTCGATATCTTTTGTATATAAGTTTTTTCATTTCATTTTCAGGATCTTTCCGTGACTCTAAATGTAATCTGTCTTTATTGATCATGCACCTAATCAAGCCTGGAGTTACCCAATCTTTTTTGTTGTTAAACTTTCTACTAACTTTTATTTGTTTTGTGTGTTTATTTGTGATCCTAGTTATAGATGAAACCAGATAATCTGCCGCGTCCGAGACATTTTGTGTTGAATACACGAAATCCCAATCTGTGGAAGTTAAGTCTTTAAGAATTTGCGGTAAGTCTCTTACGATCCTGAATCTAGATTTAGGTGTAGGTTGAGGAATATTTGTAACAATACCAGCTAGAACGAAATCGTGATCCGTAATACTTGTTTTGCACACAATTCCAGTGGCTTCCATCCTGGTTGGCACTAGTATATGATCGAGACAGGATGCATTTCGAGTAGATAAATTGATAACAGATTTGTATCCAAGTTCAGCTATTGTACACAGATAATCTAATATCCGATTTTGATCTCTATCCTTGGTAGAGTTAATATTAATATTGAAATCTCCTGCTAAGATTAGTTTTTTACTGGAAACGGAAGTTACGGTTGATTCGAGTGTTGAAAGAAATTTTTCTAACTTGCATTCTGATGGCGAGCGATATATTCCCAAAATAGCGATAGAATGAGGTAGAGTTATCAATAGGCTGTTCGCATCGTCAATTGAAGGCTCAGAAACATCTACTTCCCAGCTGTCTTTAACATAAATTACCACGCCCCCATTTTTATTTATATTATTTTTAGAATAGTAAAAGTTGTAGCCATTAATGTTTTTTATTTTCGGATTTTCTGAGAGATGACACTCGGTTAAAATTATAGCATCTAAATGAATATCTAGTCTGTGGATTCCTATTAGAAAATTGTCAAAATTCTTTTGAATGCTTCTAATATTAAACGTCATTACCTTAAAGAATAGAATGAGACATGGTTGTAGCGATAGCTTGCTGGAGTCTGCCTACATATATACTGGTCTGCCTGGCCACAGCCTGGCAGTTTTCCCGGTTCGACCACTTTTCCTTTTTTTAGGGAGTGGAACCGTCCAACTTTTAGAAGAAATCGATAAAAAACTAGCAAACTACACTATGAAGGACTATTGCATAGTATTAATCGGTGATAGGGATTTTCAAACAACTATGGACTATATTACTCTGGTTAAAGATATAAGAGAATTGTTACAAAATATCGACCACACAAATATTATTGTCTGTACTCCAACTTTTAAATTAAACAAATCTATGAACATTTTTAATTGGCGTGTGGAAGCGTTTAATAATTTGCTTTATATGGATGTTATGACTCACAAACATTGTTATATACTTGACTCTAACTTGAATTTGGATTACGATTTTAATATGTTTAACAGGAAGGGTTCACTAAACAATCGTGGAATGCATACTATTTTCAAAAATGTCTCTACACTTATGAATGATATTACGGAATGGAATGTCTCTCAGTTAAGTAAAAGCGAAGAAGCAAAAATGTTTTTTCGAGAAGGGCATATGGATGATGCATCAAAACATTGCGGGACTAATAGGCAAAAGTTGTGAGCTAGAAGTATGTCTTAATGAATTAGCTGATGAACATACTAACGTAGATATAATATGTATAACTGAACATAACATGCAGAGAGGCTCGGAACAGTTGCTCGTTATCCCCAACTACCATATTGCGGCTTGCTATAGCAGAAAGTATTCCAACAGAGATGGGGCATGCATACTTGTCAGAAACTATCATCAATGTCAAAAACTTACTGAAATTGATAAGCTCTGTTTGGCCGGTACATTTGAATGCTGTGCAATGCGCATGATCAATTATGATATAATAATTATTTGTATTTACAGAGTGCCAAATTATAAAAATATTCGATCGTTCCTAGAAAAATTACGTCAATTATTGGAAATAATTAGTAAACAGAAGTATAAGCATTTGTTGATTGCTGGCGATTTTAATATAAATAGGCTTATTAGAAGCAAATTAGCTCATAAATTTGAATGTTTATTGTTAAACTATAACCTTAAATTAGAATTTAATCAACCAACTAGACTTAGGTCTATGACATGTATTGATAATATTGCACATAACATGAGGAAACGATGTGTATCTCAAATAATAGATTTTGCGTTATCAGACCACACAGCGCAGCTGTTGGAAATCCTGTCAAAAGGATTTATAAAGCTACATTCTGGCGTACTAAGAGGCGTGAATATAGTAAGGAGAACTTGGTAAAATTCAGTGCATATATAAATAGTTTATCATTTTCTGAAATTTATAAAACTGATAACCCAAATGTAGCATATAGTGAATTTATTTCAATTTTTAAACTTCTCTACGAACTCTGTTTTCCATTCAAAATGTTAACTAATAAAATTAATAAAAGTACTAAATGGATCTCTAAAGGGATTAAAGCGTGCAGTAGAAGAAAAAGAGATCTTCTCTATAAATATAGATGTAAGCCGACAGGAACAAATAAAAAAATATTTAAATCTTACAGAAATATCTTAAAGAATACTATCAAACGAACACAAAAACTGAAAAATATGTATAAGATAAAAACAGCTAAAAATAAAGCTATGACAACATGGAATATAATTAACAACTCAAAATCAAAAGTACCCCGGGAATACATTACTAAAATAAAATACGATCGCACTGTTATTGATAACCCAAACACCATATCCAATATATTCAATGATTACTTTGTAGATAAAATCAACGCTGTTCCTGGTTCAGGGAGACCAGTTACAGAAAAAATAAGCACTAATGTCCATTCCATCTTTGTTTCACCAAGTGTGCCTAGTGACATAGTTAAAATAATAAAAATTTAAAAAACACACATAGTGTGGGGTACGATGGTATATCTACTATAATAATCAAATCTGTAGCAGAAATAATTGCTCCCCACTTAGCTCACATTTTAAATCTATGTATCAGTCAAGGCGTATACCCAGATGACCTGAAAACTACTATACTGAGGCCATTACATAAAAAAGGTGACAAAGAAATTATTGAACACTATAGACCTATCGCTTTACTTTCAGTTTTTTCTAAAATTTTTGGAAAATATCTATATGAACAAATATACAACTTTCTAGAAAAGCATAAAATTTTGGCTAAGGAACAGAAAGGATTTAGACGCAAAAAAACAATCAATATGGCTATTTTTGACTTTCTAAATATGGTTTACAAGAATGTCGACACAAAGACTCCAATTTGTTCTATCTACTGCGATATGACGCAAGCTTTTGACCACGTAGATCATAAAAAGTTACTTTTAAAAATGGAAGCTTATGGAATAAGAGGAAATATACTAAATCTAATGCAATCATATCTAACAAACAGAAAGCAAATTACTCAATTAGTTACTATTAATCCCCTCAATAACACTGAAGAAATATACAGCTCAAGGGAAAGGACCCCAAAATATGGTGTTCCTCAGGGTAGTATTTTGGGGCCTACCAAAGTTTACTGAGCATCACATGACTTTATTTGCAGATGATAGTACATTGACCATAGCATGTAATAATAACAACTCAATAATATACAAAAATGACATAAATAATTCACTGACATCAATAATAGCTTGGCTGGATAATAATAATTTAAAGATAAATTTAGACAAGACCAAAATTATGCATTTTGAACAACGTTCAAAACTCATATCAAAGTTTGAAATAAGTAATGAGAATAAAATTATAGAAAAGGTGGATAGCACAAAATTTCTTGGTTTAATTATGGACAAAAAACTGGACTGGAAATTACACATCAGCGAACTATGTAAGAAACTCAATCAATCTGCATACGCACTGCATAAGTTGGCTTCAGTGACAAATATAGAAACGTTGCTTACAGCATATTATGGTATGGTCGATACACATTTAAGATATGGTGTTATATTTTGGGCAAATTCTACGGACAGGGAGTTAGCATTCAAGGCACAGAAGAGATGTATTAGGTCAATGCTGCATATAAAACAAGATGATAGTTGTAGGCCTTACTTCATAAAGCATAAAATACTGACACTTCCTTGCTTATATATATTAGAAATGGCATTATTTGTAAAAAGGAACCCAGATCTCTTCACGAAAGTGTCAGATGTGGTAGTTCGTAATCGAAGAGACAATGATCTAGTATGCATCCCTAGATTTAAGACAGCCCTCATGAAAAAAGGTGTTATTTGCATGGCTCCTAGAATTTACAATAAAATACCAAAACATATAAGGTGTAGCAATGAGAGTGTGTTTAAAAGACAACTGAAAGGCTTTCTTATTGAAAAATGTTTTTATAGAATAAGTGAATTTCTTGAATTTAATTTTTTGACCTATAAAATGTAGTAATACTTAATTTAATTTATTTTTGTTTTTATAATGGATAATAATTGAATGAAATACTCTAATGGATAATAGGTAATTGATTGAAATATTTGTATACCTACTTGTGGGTTGAGCATGGAGATCTAAATAATTTGTAACAATAACAACTGTAATGTACCTACCTGTGTTCACAAATAAAGATATTATGATTATGATGATTTAGTAAAATTTTTAGTACTAGAGCTCCTCTACCCGTACATAGCTAAAATATTCTATTCTTTTGTGAGATATGGATGAGACCAGTCGTCGCGTCGCTCGGACTATAAGCAACTGCTTTACAGCCATTCAGCCTTTAAAAAAAAAATGTCGATGTCATAAAGTAAAATGTCGGTGTCATAAAGTACTTTTTTCTGACTTTATGATATCGACATTTAGCAGTACCTAATATAATAAAAAAAACAAATGTCACGACACAATCAAAGAATGGGACGACACTTGAAATTATGAGGACTTATTTATTATTAAATCTTTGCTTCAAATCAATTTCCGAATTAAAATTTACCGATTAATGCTTTTTAATTTTAAAAGTTGTTCCGTTTTTATGAGCTTCCATTTTAACGTTTAGTTAAAAAGTTACTTATGTATGAAAGTCGTTCAGTTGTTGGTTCAGTAGATATGCTTGCAATCGCCATAGTGAAGTGCGGAGGTATGAATTATTTTTCATAGTTTTTCTTGTAAAGTGTAGATAAAATAGTGTATGCAATTGCAATATAATTAGGCTTTAGAATGCTCGTGTCAAACTATTATCGAACTCGGCTGCGCCTCGTGTGATAAACAGACACTCACATCCTAAAGCCTCTTATTATAAGGCAATTGCATAAACTACTATTATTTGATGCACAAAATTAACCGTTCTTACTTTATTATGCACTAAAACTTTATAGGGTAACACCTAATAAATAAGAAAGGGGGACATATATTGTCAAGTTTTTCATTAAACTGCATATTGATACCAAACTTGTCAGAAATAGACAATCCGAATTTAGAGAAGACTTTCTAGGATTGTGTAATGAAATGGTTTTTATTAGTTACCGGAAGACACAGAGTTCGTTAACCCTAAACACACGATGTTAGTTTCGGGCCACTCCAATAAGTCCAATTTGAAAGCCTTCAGTTCCGTACTAAAAGATGTGTAAGCAAAGCAAAATAGACCTTATGTCAAAGCTTTTTTAATAGCATATTTTGATAGCTGGCAAATATGACTTACCTATACGAGTGGCCCGAGTTAATGGCACTTATTGCTAGACAAACAGAAGGTGATCAATCACTATACCTACTTTCTAATTATTAACCGTCTCAGTGTTACAATTTTACCACCAGAAACTTAGCAATACTTAGTAGGTAATAAAGTTACCTGATAGAAATTACTACCTTAGCAATAAGGCCCCCTAAATTGTACTGTTACTTACCTTTTTCATTGTTTTATATTTCGTGTTTTTTTATTACTTATAATATGTTCGTAATGTATTGTTTTATCCATTATCTTAAGCTAACCTATGATAAGTAATTACCTACTTAGATTAGGATAGGACATATTCGGGTCCATTCTTTATCTGCCCGATTTATAAGAAGTAAAGTAAAGTAAACTATAAGATACCCGAAGGGGACTTCCCCGATATTGCACGACATCTTCCTTCTTCTTCCAGTCCATTGATCAGGACAATCCGCCGAAATTAAATTTCCTAACATAATTAAACACCATTTATATTTCAATGACTGCACTCTATTTAAATCCTCATTATACTACCCTGTCAGCAGAACCCGATTCAGTATACATTGCGGGTTACCTTCCAGTTTCAGTTCAGTTGCAGGATATGGAAGTGGGCGGGACACATATGCCGAAGAACTGATGACAGGTGGGGAAAGAAAGAGTAGGAATGGAGATAGAGAGAGGAAAGACGAAACGTGGGTCGACAGCCGGCAAGATGGACAGACGACATTGTCGCAGTCACTGGGAAGAGGTGTAAGATACTAGCCCTTGACCGTCGAAAGTAAAGATTGTTGGAGGAGACCTACACTCAGCATTGGGTGGCTACTGGTTGAAGAAGATGAAGGAGAGTGGGTTACTTTGAATAATAAAGGTGGACCAGACAGAGACGTCAAAAGATAAAAAAAACTTTGAGCTGACTGGTATCCGAATCACCCCAATTTTTTTTCAAGATTTAAAGTTTAATGGGATTTCAACTGGCAGGAGAATTTCCTTTTTTTACTTCTGTCATACCTAGCAGTTTTCAAGCGTTTGTGTGTGCAGGTGGCATACTTAAATGTTTAATTTTCTTTCTAAAAAAAAATTATTCCCATCATACAACTTCAATACGTCAGAAAAAAAACATGGGGTGATACGGATACCTTTCAGTATAAATAAATTACATTTTGTCTTTTGACGACAACGTATGGTCCAGCCAGCCTATTTGCAATGACATAAAAAGGAAAACCAGAAATGTACGTCAAATCAGGATTTGTAGTGTCATACCAACATAACATTACCTATTGCAATTTGTCCTCCCAATGTATGCAAATCTGTTGCTTACGTCACTTTCTCGCAGTGAGAGGGCGCTGTAACTACAATTAAAATATGTAAATGAAGATATCACCCACTGTTCATGTCCCAGTTGTGTCGGATGGGGTGTCACCCTAACAATCATGGCGGTGACGAAATATGAACGTGTTTTGCGACTTGTTACTTTTGATTTAGACAGATTGCAGGCTTACGGCATTTTTACGAAGACAAGTCAGCTGATTTTTGTACCAATCCTAAATTAAAAAGTTTATAAAAATGTGGCAGAATTCATGGGTTTTCACTATGAAAATCTATTTTTTTATTTCATTTACCTACACAACATTGCCGAATCCTTTACTTGCTACATGATTTTGTGCTCTAACAAAACATGTTGCGCTGACCCCAATCGATTTGGAAGATGATAGTATGATGCTGATGCATACAATACTATAGGGAAATGCATTAAATTGGACACGTTGTTAAGGGCATCGACATACAATTTTCAGTTTGGGACCAATGCTGAAAAACTAAGTCAGTCAGCTGATCGTGAATTTTGTATGGGAGGTCCAAAATAAATATTGTTTTTCAACATTGGTCCCATTGGAAAATTGTTAAGCATGATGCCCTCTAGCCTAAACAACGTGTCCAATTTAATGCATTTCCTCCGGAACACGGTATACAGTATTTTGCAGATACATAAATAGACGAGACGATGAAAGAAAGTCTCTTATGAAATAATTAGAAGTCCTGGATTTTGGATATGTTATTTAGTACATAGTTGTGAGGTATATTTCAAAAATGTAGAAAATTTGGACCGTGGGTTTTGTAGAAATTTAGGTATTTGTGTTTTACGTAAAAAGATAGCTAAATATTGAATTAAAATTGAAAAAAAATAGGGCATTTTGTTAAATATATTATTTTCTGAATTTTGATACGTAGGTAGAAATGATAATTTTCTTGGAACATGCCTAATTTAAAAAATTATTACAATTCTTCCAATATAAATTTAAAAGTCATCATATTGATAGCAACGTCTGTAAAACTTCTACTAAACATGGTCCCAAAAGTGTAGAAAAATAAAGTTATGGATATCATAAATAACGTGTTTTTTATATAAATTCGTGCCTTCTATAGAATTAAACATTGTAAACATCAGGTAATCATCACCAAAACTATCAGAATAATCATTACCCAAAAGTGTAGAAACGTAACTACTTGGGAAGTTAGATTTCTTTCGTCCGAGCACTAGCGCTTGGCAACAAGGCAGAAATACCTACAATCCGGCGCGGCGGCGGCGGCGGCGCAGCGCGCGGCGGTGGTGGCGTTTCGTTTAGTTTAGCGCGTGTTGCGCGCTGCAGTAATAGGTAGGTACATACATACATATTATTTTAATTTTTGGAATACTTATATTCAAAAACTTTTATTTATTTCTTCGCAGTTTAATTTAGAAACCGTTAGGAAAATACTGGCAAATAATGTTGTAGTGACAACTACAACATTATTTGCCAGTATTTTCCTACAACCAACCTTCACCTACTGCGACTAATTTAAGATTAAAATAATAAAAATTTATTTCTACTTTGCAATTATACGGGGTGTTAAGGACGGTGTAACGAAAACTTAGCAGGCGTGCTCAGACCATGAAACTGAACAACTTTTACTATGGAGCCAATGGTGGGAAACGAAAAATATTTGCCGACCTCCCATACAAAGTCAGTCAGCTGATCGTGAATTTTGTATGGGAGATCGAAAAAAATATTTTTTTTTGTTTCCTATCATTGGATCCATAGTAAAAGTTGTTCAGTTTGATGGTCTGATCATGCCTGCAAAGTTTTCGGTACACCGTCCCTAACACTCTGTATACAACGTGTTACAAAACAACCCATAAAACTCCCATACAAATGGAGTTCATTCTGTATGGGATAATGGGAGGACCACACTTTTTTTTCATATTTCGACCCATGTTCCACAGGAAAAGTTGTTCAGTTTTACGAGAACCTTGACCTCCTTTCAGCTTTATTGGTTGTTTTGTCATCATCATCATCATCATCATATCAGCCATAGGACGTCCACTGCTGAACATAGGCCTCCCCTAAATATTTCCACCTTGTCCGATTAAAAGCGGCCTGCATCCAGCATTTCCCCGCGGACTTGACCAGATCGTCTGTCCATCTCGCGGGGGGCCGTCCTACGCTGCGTCTGCCGGTACGTGGTCTCCACTCGAGAACTCTCCTGCTCCACCGATTATCAGTCCTTCGAGCAATGTGGCCTGCCCATTGCCACTTCAGCTTACTGACTCTCTTAGCTATGTCGGTTACCTTGGTTCGTCTACGGATCTCCTCGTTTCTGATTCGATCACGTAGGGAAACACCGAGCATAGCTCTCTCCATAGCTCGCTGAGTGACTCCTAGTCTATTTAGGAGGCCGACAGTTAGAGACCACGTCTCGGCACCGTAGGTCATCACTGGCATGACACACTGTTCAAACACTTTCGTCTTGAGACACTGAGGAATTTTGGACGTGAAGACGCTGCGTAACTTCCCGAATGCTGCCCAGCCGAGCTGGATTCTCCGAGTGACCTCCTTCTCAAAGTTAGATCTTCCTAGTTGGACTGTTTGTCCTAGATAGACGTATTTGTTCACCACTTCGAGTATCGAGTTCCCTACTGATATTGGGGTGGGCGCTACATGAGAGTTGGCCATGACTTTCGTCCACCACGCTTCTGTTCCATGCTTCTGGCGTCACACCTTCGAACAAGACTGAATTAAAGAGCTTCTGAAGGACTTTGAGTACTGGTGTTCCACCCGCTTTCAGTAGCTCTGATGTGATTCTGTCCTCGCCCGGCGCCTTGTTGTTTTTGAGCTGTTTAAGGGCCATCCTAATCTCATACAAGCTGATGTCCGGGATATCTTCGGTATAGTGTCGGGTAAGTTTTGCTCTAGGGTCTGTTGAGCTATTAACAGGTTTTGCAACTGAAGTGTACAGCTGTCCATAGAACCGTTCGATCTCCCTCAATACCTCTGGCCTCGTGGACGCTACCCTGCCGTCCTCTGTCTTCAGCTTTGTCAGCTGGCTCTGCCCAATAGACTGGTCCCTGGCGAAAACTTTGATGCCCTTGTTTCGCTCAATCGTATCTTTAATACACTCACCGGCACAACTAATCGGCCACCAATCTGTAATGGTATATTTCATGTTGATTAGAAATATAAATATAAAAATATATATTTATCTAATAAAATACGAAATGTAAATAGTAATAGATAATAATATAAATTAACTAATTTACAACTTATATTAACTGTAATTATCAATGTTATGAATATTAAAAAGTATTTCATGCTAATGCAGGTGGCCGATTAGTTGTGCCGGTGAGTATATTTTTAGTATTACAGTTTCGAATATCTCTCCGCAGGGACTGTTGTTTTGTAACACCCAGTATATATTTTAAAATAAACCGTTTATGGTAAATATTGATTCAGTGTGAAATTAGAACTAATGTTGATCCACCTTTTTGATTTGTATGTATAGTCAGTTCCGCGCTGATATGCTTTGCTGGATCCGGCCTTGTTGCGCGTGTGACGTCAGTGGATCTGCACTCACAACATCAGCGATTTGACCGATATTTGTTTATACATTTACGGTAAAAAAATTCATACTGAGAATATTTTTTTATACCTAGAGTATATTTTATCTAATTGATATGCCACATTTACTTATACTAAGTAGATCCGAAGCCAAACTTAACGAATAGGTAGGTACTCGAGCACAAAGCGGCAACGTTGCGTTCTTCGTGTGACAAAGAAAAGAACACAGCAAGCTGTTTCGTTAGAGTAACAAGGTAAGAAAGATAGCTTTTACGGACCAAACATCCGCAACATCCTCCCCCCTTGCGAAGTCTCTGGAGCATCCTGGACCGTTAGGACTGCGAGCTTGTGTACTGGCCGCTGGAAGACGTCTCCCTTGGTGCGGATGTCCAAGCAGCGTACTTTGCCTTCTGGTCCCGGGTGGGTGCGGATGACTTCCCCTAGTGGCCGGTCATACGTTGCGGGGCAGGTTTGCGTCGACCACAACGTCTAGGTCCTCTTCCTTGACGTTGCGGGAGCTGTCGTGACTGCCACCTCTCGAAAATAAATAAATAAATGGGTAGTCTCTTGAGACCCGATGAGAAAGTGGTTTGGTGACAGTGCCTCCGGGTCATCCTTGGAGACTGGAACGTGGGTGAACGGACTTCCGTTGATAGTGTGCTTAGTCTCGCAGAGCACAGTGGTAAGGATTAAGTCTCGCGGGTATTTGTGAGCCTCGTCTGAGGTGTTTTCAAGCTCCTTCCTGGTTCGAAGATTCCAGTTCGATACACTTCCATTCTGTCCTATTGATGAGTAGTAGATGCGTAGTCCTTAAGCGCTGGCAGCCATTGTGAGTAGGCAGCTGGTAGCTCGGCGTCTGCTCCCTTGAAGTTGATGGTGTTTTCTGATCATATCGTGTGCGGCCATCCTCCTCTCGAAGCCATGGGCCTGAGAGCCAATATCACTGATGAGGTAGACAGCGAGCAGGCTAGCATGATGTGAACGGCGCGTGTGGGGAGGCAGGTAAAGATACCAACTGCTTCTTGTGTCTCCAGCTCATAGTGACTATTAGGGTGTTGAAGAAGTCCCCGCCTGTGTCGATAAAGGCACGCGTGAAGGGCTGGAGTCTTACCATCGTTAAGTTGCCAAGTGGTGAAACGACGTGTGCAGCTTTTCGGACTCCGCAGTGCCCGGATTCTCTGGCTGCTGCTCGGTCGGTCAGTGATCCAGTAGCGCTTTCTCAGCTCGTTGAGTATGCGTTCGTTGTTGGCGTGGTTGTTGTGAAGGGATGTCTTCCGTCCAAGATGGGCCTCTTTGTGTCTTCACTGATGATGGGGGGCTGCGTTGATTCTCCATTGCAGCTGCAGGATGCCCTCTATGTCTATTGTCAATTTACGTGAATTGCTGATGGTGCCTAATCTCTTCAGCTAGTCCAGGTCGTCTGAGTAAGTGTCTTCTTGGGGTTTCTTGATCTACAGCTTCTCTGCTTCTCGTTTATGCCGCACCTTCAGTTTTCAGGTTCTCTTGCGGCAGGCGTTGATGTATAGGAGCACGTATGCAGCGCTTGTATCAAGTGCTCGTATTTGGAGAAGCGCATGATGTCTGGCAGGGCGTTTGTGTGTTAGCCCTCACGTGCAGAACGTAGGCCTCTTCTGGTAGCGCGTCTTGTTTTGGAGTTTTTTTTTTTAGGCCAGTGCTCTTCGCTCAGTCTTAGGAAACTGTGTACGGTGAACCATCAGCTGCGTCCTTCCTCTCACGTCTTGGCCGGGTCGCCTCGTCCACCACGTTCTGGTCCGGCGGGATCCATTGCCAGTCACACGTGTTAGTGATCTCGGCGACAAAAGGCGTGTGACTCGCGTTGTTGTTGCGAATCCAGTGCAGAATTGTTGCTCCATCCGTAGGATGCTTTGGGCGCGGAAGGGCGCCACTCGCGCCTTGGCTACCACGACTACTTCCACGATGAAGTCTTCCTCTACAAGGCGCCAGTAGACCGCTGCTGTGATAGCCTTGGAGCTGCCGTCGCAGAACACATCGAGCTGTCTGTCTTTGACGGTTCCCCCCGTGTCCTCGCCGTCCGCCGTCGCCCGTGGTCAAAGTCTAAACATTTATTTCTTGGTAGGAATTTACAAGATTCTCTTAAAAATTCTCTTTAAGAAAGTCACATTCCAATTCAATCTTAAAAAAGATAATTTGAAATGCAGTATTTTCTCTTTTCTATAACAATTTGTGTTCCTCCTCGCAACCCGGGGGCGTTTCCCTTCATCGTGGCCGTATCCCGTTGCCTTTTGCTGTTGCTGTTTGCCGTCGCCCTTTGCACCTCGCGCCAGTAAAATGTTTACAACCTGCATGCAGATTTCAAACTAATACGAGCGCTTTCTCCCGAATTAGTTGGAAGTTCCACCTTTTTGCTTTTGTCTTCCTCGGGGACCGCCGGCGAGTCAGACCCAATTAACGACTTCCAGTCAGGCGGTAGTGATGTTGTCCGGGGAAGGCCGGCGAGCTTGACCCGAAAGAATTGGGCTTTGCTCGGCCGGCGATTGTTATATCAGGTAGTACAAATCTGGTAGTGGCCGCCGGAGAGTACAAAGCCATCAAACTGGCGGCGGAAGTCTAGTCCATTAAGAGTCAAATCCATGCTCTGATTGGCTCATTCAAATTGGATCAACGATTTCCGTAACTAACGCAGGATGTATTCGTATATCGATCGGATCAACATTTTCGAACACTTTATTGTAGTCCCTTGAGTGCAGATGTTGATCCAGTCGTTTCTTTAAATACTGGTACCGGGGAAGATCGAATCTGAAATGAAACCTGATGAGCTGATGAATGAAACTTCAAATGAATACGTCCCGGTTCGTTCATCGATTCGGTGCTCACACGATAGAAGATTATATCGGTAAAATTCATCCTCGTAAAATGTGCAGCCAGGAATCAAAACTAATTCTAAAATAGCATTCATCCGATTTTACCCTTGATCCGGTCTTGCCCGGGTATACCTTGCCTACATTTCATAAAACGTGTCTACTTTTATCTCAGACTTGACTGTTTTTCACATAATTACTTGAGTATTACATTTATATGTGGGTACTGTTGCCAAAAAAATCATCCGGAATCCGGACCCACTTTAGGGACTAACTTATACTGGTTTGTGTTAGTATTTGTATGAAAAACCAGTATAGGTATGTTAGTCCCTTAAATGGGAAGGTAGATTGTTTGCGATACCTAGTCATTTTATGTTTTAATTTTAACTTGCCTGCTTAAAGATCGAAAATATTATGTACGCGACGCCCCTAAGTTTGATGTTTAGGTACCTATAACTTAAGAGCGCAGAATGTGTCAAACGTCTCGCCGCGCGCTTGCCAACAGCTCGCGCGCGTCCTGCCCCGCCTCGCCCCGCCGCTGCCGTTACCACCCCGCGCTGGGAATTACGTATTTTTATCTAGATTTTACTTAATAACTTCAAATAGGTACAACTTACACAAACATTTTTTTTGATAACGTGAAATAGAATTTCAGACGAATGAAATATGATCATCTTTACATACTTTTATTCAATATTGGTCTTGTAATTAACAAAAATGCGAATAAATTACGAATCCATTTTTATTTTTTTCTACACTTTTTAGGGTATGTTTATAATTCATATAAAAACCTATTTTAGGAAATTCAGGGATTTTAATTCTATATTGTCTGAAGAAATAGTCTTTTTCTATTTTATTGCTTTCCCAATACCTAAAGTTTCTACATATTTAACAATGTGAAAGTACTTAGGTCTAATGACCATATAAACAAAAAAAATGAATTTTAAATCTATATTCATGTAGTTACAAAGATAAAATATAAATACCTATTTTAAAGGTCGTTGCAAATGAGAAAAATTTCTACCTTTTTTTATGTGTGTCAAGAATTATGTTCTTAACATATTACAGAAACAAAATCCAATTTTAATTTTGTCATAGCTTTTGTGGCCAGAATATCGTTCCCCTGCCGGTTTAAAAGTCATTCTACTACATCCTATATGAATACGTAACAAAATGTTACGTCAATTCTAGCGACTTTTGGTGAGAGCCGTAGTATGTATACAGGGTTATTTTTTAGTCAGTGCGCAAACTTTACAGGATGTTTCTACTCGTGATTCTGAACAACTTTTACTATGGGGCCACCTGAGAAATCTAAAAAAAAAATTTGGGTGTTTCATACATTTTTGCCGAGTAGGTATGAATTTTTCTATGAAATCCCCATATATTTTTTTGAGAATTCGTCGGTGGTCCCATAGTAAAAGTTGATCATAATCACGAGTAGAAACACCCTGCAAAGTTTGCGCACTGACTAAAAAATAACCCGGTATATCTAGACACACGGCAGTGTGTCCGCCAAGTTCGAGCAAAAAAAGCGACACACCGGCCGTGGGTTATATTACACGAACCATTTCAGGCCAAGTTCGACCCACCTATAACTCAAAATCTATTTTATCTACGCATATGAAATTTCTAGTATCTGTCGAGATCTACTTACTTATCTAAAATACAAAATTTCATTAATGTACCTATTGTAGGTCTTGAGATATTGACGTCAGAAAATCGCTATTTTTACTATACACTCACTGACTGACTGACTGACTGACTGACTGACTGACTCACTCATCAAAAACCTAGACCACTTCCAATGGTCGTATTGACTTGAAATTTGGCATGGAGGTAGGTCTTTAGGTCAAGGTAAAGGAAAAATCTGAAAATGGCCAAGTGTGAGTCGGCTTTAAAAATAATGAAGGTGTAAATTCATACCCCTAAGGAACTAAAACAAAAATTTCCAATGGTCGTATTGACTTGAAATTTGGCATGGAGGTAGGTCTTTAGGTCAAGGTAAAGGAAAAATCTGAAAATGGCCAAGTGTGAGTCGGTTTTAAAAATAATGAAGGTGTAAATTCATACCCTAAGGAACTAAAACAAAAAATTATCTATATCTTCCAATCGTCGTACCGACCTAAAATTCGTTACGAAGGTTTGTATTTAGTCAAAGTAAAGTATAAATGAGATATTTCTTTACCTAACTTAATCATAAGAAAAGAAAATAAACCTTACAAAAATAAATGAAATCCACCCAAAACATAAATGTGAAAGGCTGCCAAGTTCGATAATATTGGAATGCTTCGCCTATAAAGAAGTGAGATCTAAATAAGTACCAAGTTCCATACACAGACCTCAGTTAAAAATAGTTACAGGAATGCACACTTGATTTTCCGCAGTTTGGAAAGTAGATTCTTATTTCCAAACTGCGAAAAATCAAGTGTGCATTCCTGTAACTATTTTTAACTGAGGTCTGTGTATGGAACTTGGTACTTATTTAGATCTCACTTCTTTTATAGGCGAAGCATTCCAATATTATCGAACTTGGCAGCCTTTCACATTTATGTTTTGGGTGGGATTTAAATACAACATAAATACATCACGCCTCTTTCTGGGAGGGGTAGGCAGAGACTACATCCTTCCCCTTGCTACAATCCTACCAAAAAAATACCGAAGTAAAATAAAAATTACTTAAGTCAAAATTGGATATAAGCCGGCATAAAAATTATCAGACGCGCCGCATAATTTTCCGGTGATTCGCCGGATCCAGTGTTATATAGGTATGTAGGTATGTATGTATGATGATGATGAAATTAATTCACGAAATGTCATACAAAAACCAGTTGCTATTTGTCATTTGTATGGAGGCTGTCACAAACTGCTTTATCGTCAGGTAGGTATATATGCTACGACCATAGACCTATATAAATGTTGCTACGACCTACGACTATTAACCCATTGACATTATTTTAATTGTATTATTGAGGTAATTTTTTAAATTGCTTCAACTTTTGCAAAGTTTACTCGCGGCAAACACGTCCGATATTCGTAACAAGCCTTCTTATTAAAAACAAGTACCCGGCCGCGGTAAACTTTCAAGTTACCTACATTGGTCTTTCCTTCCCAGAGAAACACAAGACAACGTCACTTAGTATTGCCACTTTATTTCAATAAAATACGTTATGGGGTAAATTCAATCTCAGAAAAATGAGCTAAAATATTTCTTAGTAATTTTGATTTACGTGTGTATTAACTTGAACTTTACAACAACACTTAAATTGTATTTATTAGTTAACAGTATCATAAATGAATTACAAAAAACATCATAAGAGTGGGTAATTCTAGTAACCCACAAGCATGATGACGTAGTCTTGTGTTGGTCACGTGGTTCACGAGTCTCGGAAAGAAATACCAGGCGGAGTATCTTATTATACCATGCTACCTATATTTAACGTTTAAAATCCACCATTTAATATAGCCCGTAAATATGGATGCCGAAACTGCACAAGACAGAGAAAAATGGAAAAGACATACAAGGAGAGCCGACACCAGATGATTGGATCAGGCTAAGGAGAAGAGGATGACACTCAGGCTGCTGAGACAAATCTGGACACTCTCATTATGTCAAGATCTACCCAGCCCTTTGGTCTGTAGCCCGTGAAAAAGATTTGATTGTCCACATTGTACGTAAACATAGGTACCTACCTACTCTCGAAAAACCGTACTGAGGCAGTCGGGTAAAACACGCGTAACAGTTGATAAACTATTTATAAAGTCATAGTTTCATGCGGTTTTATAACGACAGCACGTGCGTACGCAAAATCATAATTTCTTTGATGTTACTTTATAACACGTACATAAATTCCTTGAATTAAAATAACTGCAATAAAACTGCGAGTGTACCTAATTACCTACGGATTATTAATGTTTTTGGATTCATATTCATAAGTATACCTAGGTACTCTATATTGATTTAGCTCAATCAGCACGCGTGCGTGACTCATTGGCCCGCCTACAATGTGTTGTTCGATATACTCGTACAAAATAAATTAAATTAAAAATAACAAATAATTCAATCGCCGATACTTTTGAACAAGTTCAGAAATCAAACCTGTTGCCATTAGAAGCACTGTTTACAAATTTAACTAAAAGAGGGAGAGGCCTAGACGTAAAGGACGGAAGATATCGTCGTCTCGGTTCTGAGCATGAGCATGGGTTCTTTCAAGCCATACTACCTGTGGTCACTCATTGGCAAAGACGGACCAGACTCGGTACTTTTAATTTGATACTACAAGTGACTTTTAACCGGCGCGGACGCAAGCGAATGGAAAATTTTACACCGAAGCAGTTACAGTACCGTGAAACTGTTACATGTTTGTGTTATGTGTTTGGAGAAATTTTGAATCGAGGAAGACGTTTGAAAACACGCCGATATGGAGGCGACTAAAGACGATGGATTGGAGAAAATGATGGGAAAACTTGGTATGTACAGTTTTACTACTTAGCTTCAGATATTTTTATTTCTATACAAATAAATATGCCGGCAATCTCTGTTATAAATAAAGGTACAAAGGTAGGCACTGAAAACAGTTGCACTTTCTGTCAGCTAATCAGAAATAAATTTGTGTACTTGACTATTAAACGACTGTAGCTGAAGATAAGAATACAGTAACACCATTCATATTGCAGTTGTACTACTTAATAAAGCTCTTGTAAGTAGCAGTTAATAAGGAAGCTATTATTCCTAACATAAAAATCGATCAAAATAGGTAAGGAATAAATTTATAAACAGTAAAATAACCTCAAAACATTCACATGGCTAGCCGTTTTTATATCGCTGTAGCATGCTACTCGCGAGTGTTTTCGGTATCGTGTAATTCAACATACATTGACTGTTAATGATTACCATTGCTCGAATGATAATAAGCAAAAGCGGTAATGTAACGGGTGGTCTACAAAAAGACCATCAAATTTACGAGAAGTTGGATCATGCTGGAAGAACTTGTCTGAACTATAAGATGATGTTTGAAACTGGGGCATCGTGAGTTTAGGACTTCTATTTTTATTCTCACGTGATACCAATTTGTGTATAAATTCCTGGCTAATTTAAAACATACCATAGTATGCGTCCATAATATCCGTTTTGTCACGTTCAAATGCAAACAACATCAAACAATACGTGATTTTAGCATAGGTAGGTATCTATGCAAAAATCAATTGCTCAGATCAGCAGCACCTCGAGTTAGGTTACCTAGTTATTTAAAAAACCTATCATCATCTATCATGACTGGCTCAGATATAACTCGATTTTTATAACTGTGCGCATGGAGCTGTCAAAATATGTATGGGATCTGACAGTTGAACTGTCAAATCGTATAGCATTTTTGACAGCTCCATGCACACAGTTATAAAAATCGAGTTAAAGATACTTATATTTTTATTTTAGAAAGAGTAATTTATAATGTTATTGCACTGGAATAGTCAAAGCTTTTTTGTGCCTAAAAAGTTGTTCCTTTAAACCAGTAGGTGGATCTGCAGGCAAAAGTAACAGTTTATAAAAATACTATGCCGAAATATCATACCTACCTATAATAAAATGACCGTTAGACTAAATTCAAAACAGGAAGACGCACGACTATTTTTAAAATTTCAAGGTTACGTTTATAATCATGCATGTGTTAAGTGTTTTATGTTTCATTTATACCAATCCTAAGTGTCGATTGATATGTAAGATAAGTAATTCACAAGAACCTCCATATTTTGATTCCAAATCAGCGTCGCCAGGAAATCCACCTACCCATTTAAGGAACCAAGCTAATACAGGATTTTTAAACAAATTCTAATAAGAACCAGTATAAATCGATCCTTGAAATGGGTAATTGCTTTTGTTAGCGATCCTACCTAAAAACAATCAGTTTGGACATCAAAAATTTCGCGCGACTTGTCATAGAAGTAGGTACTAGCTCAGTTCAAGTACATACCTGCATAAAGATTAGATAGTAGCTTATACGATTATAGGAATGCCCCATGCAAACGTAGTAAGTACCTAAATATTCAGCCTACTGAACTTCTGGTATGTTGCGACGGTTAGATAAATTACCGGAAGTTTGTATGGTTTATGTGACACCACACTATTATGTCGATAAGGTTGGGTTACAGCTTTCCGACCATGATCATGGTTTCATGTCCAGATTAGCAGAAATATAAACAAAACGTAATAAGAATAACACAGCAACACTTCCGTTCCGGTAACCGTAAGGATCAACATAACCACAAAATAAATATTGGCAGCCGCCTAATAACTATTCTCTATTTTGTGAACATACGCAGGTTCATTTTACACTTATTAAAACTTACCAAACAGGATGGTTCCTTCAGTCAGGAGATGAAAAAGATTTTGAGGAGATAGGAACTTATTGCAGAATGCATATGTTGTTTATTATTCATTTTCTTACCTTGATCTTCTCAAGTATCATTCTATTCTAATTGGACAACATTGTATTCAATCATCCATCATAATTATTAACCACTAGTGGCCCGCCAAGCGGTTTCACCCGCTGCTACCCGTTTCACCGTAGTATGATATTTGTTTTGATTACCTACTACTTACCAGCAAGTAAAAGCAGCTCATCATGCTGAACAACATTTGATTTAGGAGGAGCTATTTCTGTATCTCGTAAAGTTTGCCTGACCTCCTGGCGTTCCACGTGAGGTACTCCCGACCCTCAATATTTGTCCATGTGCCAGAGAAGCGCAGCGACGCATCGTGCTGAATCACTTTTGTTATGGATCTATTTCTGGTGGTCTACATCAGGTACTCCAGACCCTCGATGTCAATATACCAGCAGAAGCGACTCATCATGCTGAACAACTTTTGGGATTTTAATGCACTCACAGTGCTATATATTATGCTCATTAATGAAAATTAGAAATTGAAATCTGACGCGCATCTACCAGTGCATCGATAGCTTAGTGGCAAAGCGGTGGGGCGTTTACCCATGCGGCCCGGGTTCGATCCCCGGTCGATGCATGTCTTTTTCAATTACTTATTTTCATTTATGAACGAATTTTGTTAGTAAGGGGGTAATTTTGTACCTATCTACAGCGAGACCATTAAATTCTGACATAAGGTAGTACATCTCCCTTCTATGGTCATCTCCCTTCGATTTGCTATTATCAAACTCAATACAAACAAACAAATCTTTCCTCTTTACACTATTAATGTAGTATGTAGATGTAGAAGTGTAGTAGGTAATTGTTATTATTAACTGCCAGTTTAACTTAATGTTTCCTTAACTTGATTTCTATGAGGAAGATTTATCATAAAATTTTCCGTGGATAGCATCCTAGTTGCTTTATAAGTATGTCTAGATAATTAACATAGCTATGCCATATCTATATAGCATACGGCTTCTTCCAGCGGCTGCACTCGGGCAATATTTTTGACACCTTTGTGAAAACAAGTGACTGATACTAAAAACTATTATTCTAGTAACTAACGTCAATAGCTGGTTATAACTATTCGGATTGACCCATGACGCTGAAAATCGGCATGTAGGTACTTCTTGACCTCCTGATCAAAATTAGACATGGAGCCCAGCGAGCACCACCCCCCTTAACCTTTGACCGCCCCCCCTCATTTACAAGGCGCAACTTTTGAAGTAATTGACTTGGAGAGTAGTTTTTATTTCGTATCGTGCGTGACATCTCACTTGAAACTTATTGTGCCCTAAAAAATATCCTTTAGGCTCCCCGGGGGGCGCAAAAGCCCCAAAAGTGGGGTGTCCCGTCCTTGTATGAGATTTTCTTATCTTCAAGCTATCTATTCCCAAGCGGTATCAAAAGTTGCGGAATTTGACACAGATTGAAAAAGACCTAAGATGTTTTTAAATAATATTTATCTTTAGGGCTCTGCCGAACATTAAAAAACAATAATATGTTGGTTTCGTAGTCACAACACTTTAACGATCGATAGAGCCCTAAAGATAAATATTATCTTTTATAGGCGAAGCATTCCAATATTATCGAACTTGGCAGCCTTTCACATTTATGTTTTGGGTGGGATTTCATTTATTTTTGTAAGGTTTATTTTCTTTTTTCTTATGATTAAGTTAGGTAAGGAAATATCTCATTTATACTTTATTTTGACTAAATACAAACCTTCGTAACGAATTTTAGGTCGGTACGACGATTGGAAGATATAGATAATTTTTTTGTTTTAGTTCCTTAGGGGTATGAATTTACACCTTCATTATTTTTAAAACCGACTCACACTTGGCCTATTTCAGATTTTTTCCTTTACCTTGACCTAAAGACCTACCTCCATGCCAAATTTCAAGTCAATACGACCATTGGAAGTGGTCTAGGTTTTTGATGAGTGAGTCAGTCAGTCAGTCAGTCAGTGAGTGTATAGTAAAAATAGCGATTTTCTGTCGTCAATATCTCAAGACCTACAATAGGTACATTAATGAAATTTTGTATTTTAGATAAGTAAGTAGATCTCGACAGATACTAGAAATTTCATATGCGTAGATAAAATAGATTTTGAGTTATAGGTGGGTCGAACTTGGCCCGAAATGGTTCGTGTAATATAACCCACGGCCGGTGTGTCGCTTTTTTTGCTCGAACTTGGCGGACACACTGCCGTGTGTCTAGATTTAAAGATATATTAAGTTTTTTTCAATCTGTGTCTAATTACGCAACTTTTGATACCTCTTGGGAGTCGATAGGTTGAAAATAAGAAAATCTATACATATAATAAAACAGTAACAAGTATAAAGTCTGTACATGAAATAGATTCAAAAAAGGATTTTTGTTTTGGATTATGTTTAAGATAAAGATCTCAAAACAATAGCAAAAAAAATTTTTGTCTGTTTGTCTGTCTGTCTGTCTGTCTGTCTGTCTGTCTGTCTGTCTGTCTGTTTGGTTGTTATTCTTTAACGCAAAAAGTACTGATCAGATTGTTACCAAATTTTGTATCGTGGTAGCTTATTACTCGGGTCAACATTTAGGACACATTTTACTTCGGGAAAATCTCTCATTCCCACGGGAAAACGCAGCAAAGTTTTTTACAGTCTATCTTATTGAGTGGGGTATCGTTGAATAGGTCTTTCAAAAATAAGTGCAGGTTTCTTAGAAATAAAATCGATTAAATGTTTCTGTCTCGAGATATTTCCTTCTAATGATTAATTTGTAGTACATGTTTGCTTTGAGAAAATTAGTATGAAAACCTTCGTGGATACGAATGCTTGGTAGATTAAAAGTTAGGTGTAGTGTCTTTGTGGGTATTGTTGGTGGTATGTTATGTTGCCGTGTGATGCCGGCTTAGAATGTCATCACCCCATATCTTTCCGTGGGTGTCGTAAGAGGCGACTAAGGGATAAATTCATCCAGGGTTCATTCACTGGATGAATTTCGCAATAGCATTTCAACATCTTGCATTGTGCTCACCAACCCGCCTGCCAAGCGTGGTGAGTATGGCACATAATACCCCCCTACTAGAGGGAGGACCATGTTCAGTTAGTGGACTTTATTGTGGCTGTTATAAGAATGTTATGGTAGTAACAAGAGAGTGAAACGTGAAAATAACAGCAAGAGCTACAGATGAGCCAGTGTTTTCGATACCAGGTTAAATAGTTGCTGATGCCCGAAAACGAGCATAACTAACTACATACAAAGTATGTATTTAATTTAATAATTAGGTACGTGTTGTCAATTACAAGAGAAATGTTGGTGTTAGCCTCTTTCCTACCATGTAAGTGATAATACCGTGATACGTGTATGAACGTAACGTGTTATATAGGTAAATTATCACATTATTGACTGAGATTTTGTTATTTGTTTAGGTAGTTCTAACGTTTTAACGTTATATTGCCGCAAGTTTGTTTTAACCGCCGTATTATAAGTACATTACGTCTAACTGTCTCTCAAAACGCGGCTGTTTACATTGCAAAGGGTCATCGATAAGGCAATATAAACTGATAATGACATGTAAAGAAAATAAACCTTTGAGTGTGTATGTCTGCGTAGTCGTTTCTCTTCTTCTAATACTTAAAGTTAATTTGAAAGCTGTTATTTGGCCAAATTGGCTATAGATTTGGTGCAAACTAAAATATAACATCAATTAATGAAAATTCAGACTTTCTGCTCATAATAACTAGAAAGAGAGACTAGAAAAAAAAACTATACCCCAGAGTAATATGTCTGTTTCAGCCAGGGTACCCTATTATATCTCAGCTTCTGGATCGACAGTTTGGATGTGGTATACGAGTACTCGACTCCGGTTTCCCGAGCTCCTGTCTATGTTTAAGTACCTTCCAGTAGAATCTTAGAACCTGTGTTCCTGTCTCAAACTCACCACATTCCTTTTCACTGCTGTTCCTACTTTCCCTTCTCTCCTAAATCCAACAAAAGCATCTCGCTCCTGCAAAATCTGTTTCGGCGAAACCCAATGCAGATAGTGCGAATGGGCTTGGTGGACTCGGCGACTCAGCAAGGCAAATTGGACAACCTAGGGCGAAGGTAGAGGGCGCTTGCAGTTACTGTCGGCCAGACACTGCATCCGACCTCTTCGTCAGTCGCAGCGGTTTTCCGTTCCACTGAATCGAGGAGGAGGACAACTAAGTGCTTGCACTTGCGTTTGCGCAAACGTCTGTGCACCTTAATATATCCTGTTCAACTGACCTAATGGACTACGATGTAGGATATAAAATCACCAATATCCGAATCAGTGTCGACTTGATTAGTAGTAGAAGTGGTCGCCATGGCCAAAATCGGTCGGAGAGATAATTATTTGGGAAGTGTACCTAAGTGTCCGAAAGGGTGTCAGTCTAACGATTCTAGCATTTTATAGAAATAATCGGTTATAAGTAAACCATTAAATTATAGCAAGCTTAACAAAAGTTTGCTAAGGTGATGAGCTTAATTCGTTCCTTTGAGTGCTACAAGAAGCATGGATGTAAAACTTTCGAAAATAACAGGCTATATTTCCTTGCCCTCTAACCCAAAACGCGATGTAAGTCCCGGCTAAACCCTTAGCGCAATAGAGCAGTCACACAATCACCATCCTGGTAAATATAAGTTAGCAAAGAACATGATCAACACGATTACCAAGTCATCGCAAGCGCCGCACTAAGTCTTGGGCTTCCAAGATTGTGTCAAAGATCTTTTAATCCTGGGGATACTCATATTCATACTCTTATACTTATTTATTTTCCTTCAAACGGTACAATAATATCCTAGATTAGGAGGTATATCGTTTCACATTTGATGTCATTTGTAGGCACAGCATGCATGAGTAAAGCTGATTACCCGTCTGCGAACACCGCAGGCATCCCATCCTCAGAAACTTGACTCAGCCCTAGCCGCACATTTAACTTGTGGCTGATTTCAAAATCACTGATTAACAGTGTAACAACATGTAAATATAAATTAACTAACACAAAGCCCCTATCCACTTGCGTACGAAGTCGCGGGCACCAGCTAGTCTCATATAAGAACGGGACACCCTACTTTTCTGGCTTTTGGGCCCCCCCGGGGGGCCTAAAGGGTAATTTTGAAGGCACACTAAGCTTCAAGTGAGATGTCACGCACGATTTGAAATAAAAACTGCCCTCCAAGTCAATTACCTACTTCAAAAGTTACGCCTTGTAAAGGAGGGGGGGGTGGTAAAAGGTTAAGGGGGGTGGTGTCCGCTGGGCTCCATGTCTAATTTTGATCAGGAGATCAAGAAGTACCTACATGTCGATTTTCAGCTTCAAGGGTCAATCCGAATAGCTGTGACGTTAGTTACTAGACTATAAAGGATGGGTTGGTAAAAAGGAACAACTATCCCACGGATCACACTTTGAAAAATATGTTATTGTTTAATTATCGACTAGGTAGGTACTAGTAAATTTTCAGTCTTTTCGTGTTTATTTACCATGGCGATTATTTGCCGTGTGATGCCAATTCTACCCTTGCGTGTCGTAAAAAGCAACAGGAATAATCATCCAAGGAATGGGCTGCAGCATTCCCTGTAATCCAGCATCTTGCACTGCGCTCAACCAATCCGCCTTCCAAGCGTGGTGAGAATGGCAATACCCCTCAAAAGGGAGAGACCCATGTCCAGCAGTGGACGGTTGTGGCTGTAGTAGTGTTAGTAGTATGTTTGCAAATAATGTAATGTATGCAAATAATTTACCTATGCTTTACATAATCATTTCCAGGTGACTTCGGGCGGTACCAATGTTTCCAGTTCGTGCTTCAGGTGCTCGGTGCCATACCAACTGGAATGGCCATGATCGCTCTGGTGACCATCGCTGCGGTGCCTGACCACAGGTGATATCATATTTCAATGATGTAGTAAGCAGAACAGAAATGTAGGTACGGGGACAACCAGAGACCCATTACTAGCCGTGAACTATTGCAATTGATTGATTGTTGACCTTATGAAAATGGTATATCCATCCATGATCTGAAACTGAAAACGACGATCAAAAAGAGTGATATATTATTTTTAAAGATTATACAGGGAGTAACAGAAAGGGTATAACAAGCCGTAAGAAGGTTAAGGTATGAAACTGAACAACTTTTCCCATGGAACATAGGTCGAAATATGAAAAAAAATTGGACCTCCCATACAAAATTGACGATCAGCTGATTGATTTAGGTACTATGGGAGTTTTTTTTCATATCTCGGCCCATGTTCCATGGGGAAAATTGTTCAGTTTCATGAGTACCTTGACCTCCTTTCGGCTTGTTATACCCTTTCTGTTACTCCCGGTATAGATACTCCTACACAATCAAAGTTACCAAAACAATGAACTTTATAATTATAGATCTATGCAATTTGTGTATACGCAGCAGACGCATAAAAACGATTATCAAGGTCACAAAACATATTTTGATCAGCAAGTTTTTATTCACTCTGAATACCAACATACATAATTGCAGCAGCATTGTCTCGTGGCTATAATTATATCATATTACAAGGTATTCAATACCATGTCATAACGACTATAGTATCATCATAAGGCGAGTCCCATACGTATGTTCGTTACTGCGTTATTTTAAAGTAACGCTGACGAATCGTCTGTCAGATACATACAACATCTTTCTATCAAATGCATACTAAACGCAGAAACGTTGCGTTATTTTAACATCGGTTTTTAGTATTTATCTGACGGATTATGCTTGCATCTGACAATGGCATGCGTTAAAATACCGCAGCAGCTGAAATTACGTGAGGGCCTCGCTTTAAATCGGATCTTTTGTACTTATTTCAGATGTTCAATCGAAGGAGTAGACAACAAAAGCTACACAGCATACTGGAATTCCACATCCGTCACAGACAACATTCCTACTGATGATTACGGGAAATTAGCTTCCTGTCATATATTCGGATTCAACAAAACCATTGAAGAATGTGATAATTGGGTTTATGACGACGTATACATAAAGTCTTCGAGAGGAATTGAATGGGATTTCGTCTGCAGTCGACGGTGGATGGGCGCTGCAGCTCAAGCTATCTTCATGTCAGGAGTCGTCATCGGCTCCTTAGTACTTGGACCTCTCTGTGACACCTTCGGCAGAAGAAGAGTTTACCTTTGGACTGCCACACTGCAATTCATCTGCGGAATCCTCGTCGCATTTACAACAAATTACTACTATTTCTTAGTTGTACGGTTTCTTTTCGGCATATTTGGGGTCAGTCCTTTTAAAGCTGGATATGTGTTGATGATAGAACTGGTAGGCCCTTCTAAAAGAGCATTCTGTGGAGCTCTGTTTCAAGTCTTGTTTGGGGTAGGAATAATGCTACTAGGAGTTTGGGGTTACTTGATTGAAGACAGATTTTGGTTGCAGATAGTCTATGCACTACATGCAGCTTTCATGCTACCCCATTGGTTCCTGATGGACGAATCTCCTAGATGGCTCTGGGCTAAGGGCAGAGTACGTGAAGCCATTGCTATTGTAGAAAAAGCGTTAAAGTGGAACAAGTCCAAAGAGAAACTAGACATCCCTTTGATAACTTCTCATTACAAAGCTTTATGTAATCCATTAGAGCAACGTTCAACGGGTATTATTGATCTGTTCAGAACTCCTAACATGTGTAAAAGGACTCTTATACTGTCTGGATGTTGGTTAGCTGTTTCGGTTGTATATTATGGATTGACCTTAAATACTGGAAAATTGAGTGGAAATCCTTACATTATGTTATTTGTAAGTGGCTTTGTTGAACTGCCTGGATACATTCTGGGCATGTATTTTGCAAATAAAGTTGGCCATAGAGCAGTTTTAAGTACGTCGTTATTATTGAGTGGTTTGGCATGCTTGGTGACTGTATTCCTTCCTTCAGCTTCAACGCCAACTACAGTAGCGGCTATGGTAGGAAAGTTTATAGGTTCATCGTCTTTTGCTATTATTTACAAATATTCAGCAGAATTGTTTCCAACTGTAGTTAGGAGTTCAGGTGTAGGTCTTGGTTCTATGTGTGCCAGTTTGTCGGCTGCTTTGACTCCTCTAATAACTCTCTTAGATGCATTTAGACCGGAGATTCCCACTATAGTTTTTGGGATATCAGCTGTGATATTTGGAGTGTCCTGTATGTTTTTGCCTGAGACGCGAGGAAGAAGACTTCCTCAGACTTTAGCAGACGGAGAGCGTTTTGGAGAAGGAGACACTTGTTTCTCGACATGTGGTAGAAGATGTAGTGATGTGTCAGATTCGGAAGTACCTGAAATAGAACCCTTAAATTTATCAGAAAAGATTTAATTTATGCTTCTTACATTTAAATACTCGTATTAGTAGATATAGAATAAAGTATAAATCCTGATATTCTGTTTTATATTTTTATTACTTGCGCGTTCGTTTTTTTTTCGCACTATGTCATTGATCATCGCTTGGAGATGTTTATTTATGCTAGCCGATTTATAGTTTCATCGGATCAACAACAAATTAAGTTGGTTAATCTTCTGAGTTAATAGTGTTAGCAGGCCTGGCGCACTCCGCTGCGTAGGTATAGATTTACAAGTACGTGCGGCGACACCCGCGGGGAGGTTAATCAGTGGGTTGCCGCACGCCGCTCGTTACGCACGCGCTCCCACGTTGCCGCTCTTAATTCTTTCTTTGTACTAAATTTACGTAAATTACGCGAAAATGAGAATAAGAAAATACTGCATTGCTTATAATTGCTTGAATAATTCTAGTGATAAAAGCCTCAAGTTCCACAAGTTACCACGTGACATCGAAAGGTAAGAAAATAGGTACCTACATAGATTCTAGCTATGTAATAAAATTATTATTTATTATCTAGGTACCTACTACTACAACGACCTGATGAATCCTGATGTCATTGAACCTATCTGCCTTCCTCCTTTAAAATTCGAAAGTGACATCCCCACTGAGCGCGCTGACTGCACAAAATAGAGAATTTACAGAAGGCCAGCTCGCCCCTTCTTTCGATCACTTATGCCTACTCGCTAGGGTTGCTACTTTTACTTTCTGATTTTTTAAATGAAGTTACCTATCGTTTGTAGGTTCCCGTTACTGGTTCCCTATACGCGGTAGGTTGGTAGGTAGGTACCTATGACTATCATGACATGAACATGACGACATGACAAACGCGGGACGCGCCCAAAAAAAGCGGCCATGGAAGCTGTGCTATAAGTTGGTAAGTAGGTACCTACCGTAGTTTCAAAGTATACTTACCTACCTACCATAGTTTCGAAGGTCACCAGCTGCCGTGACGAAAAAATGAAAACCATAGGTACCTACCTAATGATCGAAAATAAAGATGACATAACCTGGACCTTTTGTTATCGGTATTTCGGTACTCATCGCTTCACCTCAAATGCTGACTAGGTAGGTATCTATCTTCTATAGGTAGGTGCCTACCTAAACCCATTTAACCTACCAAATCAAACTAAAGCGCAACCTACCTACTTCTACGTAGGTACGTACCTAAGACGCTAAAGCAAATACCTATTACGAACGAAAAATAAGATTTTTAAAAAGAAATCCCTCCATTTCTAGTGTTTGAAGTAGGTATCTATTTATTTATCAAATAAAAGGGTTTTACTTTTCATTGATGCACAATCTTCTGTAGTATTATTACACCCAAACACATCACAAAAATATTTTTGTTTACTCGCCATGTTTCCATCCGACCGCACCGAACGCGCCGTTCACACTCAAGCCGGTTCGACACGGTTCCACAGAGCGCGTAAACGACGCGTGTGGATGTTTGAGTGAGTTTAGCCGCGTTTGCTCGAAGCCGACTCTCTGGATTGCGCTAGCCAATACTTACTTTGTGCTGACTGTGACCTTCAGGACACGCCAGAGGCAGAAGAACTTTCGCGCGCAGCCATCGGCTCATTTTTGCTTGCGCGCGCGATGAGTAGGCTAATATATAAAAAGAAATTCAAAAACTAAAACCCGACTACTGAGAGATCGCGCTCTAAAAAGCAAGAAACAAGAATATTCAAATATTAACTACACACAATTTAATGCCTCTATCGTCTACAAAAGTGATATAAGCTAACACCTATAATAATAAATTTTTGTGGAAATTTAATATAGATTCATAGTATTTTGAGGTTCTAGCTGTGGTCGCGTGCCACTTTGCCTATATTTTTTTATTACGTAAGAAGTAATGGAATACGTGGCACACGACCACAGCTATCACCTCAAAACCACTATGAATTTATATTAAATTTCCACAAAAATTAATTATTATAGGTGTTAGCTTATATCACTTTTGTAGACGATAGAGGCATTAAATTGTGTGTAGTTAATATTTGAATATTCTTGTTTCTTGCTTTTAGAGCGCGATCTCTCAGTAGTCGGGTTTTAGTTTTGAATTTCTTTTTATTTTAAATATTTTGGAGTTCCAAACATGCCTGTAATACCAAAGAATACTCAATATAGCTACTCTCGTAATACTGTAGCAGATGTGGAAAGTGTACATACTCCAAAATGTAAATGATAGCTGTTTCGCTATAGAAAAATACAAGCTGACTTAAAAGAATGAGAAGGCATGATTATTAGATAGAACGTGTTAAAACGAGAAAGTTTTGATAATGATCCTCGTCTTTTTTCAAATCACCCTAAAAATGATTTATGCTTGTCACAAATCTCCAAAACCTCGAATTTCAAATACTTCTAGTGTTAAAAAATCGCTAAATTTTCTACCTCATAGAGGTAGAAGAGAGAGAGACAGAAGAAAAGCCTGCGAAATTAAGCAAGTGCACCTTAGCCAATAACGCAAAACCAACCTAAAACCGCCTGAAGTAAAACTATTGTCGAGAAGACCAATAGCTGACCAATACCCCCCGAGTCAATGGTTGGTACGAGTTTCACTTCTAAAGTAGAAGTCCACGTTTCTTTTTTCTGTGAGGGGGGCCCGAGTCGATGGCTGGTACGAGTTTCACTTCTAAAGTAGAAGTACACGTATTTTTTTTCTGTGAGGGGGGCAAGCCCCCCTCAACCCCCCGAGTCGATGTTTGGTGCGAGTTTCACTTCTAAAGTAGATGTTTACGATTCTATTTCCTGTGAGGGGGGCAAGCCCCCCTCAACCCCCCGAGTCGATGGTTGGTGCGAGTTTCACTCCTAAAGTAGATGTTTACGATTCTATATTCTGTGATGGGGGCAAGCCCCCCTCAACCACCCGAGTCGATGCTTGGTGCGAGTTTCACTCTAAAGTAGATGTTAACGATTTTATATTCTGTGAGGGGGGCAAGCCCCCCTCAACCCCCCGAGTCGATGTTTAGTGCGAGTTTCACTTTTAAAGTAGATGTTTACGATTCTATTTTCTGTGAGGCAAGCCCCCCTCAACCCCCCGAGTCGATGGTTGGTGCGAGTTTCACTTCTAAAGTAGATGTTTACGATTCTATTTTCTATGAGGGGGGAAAGCCCCTCCTCAACCCCCCGAGTCGATGGTTGGTACGAGTTTCACTTCTAAAGTAGATGTTTACGATTCTATTTTCTGTGAGGGGGGCAAGCCCCCCTCAACCACCCGAGTCGATGCTTGGTGCGAGTTTCACTTCTAAAGTAGATGTTAACGGTTCTTTTTTCTGTGAGGGGGGCAAGCCCCCCTCAACCCCCCGAGTCGATGGTTGGTGCGAGTTTCACTTCTAAAGTAGATGTTTACGATTCTATTTTCTGTGAGGGGGGCAAGCCCCCCTCAACCCCCCGAGTCGATGGTTGGTGCGAGTTTCACTTCTAAGTAGATGTTTACGATTCTATTTTTTGTGAGGGGGGCAAGGCCTCCTCAACCCCCCGAGTCGATGGTTGGTGCGAGTTTCACTTCTAAGTAGATGTTTACGATTCTATATTCTGTGATGGGGGCAAGCCCCCCTCAACCACCCGAGTCGATGCTTGGTGCGAGTTTCACTTCTAAAGTAGATGTTAATGATTTTATATTCTGTCTTTTAAAGTAGATGTTTACGATTCTATTTTCTGTGAGGGGGGCAAGCCCCTCAACCCCCCGAGTCGATGGTTGGTGCGAGTTTCACTTCTAAAGTAGATGTTTACGATTCTATTTTCTGTGAGGGGGGCAAGCCCCTCCTCAACCCCCCGAGTCGATGGTTGGTACGAGTTTCACTTCTAAAGTAGATGTTTACGATTCTATTTTCTGTGAGGGGGGCAAGCCCCCCTCAACCACCCGAGTCGATGCTTGGTGCGAGTTTCACTTCTAAAGTAGATGTTAACGATTCTTTTTTCTGTGAGGGCAAGCCCCTCAACCCCTGAGTCGATGGTTGGTGCGAGTTTCACTTCTAAAGTAGATGTTTACGATTCTATTTTGTGAGAGGCAAGCCCCTCAACCCCCCGAGTCGATGGTTGGTGCGAGTTTCACTTCTAAGTAGATGTTTACGATTCTATTTTTTCTATGTTTACGAATCTACGTTTTAGAGATAAAATATATATATTTCTAGATTGTGCTAATTCAGCCCTTTCGTTTGATACCAAACTCGATACCAGTACAAGAAAATAAATATTTTCTTCGTTATTTAACACTGTATAGAGGGCGCCATATTAAATTCATTTTGACATTATATAACCTATAACCACCAGACTGTTCAGACGCTTCTATTGATACCTCATTTGTCGAATTTGGATAAGTAGTTCGGGAGTTATGAGGGAACAGACGAAATTTATTCCACATACATACATACAAACAAACATACATACATACAGGTCAAAATCATAACCCTCCTTTTTGCTTTGCTGTAGTCGGGTAAAAAGTAGGTATCCAAAGCCGGCGCGAAGGAAATTGTACTTTATTATCGCGCGTAAAGATTTATATTTGTTGAATCGCTATGGCGGAGTGCGTCTTCTGTACCTGTACTATTATGTATTCTGTGGTGTTAGATACCCTTAATACAGTATTCATCAATTATACCCATTCCAATTGCTAAGGAGCGGAATTTTCTGCCGGAGGATCTGTTTCCGGAACATTATAACTTGGACCCAAGGCAAGAGTAAAGAGGCACTACCTAGACAAGCATGTTCCAACATCGTCTACCTACATCATCACTTACCAACAGGTGAGATAGATAGCTGACAAATGCGGGCCTATCTAATTTAACAAAAAAAGACAACAAAGAAAAAAGAAGTCACTACCACAAACATTTGTGCAGATTCCAAGGGAAAGCCGAATGATGAAGAACACATCATAAAGTGCGTGCCTGAAGCGAGGTCATTCACATCAGGGTGTCGTAAGAGGCAATATGTCTCACAAGAGTGACATTGGGGGACAACGGTATTCGGGTACCAGGGGGTCGCATGAGGGCTATAATCCAGCGGACAATACAAATCGGGTGTCCGATTTAATTTTATTTTTTTATCTTTGGCAAAGAAAAGCGAACGAAAATTTTATCAGGCATACAGTGGAAATCTATTTGAAATAAATATTTCGACTTTGTAGCTCTAATAAGTACTTTACTGTAAAAATGTACTTAAAATATTTCAAGAAGTATGCTAGCCTACTGTCTAAACAATAGTATTTCTCGAGGGATATAGACAACAATTCTCCTAATTCCTATACGTACAAAATAACTCTTTCTTCTGTCTGACACGTTTTGTAACGAAGGTCCATAATATTTTTTCATCTATCACCTTATGCTCCCTTAGGACAGTTGTTCCTTTATGGTAGGCTTATAAACCAAGCGTCGCGACAACGATGATGTTTATTTTACATGATGCATTATGATAGGTATTCATTTAGTTTTCGATCATACCAAAGCCTTATCGCATAACACATTCCCTAATTAGTCTGCAATATCTAAACAGTAATTAGCTTTAATAATATTAATACCTAATGCAGTGTGGTCTATGATATTACCTGAATGGGCTTAGGGCAGTTCAATTCACTCGGTATTACTAAATACACGTATTAGTTTGACATACATTGCGAGCTGTATGTTTTATTGATTATTTTAGTTAGTAGCGGAATTTTAGATAGTATGGGATCTATGGGATAGGTATGACAACTCGACCGGAGAACCTTTGATGTCATATTCAAACAACCCCAAATACGCAGGCATTTTATTTAAAAGCTTTGTCAAACTGGTTGCAAAAGATATCATTCAATGTTTATCAAACCCATGAAGCCAATATTAGATAAGTATGTCAAAGAAAGACAGACACAAGACTTATAAATACTCAATTTTTATGGAGGATCAGAATATTTTTATCTAATTTCATTTTAGGTAGTATGTTTTGAAAATATTGATCCTTATCAATCACCGTCCAATCGCTTTATTTTTAACTAGCTGCCCGTCAGCGGTTTCACCCGCTGCAACCTATTATTCCTCGGGATTAAAAGCATTATTCGCCAAGAGATGTCGCTGTTAGTTTTCGGCGAAAACGTTTAAAACGCGAATCGGCTCAGTCACGCCACCTATTTCAGAAATATTGGAAAATGCGTGATCCCGTGGGAATGAGACATTTTTCCGTGGTAAAAAGTATCCTATGTGTTATTCCAGATGCCCTTTTATATTTCTGCAAAGTTTCATGTCAATCTAATCAGCCGTTTTTGCGTGATGTCGTAACAAACACACACACAAACATCCGCCTTTATAATATTATATAGTAGGATAGTAGGATATAGTAGGATTAGTAGGATAAGTATTGGTCATTTATCTACCAGTAAAGTTGCAAGCTACAACTATCGACCTTGTCATCATCTACCTGCCCTTATCCCAAATCAGTTGGAGACGACGCAACATGTTTTGTTAGAGCACAAAATCATATAGCAAAAGGATCCGCCTGATATCACATCAACCCTTCTTTGGGAATCCTATTGCATTGCTAGATATTCAGCCGAGGTCAAAACCTCTACGTCGCCTTTTACAGAACACCTGGACTGAGTGGACTCTGGAGTGGACCCAGGGTGGCAGTATTCTTAGCCGCTACCACACGACAACTATAGAGCTTCATTTGGAAATATTTTCTGCAAGCAGGCACGCAATGCATTCAAACCAACTTCAAATTCCTCAAGTTGACATGTAGTGCTAATAGTGCTATGGATTCTATCACTATCTAATCCACAATCCACAAACAATATTACAGGAATCTACATCAAGTCACCATTTAGGTATTAATGGTCACATCAAACCTATCTATTATATCAATTAATATTGTACCCTAGTTAGGAATGTGTATTGTGTAACGGTCAATCGGAGTCAACTAAACCTATACCTACAGGGTGTTTATTAAAATGTATGCCATAGCTTAAGGGTAGGGTGTACCGTAAAGAATGCCATAAAAAATAAATGAAAAATTCCTGGCCAATTATTTTTAAACTTTTCCTAAATATTATTCAAATGCTCATATTTCAGCCAAAATTGGTCAGATGAAAATACTTATATTGGCACTCTCTAAACGACAAAAGTACCAGGATTTATTTCAATATTTTTTGCCGCATCCTTTATCGATACTTAACATACACTGAAGCTATGGCAATTTAAATTAACACCGACCAGAGATGTTAAAAGAAACTTATATGTCATTTAAACAGGGTGTTATAAAAAGTAGTGCGTTCCTTCAAACCACGATTCTATTAGTAATTTCAAAAAGAGAAACCTAGAAGAAAATATTATAATTATATTTCTGGAATGACAAATTAAAACACATGTACGTACCAAAATATAATTAGACCGTATTTCTAGAAAAATCAAGGGCATGCAAGAGAGTCCTTTACAACTTTCTTTATGCGGCTTCTATTTTCTTTTGTAGCATTTATTCAAAGTTTCAAGTTTGTTATACAATAAAAGTATAAAGTTCCTAAAAGATTGCGCCCTTTACGTAAAAATATTGTCAACAAGGTTGTTTTGGGTCAAATCAAAACACAAATTCGTACAGTAGGATGTGGTACAGTTAGTTCCATCGCGTAATTTAAGATTTTAGGATATCTAATTATTTGTTGATTAATTACCTACTTTATGCTTGTAAGTATTTCAATACCTACTTGTGCATAGAGATCTACGGTTTGAAATCACGACCCTCGGTGTTGCAGGCAAATGCAAAAAGAAATTAATTTCCCAAAAATATCATACAATCTGAAATTTATATGCAGCCTATAGAACTAGTACTATTTAGGTAGGTATACATAATGCAGAGCTGAAGGCCATCCTACCTACTTAGGTCAAATATTATCTACTATCTAGGTCAGAACTCAGAGGTCAGTGATCTAAATCTACGTGACAACCTAGTCTGACGGCTTTAGTACCCCTTAAAGCACGAACGGAACCATCTATAGGTGGGCATCACACGTAACGTCCTTTGCTGCGTTATTTTAGCGCTGTGCAACGCATGCGTTAGGAAAATGCGAATTTCCACCTTATTCTCATACAAATACTACTTATTTATGACGGTTTGATAGGGGCATCCATCGAGGCAGCGTTGTGCGATACGCAACGCTAGCGGATGCATCTGTCAAACCGTTTGATATAAAACGTAGGTATTAGCTAGTGTGTGAATACGGAGGAAATTCTTTAATTATTTAATTTAAAAATGAATAAGGTGGATTAGTTTGCAATGCCGCGTGGTGCCGACTTAGAATAACATCACCCCATTTTTACCCGTGGGTGTCATAAAAGGGATTTCCAGAGTGGAATATTGTGGCTGTTGTAAGTAGTAGATTGCGGAATGTCCTAACCAACTTGTGAACAGAATCATCATTGGCTTCATTCGTCTATACAGTGTCTGAGGTAAGACTTTTCATGAATATAAGTAATTCAGTGCAAATATTTTCAGGGTGTGCTCTATTCGTGAATTTGAACAACTATCCCTAAACAACATAGGTCGATAAATCAAAACAATATCGGATCTCCCGTATAAAACCAGTTGACCGAGTCAATTTGTATTGTACCTATGAGAAGTCTAATTTTTTTTAGCAACCCGGTGCTACCTACATTGTTGATTATAATCCCACCCAAGGTAGGGTCCCTCCGATTCTGAGACCTTACTCTAGGTATTGGAACATGGAGATACTAGAGGTTCTTACCCTAAGTTGTTACAAATAAGCAACCAAACAAGTCTAGTCTGTTAGCGCCCCCTACCGGGACCATCCCCAAATAATAATGGAAACATAACTCGATTGGCCCCCGTCTGTCGATGAATCAGTACGAACAGACATGTAGAGCGCTGGAAGAGTCATGTTTTTATTATCTTTATCGTCATTTATTAAACAGATAGGCAAGCTTGGGATGTGGATTGGAAGAACGCTGCCGCATATATTTCCTGGATAATAATAGTTCAGCTTCGAGTGGAACATCAAGTTGAAAAACGACCCGATGAACATTTTCTCTAAGTCGCATTTACGATTTTCACGCACGGGTAAAATGCGGCTATTCTAAGCCGGCACCACACAGCTGATTAAAGACGTCCAGCATCTACATCTTTTCCTTGGACCTTGTAGATGGACACCTGAATGAGTTTGTCCAATAAGTATTATAATTACCCTGACTGTTATACTTTGATCGCAAACAAAAGGCAAAAACGACATCTAAACATGCATGTGCCAGTCTCCAATTGTCTAAGCTAATTTCGCACTCACTTGTAGAGCGTGCGGAAGTCATGCGTTGCTCCCGTATCGGCTTACCTATACAGCCGCCATGAAAATTCTTGCCTCAGACACTTAATAAATCGTCTGTCACAGACGTATGAGGCCAATTATGATATAGTTTGATTGTCTCTTCCAGTCACACCAACCCTTGTAATAACATATAGCGGAGATTAGGCACTCGCCTATGCAAATAAATTGATAATATCGATCCATGGCGATGACTAAATGCTGAATGAATTACAAAGTGAAATGTTTGTTTTGATAAATATTACCTACTACACATTCACCACTGTGTAGCGCTGTCTGCAGAAAATCCTTCTTCTGGTCACATACTGCAATTTAGTAGTGCGTAGTGTGGTTCCGAGTGGAGCCGGCTTAGAATAGCATCATACCATTTCTACCAGTGGGTGTCGTGAAAGGCGACAAAGTGATTGATCCAGGAAATGGGTACGCTGCTACCCTATGAATATATTCAACACCTTGCACTGCGCTCGCCAATCCGCCTGCTAATGGGGGAGGCCTATGTCCAATAGTGGACTATTGTGGCTGTAGTAGTAATAATGCGGGACTACCTCAGGAACTAGCTCAATTTTTGATATTGTACACGGAAATAGTCAGCGCGCGTACGTCTAAATCCGCCCATAGATGCCTCAAAGAAAGGCACTAGTGTTTTCACACGAGACACAACTTTCACTCGACGAAAGAACTCAGCAAACTGCTTGGCGCTAGACTCTAATGGTAGGGTAGCCTGGCGGGGGCCTCACGGCTATCATGAAAGATTGCACACCTACACTTATCCACCCACAAACCTGTGGTACAGTTTGCCGAGGCGGACCACTGAGGGCGCGTACACGAAAAAGAGCAAAGCGGCGCTGACGCGGCGCTCTAAGAGTCTATCCGCACAGCGATTTTATTAGGTGCGATTTTTGTCTCGCTTTTTTGTAACATACAAATCTAATGCAAGTTTCAAAATATCGCTCGTTTTATCGCACGAGAAAAAAATCGCAGTACGTGAATCAAATTCGCTGTGTGGTATCTATCACACAAGTGTTTTGGGAGCGAATGCAGAGCGGAGGCGGATGCGCAGCGAACGCGTAATACATGCGTTGAGAACTCATCGCAGAGGCGCAGCGGATTTGCAACGTTTTGGTTCGAATATCGCCGGTATCCACGCGTGATACAAATTCGCTGCGCAGCCGCCTCCCCTCCGCATCCTCCCAAACCGCTTGTGTGATAAGAGCCTAAAGAAAAATAATGGCGTATTTTACCTATACTGTATCCGCTACCGCCAAAATTCGTGTACCCACCCGCCCTATAACGTAAGTAGATCCTACAACCCCTACAACTTCAACTCATTAGGACAACGGACAAGTTTTTAAACTTTGTTCATTTGCTTTTGTTCATAGGTTTTATAGGTATTTATAGGTTTAGTTTCCACAATCATATTTGACAGCTGTCACATTCATAGTAACAGTCTTTTGACACTTTCAGTTGCTGTCAAAAGTATCGCACCATATAAAGAACACTGTGTAGAAGTTTGGCGCCAGCGCTTTCCCATGCTTCACTTCAATAAACGCGCGGTAAAAAGACTGGTACATCACTAAAACTACCCTCCACCATAACCCCCCTCCTAAAACCCTCCCCCTTATCCCATACGTATTGTACCCTTAAATTGGTTATATATAATTACATATCACAGTCCATTGTAGTGATAAATACTTTCTCACACTTATCATTTACCAAATCTACGCTACTGTCCATTTTAGATAATGGTGCGAACGGGACGCCCCTACCGGCAGATCCGTGTACCAGACAGGGATGGTTGTTGAGTAGCGTATAATATTATAGTGTCCACAAGCCAAGCGGATATTGATTATCTGCCACAGTTGAGAGGCGAGAATCCCTTGACAATCAACAACCGAAGCCCCGAAACGCTCAATCAAAATCCCCACCTTATTACAACTGGAAACGGTATATTTCCCGGCGTTTACTTCGACTACGTTCACCGTTTTCGCGAGCCGACTTTTCCCGGCGTTCAGTGTTTGATCTCTGTCTAACCAACTGGGTTTAACCGGCTGCAGTATCTCCATCCCTGTCTAGCACATTCCATAATAATTTTTGATGCATTCTCTTGCCATGATTTTCTCGTGGCGCGTATTTTACCTTTATAGCGTTTGTACAATGGAGTTCAATTTCGATCAGCTACTACAGACGGACTGTTATTTTCAGCTTGGTTTTCTTGTAGGGTAGCTTGATATTTTTTTCTTTTTTAACTGAAAATACACTTTACACACAGTTGGTTATAATCCCAATTAAAACAGCACAATAAAAATATAGGTAGGGTTATTTTCAGTCAGTAGGCATAGAAATTTCGAAGATGTTCTCTTAGTAAGAGATATTTGTTTATAATCAAATCAACAGTGAAGTTTGTCTACTGACTAAAAATAACACATTATAAAAGTTATAATAAACTTTCAAAATCTTAAAAATACCTACAAACTAAACGAACATCAAATTAAATTAACTGAAACGAAACTTGAAACAATTCACGACTTCAATTTAAAAATCATCAAACCCTAGACGAGATTCACTTACGTCTATTAAAAGCTAAATCTTCAAGTTCATAACACTACGGATCACCTCTACAGTAAGTTACAGCGTTGTCTAGACGCCACCAACAAATTCTGTGCTACAAAACTTTTTGGGGGGCAAACGGGGGCAACATTCTGTTCGCACACACAGACAAAACCCACCCACACACGTAAAGTTGCCTTGTGTGCGTAAGATACTCGAGTGAAAAATTGCTTAACCCCGCTACCACAAAGTAAATATTGGCTGGCGCCAATCCAGAGAGCCGGCTTCAAGCAAACGTAGCTGTACCCTCGCAAACATCCACACGCCGTCGTTTACGCGCAATCTCGAACCGGTTCGAACCGGCTAGTAGCGAGTGTCAACAGCTCTTCAACAGCGTTCGGTGCAGGCGGACGGCAAAATTATGACTCGCAGGTGCCTATTTATTCGTATAAGGTATGTTGTAGTGTAGGTACGGTTGATATAATGTAAATAATATACCTAAGTCTGTTTGACCCAGGTAGGTATGGTACGGCATATTAAAAATTCAGAAAAAGGAGCAACCCTAGAGTGTAGGCATAAATGATCAAAAGAAGGGGCGAGCTGTCCTTCTTTAATTCTCTATTTTGCGCCGCTACTAATACAACCCTATGGCAGGGCCGGAGTCGGCGTACATTGCAAGCTATCCTAAGCACATTGCAACAATACCCGCAATGTATGTCGCTTCTATCTCTGTTGGCAGTGTAGAGTAATACAAACTGTTGTCTTTGTGAGCGTAGCTCACAGATGCAAAAGGGGCGAACGGGCGGGGTGGTAGAAAGGGGTTGAAGTCGAGAACTAAATAGCTTAGTGTTAACACATGACATCAAATTCACCGCGATGCTATCGGTTATTCAGGTAGTTAACTATGACAATACTGTATTAGTTAATGGTTCAATAGGAGAGATGATGGAGATATAATTTTATAAGAGATATTTTATTGAAAAGAGCTTTGAATTCTTCTCGCGGTGATTTGTAAATTAACAAACTGTTGTTGATGGTAGTTGACTTCAAAAATAATATTATATTTCTTCAACATAAAAAGTAACTTTCATAACATATCTACCTACATAGTTGCTCACAAGCATTTAATATTTATTTTGCTCTACTTTATAATTAAGTACATTTACAAGAGGGCAGCACTTATCAACGCTCTACGCAAAGAATTTCTTAGTAGGCATAAATTTCAGCAACCATTAAAGATTCAGTAAGGTATGTTTTAACTTCAAATGTTCAGTATATATCACTGTTTGATTCCGAAGCTGATCTTAGCGCAGTGGAAGCAAATTAAAGTTATCTTAAAATCTAAAACTAAATGGTCGATCAGCCTCGGAACAACATTTGACTACGATTCGTAGTGCTCATTACTATAGCTAAATAAAATAAATTTAATGAGAGAATTTTGTTCCGGAAAGTTTCCGGCCGAGAAATTCTTGTTTCCAAAGTCTACTTAAACAGGGCCCAGCAGCGAATTGCTTACCGTGCGAACCATGACGCCGCCGTTTCCTTGTAAGTCTAGTTTTTGACAGGAAAAAAGGTATCAGGTTTTGGAGGAAGACATTTTGGATTGGAATTTAGGTACTAGACTTACTGCACCCGGACACCAGCTCGTGTGGCACTCCGTCCCGTCAATCAGTCGCAGATTCACAGCTTAGTTTTCACAAGCACTTGGGTTCACTATTGTTCATAGTTCGACATCAAATAATGTTTTTTAACACAAAATGACTAAAAGATTTCTCTCCGAATGAGAAATCGGCCCCGTTGGCCTCAATCAAGAAAACAATTAAAAATATGTAGCTATCGGCAGCCACGACGCGAGCGAACGAAAAGTGAGGTTATATTTTGCCGACGGCCGCGTGACTCTCAATCAAAGCGCCGGAACCAAATCCACTTGGTTCACTTCCCCACCGAACAGGGAAAACCACACGAGAAAACCGAAAGCACACTAAATTACACCATTTATAATTAAAATTCGCATCAACGATGCGAGCGCACGGCCACAGGACGAGACAATGACGAACAGTGTTGCCAGCGCCGCGCGCCCATTTGATACGAAACTAAACATTCACCCGCCCCGGACCGACCCATCGGTCCGCTCTATGCATGGCAGGCGTGATAATGTAGCTACTGCTCGCTTAAGAAATGAATCCCCCACCTGAACTTCTGCAACTCGAGGAGTGCCATCACTACCCGGAAACAGGTTGAGAATGCGCCCCCGGCGCCAACGCAGTGGCGGTAGGTTGGCATCCTTAACCAGAACGAGATCCCCAATGCAGGGGTTCAGTCCTGTCCGTCCACTTAAGGCGTTGCTGCAGAATGTGCAAGTACTCAAGCGACCAACGCTTCCAAAAGTTTTGAGTCATTTGCTGCAACAACTGATAACGCGACAAACGATTGCTATTCACCTCCGTATAGGGATATTCCGGCAAGGCGTTAAGTGGGCGGCCAATTAAGAAATGCCCTGGCGTCAGGGCCTCTAAATCATTTGGGTCTGAGCTGAGCGGACACAAAGGACGCGAATTGAGTACAGCCTCAATTTTACAAAACACGGTCGCCAGCTCCTCGAAAGTCAAAATTGTTAACCCTACAACGCGCAACAAATGCGTCTTAGCGGACTTTACAACCGCTTCAAAAATACCACCCCAGTGAGGGCACGCTGGTGGATCGAACACCCAGGCAATGCCCTGACGGGAGAGGCCCGTGCTGATGGCTTCTTCGTTCTCCCTTAAGAACGTTACAATTTCTTTCATACACCGATCAGCACCCTTAAAGTTGGTACCACAATCCGACCTGATCAGCGCTGGTCGCCCTCGTCGCGACGTAAATCTCTCCAGCGCTGCCAAAAGGCCTCCGTAGAAAGGTCGGCCACGAGCTCCAAGTGGACGGCCTTGGTGGCTAGGCACACGAACACGCACAAGTACGCCTTGATAGACTTTGCGTTCCGTAGGCGTGATGCCTTTACCATGAAAGGGCCTGCGAAATCCGTTCCCACACCTGCAAACGTCCAGGCCTCCGTCACCCGGTCCGGTGGAAGATCTCCCATCTGTGGCTGCATTGTGGCTGCCTTCAAGCGGTAACAAGGCAAGCACCTAAACACAACGCTACGTACCGTTCGTCGTCCCGATAAGATCCAAAACTCGCGCTGTAGAATGGCCAATAGCGCATTACAGCCCGCGTGCGAGTTTTTCTCATGACGATCCCTGACTAAGAGCTCAACTAAGGGTCCCCTTTTGGAAGTAACAGTGGATGCCGAGCCGAAAAGGGCAGGCTAGCGTTCGAAGTCTGCCTCCAACCCTGAGCATACCTTGCTTATCCAGGAATGGGTTGAGGCGCACAATTCCTCCCTTCAGCTTTCCACGTCCATCCCTGAGCAGCCTGACCTCCTCTTCGAAATGTTCCGCCTGGACGACTCTAACTAATGAGCATAGAGCCGCATTCCGTTCCGCAGGCGAGAGGACTGGTGCAAAGTTCCGTTCTGCTTGAGGCTTCCTGCAGTTGTTCACGAACCGTTTGATCCAACCTGTCACCCCAAGAAGTTTGTCGAGGGAGCTATACCGTTCCAGCAAGAAAGCTGGGTTAGGCTTCGGTACGAGTTGCCCCACGTTCACTCGCAAACCTCGATCAGGTGGCCCAAGCGGCGCCCTGCACTCGTTGAATGGCCATTCCTGCGGCGACTCAGTCAGCCATTGAGGTCCCCACCACAGTGGGTGACTCACCAAATCAGGTGCCCTGCACCCGCGCGAAGCGCAGTCCGCTGGGTTCCATTCTCCCGGTACGTGCCTCCACACTAACGGAGTTTCCGACCCCGTAATCTGTGACACCCGATTTGCCACGAAAACCTCAAGTGTATGTACCGACGTCTGCAACCAGCACAGAACTATCCGACTGTCAGTCCACGCGTACACCGTTTCATCCAAGTTGATGGTACCACGCAGATTGCACGTTACATGATTTAGCAAGCGCGCTAGAAGAGCTGCCCTGCCAATTCCAATTTGGGGATGGTCCATCTAGTTCTGACTGGTGCCACCTTACTTTTGGCCATAACCAGACGCACGTGCACAGTTCCCGTTGAACTTGCTGTCCGAAGGTATACAGCTGCCGCGTACCCTCGCTCCGAGGCGTCACAAAACCCATGTAGGGTAGCCTTACATCCCACCGATGGGACTAACTTGCGGGGTATCGCGATGTGCACAATCCCTGGTAAGGTGGTCACAAACTTGAGCCAATCCTTCAACAACTCTCCGGAGAGTTGGTCGTCCCATCCTAAGTTGGCTAGCCACAACCTTTGTAAAAGCACTTCGCCATGAACGTAACCGGGGCGATCCATCCGTTAGGATCGAACGTTCTAGCGATTGTCGACAGTACCGACCGCTTAGTCCAAGTTTTCTCCAAAAGGTCGGGCTCGATCTTGTACGTGAATACGTCATGCGTTGGCCTATATTGCACCCCGAGGATGCCCAACGTATTTGGATTGTCCGGGTTCTCAAAGAGGTGCGGGTCCTGATGGAACTCGCCTGGCAAACCGGCCAGGAGCTCTGGGCAACTGGACAACCATTTCCGCAACTCGTAACCTCCTGAACCCATGATCGCGATCAGCTCGTCTCGTAGAATTAGCGCCTGCTCCACGCTATCAGCACCCGTGCAGATATCGTCCACGTAGACGTCGCGATCCAGTACTGCTGCGGCTCGAGGGTATCTTACCCTTTCCTGTGCGGCCAACTCTCGCAGCGTACGTACTGCCAAATACGGACTTGGCTTAAGTCCATACGTCACCGTGTTAAGTTCGTATGTGACCATCGGCTCATCTGGGCTCTCACGCCACAAAATCAGCTGATACCGACGGTCATCCGGATGTATCATGGTTTGGCGAAACATCATTTTGACGTCTGCGACGAACGCTACCTGGTGCAAACGAAAGTCTGTGAGAATGTCCACAATGTCCCGGTTCAATTTAGGACCCGCGTGCAAACATTGGTTCACAGACACACCATTCGAGGTAGGAGCAGAACCGTCAAACACCACCCGTATTTTCGCCTCAGGTGACTTCAAGACAGCCAGGTGTGGAATGTAATAATGCTCGACACACCTCCAATCCAGGCTGGACACCGACATGTGGCCCAATTGAATATATTCCCGCATGAATTCTATATACTTCTGCCGAAGTGCTGGGTCTCGCCTCATCTTCCGCTCCATTGCGAGTAGTCTCCGTTCCGCGAGCTGTCGCGAACTACCTAAAGCGGGGCGGTTTGGGAGAAAAGGTAGCCTGGTCACGAATCTGCCTGACGAGCATCTCGCAGTGTTGTATTGATAGAACAACTCGCACTCGTCATCCTCTGGCTTCCGTCTGTCCGCCGTGGGCGGCTCTTCAGACTCCCAAAACCTCTGCAGCACCTCTGACAGCACACTACCATAGAGGACCGGATCCCTTCTGGTAGGTCCTGAGGTCTCCAAACTGGGCCGAAAACAACATACCCCCCTGTGGTATCTACGGCCACCAAACCAGTTTCCTGGAGTACCTTCTTCCTACCGCACCATAATCTCCCGAGGACGTCTGACCCGAGAAGTACGTCCACCGTACCAGGAGTATCAAAATCAGGATCAGCCAACTCCAACCCTGTGGTTAACCCTCGTACCGTTGGTGGTAACCTAACCTGAGGAGTTTCCCAACCACTTCATCCAGCACCACGGCTGAGACTTGATAGCTGACCCTGTACATGTGCTACCTAATGTGAACTCAAAGTTCGTCTGACCCCGAATGTCAGGCACATTTAGGCCCCGATGCCTACAGCTTCATCCGCACTTGGCTGTACATTTAGGCCTAGCCTACTCACCAGCTTACTCGATACAATACATCCCTGAGCCCCTGTATCCAGTAGGGCTCTTACTTGAATGGTCCGGCCACCGTATCCCCATACCCAAATCTTAGCCGTTGGCAAAAGTACCGTGATTGGACGGGGAGCCGAAGCTGATGAGTAGGCGGCGATTACCTAGCGGGAATCTAAACGCGGTGATGCCGCGTCCCGCGGGGGTATCCCCTCGCTACCCAAACCTGTGTATGGGTCCCACTCCTGCTGGTAGGGAGGTCTGCCCATAAAGGCCATGGCTGGAGTTCTATAGTACCCCGACGGCAAACGTCCGTACCGAGGTTGCGCCTGTAGCCGCGGGTACTCAGGCATAGGCGGAGGCATGCGTGGGTCTTGAGACCCAACCAGGTGGCTCAAGCCCGCAGAATACTGCATGTACCCTGGTGGCTGCCTAGTGCTCTCCTGACACCCGCCCGTTGGATCCCGTACCTGGGATGGGTGTCCTTGACCATGTCCCCGTGTCGTTCCTCCCCAATCCGGCACCTACTGCCGTGGTGGAGATCGTCCCCACGTCCGTTGGTAAGTGGGCTCCGACCGTTGACGTCCCCTTGCCTGTCCCTGTGACCGATGCGGAGGTGGGCTCCTCCTTAGAGGGGGTGGGGAGCGTTGCTCCCTCCCTTGGTGGGCAGGCTCCCTTCGCTGATCCGATCCAGCGCTGCCCCGGCGCTTCCGGAGCGATTCATGCAGAGCAGCGGATGGTGTGCACCCTGGCAGTACCTACAGTTGGTGCTTGAAGGGCACTCGCACCTGATGCGGCCCCAGGCACCGAAAACACCAACGCCTCTGCTGTGCCACACCCCGTCTCCTCTGAACCCGCTGCGCAGCAAACTCCTGACACGCTGTTACCCTGTGGCCTGTCTCCCTGCAGTAGGCACACCCTGATTCCAATGCGGTGTTGTACCGCCTGGGTTGCCTACTGTTGCCTCCTCGCGCCGGTGCACCCGGCCGTTCCGGGTGGCGAGGGGCAGAGGTCTCCTTGCGTGGGGCTTCACCAGCCTGGACGTCCACTCGCCTGCTTTCGGCCTCGAGGAACGACTTCAGATCCTCGTAGGTCGGGAGGTGGTCCGAGGACTTGCCCCCATGGAGCTGCTCGAATCGAGCGACCATTTCGCTCGGCAGGCGGCGAAGCACTGTGTGGACCAAGATATAACCGTAGCCCGCCACTGGCAAACCCTGTCGCTCCAGTGCGCTGACCGCGACGCTGACTGGGTGGAAGATTTTCTCGCGGAGGTCCGTACCTCGCGTTATGGTTGGTATTGACAGCCACCGATCCAACAGCCTGTCTACAATCAGGCGCTTGTTCCGATACCGGTCGGTAAGGATCTTCCACGCCACCTCATGATTGCTATCCGAGACCGCCAAATGCGTCAGCAATTCATGAGGCTCTCCTTGTAGCCTGGACATCAGCTGAGCCATCTTGTACGCTGGCATTATGTCCGTCCGTGTGTGGACCACGCTGCTATACAGGTCCTCAAACGCCGGCCAGTCGGCGTAATCGCCTGCAAAGACTGGAACCGTAACAGGCGGAAGAGGCACCTGTAATCCTTGTCCCACTTTACCACGGAATGGCTTTTCCTTTCCGTCACGTCGCCTAGTTATATCCGCAGCTGCCTGCTTAATGTCCTGTGCCAGCTCCAAGCACTGGCTTACATCGCCCTCGACCAGCTCCTTATCTTCAGGGTTAGGAGCTTCCTCAAGGAGCATGAGGCACTCTGTGAGGTGTTCCGACACAACCCGAACCCGTTCATCTGCCTGTAGTGCACTTTTCAAGAGCGCGTCCTCCCGGTCCTCGCGGCCGATCATTGCCGCTGTGGTAGTAAACCACCTTAATTCTGTCTTTATAGCAGCCTTATACCTGGCGATCGAGGAGCCATGGTACCAACTTTTACACACTCGACTTAATAAAACGAAAACCAATAAACAAATACCACAAAATAAATGTTAGTTGACTGGCCTAGACCTTACCGATAAGGTACCGTTCACTAGGCAAACAATACAGTCACAAAAAAAAACCGAAACAATATTTTCCAAAATTAATAAAATATGTGGGTAATATAAAAAACACGCTTAATACTAAATTACGGCTAACTATGTTGCAATAAAGCAACCACGCTCTGCTACCAAAAAATGTTTGATTCCGAAGCTGATCTTAGCGCAGTGGAAGCAAGTTAAAGTTATCTTAAAATCTAAAACTAAATGGTCGATCAGCCTCGGAACAACATTTGACTACGATTCGTAGTGCTCTTTACTATAGCTAAATAAAATAAATTTAATGAGAGAATTTTGTTCCGGAAAGTTTCCGGCCGAGAAATTCTTGTATCCAAAGTCTACTTAAACAGGGCCCAGCAGCGAATTGCTTACCGTGCGAACCATGACGCCGCTGTTTCCTTGTAAGTCTAGTTTTTGACAGGAAAAAAGGTATCAGGTTTTGGAGGAAGACATTTTGGATTGGAATTTAGGTACTAGACTTACTGCACCCGGACACCAGCTCGTGTGGCACTCCGTCCCGTCAATCAGTCGCAAATTCACAGCTTAGTTTTCACAAGCACTTGGGTTCACTATTGTTCATAGTTCGACATCAAATAATGTTTTTTAACACAAAATGACTAAAAGATTTCTCTCCGAATGAGAAATCGGCCCCGTTGGCCTCCAATCAAGAAAACAATTAAAAATATGTAGCTATCGGCAGCCACGACGCGAGCGAACGAAAAGTGAGGTTATATTTTGCCGACGGCCGCGTGACTCTCAATCAAAGCGCCGGAACCAAATCCACTTGGTTCACTTCCCCACCGAACAGGGAAAACCACACGAGAAAACCGAAAGCACACTAAATTACACCATTTATAATTAAAATTCGCATCAACGATGCGAGCGCACGGCCACAGGACGAGACAATGACGAACAGTGTTGCCAGCGCCGCGCGCCCATTTGATACGAAACTAAACAATCACTGACAATGTCAGCTCAAGCTATTTAATTATGATAGTTGTAGGCGGGAATCACACACACTTAACGACCGTTGCTACAATTTTTTAGCGCAGCGTAACGCATTCCACCAAATTTTCATACAAACACGGTTTATGTCAAACGGTTTGACAGACGCATCCGCTAGCGCTGCGTATCGAACAATGCTGCGTCGATGGATACGTCTGTTAAACCGTTTCACATAAACCGTATTTGTATGGGAATAAGGTAGAAATTCATATTGTCAAAACGCATACATTAAGGTCAAAATAAAGACCGAGCGTGGCAGCGTCGTAGTGCGCCGTCAACGTGACAGTCGTTCATAATATTCTGGCATCCTCATACAAACCAGTCTTTTTGACAGCGCACGACGTCGCGTCAAGCTCAGTCTTTAAGACAACTTTATATGAAGAAGGGCTGATATCAAGAATGTATGTGACTTTTATTTGAACCTTAAAAAACTTGTTGACTCTACTAACCTTATCGTAAATGAGTCGTGCTATAAATAATTTCGCGTGACGAACAAACACACAGTCAGACATTAGCGTGTCAACGATTAATTTCATCGCTTTGTTTAACTTTATGCTGCTAGGGTGCGATTTTTGAAAGCCATTAGTCACTACTGATTTCTGCCGTGTGTTTCATGTATTGTAATGTAATACCGACTTATTACAGTATCACCCAATTTTTTACCATCATCAGTATCATCTTCCTGCCCTTATTCCAAATCAATTGGGGTCGGCGCAACATGATTTGTTAGAACACAAAAACATTAGCAAAAGGATATGGCTATGTTTTATGACCGGCCGCCTGCCTGACGTCAACTCTCTTTGGGAATGCTATTGTAGGTAGTCTTCTTTTCGTGTGGGACACCGAGCCGTTCAACAACCCGATGAACCCTGGTGTCAGAGTTTTTTTTTCAACCGCCTACTACAAGTAGCAGGCCTCTGACATGGCTGTGTAACGACCGCCATCATAGACAGCAACCGGGACCGACGGCTTAACGTGCCCATCCGAAGCACGGAACCATCTTACTTGCGGACAATCAGGTGGTTCAGCCTGCAATGTCCTAACCAGACTGGGAACAAATTCACAAAGTGATAAATATCAACTTTGTGAGTGTCCCCACCGGGAATTGAACCCGGAACCTTTGCGTGGCAGGCAGGCATACTAACCACTGCGCCACATCGGTTGTCGAGTAGTATCACCGCCACTATGCGGTTGACTTTATTCGGCAGACAATCAGCCGAGGTCATAAACTCTACGTCGCTTTTTACGAAACACTCTGAATGAACTAGGGGTGACAGTATTCTTAGCCACTACTTACTACACTCCATTTCAATTTCAATTTACCTATTTATTGCATATCACAGAAACATCTTAATCCATATGTGTCGTAAAGGCGACTCAAGGAGTAGGCCAATGAAATACAAGGTCTTGCACTGTACTTGCCAACCCGTTTCTTAAGCGTGGTGAGTATAAACAAAACACCCCCACAAAAGGGGAAGGCTGAAGTCATAAAGTGGACTGTATGATTGACTTCGTTAATAAAAAAATATTATTGTTCATCATAGTACGCCTACGCGTACTTTGCAGGAAAAGACAGTGGGTAGCTCTTTGACATTTGAGCTTTATTAGGTAAACGAAATTCCTACAGAGCTCCACGTGTCTTTACAGGTGGTTCACCTAATAGCTTTCTCACATATTAATTTAAATACCTACCATACCACAGAAAATATACGGTCCAATTAAAAATTATGAGGGTATGTTCGACTCGTGAAACTAAACAACTTTTCTTAGTAACATTTTTCCGTAAAATGAAAAAAAAGACATGTTTTGGACAATTTTGTATGGGATGTCCAAATCTTTTTTCATGTTTCGGAATAATGTTACTAAGAAAATTTGTTTATTTTCGCGAGTAGAACAAACCTACTTACCGTAAAAATATTTCACCTTATATAATTAGTACATAAGTGACATCCAAAAATATACCCCCACGTTAAGTTTTACAAATTTTAATTGGTTGCTTGTTGCTATACTTTAGCTGGGGTCATATTTTTTTCAGGCGTAATTTTGAGTGGGGTTTCATAATACGCAACTCTGCTGAAATGAAAATTGGTTTTTAGCGTTTTTAGGTTTTAATGTGGAGCAGGGTAATTCTATGTTATTTTTATTGTATTACAAAAACAACTGTTGTGAAGGAAGTTGCCGAAAAGTATTTTACAAAAAACAACTGTTGTGTAAAAATTTGCCGAAAATAATGTCTATGCTTGAACCTAAGCAGCTAAACAACATTCTGCAAGGAACATAGGTTGAAATATAAATGAAATTATTGGTAAGTAGGTACTAAAGACACTGCATCAATATCAATACAAAGTATAAAAATATTATGTACTTATTAAAAAATAAAAACCCGACTGCGGTAATTACAAAGCTGTATTCTGCGATAAAAATCCGCCAACTTGAATCTATGAATTTTTAAAATAGCCAGTGTCACTCGCGCTGCTGAGACGAAATTAATGACACGTCATATGTCAAAATCCAACTATACGTTTGAGCTGTAACCCGTGAAAAAGAATTTTCATGTCCACATACATAACATACTCTCGAAAAACACAACCCTACTTCTGAGGCAGTCGGGTAATGATGACGCTTTTTGAGTTTCTATGGCTTGGAATTCGCTAACTCCTTCTAACGCACGCAACGGATTTTGATGCGGGTTTTGTAGAAGATAAAGTGATTCAAGAGGAAGTTTTATTATGTCTCACACATGCCGGAAAAATGGGGGAAATGAGTTATAGCGGGTGAAACCGCTAACTAACCGCTAGGTGCTTACATAAATCAAAGCAGCACGATTTTTTCAGTGTTATTGTTATTAAAAGAAAGATTTGTGAGGTTTTTCAAACATTCAATGACGTAGCAAAGTTAAGAAACCGTACCTAATAGCATTGTTTTATTATAAAAAAAACTTTCACCATGTTTGAAGGTTGTCTTGAAGGGTGAAACGTTTTGTTATAAATACGTTCCAAAGTGCTGTTTTTAAAGTTACACAACATTTTTCTCCTACACGTTGATATTATGTATTTATGTTAACGTTTATGTATGTTAACGTTTCCCTAATTGTTCATTTTTATATTAAAGCTTTCTATATTTATTAACATACATTAACATTGGTAGCAACAATAGTTCACTGCTGGACATGGGCCTCCCCCGATCGTGGGTATCTAACTCGCCACGCTTAGCAGGTGAATTGGAGAACGCGGCGCAAAATTTTGTTTTCACAGGTAACGCTGCTGCCTATTCCCTGGTTGAACCCTCAGCCGCTTTTTATGGCACTCACGGGTAGAATAGGAGTAATGTCATTCTAACCCGGCATCACACGGCCTTTTGAAGGTTTGTCTAAAGTACGGCCGTTTGAATAGTAAATATTTGACAGGTGTCAAACCAATAATAAGAAACATGTCAACATTGAAAAATAAATCTCATATCATAGCATGAACATGATTCTGACAGCTGTCAAATAAGGCCTATTGGAATGGCGTACTGTAATAGGTTTGGTAGGATGGTTTTCCAACGTTCTAAATGCATCCCTGTCATGAACCGCGGCGGCGTAGCAATACTGAAACTGCTACGACGTAGCCACCTACAGGCGCTACGCCGTTGAAGTAGCTAACACCATAATAATTTATTATCGGTCTACTTTACTACAGAGCAATTTTTAAATGCTTATTTCCTTTGTAGGGAAGGCAGACTATCTAAATGTTATATTGATGAAAACACGAAGGTTCTACCTGTCCTGTTGGTTTCTGTAAATTGGTCCTTACAGCATCATTCATTACAAAGTAGACAAAATAAAAATGATAAATTATGGCCCAAAAAGTATAGGTTGCTCCTTGCTTAACTTAAAATTCTGTTAACAGTACAAAGCCCTTGCATCAAAGACGATTGCACTAATAACTAATTTCTTCCAGCATCACTATAATGTTATAAAAACAAAGCGTATGTGTAGATGACGTCCGCCGCGGGTGTCTTAATGAACTTGTAATAAAATTATTGGCTACACAGCCACCGCCCTGGCGAGCTAACTTTTATAAGGATGGGATGAATTTACTTAGGTATCGATATCGACATTGTATGAATAAGTTATTGGGAGGAAAACTTAAAGCTTATTGCAGATGGCAGCAGGGAGGTCTGTGCCTAAAAGCACAAATAAGATTTTTGGAAAACTTTCCACCGCCGACCAAGACGAAATTATTTTGACCTAATAAAAAAATAGGTAAGTAAATGTCGTGTCGTATCGGGAGGTCAAATCACTGGCGGAGAGAAGATAGGAATAGCAAATAGTCCACCGACAAGAACTGAGCTCTAAAATATAAGAACAAGAAGTTCCACAGCAAATTTTCCACTGCAGGTAGGGTTTGAACCCGTGACTTTCGCCAACTGTACCTGCGACTGTCGCCAGAATTAACTGAACTTTGACATTGGCACATTTTCGATCAGTCACAGAAAAACGGTATAGCCGAAAGTGGGGTGTCGAAAGGCCCACTTAGAATTGTTTGCGTGATAAGCAGTGTAGGTATATGATCAATTATCTAAAAATAGTCATCAACATAGAATGATGCAAAGTCTTGATAGTTTAATAGTTTCAAACGAACTTGCTTTTGTCTGCAAACGAAAATACAGAGACTAAACGCGTAGTGCGTTTAGTTTAAACTGGTATTTTTCAACAGACTAAAACAGTCTTTTTCAATTGATTAAAACGGTCTTTTTCAACAGAGGTCGATAGTTTACAAACATTTTGTTGTCCGTTTAATAAATGACTTGATTTTGCCATCCCCATCGACAGTACAACACTTATAATTAGTTGTAACAGAATGTTGCAAAATAAGCCATGCAAATAGCACACACTTTATCTACATCACTACTTATTTACAAAGTGCATCAAGTACATCGATATTGTTTCTCATCTCTACTCGGAACTATCCAGAGACGCTACAATAAAATGTACCCAGAGCTTCGAGGCTGAGTAACTGCCCCCCTCCCCCCACTATATCTCCTATATGCGCAGTCTGGCTAAGTTGTACGCAGACGAGAAGATTTGGCCCATTACGCACTATAGACTAACTCGGCTGCTAAACGTGTTGACCAAATGTCCCGTGGTCCATGTATGTGGTCTGATTTTTGTGTTGACGATGATGATAACGAAATTTCTTTGACTTTCTACCGCAACATTTTTTTCAAAACATCTCTTAATTTAGAAAGTAGACTTTGGTTATAGTAGATGTATAGTCTCTCCCGCTCACTCTTGAAGAGTCCAAAATATAAGGTAACGATTTTTTCGCACTGTAATATTTTACAGCAAAAATTGATAGGTACTTTTCTAGATGCAGCAACATTTATTGAATCGTACATCATAGTTTTTCACAAGAAAGTCGAAACCTTTTAAATTGAATTGTCCTTGAGTTAGCGTGAGAGACTGTAGGTACACAAATCAGTAAGTAAAAATTCCAGACATACCCGCCCGTTAAAACGCATAATAAGTTAGCCATTTACGGTACACCGACAACCGTCGTGCAAAATCGTTGCAGCCATTTGCTGATAATCCATCGTACCATATCTCCTCGTCACCACACCGCACACATACAAACCCACCTGCATACCTGCACACAGTTGCACCGTTGTGACGCCTGTCAATCTATTCGATTGCTTTGCTAACTGACTATTCTAGTCCATTGATCGCCGGCCATATGCCATGCGTAGACAATGGTTTGTTTACAGAGAATCTAATAAATATTGATTTCGTCTATTTGTCAATGGATTTCCATTGTAACTGGAATCGGTCGATTTGAGAAGAGCGCATCACCATCACTTAGGGAAACGGCGCGCGGGGCGCCTTTACAGATGGTTCAGTCAGTACCAGCGACGCTATGCGATTATCACTTGTTACATTCAAATGCAGGGTTGATACTGTCAAAAATCTCAAAGTATACGAATATCAAAACATAATTCGTTAATCAAAACAGATAAGTCTGATAAAAGAACGTCGTATGATTATGACTTAATTTTAATCCAAGAAATATGACGTTCGTGCCATCCATCTTTTTAGTTACCTTGTCTTCCCCTGAGATTCCAATTGTTTCTAGTTAAAGTCAGTAGGTAAGCGTTAAAATCGTCGCTAGTAAGTACTGAGTGAGACATCTGTAATAGGCGCCCCGCACGCCGTTTCCCTAATTTGTGGTAGGTCTCCACTTGATAGCTTCTAAGTCAGAAATAATGCGTGGGTCCGTGGGCTGACATGAAAGAGATTCAAGAGTCCTTTACACGTACGTGGGTGATCGGGTCAGATCGGGAAGAATTCGTAGGTAGATTTCAGTGGGTGTAAAATGGGTAACCAAACTGAAGTGAGGTCGGGTCGGTTGACAAGGAGTGAAGAAAAGTAGGTGTGGATCGTGTGGGATCAAAATAGTAGTGGGTGAAAGCTTAGTTCTGGATAAAAACGATGCAAAGCATAGTAGATAGTAAAACAGTATGATGTTGGATACAGTACATTGTTGGTCTACGGAACTCTTAAAAGCTGAGCTATCCACCAAGCAAGATACCATCCCACGCACGCTGACCGTCTCTTCGTAACATTTCGTCCCCGACAGCCGCTGACATTCGTTGACAGCCGATGTGGCGCAGTGGTTAGGATGCCTGCCTGCCACGCAAAGGTTCCGGGTTCAATTCCCGGTGGGGTCACTCACAAAGTTGATATTTATCACTTTGTGAATTTTTTCCCTGTCTGGTTAGGACATTGCAGGCTAAACCACCTAATTGTCTGCAAATAAGATGGTTCCGTGCTTCGGATAATGGGCACGTTAAGCCGTCGGTCCCGGTTGCTGTCCATGATGGCGGTCGTTACACAACCATATCAGAGGCCTGCTACTTGCAGTAGGCGGTTGAAAAACTCTGACACCAGGGTTCATCGGGTCGTTGAACGACTCTGTGTCCCACACGAAAGGAAAGAAAGAAGATTTCGTCCCTCCCTATCAAACGTTGCTTGCTAGTGTCTGTCGTCCTCCGGCCAGATGTCCCGATAACTCTAAGAAAGTGAGAGCCGGTGGCAACTGGATGGCGAAAACGGGTGATCGTGCCTTGTGGCGTACCCTGGGGGAGGTAGTGGACTGCTATGATGTGACGACGTGTGAAAACGTTCCTAAGGCGTAGAAAGTTTCATTTTTCTACAAAAGTATTTTTTAAATATTGTCTACAGCATCCTTTATCGATATTGAACCTACCCTTAAGCTATGGCATTTTGATTAACACCCTGTATAATAGGTAAACAAACAGCCAACAAACCACCTGTAACTTAAAACAAAGATGGTGTAAGTTTGACCATTTGCAGTGGGTGTAGGAAAAATGCCCGCGCATTAGCTATGCACTTGGTGAGATTGTCTTTGCAGTCTATGTAAACAAGGAACTCCTTTTATGGGGAGAACAAAGTTGCTTGAATAATCTGTCTACCCCTCAGGGGTATTATAGGCTTCAGTACCTACCTCGTGTGTTCATAAGTTTTGAGACAAAATAAAACTTTGATAAAAAATTAAACATTAAAGGTATATTCATGAAATTTGCAGGAAAATATAAGTGGATTATAACTATAAATTAGAAGTAATAGCTATTCGAAATGGCCGCCTTTATTCTTACTGCAACTCCTTAGACGTTCGGGCCACTCATCAATCGCGGCACGAATCTTTTCTAGAGGGATTCGCTTCGCTTCCCTGACGAGGGCTCGCTTCAGGGATTTCAGGTTTGGGTGAGACTTTCGGCAGGCCCTGAGCTCTAACTCAGTCCACAAAGAATAGTCAAGCGGGTTGAGATCAGGACTGGAGGGGGGCCATTCTTCCACCGAGATGAACCCCGGTACATTTTCCCTTAACCAGGCTTGAGTTGTTTTTGCTTTATGAGACGGCGCTGAGTCTTGCTGGAAAATTGACACGCCTGTTCCGCCTCTCACTGGAAACTGGTGTAGTTCCCCAATCGTGGAAGCTTGCAAACGTGCAACCTGTGCCCAAAAAAGGCAGCCGTGCTAACCCTGCCAATTATAGACCCATATCAGTCACCTCTATACTCTGCAAGACTATGGAGCGTGTACTAAACAATAGGCTCCTTGCTTACCTCGAGAGCAATGATCTCCTTAACGACCGTCAATACGGCTTCCGCCGCGGGCGGTCGACAGGGGACCTCCTCGTGAATGCCACCCACTCATGGAGCGAGGCTATCGAGAGGCACGGCGAAGCCCTCGCCGTATCTCTGGATGTCTCAAAGGCATTTGACAGGGTCTGGCACGCAAGTCTTATTAACAAGCTTCCCGCCTACGGGCTACCTACTGGACTTTGCAACTGGATCGCAGATTTCTTGAGTGGACGGTCAATACGAGTGGTCCTAGAAGGACGCTCTTCAGATGAACAGGCTATTGATGCCGGCGTCCCTCAAGGGTCTGTACTTTCTGCAACCCTATTTCTGCTGCACATTAACGATATGCTCACGCCCGACACCTTTGGGTATGCAGATGACAGCACGGTTGTTGATAGGTACCTGTCCAGTGCAAAGGCCAGCAATGAATCTACTCAGTCTTGTCGAGAGGCCCTAGTGAGTCGCCTAAACTTGAATCTTGAAGCAATATCCGAATGGGGTGATGCAAATCTTGTCAAGTTTAATGCATCTAAAACACAGGCATGTCTATTCTCCACTAAACGGAGTCCCTTCGACCTGACTCCGACTTTCCGAGGTGTATCCGTACCGATTTCCGACCATCTTGAGCTTCTTGGCATGAACCTTTCATCTGACCTGAACTTTGGACAATATATTGAGTCTTTGGCCACGACTGCAGCAAAAAGACTCGGAATCCTCTCGAAGGTCAGGCGATACTTCACACCAGTACAGCTTTTACAACTATACCAAGCTCAAGTCCGTTCCTGCATGGAGTATTGCTGTCATCTGTGAGACGGGTCTGCCAAATACCAACTGGCAGCCCTGGACTCGATTGAGAAGCGCGCCAAGAAACTCATCGCTGATAGGGCACTTATTGACGCAAAGTTACAGAGCCTCGAACACAGTCGCAAAGTAGCTTGCTTGTCGGTATTCTACAGGATACATTTCGGGGAGTGTGCACAGTCTCTCCATGACCTGATACCTCCGTCACCATTCCATCTCCGGTGCACGAGACGCCGGTTGGGATTCCACCCTTATATCGTAGACATCCCGCAAATTCGCACAAAGCGCTTCGCTTCTACATTTTTAATGCGAACTGCTAAGGAGTGGAACTCCCTGCCTGCGGATCTGTTTCCGGAACCTTATAACCTGGGCCTTTTCAAGGCGAGAGTGAATAGGCATTATCTGGGCGAGCATGTTCCATCATCGTCTGCATCGTCACTTAACATCAGGTGTGATTGCGGACAAATGCTTACCCATTATATATAAAAAAAAAATCCTTGCCCTTGAAAAGGGTCTCAGATAAGGGCTTCACGACAGCCTCTAAAATATCACTTTGATAATTTTTTGCTTTACACTTTACCCCTTGTTGGCAAAAATGTAGCGGAGTGACACCTTCATATGAGACCCCCCACCGCCATACCATCACACTGGCGGGGTATGGGTACGCGAGACATTTCGTGCTGAAGCTGGAACATCCTTGCTACTTTTAGCATAAACTTTATTGTTTTGACGATTAGGTATATTTTTCTTCAACTGTAAAGTTTTTTTATCTGTGAAGAGTATCTTTTGCGGATCGTAAGTACCTCTTAAGCAACATTGGACAACGTTCGCGTCGCAATTTACGAAGGCGATCATTTAAGAAATGAACTTTTCTACGACTGTACGCCTTTACCTTGAGATCATATTTCAGTGTTCTGTTGATTGAAATACGCGATATGTTAGTCTGTAGAGTAAGTTTCTTCTGGGTGCGGCATGGATTTCGGCGAAGTCGCTCTCTTACAATTTTGATATTCGCAGGCGTCCTTACAGACCGCGGCCGACCACTTCTTTGCCGATCTTGTAAAGATTTTGTATCCTTGTAACGTTTTATAGTGTAATACACAAAGTTACGACTGACCCCAAAACTTTTAATTTCACTAAAAATCTCCATTGCTTTTTCCCGCCAAATGAAGCGAAATGACAGTCGCACGACAGTTCTTTTTTTCCTACCATATTGAAAAAACCAATAATAATGAATAATAAAATCAAGTGGACAGAACGTAAAACATTCCAAATTCAAATTTGGAACAATAAACTCGCAGCTGCCAGGTACAATTTTGTCTCAAAACTTATGAACATACGAGGTATTATGAGGAAGAGTAACTCCCTTACAAAGCTCGCTAAAATATGGCACCAGCACTCACACATAACAACGCAAATGACAACGTAGCGCAATACACACACCGATACAAATATTCAGCAAAAATAAATATTTCTCAACTCATCAAACATTTTCATATGTTTGCAGTTAGCCTACTCTAAAACTTGGTAGTATAATAAAGTATTAAAGAACCAACGAGAGTGAACGAAAGAGGTGACCACGCGTATCTCTAACACGAGGACGGTGTTATGCGGAAGGTAGACATGAATTCAAAAACACGTCTCTATAAAGATTTTCAAGAAATGTTTTTCAAAAATTTTGGGAGGTTTTTTTTAGCCTTACTTAAACTGTGTAAAATTCTAAAAAACGAAGTAAGTACTTTGTACGTTTCCTAGTGGGTACATTTTAGTTAGTTCAAAACTAAGTAATAAATCATAGATAGCAACCGGGACCTAAGGATTCACGTGCCCTCCGAAATACGGAGCCATCTTCCTTTTCGCACAATTAGATCGTTCAGCCTGCAATTTTCTCAACAGAGTGCGAATAAATTTACGAAGAAATAAATGTCAATTCATAATATGATATTAGCCTACCTATATTCCATGTGAATGTCAAAATAGCAATTTTAGAATATAGTTGTTACTTGTATTTTAATTGACATAAAACATGATAGGAGATGATTTCAACTAAATTGTCTACAAAATTAAAAGATGACAGTTAAGCATAGAAGAAATTTCGAAGTATTTGTAGATATTTTAAACGAGACTTAACTAAAGATGCTCTGTGATGTCCAATACCCTTTTCTAAACCTATATTACAAAAAGTGACAGCCCTATTCTAAAATTGCTATTTTTGTCAGCCACATGGAATTGAGGTCATTATCATGTATCTACTCATACAGTCGCAGTTGCAGGTAGTCGCACTGCCACTGCACCACATCATAATATTACATGCCAAATTTTAAAAGGTTAGATGAATAAAACTACTTTTCATGTTCCCTTAAAAATCACCTATTTATTCAGTTTTTGGCGACTTGAATTTAAAAGTGATTCTGTTTTGCCATGTAGTGCAAGCGAATTTTCAAGTTCTCTTCAATTACTGCTTTGATGATTAGAATATCATGAGAGTTTTCAGGGCCGTGATTTTGTGACAAAAAGTTTTAAATATCCCGTTTTTCAAACAGGAACTGCATGTTTATTCAACCGATGTCTCCCTTTATCAGTGGGCACGTAAATGTCTTCATGATTAAAATAAATTGAACAAATTTTACTGTATTTGCATCCAATCATTTTCTTGTCTTTCTAGACGAACTGCTGCTATCCATTTGCTTTTAACGAGTTCGATTACAGGGAGGCTAATAATGAATCCTACCGTAAAATTAATTCCGTGTGATGCCGGCTAAGAATAGCCGTGTGATGCCGGCTAGGAATAGCACTACCCCAATTCTACCCGTGGGTGCCGTAAAAAGCGACTAAGGGATACTCATCGAGGAAATGGGCAGCAGTGTTCCCTGTCAATGCAACATCATGCACTGCGCTCGCCAATCCGCCTGCCAAGCGTTGGAGAGGGGAGAAAAGGGGAGGCCCATGTCCAGCAGTGGACTGTAGTGATGTTATGGTTATGGTAAAATTATTTAAATGGTCTTGATACAGTTTTTGAGGTTCTGGAATTGGTTTTTAATGTAAGTACACCTTTATTTCCGCACTGGCATCGCAAGAGTGGTTTGTCGAATAAAAAAACATAGTACCTAATTTTCGTGAGTACTTAACATACTTTTTCTAAGAAGGTAGCTGTTATTATATTTTACCATAACTTTTTCGTTAAAAATGTAAATTGTTATTCATTGTGACGAAAGTGTTGCATAACACCGTCCCTGGGTCGCGAAAACGCAAGACGACAGTTGCTATTGCTATACATAGGAGTTTACATTCGATGTTCTTATCAGTCAAGAGATTAAAAGCATCAATGTACCGCGCATGTCAATTTCGCCGTGCGAAGCTTTATTTACTACAAAATAATATTGAAATAAATTGTTTTACCTACACATGAAATGTAAAGCCAAGATTTTTGAAAGTCGTGTGGCTTCTACACCATTTTACTTCACATTTAGGCATATTTGTGCATTTTATTAATAAGGAAAATTAATTTGTAGAAATTTCTTTCATAAATTTTATGACTTGACAAATGTCATACCAAGCGTCTCGCCGAGTGACCAGTCAAGGAGGTACTAACTTTGCGCGATTGGCCCTCTTTTTTTCCCCGCCCACATTGGCTCTCATTCCGTGGGGCCAGTTTTGGAGCATAGTTACACTTCCTGACCATCTTTAATTCGTTGGATTGGATATAATAACACCTGGCAATCCGAGATGTTTAAGTTCTTCTGACATCATACCATCACTTCCGGGTGCTTTAGGATTTTTAAGCTTTTTGATTGCTTTTTCCACCTCTGATAAGATGATATCTGGTTCAAGTACAATATTGCATCTCTGGCTGGAGTTTGGTAAAGGGTTTGACACTGAGTATAACTTTTCTGCGTATTCCTTCCATACTCTGACAACATTCTCTATGTCCGTGATAAGAACACCATTCTCATCTTCTATGGCCCAAGTTTTGGGTTTAAACTCGCGAGTTATAGTTTTAATTTTTTGGAACATGTCTTTTGTGTGAAACATACGTGCATTTGATTCGATTTCGGCACAAATCTCGTTGAGATGTTCATTTTTGTCTCAACGACATCGCTCTTGTATTTCCCGTGATAAGTTTGCGTAAACACTATCTGCTATAGAACCATGGCCACTCATTTTGAGCTCCTTTCTTTGCATGATCATGTTCCATGTTTCGTCTGAGATCCAGTCTTTTTTTCGAACTACCTACTGCACTTTTTACACGTGCTTCTTCACGAGTCAAATCCACTTTTGCCTTGAACTTGTTCCAATTGGTGTTAACGTCCTCTTTCATCGTAAGATCGGAAGCCACATTTGAGAAACGCCCTTCAAAGTTGATAAGTTCTTCCTGTGTTAATGGCTTTGATCTTCTTTGTGCTTTTCTGCCACAGCTTTTTAGCTTTACGCGCAACTCTGTGAAAAGCAGTTGGTGGTCTGATCCGCAATCTGCACCTGGATATGTTTTAACATTCAGTATTGAGGACTTCCACCTGTTTTGTATAAGAATGAAATCTATTTGGTTTCGTTCTCTATCTCCAGGGCTCACCCATGTGTAAAGGCGGCGGATATGATGCTGAAAGTAGGTGTTCATTATGGATAAGGAGTTCCCAATGCAAAATTGGATAAGCATTTCTCCTCTTTCATTCCTGCTACCTATACCAAATCTTCCAACTACTTCTCTTATATGGTCGTCATTTTCGTAGAGCCAACTTTTACATTGAAGTCACCGATGATCAAAGTTATCTCTCTCTTAGGAATGCTTTTGAAGGTGTCATCTATAGCTTCGTAAAATGCTGCTATATCCTTGTCAGTGGCTGTAGATGTTGGGGCATAGACTTGTACGATGTTGGGTCGAATATGGGAGGATTTTTTATGGGAGGTCGAATCTATGCATCTTTTTCCTTCGAGTCAACATCAACAAAATACAAGTGAACGCTATATGCCTCCTCCTATCAGAAGGCACCTATTTGCCATACTCACCGCTCTTCTGATGATGATGACCGCTCTTCTCAAGCTTGGCTTGGCGAGCGCAATGCATGGTGGTTGTATTCACAAGCTAGCTGCTGCGTATTCGCTGGGCCCCAAGGCTGCTCATTTTTACCCGTTGTATTTTTGCCGTTAAAATCTGTTAGCAGAATACGATACCTACTACTAAAACTTTAAACTGACATGCAATCGATATCCAAGTGAAACGATTTTCATTTAGCAGACTTGGAGCCCAGGATACATCTCTTAGTCGCCTTCTATTACTCCGGCCAAGTTTAAAAATGGGGCGATGCTTTTCTAAGTCGACATCACACGACTATGCAGTACTAATGATACTATGGTCTCCTGTTTTATAATACAGTATCTTAGTCTACATTGCCTCATCGGCTGAACTTTCCCTTCCAGAGTCAAACTTAGATCGGCTTGGGAATCTGGGAGTATCTAGCTAGAGCTGATACAAGAAGTGTGACTAGAGCGTGTATGTGTTTTTCTGTATGTCTGTGATACTGACAATTATGTTTGTATATCAAGCAAGATTTGCAATGGTTCTTGCTTAAACTATTATGTTTCTAGAAAAATCTATATCTTGATCTTGATCTATTTTATACTCCTCCAAAAATACCTAATTTAAATTTGTTCAGTTAATTGGTAAATTTACCGTATTTATACGAGTTAAAAAAGTAAATAAGTTGTCATTCAAAAATTAAGTATTAGTAATTGTTTTTTAACCGACGAAAAACCAAAGCGGAAGTTCTTAATTCGTCACAAAGTTTTTTTTTTATTTATTACTTATTTAAAAAAAAGTAAATTTTCTAAGAATGAATTTTTAATTACCGCGGATTTAATAATACTTGGTAATTTCACCAAACCAAGATGCGGCTTGCGTCAAAAAGAGAAGTATCCACCATAATCCAATTTTCGCTGCGAATCCTAATTATTCCGTCCTCATAAACAATGCACGCTAACAAAACAGCTAGGCGTGTTAATTAAAGTTGCTCTATATACTTACTTACCTCTCTAGGGTTGCCATCCGCTGGTCATAGAATCTCAGCTAAGGCAAGAGGAAAGGATGTAACATTTTTAGTATTTAGATGCTAAGTATTCGCGCCAGTTTGCGAAACGCGCAAGTTGGCTTACCGCTCGTACTCCTTAAAAATATTTTCATTTGCATTGCGATCAAACAACAATTTGTGCGACCAGGGACCGATACAAAAAAACGTGCCATAGTTGAATACTGGCTTAGAAAAGCTAGCATCACCCATTTATCTATCCTGGGTGTCCAGTGTCGTAAAAGGCGACTGAGAGATGGTTGATTACAAGGAATGGGATGCTGCATCATCAGCAAGTAGTAATCAAACAGCCAACAAACCACCTGTAAGTTTTTAAGGCAAAGGGGCTGTAATTTTTCTAGTTGATCATGACGATGAGGATAGATTGTATTTAATAGATAAGATGCCATGCTATCAGATTTTTCTCTTCTGTACCAACCGCGGTGCCAACCCTATCCCCCCTGATCTCGCCGAAGTTAAGGTTAAGACGCCCGGCGGGCACCTCCCTCCCCCCACCTCTCCACTCCCGAATTTTCCCAAAGTATCACTTTATGCCAGTTTATTATCCGCCATCGCTGCGTTAATTAATTCTTTTTTTGAAGTCGGCTCCGCTTTTCTAATTTGCGTCCGCGCTGCAGATCTGATTTGTTGTTTTAATAACGATTGTGGGTACTTAGATGTTTTGCGGGAAAAGTTATTTTCAAGGATGACAGAAATAATTACGTTACGATATTACGGGTGGGTAAAGATAATTTTTTATTTGTATTTCCTTTCGTAATATTTTAGGCATTCCTAGCTGTGTACCTATATTATCCGTTCTGTTACAAAATTGAAAATTGACATCACTCTGTAAGTTAAATTATAAACTAACTCTTATTGTCGAGGCGCACGGTAGTGCGTAGGCCAAGTTGCAGCAGAGAGGTACATATGATGCAATTCAGATGACAGCCAGAATCACTACATAATTTTTTATACCGTTTCATCGCGTTTAAAGTTTAAGTTTAGTTACCTTATAAGGACCTACATTTTAGTTCTAAATAAGTCACACTGTTAGCCAAGTTGTCCTTAGAGTCACTAAATCAAATCAAGGAGCCGTCCCCTAATAACAAGCGTCGATCCTAATTATTAAACGTTATCCTATCGGCCTTTAGAACCTCCTCAATTTGTAGCAGGCTGGGCCTACTACCGGGCGAAAACAGAACTAAACTACATTCCGAAACCGGTGTCACAGTTGTTGAAGAATATCTGCTTTATAAACTTCAATTGAAGCTTTACACTTTATAGCTACGTTTTAACAATAATCGAAATCTTAAAATAGAAAAATTTAGTTGTTATGTTCACAAAATGATAAAGCTTGAAAAATATACCGCCTTACGCCACGCAAAAGCTAAATTAGGTACTATGATTGGGTTTATATTAAATTAATCACCAATTTCCCTTTAGCGAAGCATTAAACAATCCTGACCATAAAGGGCAAAGATACATTGCCAAAAGGAGAGCGTTAATAGCTCTTCGGTTTTCCCAAACATAAGTCAACTAATCAAATTAATCGGAAGGCCCGATATCAACATTATTAATGCAAAACGCGCACACCCTTTAACCCCACCTAACCCCACCCCCGTGCCACTTTGCCCCAACCTCCTTGCTACCGCCACATCTTCTCAGGAAAGAGGACAATTCCAAAGAATAAGGTTTCTCGCAAATTTTTAAGATTTAACGGTGGCCTTTCCTTAAGAGACTGGTATCATATTTTATTTATTTTTTGATATAAATACCTTTAATGAAAACAATTTGTTAAAGTTTTAATCAGAATTAAAAACAACCTTAGAAAGTTTTAATAAAACATAATAAAAAGTGTAATATTTTTTGGAGACGTATCAACAAAAACTATAAAACATTAAGATTAACAAACCGTGACGAAAGTTTACTCTACTCCTGTTGCGTGTTCGACGAAATCCATTCTCGTTTCACTGTCTTGGCTCTTTCACAAGACAATTTTCATATTTTCCTTCTACTTCTTAGCATAAGATTCCTTAATGCGGAAAACTCTCTTTTCCGTCCGCAAACCTAAGTTTGTCACCACGTAACGTTTTACCAAACTGTTTTGCTAGACAAAATCTTTGTTGTGTTTCTTAAGCTGCTGTCATAGAGTTGATTGTTCAGTGTTGAAGTTATTTTCAGTATATTCGTGTGTTGTGTTTAGGGCTACCTCCACCCCCAAACTCTACATGTTATTTACGTGTGAACACAACGTGGCGAGGGTTCAATTTATCTGACCTACTGGGCCACCCGCTAATATAACGCTGGAATTGCTTCTAGGTAAGTACCTTCCGCTTGATGTGCCTCTTTTTCTTTTACCAAATTGAGTATCGTATTGTTGATTTAAAGATATAATAATACACTATAAATTGATTACACTACTGTGACTATAAGAAAATGATACCTTTCTAATCTACATAGTGGAGATCACGTGCAGCTTAGCCATGTTTTAAAGAAAACTTACCTATGCTCTTAATCGATATTCATCAATGTTTGCGTAAATAAAACAAAAGTGGATAAAATAAAAATCCAGCACCTCTAAAATACAGCTCTATTATAAATGCGCGAAAAAAGTCTGAAAATGTTTCAACTTTATACCCCGACCATGTCAAGCGTAGAGCCAGCATGTGAAACTTTGCCCCGACCTACCCCAACCCATTTTTCATTACCCCGATTGCAAGAAAAAGTCCATTTTATTATTCAACTTTAAATGCAAATTTCGACAGATTTACGATTAAACATTATAATAGTAAGAGCTTTCCAGATCATGAGCATAAGAGCAGACGTTGAAAGTGAAGGGGACCTGTGTTTGAACGAGCGGGCAAGTGGCGGCAGATTCCCCATTACAGCCATTTTAGGGGACGCACCCCGAATGATGGACTGGAAATATTCCATAATATCAGGAGCGTCGTTACAATGCCTTAGCAGAATATTTTTCTTGGGCAGAAAGCCGATATTCCCCCAAGAGTTACGACATTTCAATTTGCCAAGGCGGGCGGAAAATGGAATTACGTTTGGAGCGAGATGGCTTGCTTCGAGTGCTTTCCGACCCGAAAGTTGCCGAGCGAGTACGATGTTGTACGAAGCTCGCGCCCGTCGCACCAAGCCGGTATTGATTAGATGCGGAACGCCCGATGCCATATAAATTAGGCCGCACAGAAAAACACATTTTATGTAACTTATAAACATTTCTTCACTATATTTTTCAATAAAAAATTATGTAATTTTTTCATGCTCTTTATTGTGTTTTTTTAAACTAGACAGCCGCCGCCCGCCTTACAGTAGCGCTGCAGTGGCGGCGCGCTCTTCACTAAATCGCGGTCATGCACTTATGCTGCAGAGTGGTAACGCTCTGAATATTTGAAAGAATTTAAGTTTGGAAATCTGTGTTACTGAAAAAAATATTGTGGCTTTGGTATCTTATAATAACAAATTTGTGGTTTCGTAAATCAGGCGAGAAAACCAGATTACATGTGATAAAATAGCTTTTATTAATATTTCCCGTAATCAATACGAAAGTGATCCAATTAACCGCGTACCGACAGACGACAAAATAATGTAGACGAATAAATATACATTACATTATTAACGAATGTTGGCCTCGTTTGCGCTCTCTTTGTTCGTTGTACAATTTTCCCATATCGATAACAGAAAATCACTTTTCAGTCGCAGAATCAAGGTTCAAAATGATCTGTTTGTTGAAACGGTTTGTTCCCGGCAATCTACTCTGGAAACTGCTTGAATAATCGACCTTGTGGCTTCTGGATTTGAGTCTAGATTGGTGGCAAAGGTGAGCGATGGCACGTTTCATGATTTGTGAGTTTATACCGACGGTGAAGTGTCGGTGGTTAATGGAAGCGCGTGGCGCGCTGAGCGGCCATATTGAAAAACTTTGGCGCGAAAAACGGGCGGTTAAAGTAAAACTGGCTGGAATTATGACGTTTTGTTTTTAATTGACGAGTAAATTATTCGTGTCGTGGGTTGTGAATATTTTGTATTCGTATTTCAAAAATGTGATGGATCGTTTCTGTGATGAAATTATACTGAGATGTAAAAAGGACTTGGCATTTTTTTACATTACTATACTTAAGAAGAAAATTATCCTTATTTATTTTTGGCTTAATCACAATCCGAGATACATTGTGTCAAATTATTCCTTTGTCAACCTATTTTCGTCTTAGTACTTGATTCGAGTCCATCTGCCCACCGCTTGCCCTTTAAGGGTAAGGACCTGGGGTGAGTCGGGGGAGGGTTGATGCCCAATGTCACTGAGCAATATTCGTTTGGAGTTTTATGAATGTTATTATTATTGTCTTTGCATATTTTTACCAACCTGTTTACAAAGCCTCGTAGGTAGTTCAATACATTTAGTAACTTTTTCTTGCTCTTTCAGTACTTTATCAAAAGCCTAAACTAGTTATAGATAGATACGTACTTGAGAAGACGAGAGTTTCATACAAAATATCGTTTTTGGTAGAGGTAGTTTTTGATAGTATCGCCGTGTGGTAGCGGCTAAGATTCTAATGGGCCACCCCCATTCTACTCAGGGTGTTTCGTTAAAGGCGACGTAGAGTTTTTGACCTTGGTCAATCGTTACCACCTACGATAGCTTTTCCCATAGACAAATGAAACCTTTTGACATTTTGGTGCTCTGTGGCTTTTCCAAAGTGGGTTGAAGGCAGGCAGGTGGCCGGTCGTAAAATTACACTTAATTCTTTTGAAACATGATTTTGTGTTCATACAAATCATGTTGCGCCGACCCCGAGGAAGATGTTGACGTACTCAAGAAGTCAAGGTTTAAAGATTGTTTTTTTTTTATTTATAACTACATTATTTTACAATCTGTAGGGGAAATGTGTAGGATTGTAGCGTGGGACGTCCTCCCACCAGATGGAGCGACAACCTTGAATCGGCAACCCTTGAATGAATTCACGGTCTATGGACTTCATGGATGCGCCTGTGGCAGGTTTGTGTCCAGCAGTGGACATTTCGCGACTGTTGACGCTAATGATAAAATAATAAAGAGTATACGTATTACCTCTGAAAGGAATGATGGAGTCTGACCTGGGCCATCTTCAAGTCAATATTGGCTGGAGGTGGCACAGGACAGGAATCAGTGGAGGAAGCTCGTTTTGGAAGCCAGATCCACTTCGGGTTGCTGAGCCAAAGAAGTTAGTAGGTAAGTTAGTTAGCATATTACATTACAATATAACAGTGGAATACTCAAACTAACCAAGATTAAAATAAACTGCCCAATATTAAGCTTGTAAACCAAAAGTTCCGCTAAGCTCAATACCGCGAAATTTCGGGGTTTGGCCGACCCGGAACATCTTTTCGGTAACTTGCCCCAGAATCCGTCGTTCGGGAGATTTAGATGAGATCCCGGCCCCTCCCTTGGGTGACCCATAGATGAGACACACTGGATCACTTGGTCAGATGTATCACTTTGTGAAATTATTCCCAGTCAGGTTCAGAGTTATCAGAAAAGAAAGATAGTTCCGTGCTTCAGAGGGCATATTAAGCCATCAGTCCCGGTCATGATAATTATTCTCATAGACGGCGGCGGTCGCTTCACAACCAAGTCAGAGGCCTGCTACTAGCTGGTAATAAGTATAGGCGGTTAAAAAACTCTTACGCCTGTCTGTTGGATGACAGTCAGATAACAGACACACAAGTCAAAGTACAACCCCTGAAGCACGTTCTAGGTATCTTTATAATCTCTCAATGAAATGAATAAAGGTAGGATTCCTTAATATGTGGTTATAATATAACGATAATACAAGATCAGACGAACCTTCTAAGATGTCAAGCTGTATGTGACAACTAAAAGAGGGAAAACCCGTTGTTTCTTGAAGAACTTGTATTCACTAGCAACTCTCTAACAAATCTCCAATTACAGTTTAATCAAAAACTAACCTTAACACCTTGAAATAAAGTCGGATATCGCAAAGCAGAGGTTGTGGTATATGTCGTTTTGTGTTGGTTTGTTTATTGGCACCTTTTCAGGTACTTTAGGGCTGGATCGCTGCGCAGGGCAGATTCAAACTCGCATGTCGGTAGATACAACCCCTACTATTGGCTCTAGGGATATAGGTTGGAACTCACTTGCGTAACATAGATGTATATGACTGGAGATGACATATTTCGTAAAAAATCTTTGGCAACGATTATGTTCATTGAATACCTTTAAAACACTTCAATATTTGAAAAACTTGCAAAATTTTCCACCGCAGGCAGAATTTGAACCTTCGACCTTTGGCATCTGTTCTGCCAAACTGGGCTACCGCGGTTCTATCCTAGCCTGTAAATTAAGCAAGTACCTAGGTATATCTTGCTTTGCCACTAACGCGTGGCTGGACACCATCAACCGGGATTGTTTTAGTTCATGCATAACCATCAAATCAGGAAGTTTTTACAAGCAAGGATAGACGTGTCGGTAGTTAGAAAAAAAACGCAAATTTCGTCATCACCTTGCGAGCGTTTGCGGGCATCTGAAGTTAGCGCCATCTACCGATGATTATTAACTACTAAGAACTAGGTTTTTTTAATAGCTGTCATAGAAAAGGCTTCATTTTGTGCTCAGCAAATACAAAAATTTTACCGAGAACTGGTGGTAGCAAACATTCTGTTGTGTTGCTTCCTACATCACTTTGTGTATATTGGAATGATAATACTAATTCCTCTATTAGGCGGGAAGCAGGTGGTGGGTTACAGAATTAGAATACTTAATTGAAATGGGCTAAAATAGTTACGCACTGGGAACCACAGGATGGTCGCCGACGTCGAGATCTGCCTCGAAGAAGATGGAGACTACTTGGTCGCATTTATCAGCTGGCAGTCGGAAACAGAAGACAGAGAAGAGTGGCACAAAAGAGGGGACGCCTTTGCCCAGCAGTGGGCCACAGCAGGCCTCAAACAAATGCTTTTTTTATGCAAGTAGATAGGTATTGAAGACTTTATAATATTCTGGTGAGTTTTCATTTCACTGACGCTCTCGACCATTTGCAAGCAGATGATGAAAAACTACAGACAATTCATCTTATTTCTTGCTCGCCTTGTCTAACCACCTGACAAGGGAGACCAGATGATTCCGTGCTTCGGAGGGCACATTAAGCTGCCGCCGGTCCCGGTTGCTGTCTATGATCACTTAGACGGCGGTCGTTACCCAACCATGTCAGAGGCCTACTCCTTGTAGTAGGCGGTTGAACTCTGACATTAGGGTTTGTTGGCGTCCCACTTGAAGAAGAAGACCCAAGAAAAACTTTCTTTCATTATAAATATCTAAAGCATATTATTTTTCCGCTCAATTCTCGTTCAGTCGCTGAGCGTTGATTACGGGCGCGTTTAATTCCGAATCCGACACAGTTTTGGAGTTTGGATCCGGGAGTAGGGTTGCCACGCGAGGAAATAAAAAATACGCACTCAATACACTGACGAGTCAGACTACTACTACAGCCACAACAGTCCACTGCTGGACATGAGCCTCCCCCAGTTATGCCATAATACTCACCACGCTTGGCAGCCAACACGTGGCGAACACAGTGCAAAGTGTTGTAGATATTCACAGGGAACGCTGCTGCCCATTCCCTGCATCTATTCCTTAGTAGCCTTTTACGACAACCACGGGTAAAAATGGAGTGATCCTATCCTTAGCCGGTATCACACGGTCAGACATTTTAAAAGAAATCCTGAAGACTGATAACATAGACAAGCCAGGTAAATATACGTTGATAATAATTGTAAATACTTAGTTTATTTCATACCAATATTAACTGATAATTTATACGAGTAATTATCACTCTCAAATGGGTATTCAGCGCAGAAAACACACTTTGCAAACTTACAACGCCATTTGTTGAAAAACCGATTAAACTCCGTCAACCAGGTACTGTTCAGTTAAAGCCAGACGGTTGGCAGCCCTAGTCCGGGGGGCGAAACCTCCTAACGCCCCCGAAGTAATTATTTAATTTTTCACCGCTCGCGGCTCGCAAAATGCCAGAATTTAGGGTCATTTATTTATGTGTATTACGAAATTTGGTGGGCCTGTTTGCGTAGAGGTCATTGCTGCGTTAATAGCCGGCCTAATGGGGTGTTGGCAAGCTAATATGGACTCAGTATTAGCGGTTATGATGTATAAAGGTTGCTATTTTATAATTGGTGTATGATCTACCTTGCTCGGTTTAATAATGTCTAAAGTGGCGAAATTTTAAGCACTTGACTGGCTGCCTACCCCATGAAGTTAAAGCGCGACTCCGACGGCAAATGATTAAAATTATACTTGGTATAATTTTAATCCAGTAACTTTGGAAAACATGGTAACTGCCTCTGCTACGGCGTAGCAACGCGTAGCTCTCGTAGCCCGTCGTAGCATAATGTCCCATTGGAATACTTTGGTAAAGAGCGTACTAATAAGCACCACCAAATTAGGAGGTTAAGTATAAGTACTCATAAAATTGAACAACTTTCCCTATAGAACCTGGGTGGAAAAATGAAAAAAAAATTTGGACCTCCCATACAAAATTTAACTCAATTTGTATGGGAGTTTTATTGGTTGTTATGTAACACTTTGTATAGGCCAGTACCTATTTTCATAACGGTAATGTTAGAAGCCTTTACATTAGCCGAAAATACCCACGTACACACGAATGCGTTTAAAAACCGTCGCACAAACACGGCTGTCTCCCTATCAGGGAAAACCGGGAGGTTACGTTATAAAAATGTATAACATGGAGCGTAGAAAGTAGGGAATAGGGAGATATGGCATTCTGTGCAAGCTTTGCTTAGTTTGGGTGACTTTAAGACAATATAAGTATAAAAACCGTGGCACAAACACGGCTGTCTCCCTATCAGGGAAAACCGGGAGGTTACGTTATAAAAATGTAGAACATGGAGTGTAGAAAGTAGGGAGATATGGCATTCTGTGCAAGCTTTGCTTAGTTTAAGCACCTATATGACAAAACCGTGGCGCAAAGGCTGTCTCCCTATCAGGGAAAACCGGGAGGTTACGTTATAAAAATGTAGAACATGGCTCGAAGAAAGTAGGGAGATGTGGCATTCTGTGCAAGCTTTGCTCAGTTTAGGCGCCTATATGACGAAATTATGTAAAACCGTGGCACAAACACGGCTGCCTCCCTATCAGGGAAAACCGGGAGGTTACGTTATAAAAATGTAGAACATGGAGTGTAGAAAGTAGGGAGATATGGCATTCTGTGCAAGCTTTGCTTAGTTTAAGCACCTATATGACAAAACCGTGGCGCAAAGGCTGTCTCCCTATCAGGGAAAACCGGGAGGTTACGTTATAAAAATGTAGAACATAGAGCGTAGAAAACTTGTAGATGCGGCAGTTTCTGCAAACTAGTTGTTGTGGTTTGATGTAATAATAAAATGTATAAAGCCGTGGCACAAACACGGCTGTCTCCCTATCAGGGAAAACCGGGAGGTTACGTTATAAAAATGTAGAACATGGCGCGTAGAAACTAAGGAAATATGGCATTCTGTGAAAACTTTGCTCAGTTTAGGCGCCTATATGACGAAATTGAGCAAAAACCGTGGCACAAACACGGCTGTCTCCCTATCAGGGAAAACCGGGAGGTTACGTTATAAAAATGTAGAACATCGAGTGTAGAAAGTAGGGAGATATGGCATTCTGTGCAAGCTTTGCTTAGTTTGGGTGACTTTAAGACGTGTAGTACAATATAAGTATAAAAACCGTGGCACAAACACGGCTGTCTCCCTATCAGGGAAAACCGGGAGGTTACGTTATAAAAATGTAGAACATCGAGCGTTGAAAGTAGGGAGATATGGCATTCTGTCCTAGCTTAGCTTAAGGATTTAATTTCTATACAAAAACAAGCCTAAAGGTTTTAACTTATATCGACTCCTGAGTGTCATTTTATCACATGAAAGTTTGCAAATTGGCACGTGGACACGTGTGCAGTACGCTGCTAGAAATTCCTATCTTCTTTGCCTTTACCAGTATTCGCAGCATGCGCACCGTAGGAAGACATCTCGCGCGCGAAAAGTCATCAGACGTGTGAAATCGTATGAAATTTATCAAAACAAGTGAAGAATTTTATGAAATCTCGCATGCGTGGTCGCATGCTAAGTAGACTAGATTTGTGAGCTACCTAGCTGAATTTTGCCTTAGTTACCTATAAAGACATCCGGATTGGTAGAAATGAGACAGTGCTATTGTAAGCCATTAAAACCATTCGGCCAACATGCCACATCTACCCATTGTCTGACATCGTTGTTATTTAGGGACGGATTATGCCTCGGGGAGGAAGGGCCACCCTTCTGATTTATACCAATGTGTCACCGGCTACGTATCACAAGTAATTCTGTGTACGTTTACTGTATAAATGTTGACAACTTTTAACCGAAAGAATACAATTTGTGCCTATTACATTCTTCTAGGTGTTAGTACAGTTCATAAATTTTTTTGTGTAGTTTAAGTGTGCAAATAATGTAAGAAATGTGTATACTTTTTTAAATAAATGGATTAATAACAACACAAATACATACATGTACAACAAAGTCGAAACTGTCTTTTCTAAGCTAAGCAGGACTGTACCCAAATATTACAAAGTTGAGTCAACCACATCCATATTTATTAATATCATGTTTTCACATGACCTTATTATTTCAGTTTTGCTCTTACTTGTTCAAATTGATTAGGTTAAACGAAAAGTGTAATTCAAATTACCAACTTCTATATTCCTTTTATACCTACTTAAACCAAAACAAAAGAAGGAACTTAAAATGACTATAAACTAAGATTTAATTTTCATATCTGCAAAAAGATACTATAACTTTTTCAAGAGGTACCTAAATACCTGGTTTCAAAGTTTTCTAAACTTTTGACACAGTTTTACATTGGTTTTGTGTTAGCTAGCGACATCTTTCGTTAAATAGATATATTTAAAATCACAACACAACAGAAAGGCTATAGTATTAATTCAGTTACATACAAATTACGATTAGATTTTTTTTCCATCTAGAAAGTGTAATTTTATATTCCATTGAGCAAATAACAATGTTAAAAATTAAACGTCTTTTTAACATGCGATACGACCATTTCTCGAAATTCACATTCTTACCGACATCTACCGGCGAGTAGCAAAAATACTGAGGCTGTAAGCAAACCGAGGTGAGGCACCTTCTCCATCTTCATTAATTAGTTTCATATCTGAACGCGAGATGACAGTACCGTATCGTAAAACTTTTCTCATGGTGTTTTTCCGGTCACAAGTAGGTATTTCGATATTTAAAAGTATTTGGTAATAGGAAAGTAAAATTTAAGAAGATCCATGCAGAAAATTGGGTGCTTTACTTGTAAACATTTTGGCAAACATGTGACAGAATATTGAAAGTAGGTATACCTACCTAATGTGTAATGTGGATACTTAGGCTCCAATATTTTATGAGACCTGCCGAAATCAGACGAATGCAATATTGTAAGTAGGTAGGTACCTAGTAGGAGGTAGGTATATTAAAGAGAGTGCTTTCTAGGTTTTATCTAGGGCATAGAAAGTATCGTAAACGTTCAAGTCCAGCAAGATATTTGTAGATAAGTAGGTACCTACTCTCAAAGTCTTTCCTATCTTGTATCTAATGGTTTTAGTTAAAATGTATGGGATAAGACGGATATGATAACACGCGTGGAGAGTAATTCGTCGTTATTTTTGAAACTAATGCATATTTCGATCGAGTCTGTGTCTGTGTTAATTAATATTTAAACTTTCAATAACTTTGACATAATTTTAAATAACATATTTGATATATTTTTTGTAGCCACCTTGTACCCATTTTATTATCGTAGCGATAATTTTTCCTCCGGTTAATTTTGCCAAATGGGTCTTATCAAACCACATCGTATCTAGTACTTACAAGATATTTTATGTAGCATCTCAAGATTATTAATAAACAAACCTACTGGCAAATACACTATACTTTTGTATAGATGTTAGTAAGTTTATAATCGGCAATAGCCACTGGTTCTAGGACATGTTAACGGCAGCGATCGAGCGAAGATCCGTTTAGATGCAATTGCAGTAGACCTGCCGCGAACTATAATAATTGTTAATTTACTGTTTTTTAGGGTTTCGTAGTCTACTAGAAACCCTTATAGTTTCGTCATGTCTGTCTGTCTGTCATGTCTGTCTGTCTGTCTGTCTGTCTGTATGCCGCGCCCTCATATCTTCGTCAGTTTTAGAGCCATCAACATGAAATTTGGTGAGAAGATAGATCGTGTTGACCCAAATATGGAAATGTTAAGAAAAAAATATTTTAAATGTTTTTTGGACCCCCTCCCATACAAGTGAAAGGGGGGCAAAAAATTTTTTTTTCTTCTGTAATATTGTGTAGGGTATCGTTGAATAGGTCTTTTAAAACTAAAGTGAGGTTTCTTTGAAACAAAGTCGATAAAATGTTTCTGTCACGAGATATTTGTTTTTAAAAAGGGCGTTTTTGACCCATAATTTGTTCCAGCTGTAACTTCTAAAAAATAAACGCTAAAAATTTTAAATAAATATGGAATATAGCTTATAATCTGAAGTTACAATGAAAACTATAACGGATATTGTACCCTTAAAGGTTTCAGAAAAAATTTAATTTTTCTATTTATGTTGGTCATCATACTGCTGCTAACAAACCAGCAACAAATTAAGTTTGTAATGCTGAAAAACCTGATATTTAATCGTTGACTACGAAACCCTATTTGTGGGCGTGTCTGACACGCTCTTGGCCGGTTATTTTAAAGTAACCCCTAACTACAAAGAAGAAGGAGAAGGGTAGGTAGGTATTAAGGAACTGTAAATATGGGGCGTCAAAACGCCTGATGCTTCCCTTATTTTTTGTTTTAAGATGGTCTGTTATTTAGACACAATTTAGACCAAGTAGGTAAAGCAGAAAATGAAATGACCTCACTGTGCAAAAACCAGCTATTTACATAAATAATATTTGGTTTGCTTCATATCACACCAGTATCGACCACCTATCCATGAATGAACCACTATACCGCTAGAATACTTACCAACTAATATTGCTTAGACTAGATACAGTCGGTGGTTCTAGCACAGCTAAAGGCGATGGAGCGGAGATCCGTAAAGCCGCAATAGCTGATCGCAATCGTAAATTGCAGCTGAGAACTATTTTACGTATCTTTTGATTTATTTTCTTACATTATTAGAAGTGGTGGACTCACTACGACCGAAATAACCTACGCGACCAGAATTTCGCGGCTGAATTCCGTCGTCCGTCAGTAGTCAGCGTTTTCGGTTGGAATGCCACAATTTTTGAAATAACTGCGGATTGAAATTCGGATTGAGGTAAACGAATACCCACACCACTCAGAGATTTAGTAATGTCATCATCCCTTTATACCTCTTCGTTTTACCTGCTCCTAGTTTCCAAAAGTTTTTTGGCATTTAAATACCGAATGTTCGTGAGTGAAATTCACAACATTTTATAACATTGTTGCATGCAACCACAGATTGCAACTGTTTTATGTCAAAATTTCTAGCGACTCTACATCCGTGCTCCACATTTTTTTTTTATACCTACATTATTTGACTTTTTCAATACGATTGCTCCTGAAACCCTATAAGGACTAAAATAGAATTTTACAGGAATCCAATATCATTTTAGGAACTTATTTTAACGTTCTTCCGTCCCTGTCCCTACCACTACCGGCTTGCCGCCATCGCAAACTCGGTTTCGCGCCGGCGCGGTGCGGACGCCTCGATTTCCAATTTCGAAATACGAATTGCCGCGCTTATTGCAAGTTTGTAAACGTTTGTGAAGACAGCTGTGTTGTGGATTATTTTTGTTTTGTTGTTCAGTGAAAGGAAGTAAGTAAGTGTAGAATTGATCTTGATTTCCTAAGTAATGGGTAAAACTGGCGTTATGGTGAAATGTTAGCAAGATCTAGTTCAATTAAGTGATGTGGGGCTCTGATCTACTTTTCTATGGTCGTTCGCGTAAAAGCTTGCATTAAATACAAGCCACTTATACACCTAAACATAGAATTGTAAAAAAACGGTTATAATCAAAACTTTGTACAATACTCGCTTGGAATCCTAGCTAAATCGTAGAGCATTTTTTTCAATGGATAGCAATAAGTGAACACATACACATAGTAATAATATTTTTTGGCCAATAAAAATAAACGTTTGTTTTCAATTATACTATTATCATTTATTTTTACCTTATATGTGCTCTATAACGTGCGACTCTACATTTTTTTTCTCTACTCATAGGAGAACGCTAGGTTAGGTAAAGCTGGGTTAGGTAGATCATTTCTTTTATGAAAATAATTAACTGTAAGTACGTAGTTACTTACCATCATTGTTTTAAATGAATGAATTATAATTTTTCAAAGTCATTGTCGTTATTCAGAATAATAAAAGAAGGAAGGTGAGAACCTTTTATACGAGGATAAAAAAGCCAGAAACGTAGTAGATATCTATGTAAAAAAATTATACCGAACAACTTCCCGTTAGATTTTTTTTTTCAGGAGACGTAAACATTTTTTTGACCTCCCATACATAATCACGGTTAGCTGACTGCATTTACTATGGGCGGTCAAATTTTTTTTTACGTCTCCTGAAATATTTTCTTATGGGTAAATATTTTCGTAAGTGTTGTTAAGTTACATGGTCTGAGTGCACCCTATCAGTATTCGGAGAGCTGTCCCTTACACCTTGTATATCAATATACATAGTAGTAAATGTAGTCGCGTTTTCGTTTCTCTGTCTGTGGTGGAATTCGCTAACTCCTCCTCAGCTCACGACGGATTTTGATGCGGTTTTTTCAATAGATAGAGAAATTCGTAACAGATAAAATAATCAGGAGGAAGGATTATGTGTAAAATACATGCCGGGAAAATGCCTTATCACGGACTGCTTGCTATACCTACCTAGTCAGTTGCGGATATAGAAAAATCTTCAAGGGGGGTGCGCTAAAGATATCTGAGCTACCTTTAAGTTCAGCTCTTAGTACGCGAGTTGAAAGGCGGATTATACAGGAATTTTCTGGATTGGGCACAAGTTTTAAATAAAACAGACCACGAGCACTGGATTGGACGCGCGTCCCGTACCCCTGCAATGTTTCCGCCTTTGGCAATAGTTCATTACAAACCTGCCTATTAAAATATAGCTCTGTACCTACCTACCTGCGATAAGTAAAAAACTGCCGAATTCGTTTTCGCCGGCCGGTTGCCATTTCACTTTCGATTTCACTTGCTCTGAACTCGTGATTCACCAAAATAATAACTCTCACCTTCATTTGAATGATTCGGCAATGCAAAAAGAGTTAAAATTAATATTTATAACATCTACCTTGTCGATATTTCCGAATTTATTTTACCTGCAAATTTAAATGCGTGCCATAGCTTAGGGGTAGATTAAGAACCTATCGATAAAAGACTTTTTTCATATTATGATGCATTTATAAAAAAACTACAATAGACTCTTTTTAATTTAGATTACATTTTTAATGTTGCATTTTAGGACGAATGGCAAAAATACTTAGAGGTTTCTTGAGTAAGATCCAAGTTTCTTCATTATATTGCCTCACGTAGCGCTCTATATTTCTTACGGATGTTGCTTTCATACCATGACGATCGAGATACGGTACTTACCTATACCTTCTTTGGCAAGAAGCAGAACTAACTAACGTCCGTTTGTGCGTTATTTTGGCGTCAGCGTTTTCGCATGCATTAAGGAAATGCATAGGTACATATTATACATACATAAAATATACCTAGATACCTCGCGGGGAAGGAAGAGCGAAAACGGCTGAATAAAAATTAGGAAAATGCGATTATTTTTATACAAATAGGTACGGTTTATGTCAAAATAATTTTAAACACATTAATGTGACTTTTATATCAGTTTAAAAAATACGACAAGGTACTCAAAAATATTACTCAAGATCTTTTGCACAGATGGCAGTTTCGTATAACGGCGGGTCAATCATCTATCAAATTTTGTAAATAGAACGAGTACCTAACAAAGTAAAAATATCTGTCAAGGTCACACAAGCACATTCAACTCTTGCGTCGATAACCTTTTACGGAAAGACATTAATCATAAACAGTACCTACTCTACTTACTACTAGAGAGTAGGTAGGTATAGACTATCTGAATATCGGATAGACAAAGGAATGTACGTTACAAAATATTAGTCTTAATCTTGTGGCGAAGGCTCGTTTCAGGGGCCAAAATCCATTTCGGATTGCTAACCGAGCGAAGTGAGTTAGTTGGTTAATCTTTTTTGGGTCTATGGCAAGGCAATGTATATAGCCTTGTGTATAGCCTATTACATCGAATAGTTGCTGCTTCACAATTGGTAGGTTCTTTCTATACCTAACAGTTTCCCCTGCTTTTAAGCAGATAGGAGATAGGTAGGGCGTGACATAGTTTGTAGGGAATACTACCACCACACCTGCATAGGTAGCTATGTCATGAACAGAAGAACCTCACCTCTTTCTGAGCTCCCCCATAAACATAAACCACTAGCGGCCCGCCCAGCGGTTTCACTCGCTGCTACTTACCTGTTTTCCCGTAGAAATGGGATCCTTGCCCGTAGTAAAAAGTCCATTAATCCATTCTAGCAGAAGTTACTCATCATGACCATGTGCCAGCAGAGGCGGCCTGTCATGGTGAATAACTTTAACTTTGAAGCCATTACCGTATCTCTTATAGTTTCGATGGGATGCTGGTGGTCTTCATCAGGCACTCCAGACCCTCGTGACCATGTGCCAGTAGAAGCGGCCCGTCATGCTGAATAACTTTAACTTTGAAGCCATTACCGAGTCTAATAAAGTTTAGATGGGGTGCTGGTGGTCTACATCAGGTACTCCAGACCCTCGTGACCATGTGCGAGCAGAAGCGGCCCGTCATGCTGAATAACTTTAACTTTGAAGCCATTACCGAATCTTTTATAGTTTAGATGAGATGCTGGTTGTCTACATCAGGTACTCCAGACCCTCGTGACCATGTGCCAGCAGAAGCAGCCTGTCGTGCTGAATAACTTTTACTTTGAAACCATTACCCTATCTCTTATAGTTTATATGGGATGCTGGTGGTCTTCATCAGGTACTCCAGATCCTCGAGGGCTGACCATGTCCGTCTTTTATATGATAGTAATATCAGTGCCAAAATTCGCGAGGATCGGTAAAGCGGTTTGGCTAATTTGGGTAATATCTGCTTTATTTCCCCGTTTTCCTGCTGCTAACCGTTTTCCCGTAGGAATGAGGAATTTCCCCATGGTAAAAGTAGCCTTTATTACTCAGGGATGTTGTAGCTTTCTAATAGTGAAAGAATTTTGGAAATCGGTCCAGTAGTTTCGGAGTTTATCGATTACATACAAACAAACAAACAAACAAAAAAACAAACAAAGTATTCCTCTTTATTACATTAGTGTAGATGTAGATAACAGCCACAAGAGTTCACTGGTGGACATGGGTTTCTCCCTGTCGGAAGGTATTGCCATTACTCACCACGCTTGGCAGGCGGATTGGAAAGCACAGTTAAAGATGTTCCATTTATATGGAACGCTGAGCACCTAAGAAGGACCAAGGGAATAAGGGACGTGGTATCGTACATAGCTCTTACGCAATGTACCCCAAGTGTGCCCTAATGAGTGCAATTGTGATTTGATTACTTACAACGAACTTCCTACAATCATTCCTGCAACCAGACCGTAACATATCAATCCTTCATTAAGCTACAGCAGTTTCCTCTCCGACCCAAGCAGGTATGTGGCAACTGGTATTGCAGCTAGTTGGTCAAGCCCTTGTGCCGGTGGAGTTTGCGCAAGTATTTACTTCATTAAGTTGGCCGAGTAGGGCTTTTGCCGTGTGATGCCGGCTTAGAACAGTATCATCCTAATTCTAACCTGTGGATCTTCTTCTTCTTCGAGTGGGACACCAAGTCGTCTAACGACCCGATGAACCTTGGAAAGTTATTCAACCGCCTAGTTCTTTCTTTTTCGTGTGGGACACCGAGTCGTTCAACGACCCGATGAACCCTGGTGTCAGAGTTTTTCAACCGCCTACTACAAGTAGCAGGCCTCTGACATGGCTGTGTAACGACCGCCATCATAGACAGCAACCGGGACCGACGGCTTAACGTGCCCATCCGAAGCACGGAACCATCTTACTTGCGGACAATCAGGTGGTTCAGCCTGCAATGTCCTAACCAGACTGGGAGCAAATTCACAAAGTGATAAATATCAACTTTGTGAGTGACCCCACCGGGAATTGAACCCTGAACCTTTGCGTGGCAGGCAGGCATGCTAACCACTGCGCCACATCGGTTGTGCAAGTAGCAGGCCTCTGGCATGGTCGTGTAACGACCGCCATCATAGACAGCGAGGACCGACGGCTTGGCGACCCTTCCGAAGCGCGGAACCATCTTGCTTTTCGGACAATCAGGTGGTTCAGCCTGCAATGTCCTAACCAGACTGGGAACAAACTCACAAAGTGATAAATATCATCTTTGTGAGTGACCAGTGGGTGTTAGTTAAACAGTGACTGAGGAATTTTACCCTGGGAATGGTCACCAGCTGCCTCTACGATTGCAACATTTGCTAAGCGCTCGCTCGCCATTCTGTTTGCCTACGTCCATCAGTAAACAGTTATTATGGCTATTATAAAGTTCATGTTAAAAAAACTATGATATTGCTAACAGTTTGTAAGACAAGCCCCGGGTGTTTGCGCAAGCTAGACGAATTAGCATGACCGAGTAGGCCTTTCGACTCTTGCACATGGTTGATCTTTTATTATACGGGGTGTTAGGTACGGTGTAACGAAAACTTTGCAGGCGTGCTCAGACCATGAAACTGAACAACTTTTTCTATGGAGCCAATGGTGGGAAACGAAAAAAAAAATTCCGGCCTCCCATACAAAGTCAGTCAGCTGATCGTGAATTTTGTATGGGAGGTCGGAAAATTTTTTTCGTTTCCCACCATTGGCTCCATAGTAAAAGTTGTTCAGTTTCATGGTCTGATCATGCCTGCAAAATTTTCGTTAAACCGTCCCTAACACCCTGTATTACTCATACACGTAGCTAGATACCTATGTACAAGCAACACCTTGCGAGTTTACTATGGTTAGTAAATTGTATGAAAAATTTGACTACCTATGCGCTGCGCATTGTACCTACTAGCAAGTTGAGCCACCCATTGAGTGCTATAAAATCGTAGTGAAAAGTCCAAGTCAATTAATCGAAATATACAAAGAACCACTTCCACTCAAAATTCTGAGCCATCCGAATTAAGTACTAGGTAAGTACGAACTTATGTAGAATTTACTTACCTATAACGTGTTCTTGTTGGGCGATCCACATGTTTTTCAAAGTTCTTGATTGTTCCGTCCGCAGGTACCTACCCAAGTTGCTTAAAAAGGACTTAAAATAAAACCAGTGAAACTCCTTTACAAATAATTTGTACCTATAACCTAACCTAACCTACCTACTGATTCGTACCTAATATTTGTCGTTATTCTAGCGTACCTCTACCACAAAATAGAGAGTTTACAAAAGGTTCACTCGGCCCCTTTTCGGATTTTCGCGATTGGCACTTGTTACATAGCCAGGGTTGCTAATGTCAAAAATCTCAAAGTAGGTATAAAAATATCAAAACAGCAAAATCTAACAAAGAACGTCTTATGATTGTAATCCAATTTTAAATCCAAGAAATATGACGTTCGTGTCAACCACCTTCTTAGTTACCTTGACTTCCCCTGAGATTCCGGTTATTTCCAGCTAAAGTCGGCAAGCGTCAAAATCGTCGCTAGTAGCTAGTACTGAGTGAGCCATCTGTATAGGCGCCCCGTGCGCCGTTTCCGTAATTTGTGCCTCTGCCTATACAGATACGCATAACTGATTACCGGTAGCCGATGCCGATGTTATGTTATGATCATTGCCAACTGACCGTGTCAACTGACCGTGTAAACAGAAAACAGTCAAACCGTGCGTTCTAACTTTCTAGTTTTGACGCAACAGTTACGTCAGAGTGTAACCCAATGCGGGTTTGGCCTTCTGGTAGATTCTGGGTGAATTATGAGGGCTCTAGTTCGAGCGACCCACTGACACAGCCAAGGGCTTCTAGAAGTGAAACTTATTAAAAGGTGATGTTCATAATTAGTCTTAGGTACAATTTCTTCCATTAAATATATCGCCACTTTAGCGACGAAGTTAGAACATTACTTTTAAGTCTTTAAATCATATTATAAAAGAAAATTTGGAGTTTCGGATGTTTTAAGTTATGCAAGAAAGTACAAATATAGGTACACAGGTCATACGTACTATACCTAACTAATACCTATTATGGACACTTGCTCGGAACTATAGTTAGAAAGCAACGTAACTTAACCATACTTTAAAAATTTAAAAACACGCCTGCAGGGAAAAGTAATCTGAAAAGTAGGAAACTTGTTATAATATATTGTTCCTGTTATATTTTGTTATAATGAGGTAACTTAACAGTCACAACAATGAGGTACAAAGTTGACAAGTTCACTATCGCAATGTTATCATTTTGCCCGATATTTCTGCTGTTCATTGACCTTAGATAAAATACACATGTACAATAATAACGGAAGGATAATCAGTGAAGGATTACAAATTGGATACAAATAGTATTATTGTGTGAGTGTTTTGTGATGTGATTTTATACTTGTAACTGACATAGTTCCAGACATACAACAAGCTACTGATACAATTATTCTTTCACCAGAAGAAAGCTACATACATAGGTATTTCCTGTGATGAGAAAGTAGGTAGGTATTTTATTCCCAGGGTAAAATCGTCATTATGTATGAGTCATGTATGTCATACACGATATCATTTATTTGACAAAATACATTTCAAACTCATCTGCAGAAAGTACCTAAGCGGAATTTAGCATCATAGGTACTTATATGAATAGAATATGACTTAGAAGATTTTCTACTAATCAATATCAATACATAGTACAAAATAAAGATGCTCTTTGTCTTTGTCTGTCGTGGAATTCGCTAATTTGATTTTGATGCGGCTTTTTGTAATAAGTTGAGTGTTTTAAGGGGAAGATTTATATGTATAACACATGCGGGGAAATGCATTTTTCCCACGGGAAAAACAGTTGCAGCAGGTGAAACTGGTAATGGGCAGCTAGTTCAAGCTAGTGCAGAAAGAAAACTGTATATTTTAGTCACATTAAAGTACCTACTAAACTAAATTTAATACGGTTATCTAATTTTACATGTAACTTAAAAGGTATAATTTACAAGAGAAAGCTTTCTCTTCATCCAACATTACTATTAACCTTTGACATACCTGCCTATTACTATATCATGAAACAAGAAACTTAGCTTTCTTCGTCTTTTTATCAGATTAGGTCTTTATACTTGAGCTGATCCACTTTCTACTAGATGTCTTATAAGAGTTATAAGAAAGCACGTGCCTAAGAGTTTTCCCATGGAAATCACACGTTTTCTTTCCTAATGTGCTATTTTCTCATGGAATAAAACTGTAATGCCTATTAGGATTTATTATATAAATTGTATTGTATATTCCCCGTCAACTGCGGCGGACGCTTAAGGGCGGACGCAATTTTGCATAAATATTTTGAGCCAAGTATTAGGGAAAAAACGACAAAAGCCAATTCTTGGCTCTTACGCAGTCATTCAGCGTCAAGTCACATTATGAGATATTTCAGATCGTTTGTATGCTAGGTATAGTCGACAAGACCATTCGTTACATTTGCAGCCTTATAGCGCTTCCATTCTCATTTGAGTTTACCACCAAGTTGGAAGACCATACGACTGTCATATGGCGGTGAATGCAGTGAGTGGTCTAATCAAGTACCTATTTGTGTCCTTTTTGTCATATATGATGAGAGTCAAAAGTTTTCCACGCAAGTTGACAGATTACAAATAAACCCGCGGCTGCACTATACACAAGTGCATTCCGACCCTTAGCCTTTCACCTTTGATTGCCGGTGACATTCAATTGACATGGAATTGAACCTCAGATTTTACTTACTTCACTTCGTAAATGAATCATATAGCAGTTCTTTGATAATATTCAGTGTGATAGTTCGTGAAGCCTTACGATTATTCATATGTTAAGTTAAGTCAAAGATATTGGATGAAATTTTATTATGATAGTGGTGACCGATAGCAAAAACTCAGAACAAGCTGGTGAAAAAGAACAACAAAGAAAAAATAATGAACGTTCCATTTAAATTTGCCGATCAGATGATTTGAATTAATTTTTTTCATATATGAGGAAAGTAGTTCCATAACACCAGTCGGTTGTGATGGATGAGATGCCTTCAGAATCTTAGTTTTTATACTTAAAGCTGTACTATTGAATATCAGAACCAGGTTGTGCTTTACTTGAAACTCGCTTATCTTTTAGCAATGTCTCTAAACAAAGAACGCTAAATATACGATTATAATTATCAATTGTGGGTACATAGATCATTAAAGGCATCGACCAGATGTTCAAAAGCGGTGACCACACTTTGATCGCATAACATTTTAAATAAATAAACATTGAATTTTAGTCATAAATTGCTTGAAGGTCAGCCCGCCAGCAGTTTAACCCACTCTTAAACTGTTTTTCCGAGAGAGAAAGACGTAGGTACTCCCGGCATGTATTCTTACTAAGTATTACAAAAATGTTTTAGGAAGAGTTAGCGGTGTCCATTCATGACAGATAAACACAAAAAGCGAGCATTATTTTATACAGTGTATTGATTAATGCATCATAAAATAATAATAATAATGATGAAATTATATGAAATGATGTAAAAAAATACAAGAATGTACCTACTCCTTAAATAATGAGACAAAATTATCTAAAAGATTTGTAGGTAGGTGTATGTACCTATCAAATAGTATGTACCATTAACTTGACCTTTATTTGCTTCATTATCAACTATCACTATCAATCCAATTACATAATTAGAAATCATCGTCACCCTATCAATTTTCTAACGCAGATAAGGCTCGTTTACACATGTAAGTTGCGTTAAGATTTTGCTCTTATGCACACGTTTTTGTAACTTATATTTTCTAAATATTAAGTAATCTGTGGGTGTCGAAATATCAAAAATGATATCGAATATTTTTGCCTCTTGTTTCAATGCGAGTGTGAATGTCGTGACTCGTGCGTTCCTCATAGTGCTAAGTGCTAGTATTTACCAAGGGTTCGTGATAGGCGAGATTTTCTTGAACAGCTACAACTTGGTGTATCCCCCATACTTGGCAGTGCCTATTGCTAAAGGCCAAAGTGTGGTGGGGACTGTTTTTGGGTTTATAATGGAAATAGTCGCCATACAGGTTGGTCAATTTTGTGTATGAAATAAAATAATTGCAATGCTCGTTGTTTTGCATAAGAAAGTTTAGTGTAGGTAATTATGTTTGAGCAATAGCCGCCATGTGATGTCGGCTTAGAATAGCGTCAACCTATATCTTTCTTGTGGGTGTCGTAAGAAGCGACTTAGGGATTTAAAAGTTGATAATAATATGTATTGCAGTTTTAGGCGACCGGCTTACAACCTGTCACTATGATGGTGATACACAGTAATCTGGACATCTCTTAAGTTTGAGACTTACACGTCAAAAGTTTACTTTTGTCAGTCGTGGTAGAACTGGCCGTTTTTGCAGCAGTTTACGCTCTGCCTGCCCCGCAAGGGTTAAGTATAGGCGTGATATTAGATTATGTATGTGTGAGCAATAATAACAATTGTTTTATGTCTATATGTTATTTAGGATGTTTGTTTACGTTTTTCTTAGTAGGTATGTTGGACTTTGGTTAGGCATAGGTAATCTCTTCTTTATGAATTATGAATTACTTGATTGTGTTTATCTTTGGGTCTTTGGTTATAAATTTTATCGAATCATAATCTAACACTTACATTGTAAGGCTAATAAATAAACATATCATAGGTCAAACTGCTGATTGTCATGTTAATTAATGTCATTCGTGTTAATTAAATACATAATATTGAAAAAAGATAAATAGGTATATGTATGTTTTAATCAAATGTTATGTTTTGCTATATCCTCATTTGCAATCAAATATGATTACCTGCCTATAATTCAATCACATCCAAGATATTTCGCATTAAACATAACGGTCGTCGGAACTCATGACATGACAACTTGCGTTTAAAAGCTTGGACACAAAGTAAGTATTATTGGCTAGGTAATTTCAGTTCAGACAATCCAAAGTTCCGCTAAAGAACATACATACCTAAAGAACATACATACCGATTAGCTCGTTTGTCAGTACCTCTATAATCAATCGATAATCTCTGAAATCACTGCCGATGCTTATATTAAATATTTAGAATTACCTATCGCCAAATGCCATAGATTTCGACTCACGAGCAGTTTTAGTTAATTTTCGTTTTGGTGCAAAGTTACGTGCCAAGTGCAAAGTTGCATGGTTTTACACCGACACCGAGTCTTCCAACGACCCGATGAACTCTGGTGACAGAGGTTTTATATTTGTTATATTATATTATTCTCACCCCATACAAAATTATCTCATACTAGCGGCCCGCCCAGCGGTTTCACCCGCTGCTACTTACCTGTTTTCCCGTAGTAATTGGATTTTTGCTCGTAGTAAAACGTCCATTACTCCGTTCCAGCAGAGGTAAATGTGCCAGCAGAAGCGGCCCGTCATGCTGAACAACTTTTTCTATGAAGCCATGACCGTATCTCTTGTAGTTTAGATGGGATGCTGGTGGTCTTCATCATTTACTCCAGATCCTCGATGACCATGTACCAGCAGAAGCGGCCCACCATGGTGAACAACTTTTTCTATGAAGCCACGACCGTATCTCTTATAGTTTAGATGGGATGCTGGTGGTCTTCATCAGGTTCTTCAGATCCTCGATGACCATGTGCCAGCATAGGCGGCCCGTCATGGTGAACAACTTTTTCTATGAATCCATAACCGTATCTCTTATAGTTTAGATGGGATGCTGGTGGTCTTCATCAGGTACTCCAGATCCTCGATTACCATGTGCCAACAGAAGCGGCCTGTCATGGTGAACAAATTTTTCTATGAAGCCATGACCGTATCTCTAATAGTTTAGATGGGATGCTGGTGGTTTTCATCAGGTACTCCAGATCCTCGAGGGCTGACAAAAAGTAGTCCATGTCCGTCTTTAGTATGCTAGTAACATCAGTGCCAAAATTCGCGGAGATCGGTAAAGCGGTTTTGCTAATTTGGGTAATATCCGCTATATTTCCCGCTTTTCCTGCTGTTAACCGTTTTCCCGTGGAAATGAGGAATTTTCCCGTGGTAAAAAGTAGCCTATGTTACTCAAGAATGTTGTAGCTTTCTAATGGCGAAAGAATTTTGGAAATCGGTCTAGTAGTTTCGGAGTTTATCGATTACATACATACAAAAAAACAAACAAAGGTTTCCTCTTTATTATATTAGTGTAGATGTAGATGTAGATGTAGAAAAGATCGCCGATCAGCTGATGACTACGGGAGGTCCAATTTCATTTTTCATATTTCGACCTACCTATGTTCCTTGGGGAACGTTGTTCCTTACCACCAGACAATCCTGTATTTTCGCTATCGGTCACTAGTAAAATTTAACCCAGTTTAAGCACAGGTTTGACACCTACTTATATGTGCTTTCAATAGTACTAAGAAATACTTAGCAATTAGGTGCTTATTAAGTCGAATCAGTCACCTACTTACCCTTAACAAAGAAGAGCACTAGTAATCTTTCATGTTCTTTCCAGACAGTCATGGTGCCCGGCTTCGTGCGGTACTTCCTCCGGTTCCTGGTGTCTCTGCTGGCCATCCCGGTGTGGCCGCTCACCTGGGTCCTGAACCTGAGGAGGAACAGGAAATGCCCGCCGCCAGCCAACCCCATACTCTTCAAGTCTGCCACCACGCTGGCTGGCATGATAAGGAATAAACAGGTATAGTTACTTCTTCATCAGCCAATTCTACTGCTGGCCATCCCGGTGTGGCCGCTCACCTGGGTCCTGAACCTGAGGAGGAACAGGACATGCCCACCGCCAGCCAACCCCATACTCTTCAAGTCTGCCACCACGCTAGCCGGCATGATAAGGAATAAGCAGGTAGATCTATTTGTCACATGCATAGGTTACATGCATAGCTTCTAGTAGATGGATAGGTATAGAAGAATGGGACCCGAACCCGAAATATCAACATTATTATTTGCGTCATTTTCATATTACTTAGGTAGGTACATGACATTTGCGGTTCGAATGATAGACCGACTCGTCACAAGATAAAACAGTGATCATAAATAAAAGAAAGTAAAACCAACAGTTCCTGGCAGCTTGTCAATTATATCTCCATTGGAGCGTCGTATAATGGGCTTAAGGAAAGGTCAGAGAAATGACGACTGCATCATTTAAAGTCCCTGCTGGCCTTCAGAGACGCTGCCGAAGGGTCAAGAGCAAGCTGATTTTAAATCTCAGTAATATTATTATTATTGTGCTCCTTCCTACTGATATTGTATGTGATCACTGATCACTGATAAGTACCTATGGTCAGCATCACCACAGTATAATTAATAGTAGGTACTAGCGTACCATCACCGCCATCCCTTAACGTAACGCCTGTCTTTACCGTCAATTTGCGCCAACACATGGCAACTTATTGGTTGGTTAACTTATAGCTCTGTGGTTACAACCACAAATTCTTTTCACCTTCTTTTTCTATCTTGTGGGTCACTGGGTCGACAAACGCCCCGATGAACCCTGGTTCAATAAGCACGCTTGCTAGAACTATATCAGTTGCAGTGACGACCATCTTTGCAACTTCGTAAAATTTTGAGTTATTTTCCTATGACATTATGAAAATTCATTGTAGGTAATATTCATAAGTTCAAATCAAAATAGGTAGTTTTTAGGTGCCTACGCCTATAGTGTTTCGACCCCAAATGATTGATTTACGTTAACCAAAAAAACAAGTTATGAAAGGCTTCCCGTTTACTCCATATTTGTGTCGAATACCTACGTCTTATTTTTAAAATAAATCTGATACCTACAAATTGCAAGTTTGACTAATTTATTGTGACAGTTGCTTGGTAATTATACTGCAACGATTTACCGGTTTCCATATTCAGATAATAAAATCAGGAAGACAGAACACTTTTAACCAGTTATTGCATTTAGCCTGCTCAACAGAAACTTGCAGATTTGCAGATTGTTTAAATGTGACATCAAATATTTTTCCCATAGGTAGGTACTGTAGTTAAGTTGAGTTGAGGAGTTGTCATATCTCATACAAACTGATATGGTTCGTGTCAATCAAACTGGTAGGATTGAAATAAGTAAAAATAATATTCAGTGATCTAGGTAAAATCTTCTATGATATGACATGAGGGTCACAGAGTCGACGAACGACTCGATAAAAAATAAGACACGACCAACCATTCCACGCATTTGAACGTGGTTTAAGCTATGATTATGACAGGTAATTGCAAACGGTTGGTAATGCTGCCCTCACGCATATGACTCTAGAAGTTAAGCGGTTTGAAGGGCACGTTGCTAAACATCGGTACTACGCATCGGCTGAGACAACCTTACACCATCTGTGAAATAGTATAACATACTTAGAAAGTTTGCAGAAGAATCACTCGACCCTATTTAGGATTTTAGTGATTGTCACTTGTTACGTAGCCAGGGATTCACTATGAGGACGAAATACAGCCTAATTTAACCCTAGAGTGGGCGCGCTATTCCGTATAACGCGAGTGGGCGCGTGTGAGCATTTTGCCGCCCGTACTAATTATATAAATTTTTCAGAAAATATTAAATATTTTTTAGTTATTATGCATTATTTGATTAAAATAGACTATAAACTTTAAATAAATAATAATACTCATGCAAATTGAGTTCTTCGTTTAAGACAATAGGGCTTTTGACCAACGTTGGCAATAATTGTCAGTTTTTTGGAACATTGGTAATATAAATGGATATAGATCACAGAAATTCCAAAAAGTTGACGAATCTTTTATGTTTTCGAAATCTACATAATATGTCTGAGCAAAAAAATATTAACACAAATTCACGCAATGTTCATTGCACAGTAATTATGAGCAAACATTACACCCTGTTTTAGCCCTATTTTTCTTAGAAGGGTATAGATACCATGCATATCACTTCCCATATCACTTGAAATATAATTAAAACATGTTTTAAGTGCTATTTAACATAAAACATTTACAATTTTGATATAAAAATTGTTACGTAAGTGGGCGCGCTTAGCAATTTGCCGCCTCACGACACACCCTGTGGACAAATGCTTCGTCCTGCGGCCGCCTGCGTACGGATCCTGTGGATTTTTTTGACACAGGAAGGGCAAATACAGAGGGACAGCTACTCAAAAGTTTAAGTTTAGCAAGTGTATAGTTCAGAAAATATTTTAAAAAACCTACCGTCGGCGGCAAAATGCTCATAGCGCGCCCACTCTAGGGTTAATACCTACCCCTTAATTTGTGGAAATAGCTAATAGTGCTAAGGGGTCTAGTGGTGATAGACCAAAGAATATCGGACGACAACGACCAACATTATTGGATGCATTTAATGTAGGTAGGTGAAGCCTACCTATCAATGATAAATAGGCATGTGATTGTTAATTAAATACACTCGTGGATGGTGGACTCGTAGTCCGGCCTGGCAAAAATGCATAAGTAAGACAATTTTCAGAGAAAAATATAATGCCACAAAAATTCTGTTCAAATAGGCACCTAATCCAATTTAGAAAATAATCTCAATTCATGCATTTTACACGCAGATAACATTTTCTCTTAGACTAATGTCTTGAAAGTTAGTTTATGAAGGCATTTAAAGGCCATTTAAAGATAATGGTCATAAAACAGTGTCACGTTTTCCAGGTCACGGCATTAAGTAGTTGTAGTTAAATACTAAGTAAAGAACCCATACGTAGACGTAGAAAGCTGGTACAAAGTTCACATAAGCACGAAAACGGTCCGAATGCTCCTACACCGGTGTTTTTGCAGTCACATACAAAAATAACTTATTTCAGAAGTAGAAGGTTGTCCTTAAAGTAGATTTTGTAAATAAGTAATGTAGTCCTGTGTACATTATATCTCGACGTGTAGATTCGACAAATTAAGTACGTTTTTGTCGAGTTATGAATGTTTAAGTGATAAGCGAAGCACGAAGCTTTTGCTGAAACTGTATTCCTTTTTTTCCAGATTACCTCAGAAGAAGTAGTAGCCGCCTACATAGACCGCTGCAAAGAGGTCAATCCTTACCTCAACGCGATCGTGGAGCCAAGATACGACCAGGCTATCAAAGAAGCCAGGGTCATAGACAAGATGATAGCCTCCAACGACAGAACCCCCGAGGACCTGGCTAAGGAGTATCCTCTGCTGGGTGTGCCGATGACCGTTAAAGAGAGCATCGCTGTTGAAGGTAGGTTCATTGTTCAAAGTTCTCTGCTGCTTAATAAATACAAAGTCTGTTTTGGCGAGAATAGCAACCCAATGTAAATAGTGCGAATGGGCTTGGCGGACTCGGCGACTCAGCAAAGCAAGGTGGATGGTCTGAGGTGACGGTAGAGAGCGTGTGCAGTTACCTGTCGACCAGACACTGCATCCGAGACGTCTTTCCATTGTAGCGGTTCTCTGTTCCAATGAATAGGGGAGGGGGAGAGTGTGTGTGCTTGCGTTTGTGCGAACATCTGCGCACCTTAATATAATATCCTGCGCAAATGACCGCTTCCGAATAATGAACTCACATGACGCGCCAAGTGACTAGGAGTACCTAGAAGTGGTCGACATGGCCGATATCATTCAGAGAGATCATCATTATTCTTCAAACCAGCTCATATTCATATGCGCCAAGATACGACCAGGCTATCAAGAAAGCCAGGGTCATAGACAAGATGATAGCCTCCAACGATAGGACCCCTGAGGACCTGGCTAAGGAGTATCCTTTGCTGGGTGTGCCGATGACAGTTAAAGAGAGCATCATTCATTCATTCATTCATTCATTTATTGATAAATATAATACTTACATGTCAAATGTAATAGAATAGGTATAAGTAAGTAATACATATTTAGTACATTATGTACATTACAATCATTATTGTTTTCAGATTTAGATTAATGAACAGGTTTATGCGTCAAGTACTGATTAATAGAGTAATTTAAGCGTTAGAACTTAAAAACCTCTTAAATTTGTTTATGAACAGCCCTAAGCTTGAGATGTTCCTTATTTCAGAACTTATTTTGTTATAGATTTTTGGTCCTATTACAGACAGCGAACGTTTAGATTTTGCTAGTCTAGCGGCTGGCACTCTTAGGGCATTTCGCCCCCTTGTATTGAAGGTGTGGGTATCAGCATACGTCGGGAACTGTTCCAGGTTTCTTTTCACAGATTTAGCTATTTCTAGTATGTACAAGCTAGGTAGGGTAAGGATATTATTTTCCTTGAACAGTTCCTCAGCAGGGCGATCCCAAGGCAATCCGCACATTATACGAATCGCTCTTTTTTTGAGTTTAAATGCTCTTTCACGGTCCGCCGAGTTACCCCACAAGTCTATTCCATATGATAAGAGAGAGTGAAAATAGCCATAGTATGCTTTGAATAGGTTTTCGTGAATATATATAAAGCCCTGTGTTTTTAGGATGATAAATAGGTATTTTAATTTGTAAGTTAGTAGATAGGTACATAATCAACTTCTTGTAGGCATTTGTTTGTTGGCTGATGTAGGAAAATAAGGTGTTTTTCGATATCACTTCCTGACATAAGTAGTTTTTGTTAATACAAAAATAACTTTTAACATAGCCTTGAATATTTATATCCTACCTAGCATGGTAATATTAATTTAGGCAGAAACAAGTAATTATGTAATGCTAGTTGGTAAACGGCCACCGCACCTATCTACACACCTAAAATTTTAGTTCTGTTTATTTTAAGGCATTATTTTGTATCTATCTTCTTCTTATTTAGAAAGTACTTACATAATAATTAATCTACCGACTAAGCAAGGGAAATTAGTCATTCGTACATACATAACACTTTAAATAGGCACCTATGTACTACCTTGACCCCTGTGCTATTTAAAATAGCATTCAATAGTTAATTATCATACATAATGAATACTCAAGCGTAGAAATGCAGTTGACTTGCATGTCAGCGTGTCTATCTACGAGTATCTTGTTTTTGTTTTTCTGTTATGTACTTCCTACTAAAGTACGGCCGTTCCAATAAGCCATACTTGACAGCTCTTAAAACCATACTAGAAGACATATCAACAAGGAAAAATAGACTTTATGTTATAGCATTTACATGATTTAGACAGCTGGCAAATGGGGCCTATTTCAAAGGCCGTATCTACGTCTGTCTCTCTCCTTTAAACGTAATAAAATCAGAGCATAAAGTAAAAAAGGACATAGCTTTTTGCTAACTATACTTTTATGTCATTGTTTCTCATTATCAACAACATTAACATTAGCATATTAATGTTACAAGACTATATTTCTTACAAGACTATAGTTTGCAATAGAAGAATAGCTCCATCATCGTTCATAATTTTCTAGACCATGACTTTACTTTTACGGTTGACGTCTTTACGTATGAATTGCACGTTCTAGTTACAAATTGCCCACTTTTATGCAATATTGTGTCCTTAGTACACACTAGGTACTTCTAAGTATTTTGATTCTAAAGTGGCCTTCGACAGAGTTAACCATACTTTTTCGGCTGACTGCTGATCATTTTTGACATTATGTTGATTGAATTTATTTTCTCTTTTGAACTCAAAACATAAAACGAGACAAACTGTTCATCACACAATTAGATCACTATCTTCTAGAGCAAGTATACACCAGGGATGTTGCTTCACTCCGCTGCTCTTTCTTTTCTAAATATTTCATATCACTTCTCACGCCTGAAGAATGACATTTTCTTGAGGTATCAAATCGTTGGATGAACATTCCGCTGTTAATTAATTGACAGCATTATGCTACAGTATGTTGGCATCCGTTATAACAGCTGATAATTGGCGGGTTTGTAGCACGGTTAGATAGCTAGATAAATGGCTGCGGTTCCGTTGCACACAAATCAAATACAAATGCATTATATCTACCTACTTAATTAGTTTCAGGTAGGCAGGTAAATGAGTTCATTGTAAGTAATAGAGAAAGAATAAGATAGTTTTGAGACTGCCGTGGGTCGCGGATTCGTGGACGTACGCCAACTATAGGTAGACTTTGCAAGCAGGATTAGAAATTATTCGTGTTTTTTTGTCATGTCCTAAAAAGCTCATGCACACGGCCAAATTGGTCACCAATTAGATACACGCACGTGTAGACATACCTACCTAGCTTTGTTTATGAAATTTGGCAGTCCAGTGCTAATTGCAAGTTTGTCGCCCGTCTGCCTCTGCGTTGTAAATCTTTTGCAATGCATGTTTACTCGCGTATAACGCATTTAGCAATATGCCACTCTTGCGCAGGTCTCAGGGCAGGATCTGGCTAGAAAGGAAATGCCTTCCTAGGTGCTGTTTAGTGAATAACACGTTGTACCTAAAGGACCTAATAACTAATATCTTGGCGCAGTTTATTAGTTACGGAAAGTAGGTATCTATTCAAGGCGTAAGGGACCATGTACCTACCGAGAACTTTGCAGGCATGATCAGACCGTGAAACTGGACAACTTTTTCTATGGAGTTTTAAACGAGTACCTAATTTCTTTCGAACTCCCCTATACCTATAGATACTAATTCCCTAAAAGCGAATGATTTTTCGTGGGAAAACGAATTCTTTTTTTTTTCAATTATCGTAGTGGTGCCAAAACTATCGTAAATTTTTAACATACCTACTATATGCAAAAAACTTTAGCATAGGTATTTTTGACGATAGGTATCTATTTAAAAACTTTGTTAGCAATAGTCTAATGCTTTTCAATCCGTAACTTAAGTTTTATTGCTACTCAAACATACCTAAGACAAGAAACATAAAAACATTTTACAATGTAGTGCGATTATAACACAGATCCGTCTGATTGTCCACCATGCGTGACTTGCATGCTGAACTGAATGCTTATTAAACCATAGTTTATTATTCCAGTCAGGGAGGATGGATAAGTAAAGTGGCATTCTAAATAGAACACTCTATACACGGTGTAAGGGACAGCTCTCGGAATATAGACGCAGACCATGAAACTGAACACCCCTAGGAACACATGTCAGGAAACGACAAAAAAGTCCAACCTTCCATACAAGATCACGATCGGCTGACCGCTTTTAGTTCAATTAGTATGGGCAGTCAAAATTAGATCTATAACACATTCTGAATTATATTCTTATGGGAAGTTGTTCAGTTTCGTGATTTGAATGCACCCAACAGTACCTATTCGAAAAGCTGTCCCTTCCACCCGGTATAAACAGGTTCGATGAGAATATGCGGGTGCAATGGCACCATAACCTTCAAAAGGAAAAGGAATAAAATATAACTAGCTACTATTTATAAGCCTGTAAAGCTACAAATTAGAAATACGAAGTTATTTAAGTAATTCCGGCGCAATGTAACGCATGCTTTGTGGCATGTTTGTCTGTTTTGTTCGAATTTTACTTCCTCACTTGCAAAACTCATGCTCACATGCAATACCTTTGGAATGGAAAGATTCCACAGTAATTGAAATATAATATACCTACTAAGTAGTAGATAATGTCTGGTATGCCTATAGGAAGGCTATTTCATAGTCGAAGAAGGTATTGCGTCGCGTATTGCAGTTGCTGTTTATAAATGCGTTTGGACTCAACTGATTCACACATCCCAATCTATCACAGAATAAGACCACTCCTCACCAATTAATTCTCATTTTCTGTTCTTCTAGGCATGAGCAACGACTGCGGCACCGTCTATCCATACCGCAACCCTGCTAAGCAGGACGCTGCCATCATCAGGCTAGCCCGAGCCGCTGGAGCCATCCCCATAGCTGTGACCAACACTCCTCAGCTGTGCATGAACTGGGAGACATACAACAGCGTCACCGGGCTGACGATGAACCCGTACGACCAGAAGCGGACCACTGGAGGGTCTTCTGGTGGAGAGGTAAGGAAAAAAAGAGTAATTTTCCAGAAAACAAAGGCATATAAAGCCTGGAAAGGAAAGAGCCAGAGAAAGCCAAAAGCCAGAGAAAGGAGCCATGCCAACAGCTACCTGCTATAAAAAATATAGGTAATGAAGCAAACTTACCCAGAAGTCCAAACTGGCACTGGAGTTTCCTCACAACTATGGGACACATCACCATTGTAGCCTGATGATAGCAGGACGCTGCCATCATCAGGCTAGCCCGAGCCGCTGGGGCCATCCCCATAGCTGTGACCAACACTCCTCAGCTGTGCATGAACTGGGAGACGTACAACAGCGTCACCGGACTGACGATGAACCCGTACGACCAGAAGCCGACCACTGGAGGGTCTTCTGGTGGGGAGGTAAGAGTAGAAAGAGTAATATTCCAGAAAACAAAGGCATATAGCTCTCAGGTCAAGCCTGGAACAGATCTGGGAGTCAGGCCAGTAGTTAAGGCTATAAAAAACACTGATGACGCAAGCTCATCCAAAAGCCTTAAAAAGGGCACTACTGGCATTTCTTCACAACGTTGGAACATATCAACTAGGTATAAATGAGCCCAGCTCAACAGGATGCCATCATCAGGCTATCCCGAGCCGCTGGAGCCATCCCCATAGCTGTGACCAACACTCCTCAGCTGTGCATGAACTGGGAGACATACAACAGCGTCACCGGGCTGACGATGAACCCTTACGACCAGAAGCGGACCACTGGAGGGTCTTCTGGTGGGGAGGTAAGAGTAGAAAGAGTAAAATTCCAGGAAACAAAGGCATATCAAGCCTAGACCAGATCTGGGAGCCAGGTTAGCAGCTAAGATGATGATGATGATGCAAGCTGATCCAAAAGCCATAAATAGGGTACTAGGTACTGGCATTTCTTCACAACCATAGAACACATCAAGTTTTACTAGGTATAACTGAACCCAGCTGAACAGGACGCTGCCATCATCAGGCTAGCCCGAGTCGCTGGAGCCATCCCCATAGCTGTCACCAACACTCCTCAGCTGTGCATGAACTGGGAGACCTAGAACAGCGTCACCGGACTCACGATGAACCCGTACGACCAGAAGTGGACTACTGGAGGGTCTTCTGGTGGGGAGGTAAGAGTAGAAAGAGTAATATGCCAGAAAACTTAGGCAGCTCGTAGGTCAAGCCTGGACCAGATCTGTGAGCTATGCCAACAGCTACCTAAGGCTATAAAAAAATATAGGTATCGAAGCAAACTTACCCAGAAGTCCAAACAGGCACTGGAGTTTTCTCACAACTATGGAACATATCACAAATTGTACGGCGTATAAAAATCCAGTTAAGCAGGATGCTGCCATCATCAGGCTAGCCCTAGCCGCTGGAGCCATCCCCATAGCTGTGACCAACACTCCTCAGCTGTGCATGAACTGGGAGACGTACAACAGCGTCACCGGACTGACGATGAACCCGTACGACCAGAAACGGACCACTGGAGGGTCTTCTGGTGGGGAGGTAAGACGAGAAAGAGGAATATTCCAGGAAACAAAGGCATATGACTCTTAGGTCAAGTATGGATCAGATCTGGGAGCCAGGCCAGCAGCTAAGGCATTAAAAAACAATGATGATGCAAGCTCATCCAAAAGCATTAAAAAGAACACTACTGGCATTTCTTCACAACGATGGAACATATCAACTAGGTATAAATGAGCCCAGTTCAACAGGACGCTGCCATCATCAGGCTAGCCCGAGCCGCCGGAGCCATCCCCATAGCTGTGACCAACACTCCTCAGCTGTGCATGAACTGGGAGACGTACAACAGCGTCACCGGACTGACGATGAACCCGTACGATCAGAAGCGGACCACTGGAGGGTCTTCTGGTGGGGAGGTAAGAGTAGAAAGAGTAATATTCCAGAAAACAAAGGCGTATAGGTCTTAGGTCAAGCCTGGCCAGATCTGGGAGCCAGGCCAGCAGTTAAAGCTATAAAAAAATATCAGGAAAGCTCATCCAAAAGCCTTAAAAATTGCACTACTGGCATTTCTTCACAACGATGGAACACATAAAGAAATGAGCCCAGCTAAGCAGGACGTTGCCATCATCAGGCTAGCCCGAGCCGCTGGAGCCATCCCTATAGCTGTGACCAACACTCCTCAGCTGTGCATGAACTGGGAGACCTACAACAGCGTCACCGGACTGACGATGAACCCGTACGACCAGAAGCGGACCACTGGAGGGTCTTCTGGTGGGGAGGTAAGAGCACTGAGAAGGAAAAGTTATACCTACCTATCAAAGAGAATAAAGTTTTTAACCCGGATAAAGCAGGCAGGCGCACACGTTCAGATAATATTGGTCAGAACAGGTTAGACGACTTTGTGAGAAAGTGGAAAATGGAGAAAGACCGTCTAAGAACCCAAAAGTCAGGTCATTTATCCACAACCTCAGAAGCTCAGAATACGATGGCACAGGACTTAGAAGATGATTGGGAGGTCACAGCATTGTGCGCACAACATACCTACCTACCTAACTACCTATCACTCATTATGTATATTTACGCGACTTACTGGTCCCTTATTGTAACCAGTAAGTCGCGTAAATATACATATTCATTCTGTGTTCGTAACGGGCTCTTATAATCCTACGACCCCAAGTAGAATCATCAAAACAAAAGAATAGTGGTGTATTTGTATGCTGTTTTCGCGGAGCCAAGCCAAGCCATCTTGGTAACACCAATTTCAACCCTCTCTCTTCTTATGATTGACAGGATCAAGAAGCTAAAAAGCCTGGTGGAGAAGAAGAAAACCTACCTACTATTGCAACCCAACTCAAACTATTATTCTTCTCGATTCCAGGCAGCGCTGATTTCTGCCGGAGCTTCTATCATGGGAGTGGGCTCCGACATCGCAGGGTCTCTCCGGCTTCCTCCCATGTTCTGCGGGATCTTCGGTCACAAGCCCACACCGAGGCTGCTGTCAGTTGAAGGTAACTTGATTCTACTGCAAATCAATTACTTAGGTGGACTATCGTCAACGGATTTGTTCATTTTTTCTATCAATGCCAAAGTAAGATACTTAGATTTGTCTGTAAGTGTTTTATTTTCACATATCTTTACAACTGACGGTTTGTTCTTTTTGTAACCTTTGAAGAACACCTGCAGAGTTTTCGGGATAGATGGAAGAAAGAAAAACTCAATGTTATTGTTCTTACACACTTACCTACTCGTTTATTCAGAGGAGAGGGGATATTACCCTCTGTCGGTTACAAAGCCTCACTGGCGCTAGCCAATACTTGCTTTGTGGCCTCACCATTAAGATAGGCTTAAAAACGCGCGTCGTTGTCGCCGTCAAATTTTGACGGCGTCGTTGTCGCTGCGGTCTTGTAGAAAAACCCGACCGCATCCTATACAAACTCTAAGCTTCTCAGCTCGCTGTCAACGTGACGGCGTCGTGGCGCGCCGCAACGACGCCGACGCTCGGTTTTTCTGGTTCCCCATACAAACCCATACAAACCAGTCATTTGACAGCGGCAACGACGCGCGTCGTTGTCGCTGTCGCTTGGTTTTTAAGCCCACCTTTAGTTTTCTAACGGCTTCAGTTAATAAAATTAAACTGACCTGAGTTTTCTCCGTCATACAATTCCAGGTCACGTCCCAGACTGCTTAGACCCTGAGTTCGAGGAGTACTTCTGCCTCGGCCCCATCACGCGCTACGCTGAAGACATCCCGTTGCTATTGAAGGTGCTGAAGCAGCCTGGAGGACCAGACGTGCCTCTGGATAAACCTGTAAGTGCAAGTTAAAGACTGCGAATGAACACTAGTAACAACGCTCTGCCTACCCCGCAGAGGATACAAGCGTGATTTATGTGAGTATGAAGGTATGTATATAACATTGCGAGTCCCTAATGAAACGCAAATGGGTCGCTGGACGACTCGGTGTCCCACTCGAAAAGAAGACTAATGATTTGAAAAGTTAAACTTGGTTACTTTCTGTACTGATGGATTTGTTGTACCTATGGTGTGTTCTTAACTACAGATAGATGTCCCAGATCTGAGGGCTAAATAGTAAAAACAAAAGGTGAGCCAACCAAAGCCGAAGGTTGTCTGGTAGAAATTGCTACTCTAACAATAAGGCCTCCTATTATTGTACTGAATTTTTCTTCTACTGTATATTATGTCAATTTAGTGTTTTGTGCAAATAAAGCATTTTGTATTGTATTGTATTGTGAGATAGACTCGAAGATGCAGCGAGCTCTTACCCAGCAGACTTATACTATAATGATTGCATTCCCTCCCTCATAGCGACACAACACATCCTGTTGTTTGAAATTGTAATCCCAGATACTCTGATAACTTTTCTGCTTGACTCTTCCCTACCATCTCTTTGTACTTTACAGGTGGACGTATCAAAGCTGAAGTTCTACTACATGACGAGCGATGGAAGCCACGTGACGAACAAAATTGGTTCTGATGTGAGGAACGCAATGGAGCGAGCCAAGATATACATCAAGAATACTTACGGGAAGGAGGTGGAAGAGGTACGTAGATCATTTTAATGCATTGGAAGAAAAAAAAAAACAATAGAGGAATGCCTGAGCATAACATTTTACCCGTCAGATGCAGTATATACCTAAAATCGTAATCAATGGAGGCGCCTTGTGACGCACATAAGTGATGGACATAAGACTCACTCAGAGTCTTATGTCCAGCAGTAGGTACACCTTATGTGTCCTATGTCCGAATTGTTATGGGTGTCGTAAGAATTGACTAAGGTATTTGAGAATTGATGTGTATTGCAATTTTTGGCGATAGGCTGATAACCTGTTGCTATGGTAATACCCAAACAGTCGTCTGAAAGACTCTCAAACTTTTATCAGACGTGGTGTGAATGGCCATTCTTTACAGCTGTGGCGGCGCGCATGCGCCCCACATGCCAAGTCCTGAGCTGCCTAGCAACTGGATAACAAGTACGTCACTCTGTCAGAGAAGATTAGCCAATCAGAAGACGAAGCCTGAAACGCGGTATCGAAGTGTTTCCGCCGATTATCTTCCAAACATGTCCGGTTGGAACAGTCGTTCCCCTGGTCTCAACTCCCTGACCAGGCGGGTTGCAACCCTTTTCCCTCCTCCGTCGTCACTCGGCCTACTGGCTTCATCACTCCTCCTAAACTGGTGACCCCGACGTGATCAACAGCGACGACGTGACGGACATCGCAACCTTCAACGGAGCCGGACGTCATCTTCATCAGCATCCACTGCAGTCACAGCTTCTCTCCAGCACCTCTGCGGCATTATTCCTGTCTCCACATGTCATCGACGCTTCGAAGACCTGGAGCCAGCATCAGCACCTGCACGGCCTTCAGCAGCTGACACTGTCCGAGTAACTACCTCCAGTATCCTGCTCGCCTCTGCATACCTGCTCGCCGCAACGCCTCGCCAGACTGCAGCACCAAGCAAACATGACGTCACCACTCCACCGGACATCAGCGCAACTTGGACTGCTTAACCTCAACGCATCATCAAGCCACTTGGTCTTCGGCATTCATCGCAGTACCAGTATTGGATCTACAGTACGACATGTGCTCTATCCTCGGTCGGCACTCAAGCATCTCAGGGTCTACAGCAGCCACGACTGTCGACACACTCCAGCGTGCAGCCTGCTCTACCACTGCTACATGCCTGCTAGCCTCACCGCCTGGCTGCACGATGAAGCATCTCTGCCTCAAGACATCAATGGCTGAACAGCGTCTTCGACACTCCAAAAAGGGGGAGTGATGTGGCGGCGCGCATGCGCCCCACATGCCAAGTCCTGAGCTGCCTAGCAACTGGATAACAAGTACGTCACTCTGTCAGAGAAGATTAGCCAATCAGAAGACGAAGCCTGAAACGCGGTATCGAAGTGTTTCCGCCGATTATCTTCCAAACATGTCCGGTTGGAACAGTCGTTCCCCTGGTCTCAACTCCCTGACCAGGCGGGTTGCAACCCTTTTCCCTCCTCCGTCGTCACTCGGCCTACTGGCCTCATCACTCCTCCTACACAGCCGTTAAGCTCTGCCTACCCAAAGTGCCTACCCTGCAATGAATTTATGCGATAGAATGTCCTTTCTATTTTAAACTTGTTCTCTAAACAGAGTATGTATGAACAAACATTCTCTGTTAACTTGTAAACAAATTTCTCTATTACTTACCTACTAATTTGGCTCTGTCTTTTCCAGCTAAAAATCAAAAACGTGGAGCACATGTGGGAGATAAGTGTGCGCGTCTTAGTGAACATAAGACACGTGTTCAACATCTACACGGACCCGGAGAAACGAGACCAGTGGGTGTCGGTGTGGCCTGAGGTTAGTTGGTGTTTGGTTTACCTACGCTCTAGTCGCTCTGCATGAGATAAATACATGATTGTATGTGATGATCGACCTAGAGTCTAGGCCAGATACGGCTGCTAAAGTGCAGTCCACGATGGACTGAGATCATCCAGGAGTCTAGAAGGCATAGACATTTCTTCAGGATTAGGGCACACAGTGCTCCCTTTATGATGTGATGGGTAGTAGTGTCGAGCCATGCATACAATGGTGGACCTATCTACAACTTAAACCCAGAGCTTGCTGGAAGCAATTCTCGTGGAAGTTCGTCCTTCATTTAGACATCTAGAAACTTACAGAAAAGAAGCTGGCCTTGTAAACGATTATTTTCAATACTACAGAAGAAGAATGACGATAAACAATGGCTGGTTTAACCCGACTGCCTCAGGAGGGTTATGTTTTTTTGCGAGTACCTATGTATGTATGCATGCATGTTTGTATCCAGAAATTCATTTTCACGGGCTACAGCACAAACGGCTGGGCGGATCTTGACATATGAGGTGTCATTTGTTAGATTTGTCTCAACAGTGACACTGGCTCTATCAAAAATTCATAAATTCAAGATCGCGTATTTTTATCGCAAAATACAACTTTGAAATTACCGTAGTCGGGTTTTGGTTTTTAAACATCTGCATGTTATTTCCACAGGTACTGAAGAAAATGTTCGGCATGTCCACTCACAGTTTCACCGCCGTCTGCTACGGCCCGCTGCAGAAGTTCTTCGATGCGCTTCCGAAGAGCTACTACGAGAAGCTTCTCAAAGTGTTCGCGCAGATCAAGGAGGACTTTGCGGTGAGCGTCAAACCTACCTACATAAACCTACGTATCGGTATTTTAATGCACTCACAATACCACTAAATGAAAATAAGAAATTAAAAAAAAAATTGCGTCGGCCAGGGCTTGAACCCGGGACCGAGGGGTACCGTACCGTAGTACCGTCCCACTGCTCTATCAACTGAGCTACTTAATTGAGCTAACTGGCTGGCGCCTAGCCGTCCCCCTCAAGAAATTTTCTACCTGTTGATGCTCGTCATGAAACGACGATTTTAGCGACATCTAGTACCTAGTCGTTGTTTTACAACTTAGCTTTTTGGTACAGTATTAAAAAAATGCATGATATGTATGTATAAGCCTTTACAATTGTAGCACCATACCGTACCAACGCAGTTCCTATGCGTCTGCCTCTTCTCTGACCGTTCATATTTTTTGTTACAGAAAGCCCTATCCGACGACGCCGTACTACTATTCCCAGCTTACCCCTACCCAGCCCACATGCACTACAGGGTCTACTACCGCTTCCTAAACTGCGGCTACCTGACTATCTTCAACGCCTTAGGACTTCCAGTGACCGCGTGTCCAATGGGACTTACAAACAAAGGCCTCCCAGTCGGCATTCAAATAGTTGCCAACAAATGCAACGACCATCTGACGATAGCTGTTGCTAGAGAATTCGAAAAAGCTTTCGGCGGATGGATACCGCCTAACCAAGAGCTGATAAACGAAGTAAAGACTGCTTAGATTTAGGTACAATCGTAATCAGAATTAAGCTAATAGCCGTTTTGCGGGCGAAAAATGGCAACATTTTTGGCAGCCGTCCAATCTTAGAGCCGAATTTAGTGAAAATGTTGCTATTTTTTGCAGCCGTGCCTACTTGTTAGCTTTAGTAAAATAATAATTTTGTAAATACGTACTATGAAAGAGAGTGAGTGTGTATTTGATAATTATTTTAAAAATTAAACCAATATATACGTATAAAAGCGATTTAAAATATGTATGTAGGTATAGGTTAAAAGAAGGCAAGGATTATATAAATTATTGTACTTAATAAATCATAGGAAAATCTCAATATAAATCATAATTGAACCAAAAAATAACATCACACTGTGTAAAACATTTTATATTTTTTTATTATTTTTGAAGCTGTAGTAAGATTTAGTTTATTTTGTGATAGTAGTTAAAATTTAAGCTACTTTGTAGATGAAAATAATAATATAATGACGAGGACTATCTTACAGTATTTTATTTACCTAATATTGGTCCTTCCCTTCCCTTGCAGTACCTAACGTTAGCGAGCCTTGACAGGGCCCTGTAAAAACTAGTTTCGAGCAATATGGTTCAGAGGGGCTTAGTAAATAAAGATAAAGAAAAAGAAAGCAAGCTCGACGCAAGTAGGTACTAACCCAACGCTGGTTCCGCCGGCATATAGTGCGTGCAGCTAGCACGGCGCAAATAACCCAAATTACATAATTAAAAGTAGGTAACTGAAATAATAATTATTAAAAAAAAATAAGTGTTTAAATACGTAATAGTGTTGGTAATAGGTATTTGGGTACCTTTCTCTGGTTGTTCCAACTTTCTCCCCTTTATTACTTTTATTACATTTTACCAGTAGGTACCTACCTAAAGTTCATGCAACAATGCGAGTCTTGTCACCGGCCAGTAACAAACGGTTTACTTCCAAGGTTAATCTGCTTGCGTAGGACAAATACACGACATTGCACGTCTGCATATGGCTTCCATTCCACAACGTCAGGCATTAAATCACAGGTTCATCTGTTGTAACCTTCAGTATGGCGAAGCTAGACTAGCATTCAGAGATTTCCGTAAACATAAATAGAAGAAACAGAAAAGATTGGATTTCGAACCAAAACGCCTGTTGGCCTAGCTTGTCCGGCTGTATTTGAGTAGGTATGTTTTGCTTTTTGTTTATTTGCAGGCGCTTGTAATCTTGAATAAGTTAGAATAGAGTTTTCATGTAGATTAAGTAAAAGCAGTCTATCTATTTTAATTATTAAAATAGCAAATAGACAAATATGTAGGTAATTAAACGGACAGTAGGCATTCATTGAAATCGTATCCTATGCCTGGCTCGATCGCCATCCTGTTATCACCATCCTGAAGGCCATTACAGGTATTGCCTGCAGGTCCTTCGACTCTGCAAAGATCAGTAACAAAAACTTTCACTATCCCAAGACAATTTTGGTACACTACCGTCATAATCGCCGAAAAAGCCCCAAGCCCAACCCAACCTACTTATCATAGTATCTGCTACTGTTATTTTTATTCATAATCTCGGTACCAGCTCCAATAACAGGTTTGAAACGTGAAAAGTTACGTTCTATAGGCTCACACATAGACAAAAATATGTGATTTCATTGCAGGGTTGCCAACCGTACGAGATTTCTCGTACAAATACGAGATTTATGGTCTTCCGTACGAGGTACGAGGACACTGTCTATCTCGTACAATTTTGTACGAGATTTTCACATGTTACATAATTTTAATTGCTGCAAACCCTTTTTTGCTTCTCAAGTAGTGGTAGTCTATAAAAATTCATCGATTGTCTATGAAAGAAATATCCGAGTGAGACGGAAAAGTTCCCGTTCGTTCGCTCGCTGGTTCATTCGTTCGTTGCTCGCACCATTTGTCTCTGTCGCACATACTGAAATATCTATCTTCTTTTCTTTCTTTACATGTAGATAGGAGATTTTTACTTTTGTTTCTCTTTGTAGAAGTGAGCGTTGAGGGATTGTTTTCAATTAAAGAAAAACTTTACGTTATAATGGGGATTTTTTGGACTAACTGCTTCATGAGTTCAAACTAGATGGCGCTGTTAAAATAAAGGGATCAGCTGTCAAATGTGAAATTCAACCACCATGACATCACAGATTATACGAAACATGTGTTGCCGCTTTATAAACTGCAAGTCCTTATAAAGTGTAGATTTGGCGTATATCCTAGATTTGAGGTATCGAAAATAAGCGGTTTTGCAAAATTATGGTTTGTTTTTCTTAAATTATATAATTTCTACAAAATACGAAAATAAAACATACTGTTTATTAAAAAAACATTACCCCTAATTAAGGGAAATCGCTTCTGAGCATTTCCATGATTCGCCATCAGCGCCATCTACTAGAAGCTAGATGAACTAATTAAAACTTTCCCATTATAAATGATGCATGAAGTTTAGTCTGAATTCACTGAAATCAGTATGAGTGATAGCAACGATGATGTTGATCGCTCGCCAACTTGAATTTTATTGGTTTTACCACACGTCCAAAGCTGTACGAGGTTTGAAACGTAAAATACGAGATTTTTAGGACCTTGTGTACGAGAAAAGAAAATTTTAGGTTGGCAACCCTGTTTCATTGATAGTTTTGGTTAAGGCTTTATTTTTATTCAGCCACAAAACTCGGAAAATATATATTTCTTTACCTTTTCAGCTCATATTTAAATAAAACTAACATAAAATTAAATAAATTGTAACGAACCATACAAAAACGTATGGATGTTTCTTTAATTTATCCAATTTTTCGCAAAATGATGAAAATAAGAATGACGAGAGAGAAGGATAGATCGAATGAGATTGACAGCTGGGCTGTCAATTTTTGTGATGAGCATGAAAATTCTAACCGATTTCTTCGTATTATTAGTTTAATTGCACTCTAATTTAATTAGATTAATTATAAATTTAATTCCTGTGATGCTCAACTGAATCTGAGTTGTAATTTTTTTATTGCTAACACTCGCACAACGCACGCGCAGAACGTCCATCGCCCAAAATCGCCCAGCGCCATATTGAGAGGCGGACGTTGTATGACTTGAGTGATTATATCGTGGTTAGTGCAATAAATTGAAGTGGAACATTTGATCGTGCCCTATGGATATACATTCGGGTACGTAATCGGCAAGAAAACGCCTTCAAGAGGCTTGTAAAGTGGTGCAGTGAACCCTCGCAAATCCCATCGTAACCTAGACATAGGCCGTTCTAGTTATCAGTAGATTACCTAGGTATCATCAATCCGCTGTTTGCTCACAGTTTTAATCTTATTAATACACACGTGTGGTGAATAGCCATAGGTTTCTTGAATCTAGTTACATTAACAAGATTATAGGCTCGCTTCACAAGGTTCCCTGCTCGTATATAAACGGATTTCGAAGTGTTTATGTCGGCAGTTGACAGGAGCGTATATGTATATGACCGATCATAAGTCACCACACCCAGTGACCGGATTGTCGGATTTAGTATTTGATAGTTTATAGTTCGGATGGTAGTTCGCGCGTCTTCGCGTCGGTACGTTGTGTGGTGTGCGATATAGTGGTGTAGTGAGCATAGGAGTGGCCGGGATCGCGGCCTGTGCAGTGTTGCTTGGTGCTGAAACGATGTGTGCTTTCTAGGAGTGGTGAGCGGCTAAAAGACCTGCCAGGACCGGGCTCCGCGCGCAAGGTCAGGTTGCGGCGCTCCGCTCCAAGAAACCATGGAGTGCTGCATGTCAGAAGAAGCCAAAGAACAAAAGAGAATCAACCAAGAAATAGAACGCCAGCTCCGGAAAGACAAGAGAGATGCACGGAGAGAACTCAAACTGCTCTTGCTCGGTGAGTCCTTGTTTCCTGTTGTTACTATTAATATCTCAACCAACCACATACAGAAACACTTGACTATACTATACACAAATACCTGTTGTTGAGCTTTGAATCCAGTGCTAAAAATTCTTCTGAATTTGATCAATAGATACAAAGTAGGAACTGTAAACCAATACAACTATGGTCCTGGCTTACATCTAAAGTTCAGACAAACCTGCAAGTTTTGTATCAAAATAGGACTGAGAAATGCAGCGGCTACATTTCACTGGGTAACATATTTTACTTGCACCCTAACAAATATTGTCAAAGTAATTCAGTGCACAATTAAACCTTTTTGGACCGTAGTTTTAAAGCTAGGACTATAGTTGTGTGGTTTTATGAAACTTATAAAATTAACCTTTTTGAGAAGGACAAAATATGAATTAAGAGATTGTATGACAGTTTAAATGCTACTATGGAATTATTTGGATATTAACAATTACATTTGTATTTATATCAAAAGTGTTAATTATAGTAGTTACTTCATTTATAAAACCATATTTTCTATGACTCATCGCTTGCTTGTAGAGTCTACAGTTAGAACCTATATAGTATGGGAATTTTTCCTTATTACATAAAATTGCTACAAATTATTTATTTACAAATGCAAAGGAGAAAGTTTATCGTAGAGGATGAAACTCATACCACAAATTAAGGAGACGGTGCGCAGGGCAGTGTTTCACTCAGTACTATCAACGATTTTGCTACTTACTGATGCTTACTGAAATGTATGAAGATGGTTGCCATGAATGTCAAATATCTTGTATTAAAATTGACTTAGAATCATATTTCTTGTACCATTTCTGTTTTGAAATTCTTATACATTGAGATTTTTGACTGTAGCAACCCTGGCTATGTAACAAGGTATAATTGCAAAAATCCTAAATAGGGCCAAGTGATACATACTTCTATAGACTCTCTATTTTTGTGCTCATACTGAGTTGTCGTAAGTTAATTATGAGACAGATGCCTCACAGATTCGCACGAGTAGTGGTCTGTATGGATGCAATTTCAAAGAGAAAGTTAAAATTGAGATTCCCTAGGTTAAAATTCATAAAGGACCCTCAACAGTTTATTGCTAGAGAAGGGCCAAGGGGGGTGTTTGCCATTCTTCCCACTGGAGTTGTATATGTCGCAGTACGATGGCAGAATTAGGTTTTTGGCCAAAAACCTAGGTTTTTGGCCAAAAGCCGGCATATGGCAAAATCGTAGACTTCTTTCGGCCATCGTCCTAAGCTGATCCAGGTTTTTGGCCAAAAACCTAGGATTTTGGCCAAAAAACTAGGATTTTGGCCGAAATCCTAGATTTGTTTAGTATTATGGCTTTTTTTGCATTTCGAGGGAACTTCTTCTTCTTCGAGTGGTACACCAAGTCACCCAACGACTCGATGAACCCTGGTGTTAGAGTTTTTAAACCGCCAACTGCAAGGAGCAGGCCTCTGACAAGGTTGTGTAACGACTGTCGTCTAAGTGATAATAAAGAGCAATCGGGACCGACGGCTTAACGTTCCCGTGTAGTTCAGGCATACACCTCGAAAGGCAGGAGGTAGCATTGGACGTTCTGGAGGGTGGGAGGTAGCGTCAGACACTCTGGAGGGCGTGGGTAGCGTCGGACACTCTGGAGGATGTAAGATAATGGGCGTTGGATTTTCTGGGGGTCTGACGCTACCTCCTGGTCTCCAGGGCGTCCAACGCCGTCCACCAATCCTCTAGAGCGTTCAGTGGTACGTCCTGCTCTAATGGTGTCTGATGCTCCCCCCTGCCCTACAGGGAATCCGAGGCAATTTCAGACTGTCTGATGTTACCCCCCGTCCTTCAGGGTGTCCATTTACGGTGTCCAAGTCTACCCTCAAAAGATCAAAGGGAGGTGCATAAAGTACCTCTCCACTCCTCGTTCCCCCGAACCACACGGCCACGGTAAGCCGTCGGTACCGATTGCTCTCTATGATCACTTAGACGGTGGTCGTTACACAACCATGTTAGAGGCCTGCTACTTGCAGTAGGCGGTTGAAAACTCTGATACGAGGGTCCATCGGCTCGTTGGGCGACTTGGTGTACCACTCGAAGACGAAGAAGTTCCCCCGAAATGCAAAAAAAAGCCATAATACTAAACAAATCTAGGATTTCGGCCAAAATCCTAGTTTTTTGGCCAAAATCCTAGGTTTTTGGCCAAAAACCTGGATCAGCTTAGGACGATGGCCGAAGGAAGTCTACGATTCTGCCATATGCCGGCTTTTGGCCAAAAACCTAGGTTTTTGGCCAAAAACCTAATTCTGCCATCGTACTGCGACATATATAAGCTCAATGCTAACCTCTTCCAATGGGAATAAAATGCATGCTTAAGTAGCCTATGATAGTCAGGGGTGTTGTAGCTTTGAATTGTAGCATAAATGAAAGTTATTGCATTTGTGGCATTGACATACTGATATACAGTCCAGCAAAAAAGAGTAGAAATTAAATAAAATGGAACTAAAAAAAATTCATACTAAATTATTGCCATTTAATTTTGAAATTTCATACAAAGTGGCGCCCTCATTTTTTGTCTACTCTTTTTTGCTGGACTGTAACTGCTTCACTCAGCAGGTCTTTAGTTCGGCAGCGATAAAAATAAAAATAGAACTGCAGAATAACATTATTTTCATACTTGGGAGTACATACCCAACAACTGTGCGATGAGATAGAAGACCGCGGACAAAAACATAAACCTACCAGTCAAAATCATAACCCTCCTTTTTCCTTTGCTGTAGTCGGGTAAAAATTTACTCTTTTGTAAATTAGTAATGTTATAAAGAAACCTACTCATAAAACTTAGATTATGATATCTCACTTGGTGGTTTTCAAAATAAATATTTTTAATTTAACCTCATAGATCGAATTTGTGCGATGAGACAGTACAGAATTAGTACCTCTCAGGTTCCTTGTCAACAGTTTTATACGTAAACTCTGAAAATGGGGAAACTAAAAATATTTTTGATCTATTTTCGAACAGTCATGTAAAGACTCAAACAATGGGGTGTATAAATAGCCACCGTATTTGCATACTGAAAGATAGACAATTCACCAATCAGCGGGGGTTGCAATCCGGGCCAATTCAATGGGGGTTGCGGTTGATTGCAACTGTTTTTCATGTAACAAGCTCATATTCAGGTTCAATTTGGTTGCAATTACATTGTGGGATATCTGTAATTGTATTGGACGTTGTGGATATTTTAACTGTAAATAAAAATACTTCATGGCCTGAGAGTGTAATGTATTAATGAAACACTGCCTGAAAGATTGAGTGTCAGGAACACCAATTTTCATAGTTATGCGGAAAGAATTCAGGCTATTCTTACAAGTTTTTATTTATTTTAAAAAATAAAGTAAACATAGAAAATAAAACTATATGTGGTATAATTTAAGGGGTTGATTCACCCCTGAAATTTAATAACTTTTCCCAACCAAGGAACATAGGTCTAAATATTAAAAAAAATTGTACCTCCCAATTATTACAAATTTACTTGGTTGATTAATACATTTAGTATGGCACTTATTATTAATTTTAGAAAACTTGCAAATTTTTCCACCATAGGCCGGCATTAAAATTTTAATTTGTCTTTATAATATGCATAGGTATTACGACCTGTTCCCAGTTTTTATTTACAGCTTTAGATCAATTACCTGATTTGAGTCATATAGGTAGTATAGCTATGTGTCCCTCAATTTTAAATTGGTTGGGTCCAAGAAATTTTAAAATATATTTACTGGACTCATTTCATGTTTGTCTTGTCTTATTATGGGTCAGACAGCTTGTCATATTTTTGATTACATAAGTAGGATTAAAATTACGCATTCTGTATCTTATTGGAAGCTGCCAAACTTCGTAATATGTTGCATCTACATCTACACTAATATAATAAAGAGGAAAACTTTGTTTGTTTTTTTGTTTGTTTGTTTGTTTTTTTGTATGTATGTAATCGATAAACTCCGAAACTACTGGACCGATTTCGAAAATTCTTTCACCATTAGAAAGCTACAACATTCCTGAGTAACATAGGCTACTTTTTACCACGGGAAAATTCCTCATTTCCACGGGAAAACGGTTAGCAGCAGGAAAAGCGGGAAATACAGCGGATATTACCCAAATAAGCCAAACCGCTTTACCGATCTTCGCGAAATTTGGCACTGATATTAATAGCATAGTAAAGATGGACATGGACTACTTTTTGTCAGCCCTCGAGGATCTGGAATACGAGTACCTGATGAAGACCACCAGCATCCCATCTAAACTATAAAAGATACGGTCATGGCTTCATAGAAAAAGTTGTTCACCACGACGGGCCGCTTCTGCTGGCACATGGTCATCGAGGATCTGGAGTACCTGATGAAGACCACCAGCATCCCATCTAAACTATAAGAGATACGGCCATGGCTTCATAGAAAAAGTTGTGCATCATGACGGGCCGCTTCTGCTGGCACATGGTCATCGAGGATCTGGAGTACCTGATGAACATCACCAGCATCCCATCTAAACTATAAGAGATACGGTAATGGTTTTTAAGTAAAGTTACTCAGAATGGCAGGCCGCTTCTGCTGGCACATGGTCATCGAGGATCTGGAGTACCCGATGTAGACCACCAGCATCCCATATAAACTATAAGAGATACGATAATGACTTCAAAGTAAAAGTTATTCAGCATGACGGGCCGCTTCTGCTGGCAAATGGTCACGAGGGTCTGGAGTACCTGATGTAGACCACCAGCATCCCATATAAACTATAAGAGATACGGTAAAAGCCTCAAAGTAAAAGTTATTGAGCATGACGGGCCGCTTCTGCTGGCACATGATCACCAGGGGCTGGAGTACCTGATGTAGACCACCAGCATCCCATATAAACAGTAAGAGATACGGTAATGGCTTCAAAGTAAAAGTTATTCAGCATGACGGGCCGCTTCTGCTCGCATATTTACCTCTGCTGGATCGGAGTAATGGACTTTTTACTACGGGCAAAGATCCAATTTCTACGGGAAAACAGGTAAGTAGCAGCGGGTGAAACCGCTGGGCGGGCTGCTAGTATAATATAATTTCAGGATGGATCCAAGGTTTAAAATATACCTAACAGTAGGCATTTTGTATCCTACTGGAAGTTGCTAAACTTTCTTCGAATATTTTGTTGATGTGAATTACTTTAGATTGGTTTCAATAAATTTTAAAATATACCTAACTCCTACTCGTATGTATAAACTTATTTTAAAGGGCAGACATCTTGTCAGATTTTTAATAACATAAGTAGGATATAAAAATTAGGCATTCTGTATCCTACTGGAAGCTGCCGAACTTTCTTTGTGATAATTATTGTTGCATAAAATATTCAGGTTAGATCCAAGAAATTTTAAAATATACCTAACTTATGCTTGTCTGTCATTCAATAGGGGGCAGAAAACTTGTCAGATTTTTGATGACATAAGTAGGATATAAAAATTTGGCATTTTGGATCCTACTGAAAGCTGCTAAAGGGTAATTCCATGGAAAACAGTACTTCAGCAAAAATAAATAAAGTTACATGTTTTAACTCAAATTATAGTTTAAATCCTTCAAAAGACATCGAATCATTCGAATCTTAAAAGATAAATGCTTATTTTATACGAATTTACTGTTTTTTTCTGACATGAAGTGAGGTCAAAATGGAACATCTGTTAGTAGTATATAAATGCCATAATTCCAAAGGCTAAATTGAAAAAAATACGATTGTTTTAAGGATATTTTTACCATAATTTTTTAAAGGATTCAATGGAGATTACAGGTAAATTCTGTATTTTCGAAAAATATTTAATTTTCTTTGGTTTTTAAGCATTTATCTATGGGGATATGTGATGTAACGCCCGTTACGAAAAAAAGCTAAAAGTTTATTTCTCAGCTTAATTATTCAATTTACAGTTAATTGGTTTTGGGAGCAAAGAGTTCTGATGATTTTGTCATTATTTTTATCTTATTTTCAAAAATTGGCTTCACCAATATCTCGATTTTTGCAGAGAAATGGGTGTAACCCCCGTTACGGAATGGGGTTCCTGAATATTTTCTGATGTTTTTTAAAGATAATTAGGTTTATTTAAATGTTTATATGGAGGCCATTGAGGTTTATTTGGTCAAATAAGTAGTTTTAATTATTATTTTCAGTCAAAAAAGTACAAATTTTCAGAAATTTGATTTTTGGCATAGAACAGTAATTTCGTAAAATTTTGATATTTCATTTCTGTGACTATTAAGATTTATTTCATTTTTTCTATTACTATGACGCCTGTTACAAGTGAAAAAATAAATAAATAACAAAAGAATACAAAAATACAACTTTTGATAGTGCATGTTTTCAAAGTAATTTTTTAAATTCTCCTCATAAACATTTTGATAAATAATTGTCTTAATAAACATCAAGAATATTCCCAAAATAGTTTTTACCTAGTTTTATTTCCATATTTTTAACCAATATTTAGTTATGTTAGATTTCTTGTACTGATTTCGTACATGTAACTCCCGTTACAATGGCATGTAACACCCGTTACACATTACAGACTCAGTAAAAATTAAATAAATTCCCTAATTACTCATTTACCCACACCGGCATACTAACTACTTAATAAACTTTCACATCAATTCACTCTTTGTAGCTAATTTTTACAAGATTCGCAGAGTTTTGCGATTTTGTCCGACTACCTGAAAATAAGAGCGCAAATCGTGTAACGCCCGTTCCGTGCATAAATTGCTTCATATTTTCGTACTGGTACATAGACATTATTATTTTAATACATTTTCCCAAAATTGAACTCAGGTGGAGTGCATTAAAACAACAACATTGATAGGTTTTCTTTAATTTTGTGACTTTTTGTTAAATAAAGGTGTACGAACTGTAACACCCGTTACATGGAATTACCCTAAACTTTCTTCGTAATATGTTGCATAAAATATAATTGACTTAAATTATTTCAGGTTGGATCCAAGAAATTTTAAAATACACTGATTCATTTTTGTCTGCTCTTAAGGTGCAAGTTCGTCATGTGCGGCCACGCGGCTGCGGCAATAGTCCTAGTATCAAAGTGTATAGTATAGCAGCATCGGCCGCACGTGTCAGTCGCATGGCCGCAGATCTGCCGCACATGACGAACTTGCACCTTTAAGTGGCAGACAGCTTGTCACGTTTTGATAAAAGTCAGAAAATTCTGTAAGCTTTAGATCAAAAAATCATGGGAAGATTCTTTCTCATTACATACCATTGGTTAGGTATTTATCTTATCAGTCAGTTATGATGGCTATATATTGTCAATCATGTAGACATTTTGTTAAATTTTTACTAGGTATATTGAACAGATTAAATTGAATCAGGTCATTCTTGCGCCTATTATCTGATATGAAAGTTATTTAGTGTTTCGGGAGGCACGTTAAACCATCATCTGCCTGCCTTTACTTAGTTATTTGGGGTCGTCGGCGCAACATGCCTTCCTCTTCCAACGTCTAACAAAACATGAGCCCAACTGATTTAGGATAAGGACAGGCAGATAGATGATGATGATGATAATGGGGTGGAAACCTGAGTGAAAAATCACGAATCCACATATAGCTCCCACTAGATTTTCTGTATTTTCATTTCTGATCATTCTGTGCCTGCTATACACTCTCTCTCTCTTCGTGTGGGACACCGAGTCGTTCGACGACCCGATGAACCCTAGTGTCAGAGTTTTTCAACCGCCTACTACAAGTAGCAGGCCTCTGCTATACACTGAATCACCACAAAAAATACCCAGACCCGAGAGCAGATATTTAAATTCTTCATTCAAATCGCCCCGGCCGGGAATCGAACCAGGGGACTTTTTGTAGCAGGCATTGGCAATACTCCACATGGATCGTCAAGGGCGTCTGTTTTAAAGGCTAGCGATCTCGCCCGGCGTGGGTTTCATTCAACCGCTACAACCCGTTTTCCCGTGTCATCATCTTATCATGACATCATCCTCGCAGTCCACTACTGGTCGTACGTAATCCTCGCTCAGGATACGTCATGTCATAATCATGAGGCGTGATCTTCCGTTTTTATCATCCAGTCGCTACTAGTTTGTCATCAGTCCATTTGGTCGCATGCCGTCCAATGCTACGTTTGCCGAGACGTGATCCCTGCTCCGTCCACCAGTCTACGACAGACCAGGCAATTTGATAAAATTTCCCGTCTGGCGTTTTTGGGAGCATATAGTAACCTACTATGTAACCCACAAAAATAAAATAAATAAATATCCTGGACATTTTACACAGCGCCATCTAGCCCCCCATACTAAGCAAAGCTTGTACTATGGAAACTAGATAGCTGATACTAATACTTATATTTTTTTGTAAATACGTACATATTATACCTAAATAGAAAACACCCAGATTAAACTTCAATAATTGAAAATTGACTTATCAAACATTTGTGTCGGTGGGGATCGAACCCTCGACCCTCGGCGTGGCAGGCAGGTACTATCTACTACGCCATCGGACCAGTCAGTATAATGATGAAAGATTATTTCTTTCATCTAGTCTGTATGTATAATGTCTGGTGACGTGTGGTAGCGGCTAAGAATACTGCCACTCCTAGTCAAGTCAGGGTCTTTCCTAAAAGGCAACTTTGAGTTTTCACCTCAGCTTGTCGCCTATGGTCAACTGCATGGTGGCGGTGATAACACATTCCCAAAAAAAAGTTGACGTCAAGGAGGCGGTCTGTGATAAAACATAGCCAAATCCTTTTGCTACATGATTTTGCTCTCAAGCAAAAAATGTTGCACCGACCCCAACTGTTTTGGGATTTGGGATAAATTCAGGCAGATGATGACTCGGTATACTGTCTTCTAAACGACTGAGTGAGTAGTTTTGAAGAGTACCGAATACAAGGAACAAATCATTTCCCTTTGATTTTATTAGCGCTCTTGAAGACTACATAGTTGCAAATGGGCTTTCGAATCTTTGAGTATCGCATAAACCTTCAAAATATACTTCCTGTTTGCCTAGATCAGTTTCAAGTGTTACTCTTACATATTTATTTTTAGGCAAGTTCTCAGGACCTACTGTAATACGATTGTTAGAATATTTACAGTTTCATCACATCAGTCGTCGTACCCGATGTGGCGCAGTGGTTAGTATGCCTGCCTGCCACGCAAAGGTTCCGGGTTCAATTCCCGGTGGGGTCACTTTGTGAATTTGTTCCCAGTCTGGTTAGGACATTGCAGGCTGAACCACCTGATTATCCGCAAGTAAGATGGTTCCGTGCTTCGGATGGACACGTTAAGCCGTCAGTCCCGGTTGCTGTCTATGATGGCGGTCGTTACACAACCATGTCAGAGGCCTGCTACTTGCAGTAGGCGGTTGAAAAACTCTGACACCAGGGTTCATCGGGTCGTTGAACGACTCGGTGTCCCACACGAAAAGAAGAAGAAGAAGAAGAGGACCTACTGTAATACGATTGTTACAATATTTACAGTTTCATCACATCTGTCGTCGTAGCCGTAGTCAGCCTAACTGGACGTAGTAGGCCTGCGTAATTGGAATATATACAGTGTCAGTACGCACGGGTTGGGACTGCTCACGTATAGTTTCAAATCGCAATAACGCATTATTTTTTTGGAATGTATACAAGGCCAGTGCGCGCAAATCGTGTATATTTTCCAGTGGCCTAAGCTTACATCGTCCCTGGAAAATATACTGCAGTAGTCACATCATCCAAGCGCATACGGCGCGTTGTTATCCATCTCAAAAACGTTATAGCTAGAGAGTTGTAATTTCAAAGATGCTGTATTTCTGTTGCCACTATAACAATAAATACTAAAAAGTAGAATAAAATCGAGGGGGACTCCCATACAAAAAACCTTTATTTTGGGACCGATTTTAGCTATGATATTTCGGAGGCTGCATCTGATGAACGGTAAAAGTAAGACAGTCGAAATATGTAGGTATTACTATTGCCACTATGAAAACAAATACTAAAAGTAGAATAACATAAATATTAAGGGGGGTTGACATGCAACAGACGTGATTTTTATACGAATTGGTTTGTATAGGGAAAAATTGCATCCCTTTGTGCGCGAGCCCTACTAGTACTTGGCCTATTTTATTGTTACAGAATTTGAATAATTCACAAATAATTGACATGGTATTGAATGTTTAAATAATACCAAAGATAACCAACATACTGAATTTATTAACCAACAGATATTTTGCATTAGAGGCTACTATTATGAAGATTATTTTATTCCGATACCTTGATCAAAACAAAGGATTCAAGGACTGGTCAATCTTATAAAAAATTGGATGTTATTTGTATACACCTGCGATAAGTAAAACAAGAACTTGTACAGTTTACACACACTTGCGTACTAGCCTTGTATATTTTCCAAAGAAAGGCACAACATTCTGCACTGGAAAGTATACGCGACCAGTACGCACAAATCTAGTATACTTTCCAACTAATTATTTTGCAACAGGCTTGGAAACTATACAGTGTAATAACACTATGGATGCGTTCTGGCACTGTATACATTCCAAATACGCAGTAGGCCTCCCCTAGATTGCGCCACAAGGCACTCCCGTTTGCTCTCTGTATTCTCGGTCAATTTGCGAGGCGTGGCTTCCACTTCTTCTTCTTCAAATGGGATACCTAGTCCTCTAACGACCTGATGAACCCCGATGTCAGACTTTTGCAACCGCCTACTGTAAGTAGCAGGCCGCTGGCATGGTTGTGTAACGATCGCCGTCTAAGTGATCATAGACAGCAACCGGGACCGACGGCTTAATGTGCCCTCCGAAGCAGGGAACCATCTTACTTGCGGACAATCAGGTGGTTTAGCCTGCAATGACCTGACCAGACTGGGATCAAATTGAGGCAGTCGTACTAGCCAACGGCTTCCATTCAAGTCCCACTTACTCCACCGTCCATCTGTTCTACGAGTACCTCTAACTTTCTTGCTTGTCATGTCGTGTTTTAGTCGACGTCGTTCACGTACGACCCGATGAACTCTGATGTAAGAGTTTTTACTAAAACACCCTACGACACCCTTGGCAGAATTGGGGTGATACTAGTTTAAGCCGGCATTTCACAGGCAAACCCAAGATATTTTACATATAAGTACAACGTGTTACAAAACAACCAATAAATCTCCCATACAAATTGAGTTCATTTTGTATGAGAGGACCAAATTTATTTTTCATATTTCAACCCATGTTCCATGGGGAAAGTTGTTCAGTTTTATGAGTACCTTAACCTCCTTTCAGCTTTATTGGTTGTTTTGTAACATCCAGTATATACCAAGATTCTTGGACATGGGCCTGCCCCTATCGGGAGATATTGCCATACTCACCACGCTTAGCAGGCGAATTGACGAGCGCAGTGCAAGATGTTGCATTTACAGGGAACGCTGCCGCTGATTCCCTGGAAGTTTATCCCTTAGTCGCTATTTACGACAACTACGGGTAGAATTGGGGTAATGTTATTCGAAGCTGACATCACACGGCCCCGATCATCAGATTGGAATTGAAAATATAAAATACGTTGCATAACAACAGATACATCTGGGTGTTCTAGTAATAAGCAATTTTATCTGTAGAGGTTAGCAATAAAATGATAAACTGTAGGTAAAAAAACAGTTACCTTAACCTGTTAATTATAATTACATGTTAACTACACCAAAATAAGCATTATCGCGCTGCTTATTAAATAACTAATACAATAATTTATGGAATTCGGTAGATAAATATGTACTAATCACAGTACTAACGAATAAATATGTAGGTAGGTATAAGAAAATGCGTACGTATCATATGGCAGACCTAACACCCGCTAGAGGGACCTATGATCTAATGAGTGACCATTGCTGGCAGTTATAGGACCGGTGCCGATGGCGAGAAATTGAAGAGGCCAATACTTAATCGTCATATTAAGAGCGGTTTCGCACTTTAGTAACGTTCGATAATCAGTCGCATCTTTACTTTCTCGTACTTAGTTTGCCAACCAACAGCTTGCTGTCTTGTATTTGTATGCGAAAGCCAGTGATGTCTTGGCTTTTAACATAGTTGTGTTAATCTTACCCAGAATTGAGTCAAAAGCGAAACCATCAAAAAGTGCCCTGCATTATTAATGATAAAAACCTACCTATATCACAAACACAAGCAAGAATCAAGATGTCATCCTTATTTATCATTAACTATCTCCCAGTTACCGAAAATAAAATCTAATCTTATCAGTATTAAGAAGAATATGATAGCATTGTTATTAAAACCAATTCAGAACCCATCCATCACACACAACAGTTTTGTAAACCCGCACGCTGTTTCCCTAATTTGTGGTTTTGTCAAATCTGTTTCTTTTGTTTACATTTTAGCATTGTAGTTTTATTATCCTTTAAATATCATGAAAAAGGTGAATCATACACGCACTGAACGATATTGCTGTTCTTGACAGCCGCTTTTAAAATGATTTCGATAATAGAAAGTAGCAACGTCAGGACAGCTTAAGAAAACGTACAAACTTACTCTAAATTGCATTGCCAAGTTAGCAGAGACTCTTGAACAGGTTGCTTAAGTTTATGTTCTATCGCCAGCAAATACATCTACCCATTTAAGCTTGGGACGGAAGATGCGTTGATCGAAGCATTTAAGGAACTAACTTATACAAGTTGGTTATTATACTGATACTAAAAACCAGTGTAAGTTAATCCCTTAAATTGGCTAACACAATACAAAATTAAGTTTCACAACTCTACACCATCAACACATTACACAGGCAGCACTCAAATCTGCAACTTCGTCATCAGAACTTGCGATATCCTACGGGCCTAATTGTTTATTTTTTAAGAAACTCAGTGTCTCTTTTGCAAGTTTTCTGTAATTTCTAAAACTATTTAGAGCTAAAAAACCTGGGGCACTGACTGATTTATCCCCGCCAAGTCGAGCTAATGTAGCGCGGCCGTACCTTCCTTTCCCCAGACCAGCTGAGGCCATTTTCGAACTGATGTGTGGATAATATTGTATTCTACAATTTACTACTTCCACCCCCAGGTACTGGAGAGTCCGGCAAATCAACATTTATCAAGCAGATGCGTATCATCCACGGGTCAGGTTACAGCGATGACGACAAACGTGGCTTCATCAAGCTCGTCTACCAAAACATCTTCATGGCAATGCAGAGTATGATACGCGCTATGGACCTACTCAAAATAGCATACGGGAATCCCTCCAACTCAGTAAGTATTCCATTCTTGATTATGCAGTACCTATGCACTGGGCCAAATCAGATCTGAGGAAAAATAAGGCTAAAGAGCGTATGTTGGGCCTATCTTGAATAGAAGGCCGAACGAGCAATTGCACTCCCACATAATGAAAGAATTCGTTGCTGTTTTACTCCGGACTCCAATGGGACGGTAGTAGAAACAAGGCGGTGCCTTAAGGCCTGTATTCAACCACGTCAGAGGCCTACTACTTTTAGTAGGCTGTTGAATAATTCTGACACCAGGGTTCATCGCGTCATTGGAAAACTCGGTATCCCACTCAAAGAAGAAGGAGGCCTGAATTCACTTTGTTTAGTGTTCAGTGCAGGTGATTAGTGCAAGTGCTATATTTTTTGCGAGTGATCTGCGAGTAGTCACCATACACTTGACTAATCACCTGCACTCGCAATAATCAAAGTGAATACAGGCATTTGATCAAATTGAATTCAGGCCTTTACCTGTAAACTATCACTTCTTAAGTAGGATTGGTCAGTCTTCTTTAGGAAAGGCTGTTTCTATGTTGCTTTCAACAATAAAATGTTAAGTATATGTTTTATCAAACTTGTCTATTGCTCTACTTAAAATAGCATACGGGAATCCCTATAAGTTATCTAATCCCTTAGTGAATTGTAGTATCTGTCTCATCCGATCAAGGCAACTTTTCCACTAGTTGGCTTGTTGTGTAGTACAAAGTTACTACCTGATTTACAGAAGAAAGGGATCATAAAATAAATGGCGGCAGGAGGTCATGCTTTCTCACTGGTACTAAAGCTCTTACATACACCAGGCGTTCATGCTTTCTTCCTTCTACTTATCCTCGTCTTCTGTGAATCAGCTAGAATATCACTTTCACGTTATTATTATTAGCTGAAAACCACATTTTACCTGTTAGGTAGACAGGTAAGGAATAATTGCATATTAGTACGGAATTTTCCGTAACAGGAATAAGTATTACCTACCTATTTACCTACAATTAATCTGCTTTCAGTTTAAATAAACACAGATTTTATTTGGCTACAGTAACCTACAGAATAGTATTTATTTATAGTAACGAGATACCAGTGCTTTCCATTGCTGAAATTAATTTAGCTACAAATACTATGGATGCTTCAAATACTTATTTAATACTGAAACAGGAAAATAATAAATTCAATTTGCAGCAGGTTTCGATGATGATAAGTTTCTGCTGTTTGCACCAAATGTTTGAATTTAGTGAAATACTCTGTGAAGGAAAAGTTTAAAATAATAAGTAGTACTTGGTAGGTAATTTACTGTTTCTAAAGCCATGTCTCATGCTTGTATGTTCTCCAAACGAAGCACAAAACATCAATATGCATTGCGGCGCGGCCATTCATATTTCTACAGGGAGTAACAGAAAGGGTATAACAAGCCGAAAGGAGGTCAAGGTACTCGTGAATCTGAACAACTTTCCCCATGGAACATGGGTCAAATTAAGAAAAAAAATTTGGGCCTCCTATACAAAATCGCCGATCAGCTAATTGATTTACTATTGGAGGTCCAAATTTTTTTTTCATATTTCGTCCCATGTTCCATGGGGAAAGTTGTTCAGTTTCATGAGTGGGTACTCATGAAACTGACCTCCTTTCGGCTTGTTATACCCTTTCTGTTACTCACTGTATAATGACACCACAATGTATATTATCGATGTTTTCTTTATAGTTTTGTATTTTGTTTGAAAAAATAACAGGAGCAGGAGACACAACTTTTAATTTTCTTTTGTACTAAAAACCTTGTTAGTAAAATTGAAAATGTTTTAATAGATTTCTTTTAACACATTTCTTTGGCTGGATCGACTTTGCGTTAGAATTTTCGAGCTACATGCTAGGACTCTGACGTATTTGTATAGCAGATGTTTTTCGAAGTACGAAACCTTTTATGACGTCCTTATTCAAATCCATTTTCTCGCGTTTACAGGAAAAGGCAGAGTTGATATCGGCGATCGACTTCGAAAGCGTGACGACGTTCGAATCGCCGTACGTCGAAGCGATCAAAGCGCTATGGGCAGACGCGGGCATACAGGAATGCTACGACCGCCGTCGCGAGTACCAGCTAACTGATTCCGCCAAATAGTAAGTTGCGAACTGTATTCTCTAGAATCAGACTACTTCATTATTCTATATTCAATACTGTCTCCAGTATTCAGTATTCTTTGTTTAACAGGCATTCAAATATAGGAGGGTACTATTCAAATATAAGAAGGTACTATTCAAATATAGGAAGGTACTATTCAAATATAAGAAGGTCCATTCAAATATCGGAAGATACCATTAAAATATAACAAGGTCCCACTCAAATATAGAAAGGTACTATTGGAATATAAGAAGGTACAACTGAAATATAGGAAAATACCATTCAAATATAAGAAGGTCCCAGTCAAATATAGGAAGGTACCATTTGAATATCATGTAAACTTTTGATAAATATAAGGTTCAGTTTCTAAATTGATGAAAACAGGCCCTAACAATCTAAGTATAGGTCAGGTTATGTTAGGTAGTTAGATCACTGAAACGAACAGATAAAACCTGCAAAAACCACGCTAAAACAGAACACACATACAATTTGACATTAAATAACAGTCTATAATGTGACGACGTTCGAATCGCCGTACGTTGAAGCGATCAAAGCAAGCGCTATGGGCCGACGCGGGCATACAGGAATGCTACGACCGCCGTCGCGAGTACCAGCTAACTGATTCCGCCAAATAGTAAGTTGTGAACTGTATTTTCTAGAATAAGAGTACTTCAGTATTCTGTATTATTTATTTAACAGATATTCAAATATAGGAAGGTAACATTAAAAAATAAGAAGGTACTATCCAAGGAAGATCCTATTCAAATATAAGAAGGTCCCGTTCAAATATAGGAAGGTACTATTAAAATATATAAAGGTCCTACTGAAACATAGATAAGTAGGTACTATAAAAATATAATAAGGTCCAACCAATCTAATATAAGAAGGTCCATTAAAATATAGGAAAGTACCATTCAAATATCGGAAGGTAATATTCAAATATAAGAAGGTCCCACTCAAATATAGAAAAGTACTATTGAAATATAAGAAGGTCCCTGTAGGAAGGTACCATTTAAATATGATGAAAACTATCGATTAACATAAAGTTCAGTTTCTAAATTGATGAAAACAGGCCCAACTATCTAAGTACTCGTATAGGTTAGGTTAGGTGGTTAGATTACTGAAACAAACAGATAAAGCCTGCAAAAACACGCTAAAACAGAATACACATATGATTTGACATTAAATAACAGTTTATAATGTGACGACGTTCGAATCGCCGTACGTTGAAGCGATCAAAGCGCTATGGGCCGACGCGGGCATACAGGAATGCTACGACCGCCGTCGCGAGTACCAGCTAACTGATTCCGCCAAGTAGTAAGTTGAGAACTGTATTCTCTAGAATAAGACTACTCCAGTATTCAGTATTGTTTAGTTAACAGGCATTCAAATATAGGAAGGTACCATTCAAATATAGGAAGGTACTATTCAAATATAAGAAGGTACTATTGAAATATAATAAGGTCCGATTCAAATATAAGAAGATCCCATTATGATAAGAAGGTCCATTTAAATATAAGAAGGTCCCACTCAAATATAGAAAGGTACTATTGAAATATAAGAAGGTACTACGCAAATATAATAAAATTCAAATATGGGAAGATCTCATTCAAATATAGGAAAATACTATTCAAGTATAAGAATTTCCCAGTCAAATATAGGAAGGTACCATTTAAATATGATGAAACTATCGATTAATATAAGGTTCAGTTTCTAAATTGTTGAAAACAGGCCCAAATGATCTCAGTACCTACAAACAGACAGATAAAACGTTTATTGCAAAAACCACACTAAAACTGCAATTTGACATTAAATAATGACGACGTTCGAATCGCCGTACGTTGAAGCGAACAAAGCGCTATGGGCCGACGCGGGCATACAGGAATGCTACGACCGCCGTCGCGAGTACCAGCTAACTGATTCCGCCAAATAGTAAGTTGCGAACTGTATTCTCTAGAATAAGACTACTCCAGTATTCAGTATTATTTAGTTAGCAGGCATTCAAATATAGGAAGGTACCATTCAAATATAGGAAGGTACTATTCAAATATAAGAAGGTCCCACTCAGATGTAGGAAGGAACCATTTAAATATAGGAAAGTACCATTCAAATATCGGAAGGTACTATTCAAATATAAGAAGGTTCCTGTTAAATTTAAAAAGGTACTATTGAAATATAAGAAGATAATATTCAAGTATACGAAAATACTATTCAAATATAAGTAGGTCCCAGTAAAATGTAGGAAGGTACCATTTAAATATGATGAAAACTATCGATTAATATAAAGTTCAGTTTCCAAATTTTTAAAAACAATCACAGTACAGGTTAGGTTAGGTTAGGTTAGGTGGTTAGATTACTCAAACAGACGACGCTAAAATAGAATACACTTACACTAAAGATGACACTAAATAACAGTCTATAATGTGACGACGTTCGAATCGCCGTACGTTGAAGCGATCAAAGCGCTATGGGCCGACGCGGGCATACAGGAATGCTACGACCGCCGTCGCGAGTACCAGCTAACTGATTCCGCCAAATAGTAAGTTGTGATCTGTATTCTCTAGAATAAGACTACTAAAGTATTCAGTATTATTTAGTTAACACGCATTCAAATATAGGAAGGTACTATTCAAATATATTAAGGTTCGATTCAAATATAAGACGGTCCCAAGCAAATATAAGAAGGTCCCAGTCAAATATAGGAAGGTACCATCGATAGATATAAGGTTCAGGTTCTAAATTGATGAAACAGACCCAAACAATCGTAAGTATAGGTTAGGTTAGGTGGTTAGATCGCTCAAAGAAACGGATAAAACCTGCAAAAACCACGCTGAAACAGAATACACATTATGATTTGACATTAAATAACAGTCTATAATGTGACGACGTTCGAATCGCCGTACGTTGAAGCTATCAAAGTGCAATGGGCCGACGCGGGCATACAGGAATGCCACGACCGCCGTCGCGAGTACCAGCTAACTGATTCCGCCAAATAGTAAGTTGCGAACTGTATTTTTCTAGAATAAGACTACTCCAGTATTCTTTTTTTAACAGGCATTCCAATATAAGAAGGTACAATTCAAAAATAAGAAGGTACTATTTAAATATAAGAAGGTCCAACTCAAATATAGGTAGGTACTATGAAAATATAAGAAGGTACTATTCAAATATAAGGTCCCATTCAAATATAAGAAGGTCCATTCAAATATAGGATGATACCAATAAAATATAGGAAAGTACAATGCAAATATCAGATGGTCCCACTCAAATATAGAGAGGTACTATTGAAATACAAGAAGGTACTATTCAAATATAGTAAGATTTAAATAAGTATTAATCAATAGGCTATGAGACCATTCGCCAAATAAAGTATTAATTACTCTTAACTACACGGCCCCATTTCGGTGTAAGTGCTGCCGTGTTACGCGGAACTCGTGTAACTCTAATTACACGAATTATGCTTAACATGTCTTAATCGTTTTTTCGGTGTCTACTTTATAAGGGGAGTTTGAATAAAAAAATATTTTGTATGAAATTTTTTACAACAAAATCAATGTTACACGAATTTGGCAAGACATAACTTTGCCGGTTACTGTTACGCTCTGCGCGTGTAACTCACTTACACGATTTAACTACAGTAAATGCTACTGGGCGCAGCGCGTCGCGAAATAAACGTTGAACATAACCTGTCTCGCGGAAAGCGTGTAATTCGGATATACACGGCCTCGCGTAACACGATTTGTATGAGATTTTCACTGCTCCAAATTTCAAATGACTATAACTTATTTTGCATCAAATATTATGAGAAAATATTTGTATGTTCTTCAAACTAATAACAATATTATAAGACTTGTTAAAAAAATATATGATTTTAATGTGCGCATAGCATTTAGGAAGGAAAAAACAGATTTTAGATTCAAATGCGTTTTTCTCAAGTCGAGCAGTTTTAAGATACACGAGTTCCGCGTCACACGGCAGAGTGGAAGTTAATAAAATAAGAAGAAACTCATAACAAAAAATATTTATGATAAAATTGACTCAGTTTTCTAAATCACTGAAAACAATTATCATTCATTAATATTATAAATCAACAACAATTCAGTAACTTGAGTTATGATATGAATGATGTAATTAGCTGATTTAAATCGGAATTTATCAAAACAAATTATTTGAATTCACTATAATAGAGATACTTGATTTTTCTGAAACTTGCTTGATATGTTTGTCAGTCATGTTGTGTAGATAGCGACAGTATCGTTGATGCCGTTAATCCTCTACCTACCCCGAAAGCGATAAAGTCGTGATATGTGATATACCGCCACCTCCAGTCCACTCAGGGAGTTTCGTAAAAGGCGACTTAGAGTTTTTCACCTCGGCTGAATATCTGTCGACTATGGCCCACCGCATAGTGACGTTGATACCACCTACAATAGCAGTCCCAAAGAAGGTTGACGTCATGCAGGCGGCCGGTCATAAAACATTGCCAAATCCTTTTTCTTTATGATTTTGTGTTCTAACATGTTGCACCGTCCCTATATGATTTGGGATAAGGGCAGGAAGATTATGATAAACACTCCAATAAAACACGCTTGGCAGGCGGTTGCTAAGTCTTGCATTCACAGCGAAGTGAAATGAAAATAAAACTACCGTCCTTACAATAAATAATCTCTTACATACCTTTGCGAAGCCATAGGTTTCAACTTGCAAGGTCGCATTAGCTTCCAACGACAGGTGTCACCAACTAAGTCAAGTTAAAGGCTTAAAGGATAGACATACTTAGTGGCCTTTAAAGCTACTTAAATGCTTAGGACAATAAGTGGTTTGTCGATGTATATTGTTTTGTGTTTGTAATGTTTTTGCTAGTTTGTTTCTGAAATAGTATCACAAGTTCTAACCGGGGTATTAGTACGGTCTGTGACTTTTGGAAATGTATGGAAAGGTGACGATTTTTGTTTAAGTGAAATTTCGATATGGGGCCTTGTAGAAGACCTCAATATAAGGTTTTTGAGCCCGGTTACCAAACTCCAGCACGTGGTGGGGGGGGAGGGGGGGCGTTCAAACTTTCGCGTTACCGCGCTTCAGTAAAAAAAATATGTGGCGTTGGCTTTACATATAATTTTGATTTTGGTATCAATTTCTTATAAATCGAGGATGTACCTTTCATTTTTTGTATCAAAATACCTATATTTCTTACGAGAAATATGAAAAAAATTGAAATAAATGAAAAAAATCTGCAAAAATTTGTAATTTTTTTCATTTGACAGGCTATATCTTTAAAAATATATATGAATAAGTCATAAATAAAAAATATTATCCGTAAGTCTTATTATTTAAATTTATGAAACCATACACAGTAATGCCAATATTCGTAGAAAAAACTCCCAAAAAAAATAAGAACCGTGCCTACTGCAATGTGTACCCGTACGGACCTACTGCTATGTTTACCGCATAACATTTTTCATCTTCCTGAAAAAGCGTTACAGAGTTATTATTTGTAATGTCATTTATTATAATAAATAAAGTAGACGTATCTACACTAATATAATGAAGAGGAAAGATTTGTTTTGTGTATGTACGTATGTAATCGATAAACTCCGGAACTACTGAACTGAATTCAAAAATACTTTCACCATTAGAAAGCTACAATATTTCAGAGTAATATAGGCTACTTTATAGTACGGGAAAATATCTTATTCCCACGGGAAAACGGTTAGCAGCGGGAAAACCGTTAAATTTAGCTGATATTACCCAAATTATCCACAGCACTTGACCGATCTTCGAGAAATTCATCACTGATATTGCTAGCATATCAAAAAAGGGCATGGACTACGTTTTGTCAGACCTTGCTAAGCATGATGGTCTGCTTCTGCTGGCACATGGTCATCGAGGGTCTGGAGTACTTGATGTAGATGACCAGCATCTCATCCAAACAATAAGAAATACGGTAAAGGCTTCGAAGTAAAAGTTCTTCAGCACGTCGGGCTGCTTCTGCTGGCACATGGTCATCGAGGGTCTGGAAGATCTGATGAATTTGGTAACGGATACAAAGTAAAAGTTGTTTAGTATGACGGGATGCTTCTGCTGGCACATTGTCATTTAAGGTCTGGAGTACCTGATGTAGACCACCAGCATTCCATCAGATTTATTTGAGTTACGGTATTGACTTCAAAATAAAAGTTGTTAAGCATGGCTATTTTTTGGCACTTTGATATTGATGATGTTAGCGTATATAGTATGGAACACCAGAAGCCTAGCACAACTGAAAGATATATGTGCAAGGCTTCATAGAAAAGGTTTTTAAACATGACATTTCCACGGGAAAACAGGTAAGTAGCAGGTGAAGCCGCTGGTCAGGTTGCTAGTCTACACTTATATAATAAAGAGGAAACCTTTGTTTTTTTGTATGTATGTAATCGATAAACTCTGAAACTACTGGACCGATTTCAAAAAATCTTTTACCATTAGAAAGCTACAACATTCCTGAGTAACATAGGCTACTTTTTACCACGAGAAAATTCCTCATTCCTACGGGGAAACGGCTAACAGCAGGAAAAGCGGGAAATACAGCAGATATTACCCAAATTAGCCAAAACGCTTTACAGATTTTCGCGAAATTTGTCACTGATGTTACTAGCATATTAAAGACGAACATGGCCTACTTTTTGTCAGCCCTCGAGGATCTGGAGTACCTTATGAAGACCACCAGCATCCCATCTAAACTATAAGAGATACGGTCATTTTTTTTTTTCGTGTGAGACTCCGAGTCGTTCAACGACGGTTCATACGGTCATGGCTTGATAGAAAAAGTTGTTCATCATGACGGGCCACTTTTGCTGGTACATGGTCATCGAGGATCTGGAGTACCTGATGAAGACCACCAGCATCCCATCTAAACTATAAGATACGGTAATGGCTACAAAGTAAAAGTTATTCAGCATGACGGGCCGCTTCTGCTGGCACATTCACCTTTGCTGGAACGGAGTAATGGACTTTTTACTACGGGCAAAGATCCAATTTCTACGGGAAAACATCTAAGTAGCAGCGGGTGAAACCGCTGGGTGGGCCGCTAGTTTGTTATAATAATGATTATATTATCCTACAATATTTATGGTATTGCCTAATGAATGATGATTTATGCAATGATGAACTTTATTCAAAGTCTCCCTTTCAAGAACAAATAACTTGAGTTAATAACAATAACTAGATAAAAAAATACTTTCTTGCCATTTTTGTATCTCATTTAGTATAGCAGTGCTCTTTGTGCCCTCCATCAGGTACTCCAGAACCTCAAGTTCTGATAAAACGTAGATCATGCCCTTTTTTATCAGTGATGAATTTCGCGAAGATCGGTCAAGTGCTTTGGATAATTTGGGTAATATCAGCTTAATTTAACGGTTTTCCCGCTGCTAACCGTTTTCCCGTGGGAATAAGATATTTTCGCGTGGTATAAAGTAGCTTATGTTACTCTGAAATATTGTAGCTTTCTAATGGTGAAAGAATTTTTTAATTTAGTTCAGTAGTTCCGGAGTTTATCGATTACATACATACATACAAAAAACAAAACTTTCCTCTTTATTATATTAGTGTAGATACGTCTACTTTATTTATTATAATAAATGACATTACAAATAATAACTCTGTAACGCTTTTTCAGGAAAATGAAAAATGTTATACGGTAAACATAGCAGTAGGTACGTACGGGTACACATTGCAGTAGGCACGGTTCTTATTTTTTTTGGGAGTTTTTTCTACGAATATTGGCATTACTGTGAGTGATTTCATAAATTTTAATAATAAGACTAACTGATAATATTTTTTATTTATGACTTATTTATATATATTTTTAAAGATATAGCCTGTCAAATGAAAAAAATTACAAATCTTTGCAGATTTTTTTCATTTATTTCAATTTTTTTCATATTTCTCGTAAGAAATATAGGTATTTTGATACAAAAAATGAAAGGTACATCCTCGATTTATAAGAAATTGATACCAAAATCAAAATTGTATGTAAAGCCAACGCCACATATTTTTTTTACTGAAGCGCGGTAACGCGAAAGTTTGAACGCCCCCCCCCTCCCCCCCACCACGTGCTGGAGTTTGGTAACCGAGCTCAAAAACCTTAGATTGAGGTCTTCTACAAGGCCCCATATCGAAATTTCACTTAAACAAAAATCGTCACCTTTCCATACATTTCCAAAAGTCACAGACCGTACTATATCGTAAAAGTCAACTATCATCATCTGCCTGCTCTTATACCAACTATTTGGGGTCAGCGCAACATGTTTTTTTAGAGCACAAAATCATGTAGCAAAAGGATTTGGCAATGATATATGACCGGCCACCTGCCAGATGTCTACCATCTTTGGGAATGCTATCGTAGGGGGTATCACCGCTACCATGCGGTTGACCATGGTCGGCAGATATTCAGCCGAGGTAAAAACTACGTCTCATTTTACGAAACGCCCTAAGTGGACTAGAGGTGGCAGCATCTTAGCCTCTACCACATAGGCAACGGTCGTAAAAGGCAACTAGAGTTGCCTAAATCCAGGGGAGGAGCAGCAGTATTCCCTGTTGTACATAGCAACAGGGAATACATGGTACATGGCCTGCCTAGCGAGGTGACTATAGTAAACTCCCTAAAAAGAGAGTGGCTTATGTCCAGCAGTGAACTGAAGTCTCTTCTGTTTATTATAGTAAAATAAACATCAATCAGGTCAAGGTTCCTTCATATATTGTAACTTATAAAGAAGGTACTAATATCAATAAGCTAAATGGACGCCCAGGCTTCTGTTTCTCCTGGGAATAGCTAAAATACTTACTGCTAATGATAATAAATCAAAGGTAATACCCTAATGTAAACGAATTAGAATGGGCTCACATTATGTATGAGAAGTGTGTATATGAAAGGAAGGAGGCATAAAAGTACCCAGTCCGTCCAACGTGCGCGCGCCGTTCCGGATAGATAGACCGGTGCTTTAAGAACGTTGCTGGTAGTGAGTGGATGGCGAAAACGGGAGATCGACCTTATGGCGTACCCTGGGCGTGGCGTGGCCTACGTTCAACAGTGGACTACTGTCGGCTGTATGTGATGTATCGTGTAGTCCACTACTTATCATGGATGTATTGCCCTACTCAACAAGTTTGGCATTATTTTGAGTGCAATGCTAAGATCTCATATGGGTACGGAAGATTTCTGCCAATTTCTTGGATTTACAAATGTAATCAAGATTTAAATTTTATTAATAGAAATCTATGGTATTTTTAGAGAATGAAATACATTTAGAATATGAATGCCGTACAAAGTAATTTCGTTATCAAACGCCAGACAAATCTACATCAGCAAAGATCTCTCAAGATAGCTAGATTACGAAACATTGACACACCGGATAGCGATCCGAAGCACATTTAGATAAAGACAGGTTTTATGGCGTTTTAGATGTAGACTGTTTATAGAGAAGCTACTGCTCTATTTCCGAATTTACGTAAATAAATAGTTACAAAAATGCTTATCTAAAGTAGGACACTGATTGTAATTGTACTTCTACACTTTCTTGAATAGGTACCAGTGGCGAAGGGAGCAGAAAAATGTGCAAAATGAAAGTAGTTTGATATGAGAGTATGGATTTGTAAATTTCTGAAAGGGAAGCAGGTGGGCATGTATGAACCTTTTGCCACTGATAGGTACAGTTCGCTCGCCAGTTCATTACCATCCTGAAGTATGCGCATCCTTATCGCACTTGGCAGTATCTCATTGTGTGCGACAAAGAGGCGCATTTTTCAGGATAAATTAACTCGCGCACGTACTGTTAATAATTATGAAATAAAAATATTGATCTTGCCTTCTTGCCTGCTTAAGTGACGTTTGATTCTTAAAATAACGTCGAGTTAGTTGGAGTCTTAATTTAAAAAAAAAACTTTTCTCATCTCTTTTCCTTGTTTACTTAATTTAATTTAATTAAATATAAGGAACCTATTTTATATCGGAATAAATTGGTTAGTTTTCTTATTTAGTTATTAGATTTGAACCAAACGCCTATAATTGTAATACAAGGAAAACCTACGCTAGTTAGTTACCAAATTTTGTTGCTCCAATCTTCCACGACTTTCCACAACATTTTTTCCTTCAAACAACGTCAGACAAGACTAAGTTAACAAAAGTAAAAATAAATAACTTGATTAAAATGTCAAGGCTTAAAGTTGAACTTGCAGGTAAGGTTTCCTCAGTAACCGTACCTTCGACCTAGAAAGAAGCCTAACAATTCTTTTAAACTCTAGTAGGAATAAATCTAAAGTAGGTATTTCTCGAAATAAAAGTTTCAGTTTCATAGAAGAGCGGAAAATCTAGAAAAACTTGTGACGTAGGTTAGCTGGTACCTTGGTTGTTAATCGAAACTAGAAGCAACTGTAAGATCTAAGGTTAATGAGTTTGTCTTTGTCTCATAAGAGTTAAGCAAGTAAACAAATGAGATCTTAGCACATACTGCAGCCAGAAAATTTATTGCAGCTATTTTAGGTAATTGGTAGAAAGACATAATCATTTTCTGTGAAATATATCTTTTATATTTGCCACATTTTCTTAGAGAGTACCTTGGACCTTGCGAGGAAACAAACTTGCCAAATTAGAGAGTACCTCAGGAAAGTATACTTGGACCTGTCTTATTTATACTGTTCGCCATTACTACCACCTACCTTGGATTACCTAGAAATGAGATCCAAACATGTACTGAGCGTCGCCTGTTTTCTGCAGCTATTTGCAGGAGATAGACCGCGTGGCGGCACCAAATTACTTGCCAACCGAGCAAGACATCCTTCGCGTGAGAGTGCCCACGACGGGCATTATAGAATACCCATTTGACTTGGAGGAGATACGATTTAGGTAAATGCATCGCGAGGGAGGCGGCTTAAGCTTTCTGTTTCACAAACTACTTGATTCCTTACTGAGACGCAATATTTTGTAAAGTCGGGTAATCTTAAAAAGCCAGTTTTGGTATCAGGCATTCGGACTAAAAATAAACTTAAGGTCAAATCAAGCTTGGTTAAGTCTGAAACGAGAAAACTTGCGTTTTAAGACAGCCTCACTATTACCTTTGGGAAAGTGTGCAAAATGTTTCGTCTCAAAATCAAAATTGATATGCTGATAATTAATAGAATAAACTGAACAAAAAGTCAAGTTTGTGAAGTGGGAAATGTGAGCTCGCCTGCAAAGCTTCAAGGTGCATGGGAAGTGTCTCGTTTTCTGTCATGTCTTTTATTTTTGTCTCATTTTATCACTGTGCCACGACACACGGTGAACTTTGCAATATCTGCATGGTGTTAGCGGGCTTAGACCTAGTTGCATGAACATTTCAGTTTTTTAAACGATTTGGAACGGATCGCAAAGTCTGGCTACGTTCCTACACAACGGGACATCCTCCATACGAGACAGAGGACTGTTATGGTGAACGAATATGTCTTCGATATCGGGCAGGATATACTACTTAGGTAACAGTTATACCGTAGCAGTGTTCGCTTCTCTACCATGCATGAGGAGCTTATAAGTGTGTATTGAGAATTTACAGAATCCGTGTTTTGTGTGCCGCAGTTCATGAACGGAATTTTACGTTTTAAAGCAAAAATAAGTATTGTATCAGACAGACCAGGCAACAAAGCTGTGTATACAGTACGCGATCGACTTCATTACCATCCTGAAGTATGCGCACCCTTATCGCACTCGCCAGTATATCGGCGTGTGCGACAAAGAGGCGCATACTGCTGGATGGTAATGAACTAGCTCGCGTACTGTAGTTCAGTCGCAGAAATTCAGATGGGTACAATTTGAAACTCCGCGACGGAACTTTACACAGAAGTCTTGCAAAGCTGAAGAACTTTTCAATGTTTTTCGTCAATTACCGAAAACAACTGTAAATTCTTAACAACTATGCATGGTACCGTATCGTAGTCGACATAAAAGCATGGGTTTCAGTTACTTAAACGATCTGGAAAGAGTTGCAATGGCTGACTACCTGCCCACCCTACAAGACATCCTCCGCGCCCGCGCCCCCACGTCAGGCATCAACGAATATTGCTTCAATTTTACTTGCGATGAAAAACCGACAATATTCCAGTATATGGAGGGTGAATGTAAAAAGTTGAGATTTAGGTAAATTTTACAGTTGAGCGTCTACGCTTCTATGTGTGCATTGGAGCTTTCTATTGGCGGTATTTAGGGGATACTCCTTATAATTTCTATAATAATTGTTTTGAGGAAGTAACAAAATCTGGATGTATTACATGGACTATCCACGAACTTTTCCCTAGTAATACATGATGATGCAAAACTCAAAAGGACTTCATAGAAAGTGTTTGAGGATACCTATTAATGGGTAGAGCTACCCCAAATCATAACATGTTTTACTATCTTCGTATAGGTAAAGAGTATCGGCTATTAAACTTACGGGCCGTGGTAACTCAAAGCAATGGCGGCGTAAGACCCACGATATGTCACAAACCTTTTACGTTTGCCCTTAAAAAAAGATCTGTAATATTTGCCTACTAGAATAATGTCCCCATTATGTTTTAAAACTGTTGTATATGTATGTCCGGGCTTAGTAGCACGACCTGGATTTCAGCTACCTAAGCGATCTGGCCCGGATCGAGGCGGCCGACTATTTGCCCACCGAACAGGATATCTTGCGGGCCCGACAACCCACTACCGGCATCTTAGAGTACCCGTTCGATCTTGACGGGATCATATTTAGGTATGTCTCGGTACCCCCGCGTGAGAACCCACTCCCTAATAACCGGGTGTGTATGAAGCTAGTGCGCTAAGGTGGCAAAAAAGTATCGATGCAGCGCCATCTGTAGATCTAAAAATAGAAACTTTGAACGCCATCTAGATAGGACTTCAATATCTGCCGCTATAAACTATTGGATAAGCTACGGGATTAGCTGTAAATTTTTAAGGATGTGTCGACACAGAGAAAGTGTGGCGGTGTTCAACTACATCTGTTTGGTTTTCTTTTAATGCCCATTTTATGACAATTTATCTGACGACAAAAATCATTCGCGATTTCGATATTGAAGAATCTACCAATAGGTGGCGTTGAAGTTTCTTTATACCAGTAATATACCCCACGACCTTTGCCATTGTATGTATACCCAGATATTAGATAACTATGAAGCCAGAATATGCTATCCCTTTCCGCCAGATCGTAAGTTGTTATATGCTGTCCCTTTCCGCCAGATCGTAAGTTTAAAAAGTTAGGTGTTCGGTTTTTTATGCATGATCGCTTGGTGTTTTATAATGACTTTTAATAGTAACTACTAATGCTATTTTTCTGCTTATTTATCTCAGCAATGTCTGTTTCTAGTACGCACGCTTATTTCTTGTATTAACACATGTTTTGTTTAATAATATTTTACGAAATATCTACACACGTTATAAAAAGTAAGGTTTGGGCTAGTTTTGCACTCAGAGCAAGGTAGTATTTTTGATGGAATATTGTGAATGATGTAGCTAGATTGAGGTGTTGCAAAATAAACAAACCGTCAACAACACCTCAACCTACCTATTATAATAGATATGATAGCTCCTATTATAATAACCGATTAAAGAACCAGATTAAGCTGATCTTATTTAAGAGTAAAATCATAGTCCTAGTACTGTTAGTACTGATTACTTTGGTTTTGTAATAAATTCCAAATGCTTCTGATGGAAAAGGGTAAGTGAGAGATAATGAAATGGTTATAGTTAAGACGGCCACTCAAAGCATTCACCACTGTATGACAGTTCAAGTTGTATGCCGCTCTCTTTCTCACTTGAGTTTACCACCAAGTTGGAAAGGGAGGGCCATACAACAATACAGCCAGTGGCCGTGTCAACTATAGCTAAAGATGGTAACAGCTTTTGGTATTCTTTTGTACGTAAACGTGTGTGGATATAAACATTGGACATGTATCTTAACATTTATGTGGAATGTTAGACAATAATTTAGAGTTAAGGCTTGTTCTGAAACGAATGGCGTGATTTGAAGCATAAATTCCGTTGAAGCATACCATTCGTTGCGGGGATAATGCTTGATATGGTATAATTATTGTAAAAATTTGTACAAGGGTTGTATCGATCGTGAGTTAACATGGTTTCCCGAAAACGCTAAGCTTAATAGGTCAAACTGAATAACTTTTCCTAACGACTACAGTTCGAAGTCTAAAAACAAAGTGGATCTCTAATACAAAAATCTCTGTTGTCAGAGAAATTTTCTGTGGGAAGTCCTTTCTTTTTAGGCTTTGATCTTTGGTTTTTAGGAAAAGTTGTTTAGTTTGACCTGTTAATCTTAGCGTTTTCGGGAAAGTGGGTCGTTTGGTACCTCCCTGTACGAATAAAAAATGATTTTTATGTTATTTTGTTTCTGGAATATTATTTAAAAATACTTGTACCGTCTAGTTTTGATACTTTAGGACGCTGGTTTGATTCCTGCCGTGACATAATTTTTCAACTTTTTCTTAGCTGGATTTGCTGGCGATAGTACAGCCTCTTACCTCACTCGTGAACAATTCAAAATGTTAAGGTTTTGCCTTTTTCCAGACTGTCCCATTTTATGGCAAAAATTACTTAATTACTTTTATAAGCTATAGAAACACTTATTGAATCGAACAGCATAATTTTTGTCCGGCTTGTCGGCATCATTCACAAGAAAATCGAAAACTTAATAATAGGACTGTTCATGAGTTAGCGTGAGAAACTGTATGTCTCAAACCTATATTGCTAAACAATTTTAATAAACTAACTGTTGTTATTACTGCCAATAGGATGGTGGACGTCGGGGGCCAAAGATCGGAGAGAAGGAAGTGGATCCACTGTTTTGAAAACGTCACATCTATCATATTCTTAGTAGCTCTTAGTGAATATGATCAAATTTTATTCGAATCGGAAAATGAGGTGAGTCGGACTTTCTTGCATTTATAAACTAAATTGCCGTGTGATACCGGCTTATTATAGCATCACCCCATATATTTTCCGTCGTCGTAGTAAAAAGCGACTACAGGATTTGAGGCTCGACAAGTATTGCAATTTTAGACGAAGGACTGATCACATCTGTCAGTACAATCATACATAGTTTTCACTCTCAAACATTTGTCGGACGTGGTGTAAATGGCCGTCTCTGCCTACCCCGCAAGGGATAAGGCAATATAGGGCATTTGACATTAGCTATAATGTAGGTAGGTAGCTGTATTTCTAATGGCCATAAATATACAGCCAAATAGGTCATTCGATTATTGGCTTACCATAACAACAAAAAAAAACACTGCTGGACATGGGCCTCCCCCTATCGGAGGGGTATTGCCATACACACCACGCTTGGCAGGCGGATTCGCGAGTGCAGTGCAAGATGTTGCATTTACAGGGAACGCTGCGGCCCATTGATACCCTGGATTAATCTTTTAGGCGTTGGGGTGATGCTATTCTAATTCGGTATCACACGGGAAATTCTTAATTTCTTGATGTGGTTTTCAAGATTTGTGAAGTTGAACTTGGTTGGCCAGTTAAGAGTGATAATCTGCATTGAGAACTACTACTCGTATTTCTTTTTCTTTTGCATGGCGAAAGCAAAAGAACATTTACTTTTTGATTTTTAATGCTATAATTTATTTTTTGATTTTTATGCTATAATTAGTTCTGTTCCTCTTCGAACTCAAATTGTTATTATATTTAGTCTACCAATTCCGGCTGCTGGGCAAATAAATGTTGCGGTCTACACTTCCCATCAGAAAAATCGAGACGCTTTGCAACTTAACGTTTTGTACGGATCACATTTTCTGAGACATACGTTTATTTTGGAACGAATGTCTAATGTCATTCAAAAGTTAGTATTACGAGGTTTTAAAATCTTAATTTCAATTTTGTACATTTAGCTTTTAATTTCATAGATTTCATAATTTTTTTGACTCTGAAAATGAAAGTGTCTCGATTTTTTTGATGGGGAGTATATTACAACCTCGTCCATAAACCAGAATAGCAAAGCCAAAATAATACAGCATTAGGCTGCATGGCTATTTGATCGTCATCTGTTTAGCAAATCAATGACGTAGATACTTTTCACGTAGTTGACTCGAGATTTTTTAAAATAAAATGTAGGTACATGCCTTGTGTGTTTTACAAGATTATTTCACCTTTACAAAAAGTTATTTTCCAACCAAGAAATCATCCACATGTGGCGTGAGATGCCGGCTCAGAATATTATCACCCCATTCACGTGGGTGTAGTACGAATCGACTATGGAATTTGAGAGTTGATGCGTACCTACTGCAATTTTAGGCGACAGGCTGACAACCTGACACTTTGGCTATACAGTCTTCTGAATGGCTATCAAACTTTTGTCAGACAAGGTGTAAATGGCCGTTTTTACAACCATTCAGCTTTGCCTACCCTGTAAGGGATATGGGCGTGATATATGTATGTTAGTAACACTTGTGTGCTTTACAAAATTATTTTCATCTCAACAAACCATAATTTTCCAACCAAGACATCATCCACATAAACGTGTGTCACATTCCAGAACCGAATGGAGGAGTCGAAGGCTTTATTCAAGACGATCATCACGTACCCATGGTTCCAGCACAGCTCCGTCATCCTGTTCCTCAACAAGAAGGATCTACTTGAGGAGAAGATCATGTACAGCCATCTGGTGGATTACTTCCCGGAGTACGATGGTATGTTGGACTTCTTGTTACTATAGAATAAATAGAAATTAGCAGGGTTTTTCATGAGACAAGGAAAGGTCTCTTAGCCTCTCCTCTGTGGCGCCATTTTTTATAGGTAGGCTCGTCTGTGGCAAAGTCCTATATAGGGACGAGCGATTAGTCAGCATTTAAGCTGAAGTTATGAGTGCCGAAGTACCGACGGCAATAGGTCCTGGTTGTTTCACTTTCATTTCGGACATTAGGTATGGAAGTGTCCATACGACAACCTTTTAGGATATGTATAGCCCAGATCTTAGTCCAGTCCGGATGGACTATGAATGCGAATCTGCGAGGCATCGGTCTCACGAGTGTCTTGCGAAAACTCTTGTGAGATTCGTCCTGTACGATAAGCTATTTGTACACATTACAGTGTATTAAGGAAAGTTCTGGCTATAAAATTATAATCAGATTGATTGTGTAGCGCAGTGTCTTCATCGACAAGTTAAAGTGTTGTCTGAACAGCGCGTCATCATGTATAGCATTTGCTACTGAAATTTCACAATTTTTAGATTGGAGCTGTTTGAGTGAAGCCATTGAAATATGCCATGATATTGAACTTAAAAATTACATTGACAGCTTCAGACTAAGTGGATCTTTGAATCACTATGTGTAATGAATTAAAATTATATAGGATTCTAATTTAAATTATTCAATTACAAATTAGGTCCAAAACAAGAAGCGCCGCCGGCGTTAGATTTCATCCTTCAGAAATACCTGAGAGAGAACCCCGATCCGGACCGCGCGTGTTATTCCCACTTCACCACGGCCACAGGTTGAACACCTAGCCGCCAGATATTGGTCAATACACGCTAGATTTTGTTGAGTTTAATACACGCTAGATGACGTGAAATATACGCTAGTTTCTTTTTAATATATGCTAGATTCCATTGAATTTACGAGTCTTGTTAAGAGCGTGTTATTCTCACTTCACCACGGCCACAGTTGAACACCTAGTCGCCAGATATTGGTCAATATACGCTAGATTTTGTTAATATACGCTAGGTTACGTTGAGTATACGCTAGGTTACGTTGAGTATACGCTAGGTTACGTTGAGTATACGCTAGATTTCGTTGAATATGCGCTAGGTTACGTTGAATGTACGCTAGGTTACGTTGAATGTACGCTAGGTTACGTTGAATACGCGCTAGTTTCCGTTGAATATACGCTAGATTCAGTTGAATATAATGCAAGAGGATTTGAACCTGCGACCTTCGGCATCAGTACTGCCGACGCCCTAACCAACTGGGCTACCGCGGTTCTAATCGAGCCCGCGAAATTATGGAAGTATATCTTGTCCACTATCGCGTGGATGGGCTCCATCTACCGGGATAGTTTTTGCAACTAATTCCCGGCGACTAATTCATTCTTTACAGATTGAATGTAGTCAAAGCGATGAAAACCCGCGATAAATTGAATACCAAATTTTAAAACACCTCTCGTGTTAGGTAAACAATTTTTGGAAAACTTCCAAAATTTTCACCGCAGGCAGGATTTGAACCTGCGACCTTCGGCATCAGTACTGCCGACGCCCTAACCAACTGGGCTACCGCGGTTCTAATCGAGCCCGCGAAATTATGGAAGTATATCTTGTCCACTATCGCGTGGATGGGCTCCATCTACCGGGATAGTTTTGCAACTAATTCCCAGCGACTAATTCATTCTTTACAGATTGAATGTAGTCAAAGCGATGAAAACCGCGATAAATTGAATACCAAATTTTAAAACACCTCTCGTGTTAGGTAAACAATTTTGGAAAACTTCCTAATTTTCACCGCAGGCAGGATTTGAACCTGCGACCTTCGGCATCAGTACTGCCGACGCCCTAACCAACTGGGCTACCGCGGTTCTAATCGAGCCCGCGAAATTATGGAAGTATATCTTGTCCACTATCGCGTGGATGGGCTCCATCTACCGGGATAGTTTTTGCAACTAATTCCCAGCGACTAATTCATTCTTTACAGATTGAATGTAGTCAAAGCGATGAAAACCCGCGATAAATTGAATACCAAATTTTAAAACACCTCTCGGTTAGGGCGTCGGCAGTACTGATGCCGAAGGTCGCAGGTTCAAATCCTGCCTGCGGTGAAAATTTTGGAAGTTTTCCAAAAATTGTTTACCTAACACGAGAGGTGTTTTAAAATTTGGTATTCAATTTATCGCGGAAGATATACTTCCATAATTTCGCGGGCTCGATTAGAACCGCGGTAGCCCAGTTGGTTAGGGCGTCGGCAGTACTGATGCCGAAGGTCGCAGGTTCAAATCCTGCCTGCGGTGAAAATTTTGGAAGTTTTCCAAAAATTGTTTACCTAACACGAGAGGTGTTTTAAAATTTGGTATTCAATAATGCAAGAGTTTGTTAAATACACGTTAGAATGTTTACGTTGAATATACGCTAGAATCCGTTGAAACACGCTAGATTTCTTGCAGTATTAAATGCTAGAGTTTCCCATGTGTTTGATGCTAGGGTTTCTATTGTAAATGCTAGATGGCTAGAACCTATTGTTATACAGGTCCGCAGCGCGCCGCGATTACAGAAAGTTGTGCTAAAACTAATTTTAAAAGGTTTTCGTTGGACAGATATGTTACTAACAAAGTATCTGAATATTTTTGTAAATAAGTATTACCCTTTTTTCTAAGTATAGTAGTTTGCCAGTACGCTAGAATGCTAGAATGTTGACTTGATACAGGTCCTCTTCATCTTGCGGATGTTCGTGGACCTCAATCCACAGATAACATAATGAGCTCCTTATAGTGGACACTAGGGTTCTTACAGTAAATAATGCTAGAGTTTCTTATGTGTTTGATGAAAGGGTTTCTACTGCAGATGCTAGAAATGCTAGACTTTATTATTTACACAGGTCCTCAGCGAGTTCATCTTACGGATGTTCGTGGACCTCAATCCACAGATAATATATTGGTCACTTCTATTTTAGATGTTAGGGTTCTTACAGTATTAAATGCTAGGGTTTTATTTGTGTTTAATGCTAGGGTACCTACTGTAGACGCTAGAAATGCTAGACTTTATTATTCACACAGGTCCCCAGCGCGACGCGATCACGGCGCGCGAGTTCATTCTACGGATGTTCGTGGACCTCAATCCACAGATAACACAAGGGTTGCTTCTGTATTAAATGGGTTCTTACAGAATTTAATGCTAGAGTTGCCTTTGTGTTTGCTGCTGGGGTTTCTACTGTAGAAGCTAGAAATGCTAGACTTGATTATTTACACAGGTCTTCAGCCAGTTGATCTTGCGGATGTTCGTGGACCTGATTCCTCAGATAACATAAGGGTTCCTTCTGTAAAAGATGCTAGGATTCTTACAGTAATAAATGCTAGCGTTTCTTATACGTTTGATGCTAGGGTTTCTACTGTAGATCCTAGATGGCTAGACCGTTATACAAGTCTATTCGTGGACCTCAATCCGTCATGTAAAAATGGAATTATTGCCAATAAGTATGAGCTAAAACACCCTTACATAGTTTTTAAGTAAAGTAGTTTGCCAGTACGCTAGAATGCTAGATTGTTGACTTCAAACAGGTCCCCAGCGCGACGCGATCACGGCGCGCGAGTTCATTCTACGGATGTTCGTGGACCTCAATCCGCAGATAACTTAAGGGTTCCTTCTGTATTAGATGCAAGGGTTCTTACAGTAAAAAAATGCTAGGGTTTCTACAGTAGATGCTAGAGAACTAGAAATTATTGTTACCAAGGTACCCAGCGAAGCCCCAGCGTGATGTGAAGGGTTCCTGATTGATGCTAGGGTTTCTTAACAGTAATAATTGCTAGGCCCTACTGTAGTACCTAGATGTGTTTTCCCTTGCAGCTGTTCTGCCGAAAATAAAATTAGTATTATTGCCAATAAGTATAAGCTAACACTTTTACATAGTTTTTAAGTAAAGTAGTTTGCCAGTACGCTAGAATGCTAGAATGTTGACTTCACACAGGTCCCCAGCGCGACGCGATCACGGCGCGCGAATTCATTCTTCGGATGTTCGTGGACCTCAATCCACAGATAACAAACGGGTTCCTTCTATGTTAGATGCAAGGGTTCTTACAGTAAAAAATGCTTGAGTCTCCTATGTTGCTAGGTTTACCTACTGTAGAAGCTAGAAATGCTAGACTTTATTATTCACACAGGTCCCCAGCGCGACGCGATCACGGCGCGCGAGTTCATTCTTCGGATGTTCGTGGACCTCAATCCGGACGCGGAGAAGATCATCTACTCGCATTTCACCTGCGCCACCGGTAATGTACCACTCCGCTTTATCCTTAGAATAGCATCGCCCCATTTCTTTCCTTATTTTTGAGGGGACTTATTTTTCTTCTTCGAGTGGGACACCAAATCGTCCAACGACCCGATGAACCCTGGTGTCAGAGTTTTTCAACCGCCTTCTTCATGTTTGACAGGGGACTAATGGAGCCACACTCGCCTTTTTTCCTGGGATTGGCCGAAAATGTGTACATTTCAAACTTCAGTTACATCTTATTGGTGTTTTTAGACACAGTTGTACCTGCTGTCATCTACAATATGCTTTGACTTTCTTATTGCGCTGGCGAGCCCGATGAGTATTGCAAACACCTCTCAATGAGGGGAGGCTTATAGCCAGTAGTGGACTGTTGTGGTTTTTGATGATACATACATACAGCAATATTATTTAGTTGTTACTTACTCAATAAATCTTCCACATTGGTCAGTCGTCGTTTTGATCTTCGTTTTACCTACGTAAAAGCGTTTTAAGTAAATTTTTATTGGGTTTTGGTTTCCAAGTCATGTGCCAGAATAAATCTACGTCCTCATAGAATTCCTACAACAAATGAAAAACTGAAATACGTTCAGAATAATTGCACTTTCTAAAATAACAGTTACAGTTTTAAAGGAACCAGTTCATAAGATAACTATGTAAATAGTTGCATGGTCAATTTTGGTAAGTCTGTAATTCAGTAGTTTTGTAGTAATGTAGCAAGCAACGTATATTTTATAGTAGGTACCCAGTAGATAGATAGTGTATTGGCTGCTAGTAGTAAGTAGATTATTGTGTTGTCTATATTGTACAGTATGTAAATTGTTTCAATTTAAATGTTATCTCTAAAGTGTATGAATGACCCAAATTTTAATATTTTGAATTTTTTTGCATTTGCCTTCGCATGATAATTTGAAAATCCGTTTGTTAAAATCTTTCCTAGGATTTATTTGCTTTTTGGCAGCAGTGACAAGTTTTCTTGTTTTCTTGTCCTTTTCACATTATTTAGATTCCTATATGACGTCCTGCTGTTATAAATCAAATAAAAGCTTGGAAAAGCTATAACTTGCATAATGTTGCATTATTTTTACTCTTATTTAACAATTTATCGCATTGCTTCTAACAACTGCATGTGCTTATGTTCGTACTTTTATTTCATTTCTCCTTTGCATGCTGCCTTGGATTTGTTTAAAGACACGGAAAACATCAAACTGGTGTTCTGCGCGGTGAAAGACACCATCATGCAGGCCGCCCTCAAAGAGTTCAATCTCGCATGAGCGTGTAGGGGACAACGGTACTGGTTGTTAGCTCGATACCTCAAGAGTATACTAAAGCAAGCTATACAAGATGCTGCTAAAAAAAAGTTGTTCCATAGATACCTACGTCAAATGTATGAGAAGTTATAGAGGTTCAATAGTGTTGTCACTGGCGTTTTGCTACTGATGGATAGAGGTTGTGTGCTTACTACTGCCACCCGTTCTAACTTTTTAGGCGCAATCTATAGCTTGTTATATATATTCTAAGCTCGATACTCTAGGCTTTTGTGATGATAAATGAACCGAAGATATTTGACTTAGGCTGGGGCATAAAATAACATAATAAAGCATGTACTCGACAAACAGCAGCGAATTAAATTCTGTCTTGCTTGAGATTACCTTAGTGAGCCCAAATGTAATTCCTTTAAATATGGTGAAGTATATAAAATAGCCTTTTCGCTTAGATAGCCTACGGGACGTCTATTTTGTGAGACAAATAATTAAAAAGTCTGTACTTATTTATTAGTTCTTGGCAGTTTAATGATGAATACTGCTGAAGAAAATTGATGTTATTGATTATTGATAAGATAACGTTTATCCTATTTCGAGTTTTTACCCTCTATCCGTAACTTCTTTCAATTTGATAAATTATTTAAATTATAGACAGACTAATTCAGTGAAACGACCAGTACCATTGTAATATGTGGTTGAATGTGCTGCCTCAGTGTTGTAAAATGATAAATGTGAATTAAAATATTTTTCATATTATTTTGCATATTTTATTTGCTTCTGCCCTCTGGTTAACTAATTACTGCTTTATTGTAGTTTAACTGCATGATTTGTTTAGTTCTGATTACTTATGATAGAAAACATCAAACTGGTGTTCTGCGCGGTGAAAGACACCATCATGCAGGCCGCCCTCAAAGAGTTCAATCTCGCATGAGCGTGTAGGGGACAACGGTACTGGTTGTTAGCTCGATACTCTAGGCTATGGTGACAATATGAATAGAAAATGAGGATATTTTACTCAGTCCTAAATGTCCCAATATCTTGAAAAATATGGATATAGGCTGCACTTTCACAAGTACAGTATGTTAAGTTAATCTATCGTTGGTACGTAATAGAAAAGTCCCTTCGCTTCTGTAGATGTCAAAGTGTAAAAAACCTAACGACGCGACGATGTTAACGACATCTGACAAACACTTAGGCCGGTGTTCATCAACGGGTGTTAATTTTTTAATCGATCCGTTATATCTTAACCATGGATTTGCACAAATTTTACAGTTCACCAAACACTAACCATCATTTAAGTGCTGTCACCGGACCTAAATCGAAGAGTTATCTTAAACATGGTCGTCACGTCAGTTAAGCTTTGTTGAAGGCCCATTAAAGCCAGATGCGAATGTGGTTCCTCGAAAAACAAAAGGATGCCTTATGTCCTGCTGTGCGGGTCGGTCATCTAGTAGCTTTGTTTTGTAGACTCAAAAACTTTTACAACATTACCTATTGCGCAATACGGTATCGGTAAGAGCTTGTATTATTAAATTTTGTTATTCAAAGCGAATCGCGAGACCAGTGAAGAAGCATCAAAAGTAAAGTGACAGAAGGTAAATAAAATTGAAAATGCAAAACGCTATTAATTATATTATTGGAGAAGATGACGTATTAGAAAATTTTGAAAACTGGGAAAGTTTTTTTCGCACGCCTCGTTTATTTAAAGACCGCCGCAATTATTATCAAGAATGTGATGAAAAAAACTTTGAATTAAGATTTCGTTTGTCAAAGAGGAGTGCAATGGAAGTGCTTGATATAATTGAAGAGAAATTGGAATACCAAAGTGACAGAAATAACTCTATATCACCTATAAATCAGCTGCTGCTTACTTTGAGGTACTATGCTACTGGATGCCACCAGTTGACTATGGGAGACTTCGCTGGTGTCAGCAGACCAACGGCGAACAGGGCGATACATCGGGTGACTGCTGCTATTGCTGCGCTCGGGAGACACTTCATACAATTTCCAGGAAACTCTGTTGCGATACGTCAAAATCAAATGGAATTTTATAACATAGCCAAGTTTCCCAAGGTAATAGGAGCACTGGACTGTACTCATATAAGGATTGCTTCTCCAGGAGGCAGTCATGCAGAAACATTTCGAAACAGGAAAGGTTACATGTCCATTAATGTGCAAGCTATTTGCAATGCCAGACTTGAAATCATGGACTTGGTAGCCAGGTGGCCAGGTAGTTGCCATGATGAGCGCATTTTTTAGTGCATCCAGAATTAATGCGAGTTTTGAACTGGGTAGATACAATGACTCAGTACTAGTGGCAGACAGTGGATACATGAACAGAAATTATTTAATGATGCCGCTTAGTACAGTTGAGGCTACTGGAGAGTCGTTGTACAACGAATCACAGATTAGGACCCGGAACCCAATAGAAAGACTATTTGGAATATGGAAGAGGCGGTTTCCTGTTCTTGCACTGGGAATGCATGTATGCTTAGAAAACACCCTGCCTATTATAGTTGCTACAGCAGTACTTCATAACATTCTTCAACGAAATGGTGAAGAGCTGCCGCCTGATGACCCTGAATTACTTTTGCCTGCACCATGGGCGAGTATTATTGAAGAAGGCAGGATAAGAGAGCAGCGTTCTGAAGGCACCAATGCGATCAGGGATATTAACCCAGCCAGAAGAAGACTAATTAATGATTATTACAAAACAATTTGTTTGAATGCTACACGAAATACATAAAGTATCTGTGAAATAAATACAAAAATTAAAATTTAATAAGTTTTTTATTTATATCCAAAGAAAAATATACGTAAGTAGGTATGAACGAAAGCACACGAAAGGCACTGAAATGTACTAATACTCTGTGTTATCTATCAAACTGTAGGTATAACAGTAAATTTACCGCAATAAATAGTAAGTTCAAAAATTTATCAGTTTATATCAATTATAACACAATTTGAACGACACTTCTTAAAAATGCCTACTAACAAACCAACTTATTTCTACCAGCGGCCCGTTAGCGGTTTCACACGTTGCAACTCATTTTCCCGCTCAATAAAGCATTTTCCTGTCATTTGTTACACATATAAACTTTCCTCTTATCACTCTACCTATTACAAAAAACCGCATCAATTTCCGTTAGGTATAACAAATACTACGACAGACAGGCAGAAACCAAAAAAGCGACTTCATTTTATACAATGTATTGAACTACAAGTGTTCGTTATAGATTGGGATAATACAAACTTAGAAAAAACTTATAAATAGATAATTATTGCATAAATTTAATCACATTGCCAATCACAAAACTAAACTATTTCATTTTCAAGCTTCTGGGTTTTAATTTTTCTTGCTTCAATTGTTCCTCTAAAATTAATAATTTGGCATGATGTTCAGCCTTTGCATTTTCTAACAAAGTTTTCGCTAGGTTTATTTTCTCCTGCACAAGTTGATCACTTAGGTTTTGACTGTCAGGTCTTCGCCTTTTCAACCAACTATTTTTATCTTTGAGAACCTCCGACATGGGCTTCTTTAATGAATTCAGTCCAGCTTTCCCATTTTGGAGTATCAGCCTGTAAAGATAAAAACAAATTTTATAATGTATCCAAGGAGGTGAAAATTGCAAAATGTTTCAGACATTTTTCAGAAGTTTTAAGGTAATGTATATTAGCTTACAGTTCTGTCTTCCTTAAGGTTGTTATTAGGATTTTTATCCATTATTACGATTTTATCCATATTGAGTTTCTGAAACAAAAAATATTTTAATTAATAAAATGCAAGCAAAGAAACAGCCATGTTATACATACAGAACATAAATAAAAACCTAATTCATATACATACTTGTGGTCTTGTTCCAGCTCCATCGAATACAATTGAGCATGAATCTTGACTTTGTGTGTCGTTCATTTGGGTATCACTTTGGTGCTGAAACATTATATTATATTATTATTACTTAATTATAATTTGCTACAACTTAACACGCAATGGAAGTCAAACAATGAATTATAGGAATTATTTATTATTATATTACATTATAACACAAACCTCAACTTCCAAAGAGTTTTCATCTTTTGTAGACAGCACAAAAGTATCATCGTTGCTCTGGAAGTAAATTTTAAACATTAATCAGATAAATTTAACAACAGAAAAGTGATCACAATATCTACATAATATAATTTAGATTGTAAGTTTGTAATTGTACATTAACACAAGTTTAAGTTCTGTTAAATAAAGGCAACATATTTAGATTACATTTTGCTATATGCAATCTAAGAATAACTTTTACTTTAGGTACTTTTACTTATTACTTACATGCCCTTCAAGTGCATCGTTGTCATAAGGGTTTTCAAGCCCTTCCAATGATGGACCTAAAATGGCTCCTACAACTCCTTCCGCTCCAGTACCAGGAAGAGGTGGCTCCGGGATTCCACCACCTGAAAAATAATACGTTTTATAGTATACAGAAAGACGACGAGTTAAAAAAAATATATTTCATAGGTACTTTTTGTATTCTTACCAGTTTTGTAGTGTTCCCGTTTTCGAGCGGCACATGTCTTTTTTTCTGCACGTTTTATATTCTCCCAACAAGTCTTTAAATTTTTATCAGTACGATAATAATGACTACTGATACAATTAAACTCAGCAGCAAGTTGCTTCCAACCACTTACTTTATCTGCATTTGTAGCGGTGTCAGTACGCTTATTTTCTATCCGTGATCTATATTTTGCAACTAATTGAGTCAGAATGTTCTTTTCATTAAATGTATAATTTTCGGTTCGTTTTCGGCTTTCCTTAGATTCACTCATTTTCAATGCAAAATAATATATAACAATCACTACAGCTCACAACACGCACGGTCAACGGTCGGGTCGGTTTGAGTTTGTTTGTTTACACTTCCTTGAATTTGACACAAACACAGGATACTAAATTTAACAGTACCTTCCCTTTGCCCAAATGAATGGGCAAGGGGAACTTTTAACTCCGTAGTATAATAATGTTACGCTTCCATGTTGGGATGCTGTTCTTGTGATGTTTACACTGGGGGAACAGATGTCATTTTTACTTGGTAGATTTAAACCATTCGGTCTTTCTTAACAATTTCATTCAAAAACGCTCGGTTCACTAACCATTGTCCCAAAAACGTTGGTGAACCCAAAAAACAACGCAGGCCGGTAAAGCATCTGTTACAATTTAAACAGTCCGTGACCTAACCAGGGTTTATTTATATAATGATGAACACCGGCCTTAGGCCGGTGTTCATCAACGGGTGTTAATTTTTTAATCGATCCGTTATATCTTAACCATGGATTTGCACAAATTTTACAGTTCACCAAACACTAACCATCATTTAAGTGCTGTCACCGGACCTAAATCGAAGAGTTATCTTAAACATGGTCGTCACGTCAGTTAAGCTTTGTTGAAGGCCCATTAAAGCCAGATGCGAATGTGGTTCCTCGAAAAACAAAAGGATGCCTTATGTCCTGCTGTGCGGGTCGGTCATCTAGTAGCTTTGTTTTGTAGACTCAAAAACTTTTACAACATTACCTATTGCGCAATACGGTATCGGTAAGAGCTTGTATTATTAAATTTTGTTATTCAAAGCGAATCGCGAGACCAGTGAAGAAGCATCAAAAGTAAAGTGACAGAAGGTAAATAAAATTGAAAATGCAAAACGCTATTAATTATATTATTGGAGAAGATGACGTATTAGAAAATTTTGAAAACTGGGAAAGTTTTTTTCGCACGCCTCGTTTATTTAAAGACCGCCGCAATTATTATCAAGAATGTGATGAAAAAAAACTTTGAATTAAGATTTCGTTTGTCAAAGAGGAGTGCAATGGAAGTGCTTGATATAATTGAAGAGAAATTGGAATACCAAAGTGACAGAAATAACTCTCTATCACCTATAAATCAGCTGCTGCTTACTTTGAGGTACTATGCTACTGGATGCCACCAGTTGACTATGGGAGACTTCGCTGGTGTCAGCAGACCAACGGCGAACAGGGCGATACATCGGGTGACTGCTGCTATTGCTGCGCTCGGGAGACACTTCATACAATTTCCAGGAAACTCTGTTGCGATACGTCAAAATCAAATGGAATTTTATAACATAGCCAAGTTTCCCAAGGTAATAGGAGCACTGGACTGTACTCATATAAGGATTGCTTCTCCAGGAGGCAGTCATGCAGAAACATTTCGAAACAGGAAAGGTTACATGTCCATTAATGTGCAAGCTATTTGCAATGCCAGACTTGAAATCATGGACTTGGTAGCCAGGTGGCCAGGTAGTTGCCATGATGAGCGCATTTTAGTGCATCCAGAATTAATGCGAGTTTTGAACTGGGTAGATACAATGACTCAGTACTAGTGGCAGACAGTGGATACATGAACAGAAATTATTTAATGATGCCGCTTAGTACAGTTGAGGCTACTGGAGAGTCGTTGTACAACGAATCACAGATTAGGACCCGGAACCCAATAGAAAGACTATTTGGAATATGGAAGAGGCGGTTTCCTGTTCTTGCACTGGGAATGCATGTATGCTTAGAAAACACCCTGCCTATTATAGTTGCTACAGCAGTACTTCATAACATTCTTCAACGAAATGGTGAAGAGCTGCCGCCTGATGACCCTGAATTACTTTTGCCTGCACCATGGGCGAGTATTATTGAAGAAGGCAGGATAAGAGAGCAGCGTTCTGAAGGCACCAATGCGATCAGGATATTAACCCAGCCAGAAGAAGACTAATTAATGATTATTACAAAACAATTTGTTTGAATGCTACACGAAATACATAAAGTATCTGTGAAATAAATACAAAAATTAAAATTTAATAAGTTTTTTATTTATATCCAAAGAAAAATATACGTAAGTAGGTATGAACGAAAGCACACGAAAGGCACTGAAATGTACTAATACTCTGTGTTATCTATCAAACTGTAGGTATAACAGTAAATTTACCGCAATAAATAGTAAGTTCAAAATTTATCAGTTTATATCAATTATAACACAATTTGAACGACACTTCTTAAAAATGCCTACTAACAAACCAACTTATTTCTACCAGCGGCCCGTTAGCGGTTTCACACGTTGCAACTCATTTTCCCGCTCAATAAAGCATTTTCCTGTCATTTGTTACACATATAAACTTTCCTCTTATCACTCTACCTATTACAAAAAACCGCATCAATTTCCGTTAGGTATAACAAATACTACGACAGACAGGCAGAAACCAAAAAAGCGACTTCATTTTATACAATGTATTGAACTACAAGTGTTCGTTATAGATTGGGATAATACAAACTTAGAAAAAACTTATAAATAGATAATTATTGCATAAATTTAATCACATTGCCAATCACAAAACTAAACTATTTCATTTTCAAGCTTCTGGTTTTAATTTTTCTTGCTTCAATTGTTCCTCTAAAATTAATAATTTGGCATGATGTTCAGCCTTTGCATTTTCTAACAAAGTTTTCGCTAGGTTTATTTTCTCCTGCACAAGTTGATCACTTAGGTTTTGACTGTCAGGTCTTCGCCTTTTCAACCAACTATTTTTATCTTTGAGAACCTCCGACATGGGCTTCTTTAATGAATTCGGAGTCCAGCTTTCCCATTTTGGAGTATCAGCCTGTAAAAGATAAAAAACAAATTTTATAATGTATCCAAGGAGGTGAAAATTGCAAAATGTTTCAGACATTTTTCAGAAGTTTTAAGGTAATGTATATTAGCTTACAGTTCTGTCTTCCTTAAGGTTGTTATTAGGATTTTTATCCATTATTACGATTTTATCCATATTGAGTTTCTGAAACAAAAAATATTTTAATTAATAAAATGCAAGCAAAGAAACAGCCATGTTATACATACAGAACATAAATAAAAACCTAATTCATATACATACTTGTGGTCTTGTTCCAGCTCCATCGAATACAATTGAGCATGAATCTTGACTTTGTGTGTCGTTCATTTGGGTATCACTTTGGTGCTGAAACATTATATTATATTATTATTACTTAATTATAATTTGCTACAACTTAACACGCAATGGAAGTCAAACAATGAATTATAGGAATTATTTATTATTATATTACATTATAACACAAACCTCAACTTCCAAAGAGTTTTCATCTTTTGTAGACAGCACAAAAGTATCATCGTTGCTCTGGAAGTAAATTTTAAACATTAATCAGATAAATTTAACAACAGAAAAGTGATCACAATATCTACATAATATAATTTAGATTGTAAGTTTGTAATTGTACATTAACACAAGTTTAAGTTCTGTTAAATAAAGGCAACATATTTAGATTACATTTTGCTATATGCAATCTAAGAATAACTTTTACTTTAGGTACTTTTACTTATTACTTACATGCCCTTCAAGTGCATCGTTGTCATAAGGGTTTTCAAGCCCTTCCAATGATGGACCTAAAATGGCTCCTACAACTCCTTCCGCTCCAGTACCAGGAAGAGGTGGCTCCGGGATTCCACCACCTGAAAAATAATACGTTTTATAGTATACAGAAAGACGACGAGTTAAAAAAAATATATTTCATAGGTACTTTTTGTATTCTTACCAGTTTTGTAGTGTTCCCGTTTTCGAGCGGCACATGTCTTTTTTTCTGCACGTTTTATATTCTCCCAACAAGTCTTTAAATTTTTATCAGTACGATAATAATGACTACTGATACAATTAAACTCAGCAGCAAGTTGCTTCCAACCACTTACTTTATCTGCATTTGTAGCGGTGTCAGTACGCTTATTTTCTATCCGTGATCTATATTTTGCAACTAATTGAGTCAGAATGTTCTTTTCATTAAATGTATAATTTTCGGTTCGTTTTCGGCTTTCCTTAGATTCACTCATTTTCAATGCAAAATAATATATAACAATCACTACAGCTCACAACACGCACGGTCAACGGTCGGGTCGGTTTGAGTTTGTTTGTTTACACTTCCTTGAATTTGACACAAACACAGGATACTAAATTTAACAGTACCTTCCCTTTGCCCAAATGAATGGGCAAGGGGAACTTTTAACTCCGTAGTATAATAATGTTACGCTTCCATGTTGGGATGCTGTTCTTGTGATGTTTACACTGGGGGAACAGATGTCATTTTTACTTGGTAGATTTAAACCATTCGGTCTTTCTTAACAATTTCATTCAAAAACGCTCGGTTCACTAACCATTGTCCCAAAAACGTTGGTGAACCCAAAAAACAACGCAGGCCGGTAAAGCATCTGTTACAATTTAAACAGTCCGTGACCTAACCAGGGTTTATTTATATAATGATGAACACCGGCCTTAGTATTTTAGGTAACTAATTGCCTGAATTTGCTAATTCAAAATCGAGCTTGGGTAAAATATTTTAAGAACTATTTTATCCCATGTTGCCAGATCTGTAGACACCTTCCTAAATATGTCGCCAATTAATTACGATAACAATATTTTCCCCTCTGTTTTAAAGAAACCCGAATATCAGCCTATGAAAAAGTGCTCTCAGTTAATTTTCACGCAATACAAAATATATGTTTTAGGCCGAAGTTGCCTGATTATTTATGTAAAATCTTCCGAAATAATTAAGTTGGATCTCAGCAGATTAACTAAAACATTTAATTTTCTCGAAAATTATCTGTGATAATTTTTTCATAGGCTGAGATTCAGATTCGATAATCTTAACTTTCAATCGTAGTCAGGTTTAACTCAGTTGATTAACCAGTGCCATTGTAAATGTGGTTGAATGTGCTGCTTCTGCTTCTATGTAATTGAATACCAAATGTGAATTAAAATATTTTTCATATTATCTTGCATGTTTTATTTGCTGGTCCTGCTTTCTAGTACACTAACAACTGCTTTTGTCTGTATTAACTGCATGTTTGGATAAAAAAAGGAAAAAATGATATTGTATCTTACTGAAATTAGTGTAAAAAGGCCTACAGTAGGCCGTTCGAAAAGGTCGTATTTGACAGATGTCAATGCTGTGACATAATAAGGTCTATTTATCTTTGTTGACATGACTTCTATGTCATGTATGGGTCAAATAAGGCCAATTCGAACGGCTGTACTTTAGGGGTTCATTCTTAGGCATGATTTAGTATCTTACCTACCCCACTAAAAGCATGATCAAGCCTCAAATTTGAAGTAGAACAAAATGTTAAGTAAGTATTTTAAATACGTTTAAGTTTAATACAAAAGTAAGTAGATCGGTATTATCAGTAGCACCTCGAATTACTTGTATCCATAAACTGGTTATCTATGCAAACATTAAGAAGAATACTAGTATAAATTGCACTGATAAAGAATGGATCCCGATTGGCAACATTGTTGTTTATCAATCATACTATTCTATGGTATTTGAGCAGGATATCAACAATAATGTTGCCAAGGTCTATTTTTTGTCTGCGCAAGTTGTAAAATAGTATTTAAGTTTATCTCATAAACAGGTGGTTTGGTATATTGATGTGCTGCTGATAGTATCCGATCTAATAAAAAATGCATGTAACTTCACTACTACTAGTACTACTTAAATGTGTGTAGTATAAAAACAAAGGTGCAGTCATTCTGAACGATTTTCCTCCACCAAATAAGTCCACATGCTTACAGTAAAACAGGAGCAATCGATTTATAATGCAATCGATAAGTTAATCGATTAAGTGACCCTTGTTCGGTGGATAAGTCGTGGAAACAAATCTTGACTCACGCGATTACGCGTCAACGTAATGGATTAGGTACAGTTTTATTTGATGTAGGGTGTAGGTGGCAGTCGCAGACCACTGCCTCAATTATAGTTTTGTTTAGGGTTTGCATAAATTCGGCTCGGGTCTTCGACTACAGTCAAGATAAACCCCATCTTGAAAATGAAACACCATGCAATTCAAAAACATTTAATATTTGTTTTGAAATATCTTTGACACTGTAACTTACAAAGAGTAGCAAAGTTAAAAATAACTATAATAGGATTGAACTCACCCTTCTCAAGGCCGGTTCGTAATAGCATTTCTTTTTCTACTTAGTAACTAGTAGTAAGTTCGAGAGAGTGTCATTGTAGCCAGGATAAAAATAACTATAATTGGATTGCACCTTTTGCAAGGTCAGTTTGTAATCCAATGTTACTATGTTTTATTTTCTACTTAGTAACAAGATAACAACATAGATTCAAGGTGTTGTCCATTACATTTGTACTATTTACTACTACAGTCAAGATGTGATCGTTGCCGTATTTTTATACTACTGCAGTAAAAAATAAGTATGGTGAAATTTTTCGATGAGTATTCATCTCATTAAGTACTTGTTTATTTTAATCTTCTGAGGTAGGTATAGTTACTGGTTTATACTGACCAGTGTTGGAAGAATCGTGTTATTGTACTAAACGTTTTTGTGTTATATTTATAATCGACGCACTAGTCCCAAACCAGATTTTCATAGTATCTTAAAAACATCAAAATATTACGCCAATACCTGTATAGTACTCAGCAAAATTGATCCTATTCTAAGGCTGCGAATCCACCAGAGCTGTGCGAGGTAGCTAAGCGGTGTACGAGTAAAAAATCCACCAATAGAATCACTTCATAGAGCGAGGCTAGGAAAATGAAGTGATTCTATTGGTGGATTTTTTCCTCGTAGACCGCTTAGCTACCTCGCACAGCTCTGGTGGATTCTCAGCCTTAATCTGGTTTGTGACTGGTACATCGACCCCACTTTTTTACATTCTTTGACATTGTGATTAAATTTCAGACACTGAAAACATCCGGTTTGTCTTCGCCGCGGTGAAGGACACAATCCTACAATCCAACCTCAAAGAGTACAACCTCGTCTAAACTCTGGCCAATGCAGTGCTTGTGTATGACACGAGCATGACCGGCTCACCGCACGACAGAATGTGTACATTCAATGAACTGACGTCGATGGACGACTTATTCACCTTAAAATGTTTAATGAGAAAGTAAGGATAGATTGTAAGTCATTTAACCCAAAAACTAGTATCAGTTGGGGAGTTGACTGGGTGCCAGGCGGGTTTCGGGCGAAAGTATCGTGAAGCGTGATGAGTTCATTGTAAAACTTGTCACCTTAAGTAGTACGCATACCGGCCAGTGCCTAATTTTATAATACTACAGGCCACATAGGCAAATATTGATGTATATTGCGTAGCTGGCTAGCTATAATAACACCAAGAAAGTTATCTGGCTAGGCAATGTACTTAGAATTTTAATCTTGCTGTAGCCCGTAGTTTTAAAATATAGCGCACAGTTGACCTCACGGGACGGACTTGACGGATCAAGTGACCCTGGTCGGTGCATACAATTTGTAAGTCGACCAGCTTAATAATGAACCTATCCCCGTTGACGATGCTTACGCCCTAGTCCAGTATACCCCTACTAAGGAATTCTTATGTGGCTTAATGTCCCTATAGGTATGGGCTATGTAAAGGAGAGCTATTGCTAAGATTTTCATCTGAGAAGATGTCGTGGCCAATGATGATACGAACTGTTTCCGGTAGAAAGACTTTTGGCTCTCTAACTACTTAAAACAGAATTTATATATTGTGCAAGACTCTGGTGCGATTTCTAGTGGGGATTTTGAATGTTGAATTTAAGTCAAGAGCTGGGTTTCCATTAGGTAAGTAAGTTTGATGTCACACTGGTACCTACGCAAACCTCGATTTTTACTGGTAAGCCGCTATTTTGAAAGGGTCCCTTTTGTGTCCCGATAAAACGTCATTTGGATGGTTACTGGTCGTTTCGAATTCTGGTAGAAGTTTGAGTTATCTATCATAGTGTGTAATAGATTCCATGCAGTGTTGTTTGTGACTCGCTGGAATTGCAATATGGCCAGAAAAGATAAAATCCTAAAAAGCATCATAAATGGAGCCGTAAGTTACCTATTGTAAAAAGTGTCAAAACAACTGGTAGGTACGTAACGGGCATAAATATTGAGGTTTTAATAGGTAAGTAGCATGTATCTGTAAGTTACTGGCCCAATGGAAATCCCGCTGTTTTTAAACTGCCAGTGAGTGTGGAATGAGAAAAGCCGCAAAGATTCGATAGTAGGGGCACATTGTGACGACACCGTTTCTACGCGCCCCACCCACATCACGACACGTCAGATTTTTTGACATGTTTTTTTATGATGAAGTTATTTACAATTTATGTATGTGTCTGTATCGGTGAATATTAAATTGTGCATTTTAAAAGTTGTGGCGGGACCTGGCATCGCCATGAGCTGCTTTTAGTCATTGTTTTAGGATTTTTGTAAAGTTTGTTGCCATAATATCTTTCTACATTAGTATACATTTATTGTCAAGAAGAAGGGATTTGAAACTAGTCCATTTAAATGAAAATGTATGTACGCGCGCGTGGCCGGCCGCGCTGGGCCAGACCGCAGCTGTGGGCCTTGTTGGGTAATAGTGGGCCTTGCTGGGCAACAAGTGGGCCTTGATAGACAACAGGGGCAATGTTGGATTATTGAAGCATTTTAGGAAAATTTTGCATTTTGGAAGATGTGTGACATGCTTGACTATTGGGTCATGCTAGTTTAAATGGGCCATGCTGAGTAATAAAGGCGATGTTGCGTAAAAATCGAAAACGTGTAAGCAACAGTGTATAATGTTAGAATAGTAGTCCATGTTTATATGGCAATGCTGGGCCATGCTGGGAATGAACAGGCCAATTTAAAAGAAATTTGGCGTCGTTAAAAGAACGGACCATGTTCCAGTGGGTTGTGTAGGGTAATACCGTAATTTTTGGTCTAGTCGAGCTAGCGGACCAATTTGGGGACTAGTGAGAGATACGAGGGCTCTAGTAGTCCATGTTAGGCAATAGCGGGCCATATTGTGCAACATTGGGCCATATTGTACAACAGTGGGCCATATTATGCAACAGTGGGACATATTGTGCAAAAGTGGGCCATATTGCGGGTTTATGGCCCAGCGTGGGCCAGGAGTCGGCACGCGCGGTACCCCGGGGGCAAAGACTCCTGCTAATCCAAAATCAATAAAACATAACCTAATATATCATTACCGTTTGTTCTGTTAGCTTGGGAGATTTAAAAAATTTATTCTATTTAAATATTACGTTACTTTTGTACATTGGAATTTTGTTACTTGAATATATGTTATTATTTAAGCTGTTTATATTTAAAGATGGTGTTTTTTCTAAACGAATTGACTTGACGCGAATACGTTTATGTTTATCTGTAGGCTTGTGTACGCATTCTGATGTATTCGGTTTCTTCCTAACGTGACCACGTCACCCGTGTAATTGTACGTCAACGTGACCGCGTGACCCGTGTAATTGTACGTCAACGTGACCACGTGACCCGTGTAATTGTACGTCAACGTGACCACGTGACCCGTGTAATTGTACGTCAACGTGACCACGTCACCCGTGTAATTGTACGTCAACGTGACCACGTGACCCGTGTAATTGTACGTCAACGTGACCGCGTGACCCATGTAATTATACGTCAACGTGACCACGAGACCCGTGTAATTGTACGTCAACGTGACCGCGTGACCCGTGTAATTGTACGTCAACGTGACCACGTGACCCGTGTAATTGTACGTCAACGTGACCACGTGACCCGTGTAATTGTACGTCAACGTGACCACGTCACCCGTGTAATTGTACGTCAACGTGACCACGTCACCCGTGTAATTGTACGTCAACGTGACCACGTGACCCGTGTAATTACGTCAACGTGACCGCGTGACCCGTGTAATTGTACGTCAACGTGACCACGTCACCCGTGTAATTTGTACGATTCCATTCGACTAGCCGTATGTCTAGGAGTTACTACGTTAGTTGTATAAGGACATTTTCGATGCATTTGTAATAAAAACTTTTTTTACTATAAACCCAAGAGGATTACAATAAGAGAGGTGGAATGTAAAAAAACCGATGCCGATGTTAATTGCACGAAAGCTTTTAAGTACCACATGAGTGTAATATATTGTACATTTGGGTCTAAATGTGCTGAGTGAAATGAGCTGACAGAACAGTGCCAAGTTTTGCTATTGGCAAGTTTTCTTTTATTTAAATGTAACGAAAAGCACAAATATACCTAAACATAATTTTATAATTGTTTTCCATATAGAGTATTTTATTGCTATGCTTAATTTTAGTGTGTTGCTTCGTGTTATTATTTAGTTATTTTATGTATAGTAAGAAACAAAGTTTCTATTTTGATGATATACATATAACTTATTAACTTATTTGTTGTTGTGTATTTTAATTTTCTTCCGTTAACGTGGCATTTGGGCTGAGGCGAGATGTATGTCAATAGCAAAACTATAGACTTTATTTAAGAAACCAGCTGTCTGAAATGCTCAAGAATTTGTGAAGTTGAAACTTAGCGCACAATATTAAACAATCTATCGATGTTACCTTACCCACTGCAGTTTCTGTAAGTGTACATATAAAACTGTGTTTCATTTGAGCAGTTTCGTAAACTAACGGGCCCAAAACCTACCCTATTTGAGCGCGAGCGACTAATGTAAAACCTAAAAGATATTATTACGTATAAAGATTTATATGAACGGTAAAAGAAGGAAACATTACTGATTAGGGACGGTTATCAAACCTTATAGAACTTTTTTTGTTTAAAAAATATGCGATAAATTATAAAGTTTCTTTGATACCGATAAAATGTACCTTAGTGTAAGCGAGATGAACATTTACAACAGAAGCGATACTGTCTATTTTTAAAGATTACCTACAGAGCTTAAATTTTGAGATTGCCGTAAGGAATTGAAATGTTAAATTATTAACAACGATACATTTTTACAGAACAAGAATACTAAACATTCTTTCAATTTACTTTATTAAAAGGAAATTAACTTGGTAAAATAATAATTTGTGCCATAATATACTGACGACTCCACGTGGAAAAAATTGGTCCTATTTCAGTAATGTTTTCTGACCACCAATCATATTTAAATGCCTACTATTAATTTCTAAACTTGTACCTAGCTATCATGGCATGTTTGAAAGCCATTCAAAATGTGTAATATTAGTATAATTAATGGCATTTTTCACACGATAGGACGCGAATAATACGTGTTATAATTTTCCTAACCTGGCACGAACATAATTTCCAATAGTAGTTTATTGTTTAACTAATGACAAGTAAATTGTGTACCCAGCCGCTTAAAACGATTTACGGTTGTAAATTATTTTAATATGGATATGGACTATAAACCTTACCAAATATAAAAATTGAGATTTGCAATTTTGTTTTCTAGTTAGAATTTTGTATGAAACTATACAGCGCGACCTTAGTGCAGGGGCTATGGTATAAAACTAGGGCTCGGTAGATAACGAGCGCTATTTGACACGTCGTTTAGCAAACTGAAAATAAGCCTATTAGGATTAAAATAAAGTCGTATGTTAGCTGGTATGATTCAAAGTCGACGTACGAATGCCTCGACGACTTTATTTCAATTGAGATAGAGCTTATTTTCAATTTGCTACTGTAATTGACTGTCAAAAGCGCTAGTTTTGCACCGAGCCTAAACAGTCCGTTTTCAAAGGGTTGTATTTAAATACGTTAAAATACACACAAAGTCGCGTTCGACTATTGTAATGCCAAAGTATAGTTTTAAACTTCGCACAAAACAACTTTGTAAATGCGCTTTTAGGCGGCTAGGTACATTTTTTCATTAATAGATGTCGCTCGCGCTCCGTGTCCTGCGCACTGTAGAGTCTGTGCCACGAAAAGAGTTCTATCAGAGCGCTATCGTCCAAAGAATATCAGTCTGTCACGTACTAAACTATTCAACACTCTACGGACTGCAAGTTCGTATTTTCTTCGCGAGTCTCTTTCCGTGGCGCGACTCTACCGCGGATTCGTATTTCGAATGGACTGAAATGCGTTTATTTTACTTTTTTTAAACGGTTGGGCGAATACCACAAAATAATGCTAAATACCTATTATATAGTCTAACGTTGCTTTACCTTTGCGTGCGATTGTGAGAGTTTTAGCTTAAGTTCCGACTGAAGATGGATGCCTGTATGAAATATTGTAAATTATAATTTCTCATAAAATATAATTTTTTTCAGCTACGTGCGTCGTTTGATTTTGAACACCTGTAAAGGCGAAGGCCAGTCTAATATTTTCAATATTTTATTAAAAGTCTTGCAGTTAAATAGATGACAGTTAATTGTTACCCGCATGTCTATTAAAAATAAAGACTTTGTACTTTATTATACGGGGTGTTAGGGACGGTGTAACGAAAAATTTGCAGGCATGATCAGACCATCAAACTGAACAACTTTTACTATGTAGTCAATGTTGGAAACGAAAAAAAATTTCCGACCTTCCATACAAAATTCACGATCAGCTGACTGACTTTGTATGGGAGGCCGGGAATTTTTTTTCGTTTCCCACCATTGGCTCCAAAGTAGAAGTTGTTCAGTTTCATGGTCTGAGCATGCCTGCAAAGTTTTCGTTACACCGTCCCTAACACCCTGTATGTGTAGCAGGTTTTTGACAAAATGGAAACTTAATTTTATCAATAACCTAGGTTTTTGATCAAAACCTGCACTAGTCTAGATCTACAACAAAATTCTTTCTAAAACATCAGCTTGGTTATTTTTCTGACAAAATATAATTCATAATTCATTTATTTATTGCATTGTCACACATAATATAGTACATTTTTAAAGAGTAGATGGTAAACAGATGGTTTGTTAATTAGATGTGACACCCTGTCATATAATGCTTCTTAGATGATGGATGACTGAGTAGATGGCATCTGGCGACACCTGTAGTTGACCGCTGTCATCGACCCATTGCCAGATGACAATGAAATATATCGACGGCTGGCATCGACTCGTTATCGGCTGCCGCTGATAGGTGTCGCCAGCTGCCATATTCGCTGTGCCGTTCGTCTGTGCGCAGCGTATTCATTTTGACGGCGCACCTCGTCGCGTCAAGCTCAGTTTTTAAGGACACCTTAAACCTGCGACATATACTTACAAAACATATTTATCACAGAAATTTGACAACATTTGATTCGATATTAATACATATTTTGTAACTATCATTGTAATCAATCATCAATGTAGTTTTCAGTATCGATAAAGTACAATTTTAGCCGATTAGTTTATGTAATTACTTAGCTTTAATTACAGCCCTTAAAATGAAGTGTATGCGGTGATACAATGGCTTCGATTCTAACAGTAATCTTTATTACCTAATTCATAGCTATTCTTATAATTTTCTTTGAGAAACAAGAATTGAAACAGGTTACATTGGTTAGAAGGTGCTACAGTGACGTTTAATTTCCTAGTTAGGTACCTATGCTGAAATTGAGACCACAATCAATGAATATTGTGTGAAACTCGTAGATTTAATTGTTGACCGAAACTCACTATAAGAATAAAAACTGTTGCTTTTGTTCAGGTATCTTCTCTTTCGGTCATTGGTAGTAAAACTCGTAGATTTAATTGTTGACCGAAACTCACTTAAAGATATAAACTGTAGCTTTTGTTTAGGTATCTTTTCTTTCGGTCATTGGTAGTAAGAGTTGAGCATCAGCTAAAAAGTGCCCCGTCAGAATCGAGACCAATGTCGATTTATATCATTTTAGTCGATTTTCAAATGGTTTACTTACTTGGTGCCATTAATAATTCAGATTTTTTATCAAGTTACACACACAGACACAGCTGTAATCAAAGCACCCCATTTCAATAAGTTGTTCGAACGATTTATAATAAAAATAAACCTAGGTATGTGGTAATGAAAAGACCGTATGCGAGGCAAATAACACATTGTGTTGTGATTGTGACAGGCGATCCTTATCAATCCATTTGCTGCCAAACGCGACGGTTAACGAAAGTAACGCTATTTTTTACCATTCTCACGAACATGGTCAATAGCCATGACCGTGTTTGATGCCCACGTGTTCGACTTGGATCAGCTGCATGAAGAAATAGTTTCGGAAAAACTGGCTGAAGTGACCGCATCTATAGCAATCGAACACTTCCAATGGCGATACATAACTTTGCTCTTCTATAATTCCAGTTTGCTGTACGGAGTGAACAATTTTCTCAGTTATTATGATAAAAGTGTGGTCATCACTAGAGGTACGACAGAACCTAAAAATCCGGGAGACACGCAGCAAATTATCATATTTGGACAAGATCTTGAGCAGATCACTCACGCTTTGGACTGGATGAGGACTTTCCAATTTGACAACACTGGAAGATACATTGCTATTTGTGAATCACACGATTGCAACGAAACCGAGGCGGTAGAAACGTTTTGGTATCACAAAATAACGAACGTAGTGTTTATAAAACATCACGAACAAAAAGTTCTTGCTTACACGTATTTTTATAATGGAGAAAACTGTGCAATGAGTGCGCCGGCGAAGATTGACATGGATTCCTGTGTACAAAATGTCTCGCAATGTGTTTTGTTCCCGGAAAAGTTCGCGAATCTCCACAAATGTCCTCTCATAGCTTCGACGTTCAAGCAGCCGCCTTATATGATGGAAATGGATAGTCCAGAGCCTGTGGGTGTTGACGGAACCTTGCTAAAAATATTATCAGACAGTCTAAATGCTACATTACAGATTATGACTCCACACAGAGGAGATGGTTGGGGCGCTAAAGATGCCAATGGAACATGGCTAGGATCTCTAGGAGATATCTATTACGACCTGGCAAATCTATCAATAACCTCTGCAGCTCTAACATTGAATAGATTCTCAAGTTTCCAGCTGTCGTATAACTACAACTTCGTTCTCATTGGCTGGATCACGAATCCTACAGAACTGGAATCTGCCTCTTTAAAACTCCTACACCCCTTCAATAGGCACACTCATTTAGCAGTTGGTTTCACTTTTATGTTGGTCGGAATCTGCAGTTTTTTCATTAGCAGCAATTTATGGCAAAGATTTAAAAGTAGAATCGGTGTAAAAAACTCGAAGAAAAATGATGTTTTGTTTTATTCTTGGATGATATGCATGGGCATGGGACTGCCGACAGCAAAGCTACCAAAGAAGTCGTTCTTTTTATACATGGCTTTTATATGGATTTGGTACACATTTTTGGTAAGGACGATGTACCAAGCGTCGCTGATAAACTCATTGAAAACAAATGTTTACGAATCGAACGTGGATTCGATAGAAGACATGTTGAAAGAAAAGTACAAATTCGGCGGAGGAGCCGCATTGAGAGATTACTTCATAAACTATCCTGAAGTGTACGACAACTTCATAGGGATGAATTTCAGCGAACTTATTCGAGTAAGTAAGGGAATAACTGCTGGAGAACACTTCGCAATAGCAGTAAACTTGGAAGCAGCGTCGTCACTTTATTTCACGCACGGTGAGCCTTACCACGTCGTGTCTGAGAAGATAGTCGTCAGTCCGACGGCAATATTCTTCAAGAAATTCTCGCCGCTAGCCGAGGCGGTTAACTCAAAATTGATGCGGTTTGTCGAAGCGGGCTTGACAGACTATTTGTATAGAAAGTACATTCGCGCTCGGGACAATCGCCCCAAGGTGTCAAATAGCAATGCACCTATGACACTGCAGCATTTCACCGGGTGCTATGCGATTCTCTTCGCCGGCTGGATCGCTGCTTTAGTCGTTTTCATCTGTGAAATTTTCTTTGGTTACCAGAACAAGTCTGCCTTTAATACGTAGTTAAAATATTAGCGTTTGTTATGTTATTTATTACTATGTAGGTAAATAAAATAATTCAGAAACTCTACCTATAGTTTTTGTGATCCCGGAAAAAACGTGGGTTTATTAATTAAACAAATAACATCAGATAGATAGTAAATATTACATAATATTTACCTTTCGATATGGGGCGAGTACATTTGAACTCTTTTTTGTTCACGGTATTCAGAGATAAACTCAATTAGCAACTGTATGCTTGTACTAGCATTTAGTAATTTCAATTTGGTACTGGTAAAACCATACAACTATGATCCTAGCTTGCAACTATGGTCCAAACAAACCTGCATTTAAAGTACATATTTCTCGTGTGTGGTGACAGTTAATAAGTCAGTGTTAACCATACATTAGGGCCTGTAGTTCCAGAATGTCCCTTAGGAGTCCTTTGAATTTGGCACTGGTAAAACCATGCAACTATGGTCCAAACAAACCTGCATTTAAAATATATATTTCTCGTGTCTGGTGACAGTTAATAAGTCAGTGTTAACCTATATAGTACGCCCCACACAGGAGGAGTTAAATAAAAAAAAAACATACAAGTTTGTTCGGACCATAGTTGCAAGCTAGGATCATAGTTGTATGGTACCTTTATTGTTTCGACATGCACAGAAATCTTTGAAAAATCTGGAATTCTGTGATAATCTAACTAACATATCGACCTAATACCAGTCTAGGTCCTTCACCTGCAGTGCCTACTTCTCAGCCTTTAGGTGCAAAATGTCCATTTCGCAAAATGTCCAGTGGAGAAAAAATGTCCAGTTTGCATAATGACCAGTTTGCAAAATGTCCAGTTTGCAAAATGTCCAGTTTGCAAAATGTCCAATTGCAAAATGTCCAGTTTGAAGATTATCTGACTTGAAAATTACCAGTTTGCAAAAGTACAATTAGCGAAATTAAGGTGTGACTTCAGACCATGAAAGCGAACAACTTTCCCCAAAACACATTGGTCAGTAACCCAGTATTTCATATAAACTGGACATATTGCAAACTTGTCATTTTGTAAACTGGACTTTTTGCAATTGGACATTTTGCAAACTGGACATTTTGCAAACTGGACATTTTTTCACCACTGGACATTTTTTCACCACTGGACATTTTGCAAAATGGACATTTTGCACCTAAAGGCTTCTCAGATGGGTGGGGATCTTCAAGGGATCTTCGCTTCTTGGCTTCTTGACCATCAATGAGGATGACGGCAACTTACGAAGTCCAGTGCCCTTTTAGTGGTAAGCAAAGCAAGCATGACGTTTTATACTGCATGTTGATGATTGTAGTCCCTGAATATAGCTGTATCTAAGTAGATGTAGGTACAATATGTAGGTATGGTGTTGGTAGATAGATAGAAAGGATACTTAACCTCGTTTGACTAAATTTGTTCAAAGGAGTGGTAAATAATGTGACAATCTAGGTGGATCTAGCACGAGATAGGTTCCTAATCAAATAACTGAATCAGATACTTGCCTACCTACTGAGATATTTTTATACAGGAAAGAACTGCTATCCTACTTCCTACTAATATTATAAAGGCGGATGTTTGTGTGTGTGTTTGTTATGACATCACGCAAAAACGGCTTATTAGATTGACATGAAACTTTGCAGAAATATAAAAGGGCATCTGGAATAACACATAGGATACTTTTTACCACGGAAAAATGTCTCATTCCCACGGGATCACGCATTTTCCAATATTTTTGAAATAGGTGGCGTGACTGAGCCGATTCGCGTTTTAATCGTTTTCGCCGAAAACTAACAGCGACATCTCTTGGCGAATAATGCTTTTTTCCTGCGGAATAATAGGTTCTATTTCTATTTCAGCCTATTGCAGTCCACTGCTGGACGTAGGCCTCCCCCAGGGAACGCCATAAGGCACGATCTCCCGTTTTTGCCATCCAGTCGCTACCAGCCGCCTTTTTCAAGTCATCGGTCCATCTGGCCGGAGGGCGTCCAACGCTACGCTTGCCGAGGCGTGGCCTCCACTCGAGAACCCGCTTACTCCACCGTCCGTCGGTTCTACGACAGATGTGGCCAGCCCACTGCCACTTCAGCTTGTTACACTTCCAGACTATGTCCGTCACTTTGGTCTTTTTTCGGATGGCCTTTATCCATTATAGAGATACCAAGCATAGACCTTTCCATAGCTCTCTGAGTGACATGTAGCCGGTGGGCCAGTTTTACTGTCAAGTTCCACGTCTCGGCTCCGTAGGTCATGACTGGTAGGACGCATTGATCGAACACCTTGGTCTTAAGGCATTGTGGCAAAGATGATTCGAGGATGTGACGCAGCTTTCCAAATGCTACCCAACCAAGCTGCACTCTTCTGGTGATTTCAGCCTCAAAGTTGTCTCTTCCCATCTGCAAAGTTTGCCCAAGGTACACGTATTTCTGGACAACTTCAAGGACTACACCTTCGACGGAGACCGGCTCGGGGATTATGTGTTGATTGAACATGACCTTCGTCTTATCCAAGTTCATCCCAAGTCCAACACGTCTCGAGGCAGAGTTAAGACTAGATAGCATTTTTTGCAGGTCCTGCAGCGATTCGGCCATTATGACTATGTCGTCGGCAAAGCGGAGATGCGTGAGACTTTCGCCGTTGACGTTGATGCCCAGTCCATCCCACTGTAGAGTTTTGAAGACATCCTCCAATGCGTTGGTGAAGAGTTTCGGGATATAACGTCACCCTGTCTTACACCACGGAGCAGTTGGATGGGTCTTGTATTATGGTTTTGTACTTGAACGGACATCGTAGCCATTTGATAAAGGCTTCTCAGCACCTCCACATACCGCCAGTCGACTTGGCACCGCTGCAAGGACTCCAAAACAGCCCAGGTTTCGATAGAGTCGAAGGCTTTTTCGTAGTCCACAAAGCCATACACAGTGGTTGGTTATACTCCTCTGTCTTCTGTATAACCTGCCTTACAGTATGGATGTGGTCCACGGTACTGAAGCCCTTACGAAACCCGGCCTGTTCCGGTGGCTGAAAGGCGTCAAATCTTGATGCCAGACGATTCGTGACGACTCTCGAGAACAGCTTATAGACGTGGCTCAGAAGTGTGATCGGCCTATAGTTTTGAGAAGCGTTTTGTCTCCTTTTTTGAAAAACAATGCCACTACACCTCTGCTCCACGCCTTCGGGGTTGTCCCATTGGCTATTACAGAGTTGAAAAGCCTTTTCAGCTCCTCGAGGACAGGTTTTCCACCGGCCTTAAGTAGCTCAGAGGCCACTCCGTCTTCCCGGAGCCTTCCCATTCTTAAGCTGTCTGAGAGCCGCCGCGATTTCGTCTATATCTACGTCCGGGAGATCTTCTGTAAAGTGGCGGGAGAGGAGCTCTTGGGTCTGGGGTCGCATCAGGTGGAGGCTTTTTCGCATGTGAGGCATACAGATTTCCATAGAAGTCCTCAATTTCAGCGAGAATCTCTGGAACCGATGTGACAGTTACACCATTCGAGGTAGTTAGCTTTGCCAGATGACTCCTTCCCAGTGTCTTGGTAAAAACTTTCGACCCTCGGTTTTTCTCAATCGCCTCCTTTACGAGTCGAGTGTTATAGCTTCGGAGGCCGCGTCTTACCATACTTCGGATCTTTTTGTTAAGTGACTGGGGATCTGGCAATGCATCCTCTGGTGTTTCCCGTCTAATTCGCATCAGTTCCAGGGCCTCGCTTGAAAGTTTGGACTTCTTGTCTGTTCGCCTTTACGAAAATGCTTCGTCCCCACTTCGCGAATAGCCCCGACTATGCTCTCTAGGTCCTCGTCAACGTTTGCCGGGGTCTCCAGGGCAGCGAATCGATTTTTCAGTTCAAGTTGGAACTCCTCATGTCCGGCTTGGGGCAGATTGGGACGGAGAACTTGCTTCACCATGCGGTTTCTTTCTAGCTTGAAGTTGATATTTAGGGTGCCTCTTACTAGTCGGTGATCACTTCCGGTATTAAACCTACTGATCACTGAGACATCCCTAAATATATGCCGTTTATCCGTCATGATGAAGTCGATCTCGTTCTTCGTCCTGCCGTCAGGGCTCTTCCAGGTCCACTTCCGTTGGGGCTTTTTCTGATAAAAGGTGTTCATACAGAACAGCCCCTGCCTGCTAAGAAAGTTGACTAGCATTTGGCCCTCTGGTTTCTGCTCCCGTAGCCATGTGGTCCCAAGCTTGATTCGCCGTGCTCCTGTCCCACTTTAGCGTTGAAGTCCCCCATGACAACAGTGAAGTGGGTCTTAGTGGTTTGGTGTATGGCTTTCGACACGTCGTCGTATAGGGCCTCCACCTCTTCATCTGAGCTGCTCGAAGTCGGCGCATATACCTGTACGACCTTAAGAGAGTACCTCTCGGTCAACTTCAGTACGAGGTACGCTACCCTGTTCGAGACGCTGCTGATCTCCTCCACGTTGTCACAGAGAGCTTTATTGACAAGGAACCCTACGCCACCCTGGGATTGTGCGCTCCTTCCTGAAGTAGAATAGGTGACCTGATTCTAGGGTTATCGTGTTCTCCCCCTCTCTTCGGATTTCTGACAATCCCAGAACATGCCACCGTATCTTATCTAATTCCACCTCAAGGATTTGGAGACTTTCGTCCAGCCGCAGACTGCGTCCGTTATACGTCGCCAGGGTCAGTCTATGGCAGCCGTAGTCCGTAGCCCGGGGATTCTTCGCACCCCCTGCCCTACCATTACCCGGGCCGCTACCGTAGCCCGGGGTAGTAAGGCGGCCGGGAACTAGGGGCCGGTTTTTCTCGTCCTGTCCATGGGGTTTTGCCCATAGTCACCACGCTGGGCAGGCGGGTTGGTGACCGCAGTTTGCGTTTGTGGACTATGTTGTCAACACGGGAGGCGCTGCTGCCCACCTCCCGGAAGCCCTTTATCGCCTCTTACGATACCCACGGGCAGATTTGGGGTGGTGAGATTCTACTCTGCCGACACCACACGGCAATAACAGGTAACACGGTAATAATAGGTTGCAGCGGGTGAAACCGCTGACGGGCAGCTAGTCTTTTATATTTGTCTGTCATCCTTACAAAGTAATTGTATGTATGTATTACGCTACGGTAGATGCTAGGAAAAGTCAGACGAATCCGTCACCGCCCGCCAATACCTAGGTACTTAGGTACTTTACGATTCCGTGCTTCGTACAGTTCGTTCAGTCGCCGTCAAGTAATGTTTTGGTTTATTGGATCGTTCGTGGACCAAACCAAATACCTGACACAATGGAAGAATATTAATTTCCCTAATGTCTAGTCTGCCTAGGTCTAAATTTGACTGCACGCTATCTTTCAGTCACGCGATGCCTGGTCAATTTATGTGCCTTCTGCATAAAACAAAGTAGGTACCTACGGGAAAGTAGGTAGGAAGGAACCTACTATAATTCCATAACAACCTATCAAAGTAATAGGTTCCTAGACTTACACCAAGCTTCGGTATTAGGTAGGTACTCTATCTGATAGATATATCTTTCCTGATACCATTCAGAAAAAAACCATATCAGTTTCATAGTTTCCTGCTTTTAATCTTATAATTACCTACTACTAAAGGTCACGTCATACAAACTAAAAACTGCACTTCAATCGACTTAAGCATGATTTAAAAAAAAAGCCGGCCGCTAGCCGACACCGACAAACCGACAGTAGCCAAATTTCTTAAATTTTGTTTTTTTTTTCGGCCCCTATAAAAACCATTTTATATTTAGTTTTGCCAAATTTCGTTGTTCTAGGTCTACGGGAAATACTCTCTGAAGTTTGATTCCCTTGAAAGGGTAAAAAATACGCGTTTTTACTGCATAAACGGCTATATCGTTTTTTTAACTTGAAGTTAGGTGCTTGATTTTTTCACAACTACTAGCGACTATAGACTTGACGGTTTTAATTTCAACTCGATATCTTTACGCGTTCCTGAGATAAAGGGTCTTGATAGAATGACAGACAGACATATGGACAACAAAGTAATCCTATAAGGGTTCCGTTTTTTAACTTTTGAGGTACGGAACCCTAAAAACTACTTTTGGTCAAAAGATAATTAGTATTTTTACCACAAAAAAATCAAACGTATTTATTGCATCAGTAGCTCTATCTGGAAAGCTCGCATAAAGGAAAAAATAGACGCGTTCGAAATGTGGTGTTGGCGTAAGATGTTGGGCATTCCCTGGACTGCGCATCGCACCAACGTGTCTATTTTGGAAGAGCTTAACATAACAACTCGCCTATCTACCATCTGCCTGAGAAGAACTCTCGGCTTTTTTGGACACCTGGCCCGGCGAGAACCTGACAGCTTAGAAAAGTTGATACTCGTTGGCCACGTGGAAGGGAGGAGGAGCAGAGGTAGAATACCATCTCGCTGGACCGACGCTATAGTAGCAGTGACCCGCCTTAATCTCCAAGGGTCTATACATTTAGCAGAAGATCGGCTAACATGGAGAGCCCTTCAGAATAGTGCGACTTACGGTGGTCACGACCCTCAGTCATGAGGAATCGACGGAAAAGAAGCTCTATCTATTTTCGTAAAGTGGCGAATCGGATATTGTGGGGAAATCTGATGGTTAAAAAATATTTTCCGTATTTTGCGAAAATGTTATATAGGTAATTAGTTTTTTCAGTTTTTTCAGTTTTTTCATCCCACTTTTGTGTCCTTTACAGGAGTCCATTGATTTTTGTACGGACTTGAATACGGCACACCTTAAGAGTCAAATGTAAGACAACCATTTATGTGACAATCATAGTCATATAAGTGTTTTCCAATTCGGTTTTGCATAGCATCGCTAAAAATTTTACTGGATGGCTATATGGATACTAATCATACCTTTTATCCACAAAGGTAATCGAATTCATACCTTATGGCTGTGATTATATCACATAGCTTTATAATATGTGCTAATGGACATGTTATAATCTGAAATAGCCACAGTAGGTAATTATTTTAGCGATAAATTTTAATTCAATGTTCATTCCGAATGCACTAACGATCAAAAATGCATAAAGATAAAGTTATCCATAAGCAATCAATGCAAATGGACTGTAATTACAAAAAATAGTGTAACCAGATTTTACCGTAACATCATTTTCACCGACATCATTGTTGAGGAAAGTGAAAATATGGGGCTAAATATGACAGACCTCGATTTTCAAATAGAAGAAGATTCTATTTTTATAAAATTGAGTATCATGGCTGCAAAAATTGCTTTATACAACTATGAATGGCGATTCAACACCTTTGTGGTCTTCAATGTGCTCCACCTGGTCTCAATCGAAGCATTTTTCACACACTACAACGCTGTCCTAGTAAAAAAAGGTAAATATGTGCTAGTGAACAGAGTAGACCACGTACCACAGTTTGTGCTGTTTGGATACAATTCCTATGAACTGGGCGACATCTGCCAATGGCTGATGGAGAATAAATATGACAACACAGCAAAATTCATCATCGTATGTGTATCTACCGACGTTGAGGACTGCGACGAACAAGCCATCATGCAGACATTAGGTGAACTAAGTATCGCGAACGTCGTTTTCCTTAAACTCACCGAAGATTTCACTCCAGAAGGATATACCGTCTATCCATTGAGACCTAACAAGTGCTGGAACAAAGAACCCGTTAAAATTAACGAGTTAACTTATGGCTGCGTAAAAGATAGATGTTACGAAAACTTGTTTCCAGAAAAATATTGGAATTTATATCAGTGCCCTATCAGCATAGCCACTTTTGAACAGCCGCCTTACATGAGCTTTGAAAATGATAGCAATGGTGAAATAAGGCCGGTTGGCAGCGACGGCGATACGCTGAGACTTGTGACTAATATGTTGAATGGAAGTTTATCGCTCAAAATTCCGGAAGAAAAAGAATGGGGACATTACAGGAACAACAACTGGACCGGATGTCTAGGAGAAGTTTACAACAACCGCGCTCATGGGGCCATGTGTTCAACTCCACTAACAGTCGCTAAATATGGAAACTTCCAGATTTCTTTCACATACGATTCCATGGACTTAGTTTGGGGAGCATCATTGCCCGCAGAGAAACCGTCTTGGGAAAAACTTCTCTACCCATTACCTGTTTTCCTACGCCTCATATTGTTGTTTATGTTTATCGTAATCATATGCATGAATTCTTTCATGAAAACCAAGTTTTGGAATAACGTTATGAAAGTTTTGGGTACGAAAACAACGAGATCCAATTTGCTCATTTACACATGGATAATATTTCTCGGTATGCCAGTGGCCAAGATTCCGCGAAAGTTTCCGTTTCGCCTCGTACTATTTAGTTGGCTGTACTACTGTTTTCTTATAAGGACTCTTTATCAAGCAACTTTGGTTGGATCTTTAAAACTGCGAATCTACGATAAAAGGCTCGAAAAATTTTCCGACGTCCTGGCAAAGAAATATCCCTTTGGAGGACAGCAATCTTTGCGAGAGTACTTCTCTGAAGACCGCAATGTTTACGAAAATTGGCAGAGCATCTCTCACGCAGAAACCGATGAAATGCTTGATAAAATAACGAAAGGCGAGAGCGACTTTGTGATAGCTATGAACAGGGAGTCAATTTTCGCTCATTTAATGAAGCATCGCGGCACGAGGCAGGTTCAAATACTTCCTGAAAAGATTGTTAACAGTCCCTCGGTGATTTTCTTTAAGAAGAACTCCCACATATGTGCGCCTGTGAGTAAGTTTTTGACCGTTCAAATTGAAGGAGGTTTCTCGCAGAGATTGTATGGGGAGTATACGAGACACATGAAGAATTTGCTGCGTCAGCCTGATTCGCCAGCCGAACCATTACAACTACAACATTTCTTCGGCTCTTTCGTGCTATTAATGTTGGGTTGGCTTTTAGGAGCCATTTTCTTTGGCATTGAACTCGCTTGTGGCACTCAGATAACAAAATTTCGCTGATGTCATGAGAGAGTCAAACGTACCAATTAAAATTATCTTTTGAAATCAATAAAGCAACCTTGAGAACAAACTTGAATATTATTTGTTTAGATAAAATGGATACACCAGTCTACTCCACCTAAAGGTGGGAGTTCACCTGCGTGCAATTTCGCAAATTTTTAGATCGAATGGGATGTGGCTATCTTTTAGATCAGTCAGAGAGACAATATCAGTCCGATGCTATATTGAAACAATCAAAAATTTCCGAACTAACAATACGCAGTACTATTTCGAGGCAAACAAAGCTCTCTGAATATACATTCTCAGTACACAACCGCAGCTTACGCCATATACTCATCTATCCAGATAGCACGTACATAAAAGACAAATAACACCGCCATCTTTACCACCACAATCCTCTTTTTATCCGGCGGTATATAAACGAGAAGATATAAAAATAAAAATAATGCATCCATTCTAAAACACTATGACGTCTGGAGCTAGTAAATTTTCTTTTATGTGGATATTGTTGGGGCTAGGCCGCATATCTGGCTGGCACGCGTGTTTCGGCACTGCATAACGGCTCGCATTATTTTTTATATTCGCGTATTGGTGAAACTGGAGATGTGTCGAAATATCGTCAACATAAATACATACAAATATCAAGCCTATATCCCTTGAGGGGTAGACAGAGCGTAAACCGCTGTAAAAGAAGGTAATTTACACCATCTTGAGAGTCATTCAGATGACTGTGCATCACTATAGTGATAGATTGTCAGACTTTCTCCATAATTGCAATAAGTACACATCAACTCTCAAATTCCTTAGTCGCTTCTTACGACACCCACGGGAAAGATATGGGGTGATGCTATTCTAAGTCTAATTTATGTTTCCAGCTATTTTCGAATGCTACCTAGAATGTGAAAAGTTTTTAATTGTTAAATTGTGTTATCATGTTTTGCGGTATTTTGATCTAGAAACAAAATTAGAACTGCCAAGCGTAATTTAAAGTACGTCCTATAGTATCTACTAACCGAAGCTTTCAACAGAACCTGAAAGTTTTAAGCTATCAAAGATTTTTAGCGGGTTATCATGGCCTTCTCGTAAGGCCCAAGATTTATTTAGTGTATTATTAAAATTCCAATTGCCTTTGTATTTTATTAATTTTTTATAGTCCTTCAGACCCAAACATTTTAAGCCTCTTTTTATACTTGGAGAAATCTGTACCTAATCATAATTATCTTTTTCTTCGATTCTGGTTTTTTACGAGTATACGTGAAATAAGTAGACTACTAAGGTACCTACTACAGTTTACATGTAGGGTAAAGTACGGATAGATGAGCCGATGGGATAGTTGCGCAGGTTTCGAAAACACTATGATCTAGCGAATTTCAGCTTATTAAAACATAATAGTCTTCCACCTGAAACCCCAAGCACCTAATAAATTATTGGACTACTTGTACAATTTACGTCAGTTTAAGCAAAAAACTTCGGTAGCGTGGTCAAACCGGGCGTCGAAATTATTTTGGCACACTTTGTTTTTCGTGTATTTTTTCGTACGGGTGCAGAATCGCTCACATTTTTATTTCCTCATATGCACTACAGTATAAAGTACGTGACCATTTATTAATTATTGCAAAATATCAAATAATTATTTTTTTAATTAAATGCGCAACTATCCGTACCAAAAAGGATATTTGCGCAGGTTTTTTGAACGGATAGTTGCGCTTTGGGGGATAGTTGCGCAGATTGTTATTTTTGTTTATTTTAGTATGTTGCAATGCTTCTAAATTTTAGTCTAGATATGGACGTTGTTCAACATCCATTTTATGCTACCTACGCGTTGAAACAATTTTTTTACTGAAATTAATGACTAAGCACTCAATAACTTTAGAAACAATAATAATATTAAGGTTCAGAGGCCTATTTGATATTTAAAATAATTATTAATTCAAATTAATTTAAAATTAGTTTGATTTTAATAAAGTACCAATTTCATAGTAAGTCGCCTAGGTAATCTTCAAAGCGCAAGTATCCCCCCACGATTTTTTAGAGCTGCGCAACTATTCGTGCGGGTGCGCGACTATCCCTTTTTCAAGAGGTCAAATAAAACTGGATTTACAACAAAACAGTAAAAATGAAATTAATGAATTAGAGTTTTAATGATAGATTAAAGATCAATCCTCTAACCTGTAAAGATAATTTTGTAAATTAGTTCTTAATTATTGAGTTATAGAGCATTTTCCAAAAGGTGCGCATCTATCCGTACTTTACCCTAAGCGCCATTTACGTAAAACAAAACTGAGGATAGCAGTAAAATTAAACTACGTGCATGTTAAACTTTAAACTCTTCAAGGCGTACCTAATACTTACCAACGGAGTTTGTTTGTAACTGCAATGGAACTAAGTACAATCTTACCTTCATTTATGCACTAGCGCTACTTTCTTCTCTCTTATTTCTCTTTAAAACAAAAGTTGTCTGATAGAGATTCCTTTCAGCGATAAGCTCTCCTGTTATTTGTTTGTGTTTAGCATGTGCAATCAAGTGTTTTTACCTTTGAATTTTTGAATAACTTTCAAACTTTTGTTATATGTGCTATTTACGCTTTGCCTACCCCGCAAGGGATATACGCGTGACATATGTTTGTATGTGTTGTTCAGTTCAGTTTTTACGCTGAACTAGTAAAGGGAGAACGAAAGAAGAAAAGTATATATTTGCAACATAAGTAGGCAACTGTTTCGCTTTCGATGAAAAAAGGTTTCGATTCAGCGCTTCAGGTAAGGAATAGTGACCTTACGACAGTTGGAGTTTGAAACTGCGCCCGTACCATAGGTATGTATGTATGTAGGTACTTACTAAACATTTTGTTCACACATCTTTTAGTTTTCTGTGATCAAAAGGCAACCCCGAGCCGCGGCCAAATCTCGCTGGCAACCGAAGCCATTGCAACTATCTTTTTGTTTCTTTTTTATTCTGTTGATTTGTTCTTGAGCTGGTTTTGCGAAATGAGATCAGAGGCCAGAGTTTAATATGTTGGCTCTGTCGTTTCTTACGTATTCGAGAAAAAATCAACAAAGTGCGAGTCGGGTGGCGCAATAAGGGTTCCGTAACATTATGTGTAAAAATGACATTAAATCACGCTCATTGTATTTGAAGCCCGCTTAAATTATAACTTTGTTAATGCTGTATCAATCATTGTTATGGGAGGCAACCTCTCCCCTGTGATAATTTCAATTGTCTTACTATCAGTGTTAACGAGTATCATCCTGGTGACAGACGGAAGGCGAAGTCTCAGTAATATACCTAAGGTCCCGTTTGATCCTTTGGTTACGGAACCCTAAAAATAAAATTTTATTCGAGTGCGTTATTGATACTGAAAACTTGCCAAGTGCATAATTAAGTTTCACTCAATTCGTCTCGTTTTGCACTAATCGAATAACATCTAAGACTTGTAAATTTAAATTGAGTACCTAGTAGGTATCTAAGTATTTGAGGATAAATTTAATTTTAAAACAAAGTGCTCTGAATATTTTCTAGCAATGGCTCAACTATCATTAATTTAAAGTAAATATCTGAAATTAAAACGGTTTTTTATGTAAATTGCAATGATGTACTTACATTACACCCTAATTTAATAATATTGACTAACCTAAAATGTGCTTTGTAGATGTATTATTTGCAAGTAAATTCATCATCATTTCAGTAATGAAATTGAATTCGTTATTCAATAAATTGTAAATTCGATATCGATAATGCTGTGGTAGAAAAATAAAAGAGAATTTTAAATTTTCATTGTACCCATTTAGGTATTATACAGGCTGAATTTTAATAGTATTAGCCAGTTTTACCCAAGGAACATAACTAGGTAGAAATACCTATGTAAGACTGCATACGAGTAGGTATATCTTACTGGCCGATCAACTTATACCATTCAGTCTCTTCTTGCGGAAAGTTGTTACGTTGGTATATCTATCACCAGCAAGTTTTCTGTACCAATTTCACTTTAATTTGTAGAAGTAGACTCGAAACACATCCAGTTACCTATCTATCTATCCAGGTGGTCTACCTAAGCTTAGATGGATTACGACTAGGTATGATTTACTGAACTTCTTCCCACCGCCCCGAGATAAGAAGTAAAGAAGCACCTAACTATTTGTAGATAGATACTATAAGCAACACTTCGAGTTATCTATTCAACTTATTATGGATTCCATACGTAGCTATTACGCATGATCGGTACCTAAAAATTTATCCTTAAATTAGTACCTAACTCTAATTGCTGATATTAAGTATGTATGATCCGTAAAAAATTTGCTAGGTTTAAATTTATAATGAATATGTGTTTGTCATAATGTGGGTGTCTTAAGAAACGAGTAAGAGATTCGAGGGTTACATGTGTATTGCAATTTCAGGCGACAGGCTGACGACCTATCACTATAAGTAATGAAAAACAACCCTCTTATATTTGTCAGACGTAGCGATAACAACTGTATTTTAACGGCCGTTGACGCTCTGCCTACCCTGCAAGGTATAAAGGCGTGAATTATGTATGTATGTATAAACAGCAATGATCGAAAAAACTCACTCACTCAAGTAAAATAATAATAGTTGGGAGTGCGATTGTAGTTCCGCTTTGGCCGTCGATAAAACTTTAGTACAAATCGAGTTTCGCTCAACGAGAGCCCTCGTCGGCTGAGATAGTAGAGTTAGTTGTTCAACTGCACTGATTTTGGGGTTCCGCAGAAATAGAACAGGATAAGATTGACATCAAAAGACCCTGTACGTAAGTAGACCTGTCAAAAAAAATTATACGGATTTGTAAATCTTGGCTTAGCGTGACACTTTGAAATAGGTAAATGACTTTTAAAGTTAGCAACTAGCAAAATTAACAATGTTACATTCCGTGACGTTAACCTGGGTGTTCTCACATTAAGACTTTAGTACAAATCGAGTTTCGCTCAACGAGAGCCCTCGTCGGCTGAGATATTAGAGTTAGTTGTTCAACAGCACTGATTTTGGGGTTCCGCAGAAATAGAACAGGATAAGATTGACTTATCGATAGACCCTGTGAAACAAAATTATACGGATTTGTAAAGATTGACTTATCGATAGAGCCTGTGAAACAAAATTATACGGATTTGTAAATCTTGGCTTCGCGTGTCAGTTTGAAACAAATGACGTTTTCTCAAACATGCTAGGAAATATGACAATTTCTTTCAAGAAAACAATCCAGAAAGTTTGACATTGTCTGTGATTTTGTAATTTCTGAACGATTTCTTTTTTACACACCAGCAATGGATTCCAATACAACTTTTCTGGCGCGATATCGAAATCGTTCAAAAATTACAAAATAAAAAAAGAATAACTCCTAATCCACATCTTGACTTAGTAATCAGTAAAACAACTTTTTATATCAAATTACTATAAAATAAATTAAAATCTTTATAATTTCCTAGCATTTTTTGAGAAAAGCACTATGTAAGCCTCGGGGAAAAAGACTTTGCCAGACTCGTATTTTTAAAGTCCTCGCCTGCGGCTCGGACTTCAAACTCTACTCGTCAGTCAAAGTCTTATTTCCCGTCCTCGTCAACAACCTACTATTAAAGCTAGCATCTAGCAAAATTAACAATGTTACATTCCGTGACGTTAACCTGGCTGTTCTCACATTAAGACTTTAGTACAAATAGCTAAGTTTCGCTAAGAGAGAGCCCTCATCGGCTGAGATAGTAGAGTTAGTGTTTCAACAGCACTGATTTTGGGGTTCCGTAAACATAGATTCTTTGGGTCTAATCCAGCCTGAAATATTGTTTAGATACTTGCCAAATAAAATGACTTGGTTTTAGGAAATCCTGCCTTGGAAACAAATGATAGATGTTGAGAACTAAAGCGAGATTGAAATGGATGAGATTGTGAAAGCACTGAAAATTATGAAATCTGGTAAGGCTGCAGGATATGATAGAGTGTCATACGCGTAGTGGCTAGTCACCTGTACCTCCTTATCAACCTTTGTTGGAGAAGTAGTCGAGTGCCAAATGATTGGTACGAATATAGGGAAAAGAGTCACAGGTGGACTGTAAAAATAACCGCGGTATAAGCCATTTAAGCGTCTTCGGCAAACTGTATGCAAAGATTGAAAGAGTGATGAAAATGTCTGGGGTGGGATTTCGAAAGGGGATGGGATGTACGAATCAGGTCTTTTCCTTGCGGTGTATAGCGGAAAAGTTCTTGGTTAAAAACCCAAAAGGTCTTTGCGTATTCGTGGATCTGGAAAAGGCCTATGATAGAGTGGTCAGGAATGAGTTGTGGTCGGCACTATCCATGCATGGGGTGAGCGGTAGGTATCCTGGTACGAGCACTGAAAACCTTATACAAAGATTCTAGTGCTTGTGCCAGGATAAACGGGGCCTTCAGAGAATTGTTTAACATCGAGAAAGGCGTTAGACAGGGATGTGTTGCGTCACCATAACTGTTTCGCCTATTCATGGATAGTTGTTTGACATATTTCAACGTGGGGCACGGCAATATACGTAATAGAGATATTCTATTTAAATTTCACTTAGAACGTAGTATTTAGCATCTTGTTGTGTAAGTAGAACATAAAATTTTTGCCCTAGATTTAGCCAGACACATTAAAGTAGGAATGTGCAAGTTTGTCCCGCAACTTCGCGAACAAATTGTGTTCGGTTGGCCAACGCTTGTAAGTATAACAATTTTAGATTGGAGTGCTGTTGCCGAAGAAATTTCAAGTGTAGTTGTATTGTAGCAGAGGTGTTGTTTTGCAAGTAAGTATTGGAGTTTCGTTAGAGCGCTTGAAGGGAATTTGATTAGATCTGTAATCGATATAGTTTACTCAAGAAGATAGATTAAATTTTTCTTTAAAAGTCACAAGAAACAAACATTTTTATTTAACAAAATCATCATCGTCTCGTCACTCTGTCATTTGTCTCTGTTCGCTGACTACCTACCTATCTCTCCAGTCAGCCTTAGATACTGTCCAAAAAGTAGTAACAGTAGCAGAAGGCTTGCACCAGCATCCTTTTAAGTAGGTAAGGTCTCGGAAAGCTTTCTCATTTTCGTTATACCCAGAATAAGAAACTTTATTTTAGTCAGTTTCAAAAACAGACTTTATGTAAATCCCAACACGTAATCAGTAACAGATTTTTGTTGGTGCCAAGTGTTTAATAAGACCCTTTTGAGCCTGCGCGGTTCACTTGGTCGCTCCCGCGGGCCCGGCCGGCGTCCAGTCGACACCCGAAGCTCGCAGAGGCTGCATCCTACGGGAGCGGGGCTACAGATCGCCGGGAAAACTTTGACGAACATTTGCAGTCGTTGGAGAGTTTTCTTTGATAGAGACGTGGTATATTCCAAGTTAGTCTCAGGATTTGTTGTTTGGTTTTGCCGGGAGTAACACTATCTTGACGATATTGTTAGTTGTAACTTGCAAACATAACTTAAAAATATATATTACCGAAAACTGTTCTTTAAAAGTGGTTCGAAGTAACTTAAGTGTAATTGTGTAGATAATTAAGAACAATGAATGTGTTGAAGTTTATAGTGAGTGCGTCGTTCTTTTGTATTGTTAATGCTAAAGGTAAGTTTTAAACAACATGATACAATTGTTTAATAATTTTATTTGTCAATAAATTAATGATCTGTCATGTTATCGTCGATTCATAGAAGAGGACCCGAAATGATGTAAAAGTTATTGTTGATATCTTACTCTTTCATGTAATATAAAAAAGATGCAAACAATAATGTTGCCATTTCGGGTCCTTTTCTTCTATGAATCAGGTTATAGACGTTTTACGTTAGGTAGTTAGATTTACGATCATGCTTTGTTTGAGCACAATATCATGTAGCAAAAGGATTTCACACTGTTAACACACATATTTATTCAGAATAACCAGCATTATCATCATCTTCCTGCCCTCATCCCAAATCAGCTGGGGTCTTCGCAACATGATTAGTTAGAACACAATATCATATAGCAAAAGGACTACGTTTTATGACTGACGACGGCAACCTTCTTTGGGATTGCTATTGTAGATGGTATCACCGCCACCATGCAGTTGACCATCGAAACACCCTGCGTAGACATGAAGTGGCAGTACCTTTATACAGAACAACTAGCATGTTCTGATTTTTAAATAGTTTCTCTAGAATGGCAAACATAATAATAGCATTAACATGATTTGGACAGCCGTCAGATATGGAATATTCGATTGGCCATACTGTAGTAGGTACTCGTATTACGTGGGCACTGACTAAAATAACTTGACAACTCAATTTCAAATGTAATGGACCACAAATAGGATTAAATTAGTAATTATTATAATTAATGTTACTGGTAGTGAAATTGTAGGCTAAATTTCTATTGTAAAATTGTAGTGTTTTCTATTTAATTTCTGGTCAGTTAATTCTGTTTAAATATCTATATAGGGTTAAATTTAATTAAGTACTCATATTTTCGGAGTTAGCCTGCTTCTCCGGGAAAGGGGCGTCATTTGTGTATTTTCAGGGTATGTTTTACTTACAAAACTTAAAAACTTATCAGTAACTTTTCTTAGAAATATGATAAAAAGTTGGACATCCTATACAAAAATCTTGAAAAAAAGTGGTTCCTTATATTGGAGATACTTTTGTTTACATATTTCGACACAACGTTTGTAATAAAAGTTGTTCAGTTTTGTGAGTTCTAGATATATTATTAAATGTTTCGTATGTGCCTGTAAATTACATGTCAAAATGCAGGATAGTTATAATAATCCACAACACCGTAAGGTTTAAATGATTTCTATCCGGATAATTCCAGGTAAACTGAATATTTGGTAAGCTCATTAAAAATAATTTTATGAAGTAAATTTTTTAAATTGTTACTGAAATCTGCGTTAATTACAAAATAGGTATAATGAATTGGGTTATGTTTTAATGTAAACATTAAATACTCATATTAATTCCACTGCCCATCGAAAACTGTGATATAAATATTGTGATCATTTAAAATTTTCGCGTGAGTTATCATGTTCCGTATAAAATGTATGAAACAGAGAAGACGCCGTCTACACACACGAGACGCGCGTCGCATTAATGACAGCCGAGGTTAACTTGTTTGACAGATGAAAATAATTTTAACCATATTTCTTGAGATATGTTGTTCAGTTCAGATACCACGATATTAAGCGAAAACGTACTTTTTAGTTAGTCCTTCCCTATACTAACTTAATGTTATAAATTATTTATTACCTACATTACGTGAGCATACATTATTGATGTTTATCCTTTCGGGTTCGATTCCCGATCAGGTAAATATTTAAACTAATAAATAAATAATCATTTGTTTAGAAGTATGCAGTATCTTTGTTTTCCTCTATTAACCCATCTGCTTTCAATCAGTTATCGTTTTAATAGTAAGTAGTCATCGTATACTAACTTGGCTCCTTATATGAGTACCTATGATTTTATGTAGCCAAAACTGAGCTAAGTACAAATAATAAGACATGGATAATTTGAAAATGAGAGAAAAGTTGCATTATCCTCACTCTACCCTTCCTTGCTCTATCTATACAATTAATTACCTACTTCATAGATAAAGAAAACGTCCAAGTGCCAGTCAGACTTGCCTATCAAGGGTTCCGTACCCGTACTTGTAAAATGACATAAAAATTGTGTTTGTTGTATCTATGGCAGCTATCTTAAATATTTAACTTTATCTTGTCTTTTACTTTATTTTTTATTAGCTGTAACAATGATATTATATGATATTCTTTACAAAATTAAATTCTACAGCATCCGAACAATTATAGAATTAAACGAGAAAAAAGAATAGTTTTTTTTTACTAAGCAAGCCTTGATTTTTAATGTTAATCTAATTTTTAAATGTGTAAGGGCTCTGTTTTGACCCTTTAGAAAACGGAACCCTAAAAACGGACTTTTCAACGAAAATAAAATAGTAAACAGAGTATCTTGACCCATATTTCATTCTGCTGAGTAAGCAAGCTACTAATTGAACCGTCAATCTCGTAGCTACTTGCTACAGTATCTGTAGCGAGGTAGCACCACTCGTAGCCATCTCGTAGCCAATTTGGGAGCTGACGTCGCTGCTGACAGAATATTGTTATTATTAGTATCTCAGTTTAGGTATGCTCTACAATTAGTATTAACTAGGTAGTAAGTAATAAATACATACATTTATCCCATGCGGGGTTGGCAGAGCCTTAACGACCGTCATAAAATAAATAATTAAAAAAATTAAAAAACACGCCTGCGTTTGTGGGAAAAATTGATCTGAAAAGTAAAAAACAAGTTATAATTTGTGAAAAATTTGGACGAGGTACTTGGCTTGGATTGTTCTTCTATTTGGAAAATTGACGATGTTTTTATTAGTATCAAAAACATTCTATAATATGAATAGTTATCTTTACCGTACATATAGGTTCAATATTATGTTTTTTTGTGACCAGACTTTACAATGCAGTCGGGGGATAGTTTCCGAGATTGTAACGTTATTGTATGACAACAAACTATCCCCCGACTGCATTGTAAAGTCTGGTCACAAAAAAACATAATATTGAACCTATATGTACGGTAAAGATAACTATTCATATTATAGAATGTTTTTGATACTAATAAAAACATCGTCAATTTTCCAAATAGAAGAACAATCCAAGCCAAGTACCTCGTCCAAATTTTTCACAAATTATAACTTGTTTTTTACTTTTCAGATCAATTTTTCCCACAAACGCAGGCGTGTTTTTTAAATTTTTAATTATTTATTTTATTTACTACTTTTTAAATTATTTAACAAGTAAAAATTTGTTCGCTTCTTCTGTTTTTCTGTGGTCTCCGGTATTGGTTCATCATGTAAAAAAATCTGAACGCTTCTATTATCACCACCCTATGTAAGTTCTACATTCATACCAGTCATCCTGTTAAAGTCTGTGCTTTCTATTGTCTTCCTATGAGGGGGGCAAGCCCCCTCAACCCCCCGATGTTGGTCCTACATTCATACCAGTCATCCTGTTAAAATCTGTGCTGTTGTATTGTCTTCCCATGAGGCAAGCCCCCCTCAACCCCTCGATGTTGGTCCTACATTCATACCAGTCATCCTGTAAAAATCTGTGCTGTTGTAATGTCTTCCTATGAGGGGGGCAAGCCCCCCTCAACCCCCCGATGTTGGTCCTACATTCATACCAGTCATCCTGTAAAAATCTGTGCTGTTGTAATGTCTTCCTATGAGGGGGGCAAGCCCCCCTCAACCCCCCTATGTTGGTCCTACATTCATACCAGTCATCCTGTAAAAATCTGTGCTGGTCTGTTGTCTCTTTATGGGGGGGGCAAGCCCCCTCAACCCCCCTCCTACATTCATACCAGTCATCCTGTAAAAATCTGTGCTGTTGTAATGTCTTCCTATGAGGGGGGCAAGCCCCCCTCAACCCCCCGATGTTGGTCTTACATTCATACCAGTCATCCTGTAAAAATCTGTGCTGATCTGTTGTCTCTCTATGAGGGGGGCAAGCCCCCTCAACCCCCCGATGTTAGTCCTACATTCATACCAGTCATCCTGTAAAAATCTGTGCTGTTGTATTGTCTTCCTATGAGGGCAAGCCCCCCTCAACCCCCCGATGTTAGTCCTACATTCATACCAGTCATCCTGTAAAAATCTGTGCTGTTGTATTGTCTTCCTATGAGGGGGGCAAGCCCCCCTCAACCCCCCGATGTTGGTCCTACATTCATACCAGTCATCCTGTAAAAATCTGTGCTGTTATATTGTCTTCCTATGAGGGGGGCAAGCCCCCCTCAACCCCCCGATGTTAGTCCTACATTCATACCAGTCATCCTGTTAAAATCTGTGCTGTTGTAATGTCTTCCTGAGAGGCAAGCCCCTCAACCCCCCGATGTTGGTCCTACATTCATACCAGTCATCCTGTAAAAATCTGTGCTGGTCTGTTGTCTCTTTATGAGGGGGGCAAGCCCCCCTCAACCCCCCGCTGTAAGTCCTACATTCATACCAGTCATCCTGTAAAAATCTGTGCTGTTGTAATGTCTTCCTATGAGGGCAAGCCCCCCTCAACCCCCCGATGTTGGTCCTACATTCATACCAGTCATCCTGTAAAAATCTGTGCTGTTGTATTGTCTTCCTATGAGGGGGGCAAGCCCCCCTCAACCCCCCGATGTTGGTCCTACATTCATAACAGTCATCCTGTAAAAATCTGTGCTGTTGTATTGTCTTGTGATTGTCTTCCTATGAGGGGGGCAAGCCCCCCTCAACCCCCCGATGTTGGTTTTACATTCATACCACTCATCCTGTCAAAGTCTGTGCTGGTCTGTTGTCTTTCTATCAGGAAGGCAATCTTCCATTAACCACTGTGTTGGTGTTTAAAGCCCCTTCATATTACTGTGGTTTCACCCACGCAGTATTCTCGCGGTACAGGTGCGATACCGTCGCGGTATTTGTATCTGTCGCAGTACGATGGCAGAATCAGGTTTTTGGCCAAAAACCTAGGTTTTTGGCCAAAAGCCGGCATATGGCAGAATCGTAGACTTCGTTCGGCCATCGTCCTAAGCTGATCCAGGTTTTTGGCCGAAATCCTAGATCTGTGCCTCCAGTGAAAAAGGGTCCAACTCACTTAGACCCTTTTGTGTTTTTGCTCATAATCAGAATCTACTTTTTAAACCCCTTCAAAGGGTCTAACTCACGCTTTTGTACGTTGAAAAATGCCGGAATTACAATTTGTGTAAAGCGATTTAACTAATGAAGAAATATGTGCATATGGGTTCATCTAAAGTTATATGGGAAATATAAATGTATACGTTCTGTGAAAAAAGTCACTTCTCTAATTAAACCGCTACATTTTCCCTTCCAAAGATTCAAATACAATTAGATCATTTCTAACAAAACTAAGTCTTCATTTTGTTTCGTGAAAACGGATCCAACTTCAATTGTATTACTTTGGTATTACCGTATTTTGGATATAATCACAATTGAACCTACTGAAATAGTTTTTGATAAACGATCTAACTATAGTTGAATAATTTTTACTTCATTTGTCCGGAGAAAACCGCCCATGTGACTGTTTGGAGTATGAAGAGGGTGCTAATGCATCTTCAAAGGTTTAGTGATACTCCAGTAACGGCAAACCTGTTTTACTACTTGGGATATAAAAAGGGTGTAAATGCATCTTCTTAGGATTCTTCTAAAACTAATAAGTAGGTAGGGGGAACCAGGACGCGTATTTGAAAACCCATCTTCTGTACTGTCTCTCCCACTCACTCATGATCAATCCTAATAATGTGATATATTACAGCAATAAATTGTTACGTTTCTAGATGCACAACCATTTATTGAATCGTACAACATAGATTTTGTCCCGCTTGTTGGAATCAATCACAAGAAAATCGAAACCTTATAAATGGAATTGTTCATGAGTTAGCGTGAGAGACTGTACTGTACGTACCTAAAGTTTGATACGCATTTCTAAGCAACTAAAACACTATTTGATCGCATTATGTCGGCTTGATTTAACGAACAATGACATGGCCGCGTAGGCTTCTGACATGGTTGACAAGGACTCTTATGTGGTCGATTTGGCCTCTGATATGGTTAAGCAGTCCTCTGATATGGTGAAGTTAATTAGGCCTCTTATAAGGTCGAGTTGGCCTCTGATATGGTTGATTGTGACTCTGACATGGTTGAAAAGACGTCTGACCAGGTTTATAAGGCCTCTGAATCTCTGATATGGTTAATAGGCCTCTTAAATGGTTAAGTGAACCTCTAATATGGTTGATTGATGAGGCCTATAAGACAACTGCCTATATTAGAGTTCTACTCACAATCAGTTCTACTCAGTGGCTTACTTCACCATCTTCTTTCTTCTTCTTCTCTGCATAGTAATATCCACTGCTAGGCAAATGCATCATGTGTTTTGTCCACACTGTTCTATTTGCGGCGATTCTGTCGGCTCTGCCATCTTTTCCGATCATCTTGCTGGTGGTCTGCCAACACTTCGACTTCCTGCACAGGGTCTCAAATGCAGCACTATGTGGCTCCACTTATCGACACCTCTACGACATACGTGTCACGTGTCACGCCAAATCCATTTCAGTTGCGCAACCCTCTTTCCGACATCAATCAGTTTAGTCCGTTGGCGAATAGCTTTGTTTGTCGAATAGCTTTGTCAAGCAGAGTGGAGCGACAATAAGCATACTTACTTTGAGGAGCTAATTTACCGAAAGCTGCCCAAACTGCTGGACAAGTTTGATCCTCTGTCCCAGATAAACTTTACTATACCAGAGGTCTAACAACCAGTTTAGAGGTTCCATCAACCATGGCAGAGACCTAACATAACCAGGACAGACACTTTATGAACCATGTCAGAGGCTTACTCGGTTATGTTAGAGGCCTATTCAACCGTGTCAAAGGGCTGTCAACCATGGCAGAGGCTTGTCAACAGAGAGGCGTTACCGGTTCGGTTCAAAGATAGTTTATTCTCAAAAAAGACATACAATGCCACTTACATGAGAAAAAATATGCTTATAACTAATGTTAACAAATTTAATTTCAACTTCGCCACACTATTTAGCTACATTTTAATTATTTTTAATGCTATACAAATAATGTAGGTATATATAAATGTTACCCATGTAACAACCAATGATAAGTTCTACAGAACCATGTCATAGCCCGAACCTATCATGTAAGAAGCCTAAGAGTCCTTCTCAACCATATCAGAGGCTTACGCAACCATGTCATTGTTCGTTTCTTTGAGGGTTAAACAGTCAAACAGTATTCAGATTATCAGATTTTGTAGTAAATTTGTAGGAAATTGCTGAACTCCATAGGGGCATACAGAATACGGCTTCCTTGGTTATTTTCGGCCATGGGAAAGCATCCCGAGTTCATCTCTATAGAGAGGACGTACAGAGGACGGGTTCCCAATTTCCTATAACGCGGGCGGGACTGGCGGGAGTAGGCAGTTATTACACAGAAAATGTAATTATACCTTTATATGATGCAATTTTTAAGGGTATAACTGTAACAGAGTCCTTAGGATTGACCACCCATGCAAATTAAAATGGATTTAAATATAGTTATATTTGTATTCACCGTTATTATTAAAGCAATCTGCTTATTCAACAGCATTTGAATCTTTTATCACGATACCTACAACGGTTCAATTTAAATTAGACCTTTTATCATGATACCTACAACGGTTCAATTTAAAGTAGACCTTTTTTCACCGAAACATTTCAATAAATTTACAACGGTCTAAGTGATTTTTGCATCTTATTCATAAAGATTACGAAAAACTGTCAATTCCATTAAAAAGCTCGCAAAAAATTAGTAGGAATAGTTTTTACTTCATATAAAAAAGTTATAACCTAATATAAATTGCAGATGTTAATTGATCTAATTTCATTATTTTGGCTCTCCTGTAAAGTACATGTTTTTCAGTTGGACCCTTTTTCACAAGAGGCACAGAGATTTGTTTAGTATTATGGCTTTTTTTGCATTTCGGGGAAACTTCTTCGTCTTCGAGTGGTACACTAAGTCGCCCAACGAGCCGATGGACCCTGGTATCAGAGTTTTCAACCGCCTACTGCAAGTAGCAGGCCTCTAACATGGTTGTGTAACGACCGCCGTCTAAGTGATCATAGAGAGCAATCGGGACCGACGGCTTACCGTGCCCGTGTGGTTCGGGGGAACGAGGAGTGGAGAGGTACTTTATGCACCTCCCTCTGATCTTTTAAAGGTAGACTTGGACACCGTAAATGGACTGGACACCCTGAAGGACGGCGGGTAACATCAGACGGTCTGAACAGCAGAATTGCCTCGGATTCCCTGAAGGGCAGGGATGAGCATCAAACACCATAAGAGCAGGACGTACCACTGAACGCTCTAGAGGATTGGTGGTAGCGTTGGACGCCCTGGAGACCAGGAGGTAGCGTCGGACCCCCAGAAAATCCAACGCCCGTCATCTTACATCCTGCAGAGTGTCACACGCTACCCACGCCCTCCAGAGCGTCTGACGCTACTTCCCACCCTCCAGAACATCCAATGCTACCTCCTGCCTTTCGAGGTGTATGCCCGAACTACACGGGCACGTTAAGCCTTCGGTCCCGATTGCTCTTTATAATCACTTAGACGGCGGTCGTTACACAACCTTGTCAGAGGCCTGCTCCTTGCAGTAGGCGGTTTAAAAACTCTAACACCAGGGTTCATCGGGTCGTTGGGTGACTTGGTGTACCACTCGAAGAAGAAGAAGTTCCCCCGAAATGCAAAAAAAGCCATAATACTAAACAAATCTTGGATTTCGGCCAAAATCCTAGTTTTTTGGCCAAAATCCTAGGTTTTTGGCCAAAAACCTGGATCAGCTTAGGACGATGGCCGAAAGAAGTCTACGATTTTGCCATATGCCGGGTTTTGGCCAAAAACCTAGGTTTTTGGCCAAAAACCTGATTCTGCCATCGTACTGCGACATATCGATCGCTATCAGGTGCGGGACGTCCATGCAAATACCACGGCGGTATCGCAACGGTACCGCGAGGAGAACACCGCGTACCGCGTACCGCAGCGATACCGCTGAAATGTGAACGGGTCTTAATGCCTACCAGTTGAACTGCCCATAACTGATTTAAACTACTTAATGATAACAGATTTGGATTTTAAATGGGTTATTTTATTGACTACAAAATCTAGACTACATACATTAATATTACATAGCAGCTCAGCTCATAAAGAAGTTGCGTTTAAAGTTTAAGTAATCAAAATTTTCTTGATACCGACTGCCTTATTTTAATCAACACTCAAGTTTTTGCCGACCAGGAGGGCCTGCGTTTTCATGTCTTACATTGGCAGTAGTAGTCTTTTGAAGAATACTTCACTTTACTATGAATAAAGTATCCCGGAGACAGCTGCTCTGCAATAAAATCATCATTGTTTGGTCAATGTTATAACAACCTACGTATTATCTACTAACAAACAATGTAGCTATCGAAGTAGCTATGCAGAGAAACACCAGCAGTAGCTTGTATATGTAATGAAGTACCAGACGCCTAAGATATATCAGCTGCTGGCATTGCACATTGTGTATGAGCTATTTTTATGCCTGCTCATTAGCCATAAATATAATAATAAGTTTAACTAATTACCTGATACTGAGATGCCTTTGAACATTTACATGTTTTGCATCACAAAAGCATCAAGGCTGGACATCGGGATAAGAACTCTGTGCCATTCGTGAAAACTATCAGCGTTATTTTATCTATCAGTTTGGAACGCTCGTTTTATTATTAATTAATTATTTTTCAGTATTTGTTTAAATTTATTTTATTTTGCAACAACAAACGTAAATATTTTGTATCAGTGACATAATTAGACATACTGCAACGTCAACTCAATCAATGACAGCGACATCAAACTTCAACAGATTGTGTGACATGAATTTTATAATAAGATTTGTTCAAAGAGTTTTATTTACGGTGGCTGCTATCCCTAATTAATAAAATTAGATAATTTTTCTTGTTATCCTAAGGTTTAAGACGACAAAACCTAGCCTATGACATTCAGGATGGTGTAAGGATTCTTCTCACACTACTCCCATTCAAATCTGTTCAGTAGTTATCGAGTTATAGTGGGTTAAAGCATTGCACATATATACATACATACTTACATACATTAACCCTGAAAACATTACACTCCTTTTTTGGTTGGGCAGTCGTGTAAAAATACAGCCGCTGTTGCCACATCTACCATTATTCAATCAAAGATAGAAAACATGAGAAATACGTAACGTAACTGTTTTTTATTTAATCACTGGCAAAAAAAAGAAAAATAAGTACATGTAACTTAAAAGTTTACGGCTTGGAAGCGCAGAATAAGTCATTTCGTGGTTGATAGGGCCATAGCATGTTAACTTTTATTGAAGCAAAAGTGTATATTTGTTACTGTAACTTGTTACTTTTTAATTGTTCTTTTTGTTAATCTCTAAAGAGAGCTGTGAAGACTGTTATTTCTTTTGTTACCTAAATAATTTAAAACTCTGTAAGCACATAAACCTACTTTTGAAAATAATTTAATCCGAAGGTGCGCTCCGACGCTCCAGATTAATTTTAATAAAAGACGTAGATTTTCACCGTGGTAACCATTTATAGAATGCTATTAGAATAAATTAACATAATGTAATAAAATCGATAGTTCACTCGGCGTGCACCGTACGTGCTCGGAATCGAGGAAAACGGTAACCGATTTATAACTTAGGCATTCAAATACGATCTCTTGTGATGCCGATTCTTCTTCTTCAAGTGGGACACCAGGTCGTCCAATGACCCGATGAACCCCGGTGTACAACCGCCTACTGAAAGCAGCAGGCCTCTGACATTGTTGTGTAACGACCGCCATCAGAGACAGCAACCGGGACCGACGGCTTAGTGTGCCCATCCGAAGCACGTAAACATCTTGCTTTTCGGACAATCAGGTGGTTCAGCCTGCAATGTCCTAACTAGACTGGAAACTGTATCACAAAGTGATAAATATTAACTTTGTGAGCGACCCCACCGGAAATTGAACCCGGAACATTCTGCGTCACAGGCAACGACGCTTGGCAGGCGGATTGGCGAGCGTAGTGCTAGATGCATTTACAGGGAACGCTGCTGCCCGTTTCATCCCTTTCGTCTCTTTGTCGCGACACCCATTGGTAGAATTTGGGGTGATACTACTCTAAGCCGGCATCACACGGCTCATTTATCAACCCATCAAAGTTTTAAAAATAATACCATGCTAAGGCATTCCTGACATACACATCATCATCCGATGTTTTGCCGGGTTAAGTTTTTTAATGAAAGGAGTTCTGAACTCGTTAGACTACAGTACGGCCGTTTGAATAGGCCATATATGCCAGCTGTCAAAATCATGTTAATGCTATGACATAGGATAATTTTTGTTTGTTGATAGTTTTGATCATCCGAGGGATTCACATAAAATTGATGAAAGCAAATAATTCAACTCGAAAAGAAAATCTGCATTTTGGTTTAAGGTTTGTTAAAAAGAAGCTTGATCGTTTACCTTCGCGTAGAATATTGCTTCTGATACTTAGCATAAATTTCAATTTTCTTACTCAGGTAAGCATAAGGTTCAAAGGTAGTTCTACATTTTCCTGGAAAGGCAATTCCTTAATTAAGTAATTCCTGAAAAGACTAGATCACTGGTTCTCAATCTTAGGATATCAATTCCATGGATGTTTCTCAGAAGGATTCCAAACATGATTAGTAGTAAAACAACAGGAGACAGGAAAGTAGGTATGCATACCAGTATTAGGTATTGTGTTCTACCGAGACCAATATTTTTGACGAAGAAAGTTTACGAAATCTAGTGCAAAAACCGAATACCATGACACGTCTTTACCTTTACCTTCACAGCCACAACAGTTCACTGCTAGACATGGGCATCCCCCATATCGGGGGGTATTTCCATACTCACCACGCTTGGCAGGCGGATTGGCGAGCGCCGTACCTAGAGATTTGATATTCACAGGGAACGCTGCTACCCATTCCCTGGATGATTGATTACCCCTAGTCGCTTTTTACGACACCCACGGGTAGGATAGGTTGTCACTTGTATAGTATCTGTCTTTCAATAACTGAACCGCAATGTCGCGCAGTGAGTATAATATATCTACCATAAAATAGTACTTAGCACACCATTTCTACCCGTGGGTGTTTATAAAACTTGAGTGACAGGTCTAAAATTAAATTCCTGTCATTTTCAGTTAAGATATTGAAAGTTTTGTCTCATCTGAATATTTCTTCTTTTGAACTTTTCACTTCAAGAAGTTTGACAAGCTTTGATCTCGATACTCGGTGGGCTGAAGAGTTGAAGATATTGATCAAATAACTTTTATTAACTTTAAAACTTAAATAAGTAGCATTACTGCCATATTAAAAAAGTTTATTTAAAAAAGGGAGTAAGTTAACTTGCGTGAGATGTTCAGGAGCAGTTTGTTTATGATTATTTCGTTTACTCTTTCATAAAAAAGATTTTATTTTCCACTAATAAGGAATAATTTGTTTATTTTGTACCTTCATTCATAATAGGATCATTCTCCTAAAGCCACGGAAAATTCTAACTTCCATGTCATTTTTTAATTTTAGGTTTTCTGGAAAATATTATACAGTTTATCAAAGTTTTCTTCATTTCTAAGATTAGAGTGCTAAAGGCCCGTTTTCCGGACCACTGGTTTAAAAGTTATTTGATGTCCACTATTAGCGAACATGGACGTTAGAGAATTCCATGGCATATTTTCTTTTTTTAAATAATTAACAAATTAAAGTGCTTTTTTAATACATAGCAAGTAAGTTATGTTGTTTAGAGCTTATACAAGGTATTTTAGTGAATATATATAATATATTACTATCAAAACCGGGAAAAAATTAAAGGCCACTATTTTTTGACATGGACGTTAGATGTCCACTACTTGGTACGTCGGAAATTTCTTTATATAACATTTATTTCATCTGTCACGTATATGAAACAACACTAAACAACTTTTCCTAAGGACCCATATCTGTACCTCTCATGGTTAAGCAAGACCCCTGGTGGTCTACATCAGATACTCCTGACCCTCGATGTCCATATCCCGGCAGAAGCGGCTCATCATGCTGAACATGTTTCAAAGTGTTGTTATGAGGGACTTCAACGCAAAGCTGGGCGAGAAAAGCGGTGATGAGTTGTAGGTGGGGCCATTTAGATATGGAGATAAGAATCCGAGGGGCCAGAGGCTGGCCGAGTTCCTGAAGAAGATGGATATCTACATAAACTTGTTCTTTAGAAAGCCGCCTCATAGAAAATGAACCTGGATGAGCCCCGATGGTTCAACCAGAAATGAGATAGACTTCAGTATGGCCACAGAGAGACAATTTTTCAATGATGTCTCCGTGGTCCACAGGATAAAAACCGGAAGCGATCACATGGAACATAAATGTCAAACTAGAACGGTCTCGCCTAGTGAAGTCGACACTCCGACTATCTGCAACCCATATTCAGAATCTGGAAAGCTTCCATCTGGAACTCAAGAATCGCTTTGCTTGACGGTATCAATGACAGTTTGGTCGAAACTGTTCACACGGTCGTCGGCTCCAAGTTCTTTAAGCTCTGTCGTAGAAATAGACCTAAAAAACTAACCGATCGAACTCTGAACCTCATGGCTGGAAGGCGTCCTATGCCGCTGCAATCCTCTGATGACACGGCCTCATATCGGCGGCTCAACAGACAAATATGCTAGTCCCTGTGGTGCGATATTCGAAACTTCAATACTGAAATATTAAAGAAACGATTGAGCGAAACAAAGGCACCAAAGTTTTTGCCAGGGACCGGTCTATGGCAGAGCCAGCTGACAAAACTGAAGACGGCGGACGGCAGTGTAGCTTCCACGAAGCCAGAGGTACAGAGGGAGATCAACCGGTTTTATGCATAGCTGTAAACTTCAGTCGAAAAGCTTACCCGACACTATACCGAGGATATCCCTGACATCAGCTTGAATGAGATTAGGATGGCCCTTAAACAGCTCAAAACAACAAGGCGCCGGACGAGGACGGAATCATATCGTATCAGAGCTAATTGAAAGTGGATGAAACACCAGCAATTAAAGTCCTTCAGAAGCTCTTTAAATCGTGTTTTGTTTGAAGGTGTCAAGCCAGAAGTATGGAACAGAAGCATTGTAGTGCATTTCTTTCAAGAAAGGTGATAAAACTCTCGTTATGAATGATAGGCCCATCTCGCTCCTCAGTCATGTTAACAAGCTGTTTTCGAGGGTTATTACGAATCGCCTAGCTCGCAGGCTTGACGACTTCCAGCCTCCCGAACTTCCAGCCTGCCGGCTTCCGAAAAGGGTACAGTACAGCACTGTAAGCTCTACAGCAGTGCCAAATTGACTCCAGGTATATCGAAGTGTTGAAAGATTTATAAAGAAACGCCGCAATGGCAGTTCGAATACAAGATCAGACCACGGCGGCAATCCCATTGCAGAGGGGTGTAAGACAAGGAGATGTATTATCTCAGAAGCTCTTCACCAATACGATGGAAGAACTTAGCAATCAATATCAATGGCGAATGCATCACCCTTTGTCGTTTTGCCGATGATATCGTAGTCATGGCAGAGTTATTCGAAAACCTCAGCAAAATGATACAAGACCTCAATTTTAGTTCCCAACAAGTGGACCTCAAGTTGAATATGGACAAGACAAAAGTCATGGACAATTCTCATATAGCGCCCACCTCAATATCAGTAGGGAACTCGATACTCGGAAGTGGTGGACAAATACGTCTATCTAGGACAAACAGTTCAACTAGGAAGATCTAAGTTTGAAAAAGTGGTCACTCCGTGGATCCAGCTTGACTGGGCACTTTCGGGAAGTTACGCAGCGTCTTCACGTCCAAAACTCCTCAGTATCTCAAGATAAAAGTGTTTGAAAAGTGTGTCATGCCAATGATGACCTACAGTGCCGAAACGTGGTCGCTAACTGTCAGCCTCTAAAATAGAGTAGGAGTCAGTGAGCTCTGGAGAGAGCTATACTCGGCGTTTCTGTTCGTGATCGAATCAGATACGAAAAGATCCTTAGACGAACCAAGGTAACCAACATAGCTAAGAGACTCAGTAAGCTGAAGTGCCAATAGATAGGCTACATTTCTCGAAGGACTGATAATCGCTGGAGAGTTCTCGAGTGGAGACCATGTACCGGCAGGCGCAGCGTAGAACGGCCAACCGCGAGATAGACAGATGATCTGGTCAAGTCCGAGGGGTAATGCTGGATGCAGGCTGCTTCTAATCGGACAAGGTGAAAATATTTCGGGGAGGCCTATGTTCAGCACAGTGGACTATGACTGATATGATGATAATGACAAAAAAAAAATATGAATTACTTCTACAAAATTTTCCATTAAGACACGCACTGGCTTAATTTAAGACAAAAATATATATAATTTTTAATCTTTGTCCAACAGTGGGGCCAGAAATTTAACCATTCTCTAACGTCCATGTCATTTTCTAACGTCCATGTCACCGCGAAACATGGAAAGACATGGAAAAAAGGACATGGACGTTAGAACGAAAGTTTATTTTGCGGTTTACGAAAAATCTATTAGACAAAACTTTTTGCAATACTGCCTCTTGCTTTAAGCATAACAAAGGTATTAACCAGAAAAAATATCAATATTACCTGATAACTGAATACTTGGTTATCGATGAACATGGAAGTTAGGTGGGTACTGAACCAAATCGTAAATGTGTGGAACTTACCTTCGCCAGCAAAGATGTAGCAGCGAACGGCACGTGCTTCTCTCACGATGTTGTCGGCAGTACTAGCCGCTACTCGTGTGTGAATAAACTAGACAGATAGCTTTCACCGTCATGAAAATATGAGCGAGAAGGTAGCGCGAGGAAATTTAGGCCTGAATCAGGCTTCAACGCTAAAAACCATCTTTTAAAAAAAAACTGGCGTCTTTTACTATCAAAAAACATGTTGCATGATAGAATATATAACTAGTTAGAAGATAAAAAGCATTTAAATGATATTGCCCTGATATTTTAGGATCTATAACAGTTTATCTGTCACAAAGTAGCAAAGTTCCTTGCCATGGACATTAGAGAATGAATGTTTGACAGGAATTTTACAAAAAACTGTCAACATATTTGAGTATTAAAATGTTTGACCATATGTGAGACGAGTTGAAGTATTTCATAGTAAATTTTTATAACCCTCTTCCCACAGAAAGATACACTTTTCCAGCGGAATGTGTGAAAAATGCGGCCGAGGAGAATGTACCAATAGTTCACTGTTTTTTGCCTTTCCGTATTTTTCTTATTCACCACGCGGTGCATAACATAAGGCGCTAACTTCACGGGCGAGACGTAAGTAGGTACGTGAGATATGAGGCGAAGACGTGTGACATCGCGACGCTTAAAACCTATAACGAGAATAGGTATGTCGGAGAGCGATCAAATCGTATAGCGCTGGCAACATTCGACATGGCGTTGCGCTTTATTTGCGGACAGTAAGCTATAGACGGTAATATTGACCGGAGTGACAGTGAAGATGTTCTATGGAGGTGTTGTAGTACGTTCTCACTCACAGTTCATTGTTGGCTACGTTTGTGATAATGAAACGGAACTCAGGCAGCGAACTGAGTAAACAACTTTGACAGTTCCAGCTTGGGTGTGGTTTGGATCGTATCGTTCTGAGGTTAGATTCTGAATCCGGTGAAATCTTGGGAATCTTGGGGTCTTTCAAGGATCTGTGGTCTTCAGGCTATGGCGGAGCCCTAGATTCGAAAGGCTAGTGGAATATTTGTGAAGATTATGACAGTTCCGGTTAAAGTGTGGTTTAGTCTGTGTCTTTTTGAGATATCGTTCGTAATCCGATGAAATCACAGGAATCCTGGAGTATTTGGAGGAACCGGGTCATCAGGTGATGGCGGAGCCCTATATTTGTGTGGCCTTTGGAATATTTGTGGAGATCATGAAGTGTGTGTTAATTATTATCGTTTTACCCTCATCAGGTTTGTGAAATGCAGAGATCGTACGATAATGGTGACTACCGCTGGCGGTGTCCCTCTGCAAGCGTACAGGGCTGCAGGCAGAGGACTTCTACGGTGTTCAGTGTTGATCACCGTCATGATTGGAATCCGATGTGTGGTAAAGACCCGTTAACGTAAGTTGAAGGTTCCAATGTTGGTTTGCTTGAGGCATGGTATGACTGTGGACGGACGGCTTGTCGTACGGTGATACCGTGCCTGACGAGGAATCATATTCCGAAACAAGCACATCGGAGGAGCTGACTACGTGATAGTGAGTATACTGTGGTTTATCATTATAGTGGCAGTGGTTCGAGAATTTGAGATATCATGTGACAATGTAGTATCCTGAAAAGAGTTACCAGTTTGAATATTAAGTATTCCATCCTAGTGTTCTGTTATTATACGCCCACGAATTATTGATGTTTTTATATCCCCTCCTGATTCGTTATCAGAAGTGGGATGACCATTGTTTTAGTGGTTTGCGTTATGAGGAATATGGTACTAGGATGAAGTATCAATGGTGATAGTTGCGTAATGATGATTATTTAAGAGAGTTGTCAAGTGCATTCTATCGGAATGGATTATTACCATTGTTGTTGTGGTTTAGGTTGGTGGGACTTGAAAGTTCCAATGCTGATTGTTGTTGATGGTATACTCGTAATTGGTCATAATTGTTACGGTTAAAGTACACTATCCTCCTACCATTATTAAGATAGGTTTGACAAGTACTTGTTTGGCATTGTATCACTGTTTATTTGGTTACGATACAAGGAATGCTCGTATAAGCTAGTGCAGCGGTGCGAACGAGATGGCGAACCCCAGATTTTGACATTATGATGGTGAACCTTTATTGGTGGCGGTGTGGAGTATTCTGGCGTAATGTGTACCTAGTGTACAGTTGTTTTGGTTGTTTGTGTTGTAGCATACTCCTTTGCTATTTGGTATAGTATACTGTCATTTAGACGTGTGTAAAATCTTCAGACACGAGGTGTTGTAATATGATAGTGTGCTATTGTTTTGTTGGTTGTAACAAAAAAAAGAGTTTTCTTGTGCGCTAGTGGAGCACGCTTTTTGAACGCTTGTGACATGTTCTCCAATGATGGTTGGATGTCTTGAGGTGAATTGTATGTGGATAGCGTTGCTATTTTAGTTGGGTTCAAGATGGAGAAATGAAGTCACGATTGATGTGTTAGATGTGCCTGCGTGTACATAGTGACAGTGTTGTTGGATCATAATAGTTTTGTTTGATCGGGTTTTGGTGAAACAGATACAGCTGCTTATGTTGAGGTGTAGTTCTTTGGGTGAACGGTGTTGTAGAGGTTGTGATGAGGCAGTTGACATAACTGTGTGCATTGTGATAGAGGCTTTGAGATGTGATTGGCAAACGACATTCTTCGTAGACCGATGACAGCCTTAGCTATCCATACGGTAATGTGAACCTGGTGCTAGGATTTCTGACCGTCTTGCCTTGTTTGCTAGGCATAAGAGACAACTTATTTGGTCATGACATTGATTCTTTACCAATTGTGTGGGTTGATTCTTTTTGCTATGGTCAGAATGGACGAGCGGAATTCAGAGCATAGTTGGATTCTTTTCCTACGCATCAGCCGAGGACGGCTGACTTGTCAGAATGGCCGTGTCGGAGAGCGATCAAATCGTATAGCGCTGGCAACATTCGACATGGCGTTGCGCTTTATTTGCGGACAGTAAGCTATTGAAAGCATTTGTTTAAAATACAGCTGATTGATTCAATCTTCAATCCCCAGTGATTGAAGATTGAAGACTGATTCAAGCGCAATTGTCATTCGATCGGGCATTCTGACGGTTGGAGTCCGTGGATGAAGTTGTGTGCACACTTGTTTAAAATAAAAGAAGAATCTGCCATGAATATTGAGTCATATTCTTTGTTCTAACCTTTACTTCTGGCCTAATTTACTTTAGTTCAGAAGTGGGGATCGAGCGGAATATTTTCTAATATTTTCCACGCCTACAAAGGTAAAAGGTGACGTAACAGGTAAAAAAAAAAACAGGTAACCAAAAGTGGTTTTAAAAAGATCGAAAATAAACATGTCTCAGAGGCGAATTGAAGTAGATGTGCATGATATGCCTCGTAGTCATGCCACTCAGCAAAGAAGGGAAGATGGAACGCCTCCGCTGCCGCCGCCACCGCCGCTGCCGCCTTCACGTGGACGTAGTCCCTCGCGGCGAGTGGACAAGAAGCGTAGCAGGAGTCGACGTTCGCGTGATCAGCGTTTACGCTTGAAGTCGCGTTCAGTTTCGAGGGAACGCGAGAGATCCAGAGGCAGGTCTCGAAGCCGAAGAGATGAGTATTCTGACAAAGATTCGAGACGTCATCGTAGGCGCGAGGCTTTATCGCGCCGTGCTAGGGCGAAAAGGACACGATCGCCGCGTTCTCACTCGCGGCCATCAAGAGCGCGTTCGCGTTCTCGTTTTTCCTCCGTATCGAGAAATTTGAAGCGACGTCGTGATCGTAGCCATGAACGTCATAGCACGGCTAGATACACGGCAAGTGACAATGATAGGCGCAAGTTAAAAATTGATAAGCAAAAGCAACCTCGTAGGAGAAAAGATAGTTTTACATCCTATTCTAGTAGTGAAGAGAGTATTGTATGTAGTAAGAAAATGAAGCGTGATAGGCAACCTGAACGCGAAAAAATTAGGGAAGGCCAGTTTAGTGTGAAAGATGTAATGGAATTAATAAAATCACTTCCGTCATCGTCATCATCTCAAGGTCAAAATCATTTTAGTATGACAACTAATGCAGTCCCTGAGTTCGACCCTGCAAATAAGGAACAAACGGTTGATTTGTGGATCACAAAAGTAGAAGAATGCGCTTCGTTGTACCAATGGTCAGAAATGCAACTTATACATTATTCTTTACCTAAATTGACAGGGATTGCTAAAGTTTGGTATCAGGGCTTACCGTCGTTAAATTATAGCTGGTCTGAGTGGAAGAATAAATTAACTAAGACATTCCCCACAGTACAAAATCATGCACAGCTTTTGCATGAAATGTTAGAACGAAAAGTAAAATTTAATGAATCCCTTGAAAATTATTTTTATCATAAATTAAATTTATTAAATCGTTGTGAAATAACGGGAAGAAAAGCGGTCGATTGTTTGATTTATGGATTAGAAGATAAAGGTATGCGGTTGGGTGCTCAAGCTGCAAATTACTCTCAACCCGAAGAGTTGTTGTCATATTTTAAATCGATAAAATCAGAAGACACTAAAGACAAAATTCAGCGCCCAGTTTTTCAGAAAAAGCGCCCTGAAGGTCAGAGTGATGTAGTGAAGCCAGGTCCGTTTAGGTGCTTTAATTGCAACGAAATAGGACATCCCAGCTTCAAATGTACTAAACCATTGTTGTCATGCACTATTTGTAATAGATTAGGGCATCAAAATATAAATTGCAAGCGATTGCAACGAAATATCAATGAAAACAATGCCAAGCGCACAGAAACAGCTAAACCTGTTGTTGAAATAAAATTAGCAGGTATTCTTGATCCAAAATACATTTTACCCATAAAAATCAATGGGATTGATAAAACTTGTGAAGTAGATATGGGCAGTCAATGTACGTTGATCCGCATAGGTGATTTCAACGAGTTAGCAATACCGTACAAAACAGACAATCTTCCATTATTAAAGGGCATTGGGGATGGTTTAGTAGAACCTATAGGTAAAGCCAAAATAGAAATTAGAATACAATCCGTGGTGGGCTCAGTAGAAGTATTAATTGTTCCCGATACCTTAATAAAACATGCAGTGTTGTTAGGTCAAACATTTACCGAACAAACAGGTGTGTTAATAATAAAAACAGATGAAAAACTTTTATTTCAAAAGCAACCAGATTTGATTCAAGAAAATAACATTGAACAAAAATTACTATTAGTAGTTGATACAGATACGGTCCTTAAATCTATGGATATCATTAGTGTTAGAAGTGACAATGATTTTACTGGTAAAATAAAAGTAAGGGAGTCAAGTCGAAATGTGGGCGAAAATAGCTATTATATATTACCTGGAATATATTCGATGAAAAACGGTCATGGAGGTGTAATAGCGGTTAATTTAAATGAAAATGATGTGAAGTTTCAAAAGGGGCAGTTATTAACTCGGGCGTATGGTTGCGAAAACGTTGATTATTTAAATATAAATAAATTAGAATGTCAGAAAAATGAATGCTTATTGGAGAATTTAAAAACAGGTGTAGATTTAAGTAATGAAGATAAAAATAAACTTGAAAATTTATTGAAAACTTATAACGATTGTTTTTCTTTTGGACTAACAGATCTAGGACTTACACATTTAACTGAAATGAACATCATGTTAAAAGACAATACGCCGGTGGTGTACAGACCATATAGGTTAGCATACTCTGAAAGAAGTAAGGTGAAGGAAATGATCCAAGAAATGCTAGATTGTGGTATAATCGTAGAATCCAATTCATCCTATGCTAGCCCGATAATTTTGGTTCAGAAAAAAACAGGCGATCAAAGACTCTGTGTTGATTATCGAGCTTTGAACGCCAAAACAATTAAAGAGCATTATCCACTACCTATTGTGGACGATCAAATTGATCAGTTAGGTGGTTATGAGTATTTTATTACATTAGATCTAGCCTCAGGCTATTACCAGATACCCATAGCTCCATCATCTCAGGACAAAACGGCTTTTGTAACACCAGATGGCCAATACCAATTCACGCGTATGCCTTTTGGATTGGCCAATGCGCCATCGGTGTTTCAAAAGACCATAAATACTATGCTAGGGGAGGTAAAGAATCGTGAGGCGTTTGCGTTTATGGACGATATAATCATTCCTGCTCATAGTATTGAACAAGGGATGGAACGATTGGAAAGTGTTCTTAAACTTATAAGAACTGCTGGATTGACTTTAAAACTATCAAAGTGCATCTTTTTCGCAAGAAAAATTGATTACTTAGGATTCGAAATAAGTAAAGAAGGTATACGGCCGGGGCTAAGAAAAACTGAGGCTATAGAAAAGTTCAAGTGTCCTACCAACCAACATGAAGTTCGCCAGTTTGTAGGCCTAGCTAGCTTTTTTAGGCGATTCATCAAAAATTTCGCTATAATAGCAAACCCCTTAACAAGGTTGTTAAAAAAAGATATAAAATGGGAGTGGGGCACGGAACAAATAACGGCTTTTACGACACTTAAATCAGAATTGACTAAGCGACCTATATTGGCACTATACAACCCTAAAGCGAAGACACAAATACATACCGATGCGTGCAAATTTGGTATCGCGGGAATGCTACTTCAAGAGGATGGAGAACGTAGATGGCGAGCCGTCGCATATTACAGTCGACAAACTACTTTAGAGGAGCAAAGGTATCATTCATTCGAGCTAGAGACGCTAGCAGTAGTTGCTTCTTTGCAGCGTTTCCGGGTGTATGTTTTAGGGATAAAGTTTACTATAGTAACCGACTGTAGTGCGTTACGTACAACTTTGTCTAAACGAGACATATTACCCAGGATAGGAAGATGGTGGCTTCAGCTCCAGGAATTTGACTGTGATATAGAGTATAGGCCAGGAGCTCGCATGAGCCATGTGGACGCATTGAGTAGGAATGCTGTTCCAATAACTGAAGAACCCGTACCAGTTTTTGACGTTTTGACGATAGAGACAGAAGATTGGTTAACAACTATACAAGGCGTTGATGAAGAAGTTCAAATAATAAAAAAAATTTTAGAAGATACAGAAACTCTTAAAATATCAGATGTTTATAATAATTATAAATTAAAAAACGGCAAAGTTTATAGGATTGTAGATGGGCAACTGAGGTGGTTAGTACCGAAAGGGTTTAGGTGGCAATTACTAAAAAAATGTCATGATGATCTAGGACATTTTGGTATAGATAAAACACTGGATAAACTGAAATCTTTGTACTGGTTTCCCAAAATGAATAAATTCACAAAGAAATACGTTAAATCATGCTTGGACTGTAATTTTCATAAAGTTCCTACAGGAAAAAGGCAAGGGATGCTTCATCCTATACCAAAAATTGATACACCATTCCATACTGTACATTTGGACCATTTGGGGCCTTTTGTAAAGAGCAAATCCGGCAATTCATATATATTAGTTATAATTGATGCTTATACAAAGTATATAAATTTATATGCTGTTAAAAACACTAAAACTAAAACCACAATCAAAGTACTCAACAATTATTTTAGTTTATTTGGCACTCCAAGTAGGTTGATTAGTGATCGGGGCACTTCGTTCAGCAGTAAAAACTTTAAAGACTTTGTCACGAAGTTAGGTATCAGACATGTTATGAACGCGGTCGCTACACCCCGTGCCAATGGCCAGGTTGAAAGATACAACCGAACCGTACTGACCTCATTGGCGGTGAAAAATCATAACTGCAAAGAAAATGAATGGGACAAGCATTTAGAGGAGATACAGTTAGGTCTCAATACTACTGTTAATAAGACAACAGGCAAAAGCCCATCAGAGGTTCTTTTTGGGATTAGGCTTAGAGCTAAAAGTGACGGCGTAGTAGCTTCATTATTAGATCAAGAGGATGACCAGACAGATTATGGGGATGATCATCGTGATAAAATTAGACAGGACGTTAATTTTAAGGTGAATGAAGCTCAAGAAAAACAAAAAGAGGCTTTCGATAAAAACAGAAAAGTAGGAAGAACGTATAAGGTCGGTGATCTAGTAAGAATTGAAAGAGAAGTAGGAAGTAATCATGGTCAATCGCGTAAACTGCTTCCAAAGCTACAGGGACCCTACAAAATAACTAAGATTTTGGATAAAGATAGGTATGTTGTCACAGATACTCCCCTTACTCGTAAACAGAATAGAAAGTATGAGGCAGTGATTTCAATCGACAAAATACACCCTTGGTTAACATTTGCTCGAGAAAGCTCAGATGAATCTGATCACTCTGACTCATCTGTGCGCGATTCGGACGATCAAGACAGAAATGTAAGGGATATTGTAGATAGCTTAGGAAATGATATTGACACACAGAATCTTACTGACGATAATGACGTTGATGACGAAAGGACGAATTGAATAATTATTAAATATTCGCATGGAGGCTAAATGCCAAGAAGTATAAAGATTTTCTTGTAAATATATATTTATATACGGTTGTAGCATTTATTTAAACTTTGCGCAATGAGGCAATATTGCCAAGGATATGAGCGCTTAGAAATGGAAACTTTAGATTTATTATCGCATGGAGGCTTTTTGCCAAGGAATGGAGCGACTTATTTATTTATTTATTTCAGTATTCATAGAATTTCTAATAATATAGTTGCGCATGGAGACTGTACAGTCAAGGAAATGAGCGCTAGTTAAGTGGAATTGAGTGGAACAATTTATATAAAAGATGGCCGAACATTTATTACATTATTATCATTACATTATTTAATACTTTAATTAAGTTTTAATGTTTAGAATCACATATTATTTTGTATCGCAGCAATCATATTCCTAAGATAATTAGAAGTCTTAAGATACTTGTAACGAGAGGACTCTACATTTTCAGAATGGCCGACTGAAAGCATTTGTTTAAAATACAGCTGATTGATTCAATCTTCAATCCCCAGTGATTGAAGATTGAAGACTGATTCAAGCGCAATTGTCATTCGATCGGGCATTCTGACGGTTGGAGTCCGTGGATGAAGTTGTGTGCACACTTGTTTAAAATAAAAGAAGAATCTGCCATGAATATTGAGTCATATTCTTTGTTCTAACCTTTACTTCTGGCCTAATTTACTTTACTATAGACGGTAATATTGACCGGAGTGACAGTGAAGATGTTCTATGGAGGTGTTGTAGTACGTTCTCACTCACAGTTCATTGTTGGCTACGTTTGTGATAATGAAACGGAACTCAGGCAGCGAACTGAGTAAACAACTTTGACAGTTCCAGCTTGGGTGTGGTTTGGATCGTATCGTTCTGAGGTTAGATTCTGAATCCGGTGAAATCTTGGGAATCTTGGGGTCTTTCAAGGATCTGTGGTCTTCAGGCTATGGCGGAGCCCTAGATTCGAAAGGCTAGTGGAATATTTGTGAAGATTATGACAGTTCCGGTTAAAGTGTGGTTTAGTCTGTGTCTTTTTGAGATATCGTTCGTAATCCGATGAAATCACAGGAATCCTGGAGTATTTGGAGGAACCGGGTCATCAGGTGATGGCGGAGCCCTATATTTGTGTGGCCTTTGGAATATTTGTGGAGATCATGAAGTGTGTGTTAATTATTATCGTTTTACCCTCATCAGGTTTGTGAAATGCAGAGATCGTACGATAATGGTGACTACCGCTGGCGGTGTCCCTCTGCAAGCGTACAGGGCTGCAGGCAGAGGACTTCTACGGTGTTCAGTGTTGATCACCGTCATGATTGGAATCCGATGTGTGGTAAAGACCCGTTAACGTAAGTTGAAGGTTCCAATGTTGGTTTGCTTGAGGCATGGTATGACTGTGGACGGACGGCTTGTCGTACGGTGATACCGTGCCTGACGAGGAATCATATTCCGAAACAAGCACATCGGAGGAGCTGACTACGTGATAGTGAGTATACTGTGGTTTATCATTATAGTGGCAGTGGTTCGAGAATTTGAGATATCATGTGACAATGTAGTATCCTGAAAAGAGTTACCAGTTTGAATATTAAGTATTCCATCCTAGTGTTCTGTTATTATACGCCCACGAATTATTGATGTTTTTATATCCCCTCCTGATTCGTTAGGTATAACATTTATAAAACGTGAAACGCGCGTTGCATCGATGAAGGCCGAGGATCAGTTGTTAGACAGATGTCATTTTACGCATCGCGTCGCACGTCTCATCTGTGAACATAGCCCCTTATACTCACACAGCTAGCTGCTGTTTTATCATCATTTAGCCTTTAGACACCCGCAGATAGAAATCGGGTTACGTTTTTCTAAACCAGCACAAAACGATGTTATCAATTACCTACTTGTTTGTCTGTGTCTTACGGCTTATCCACTGAACCAATTTGGCACAACGAAAGCTTACCTACATACTGAAATACTTATGAAGAAATGTATTTTTGTAACAGTTTTTTTCCTCGTACCTACGGATAAATGTATTTGTAAGTATTTGAAAATACTATAAAGGAGTAAAATCAGTTACAATTTATTGAGACTACAATTTTCTGCCATCTAAACCCGAATAATTGAATGCTTTAAGCGATAGTGAAAATCATATCAAAATCTGTTTCGTGGTTTAGAATTTCGAGACAAACAGACAATAAAACTTGGGCAACGATTTTATTTTTACTACTATTTAAAGAAGAAAAACTCCAGCTACTTAATACGATTAAAATTATTGTTTGATATATTGAATAATGAAATAAGTAATACATTTTTTAATACCTTCCTAAAGAGTTTTAGCTTAATTACGTTCATTCAATAATTAATGAAACAAACTTCTAAACATTTTCTTAGAGGAGAAACACACATAAAGTCCGTTTGTGCGTTACTTTTGCGCAGCGGTATATTTATCGCATGCGTAAGTAAAATGCAATTTTTTCCACTTTACATACAAATACGCAAGCGGTTCAACAGACGACCTCGTCGTCGCTACGTCGATGGATGCGTCTGTCAAACCGTTTGATATATAAGGTCCTAGTAATTTAAGTGCAAATACTTTCAGGATGTGTTCTACTCGTGAAACTGAAGATTTTTCCCCAAAGATCAACATGATTCGATATATGATTAAAAAATTTATGGGAAATGTCTCGGTCGACTAGTACATTTTGTATGGGAGATCCAATATTTTTCTCATTTTTCCTTGGAGAAAGTTGTTCAGTTTTACGAGTAGAACACACCAAAATATTTGCACTAAATTTAATAGGACCTTATAAACAGTAAACGTTTGAGAATAAGGTCGAAATTCATCGTCTCCTAACGCATACGATAAGCAGCGCATAAATAACGCAAAAAAGGATGCCATGTGTGTTACTCGCCTTAATATAACCATTCGGCGCTTTGAACTCCCTTCACAGAGGGCAGATGAATGAGATATAAAATTATGAATAAACAAATATCCCTGGCATTTAATAGCTCCATTACTGTCCAATTAGCTCGCCAATTAACTAGAGTGCTTGAGTTAAACCCTTTTTTTGGCGTCTGCCGTCCAAAACGACGGCTTATGATACTAAAACGTTATTTAATAGGTACCTACTACTTTAGTGCGTTAAATTTTGACTTAGGTATTAAAATAGATGTAAGTAGCTAATAAAACGAAGCTCAAAAAAATATTACTTAATAATTTGGAGGTAAAAGGTTTGCTTTTACAGCACTAAGTATATTTTTTAAATGCACAATTATTAATTAGTATTATCTTTGTGGTTAAGTACGAGTACCTATATCGAAAAAGTTAAATAGGTAATTAGGTATCGTGAATAATTTAAATTTATTCAATGCCAAATGCAATTAACGTTGGTTCAAATAAATTGGAATTTGATCTTAATCTTTAATTTGAAATCTTACATAAACCATTTTATTTTAAGTAATTGCTTGCGATTTCGAATCTAGCTAACTTTGATTTAGTATTATAAAGGTTTAAACAATATTTAACCCGACTGCCCCAGAAGGAGGATTAGCTATTTTTTCGATAGTAGGTATGCATGCATGTAGACAAGAAATGCGTTTTCACGGGCTACTGCCCAAATGTCTAGGCGGATCTTGACATGTGAGGTGTTGTTAGATTCATCTCAGCAGCGCTAGTGATATTGGCTATATTAAAATTTCATAAATTTAGGATGGCGGATTTTTATCGCAAAATACAACATTATATTAATGCAGTCGGGCATTTTTTTGTTAAATAGATGTGCTTGTTTACGTTTTCTATCAAACGAAACCGTGGCTGATTATAATTATAATGTAGGTACATAATTTTAGAAAAGCTTCAGTACTAGCTGCGACGTAGCACTAATAGCCTACTACGGCGTAGTAAAAGAGATGATCACGAAAAATATAAAGTACAAAAATTTAAGGGAGTTTTCTACTCACAAAACTGAACAACTTTTACCATACAAACGTGTTGGAAAAGTTCGTCACTTAGTATGGAAACTATAGGATGCCCAATTTTTTTTCATATTTCGAAGAAAAGATTCTAATAAAAGTTGTTCAGTTTCATGAGTAGAACACGCCCTTAAATATTTTGTACTAAATTAAATGTAAGCTTATCTTCCTTCTTAAGCTTCACCTAATTGTTTTTCCTGTTGAACTACCTCAAGTGTTTGACGATAACTTAACCTATTTCCAGAGGAGCCAAAGTTCGCCGGGGTGGGGTCAAACGTGACCGCCGTGGTCGGCAGGGACGCGACCCTGGTTTGCACCGTCGAGAACTTGGACAATTATAAGGTGAGTAAAGATGCTTGTTGCTGTTTGTCGACCGTGAGATGACGTTTAGAAAGCATCACTCTATTGCCAAAGTTCGCCGGCGTGGGGGCAGGGACGCGACCCTCGTTTGCACCGTCGAGAACTTGGACAATTATAAGGTAAGATGCTTTGTTGATGTCTGTCAACTGTGAGAAGGCGTTTAGAAAGCATACTCCATTTCTATGCATGGGTGTCATAAAAGGAAGAATCCAGGGAACAGGCAGCAGAGCGTGCCTTGTGAAAACCTAAAATACTTTGAACTGCGCGTGCAAACCACCACTAACTTAGCGTGGTGAGAATGACAATACCCCCTAGTTGGGGCAGCCTCATGTCCACTCTTTTCTGGCCAAAGTTTATGGACGCTTCAAGACCAGCAAGAAGCAAATACTAGAGGCATTTCCAAGGCGAAGCACTGGTTTGTCCAAAGTAATTTAAACCGTTACTATCGACTCGATGAAGAAGACTAAAGGTAGCAAGGTAATAAGTAGTGTTGTTATTAATATTATCGATGATCACAATATTCGGCCTAACCTATATCTATGTTACCGGCCAAACCCGATTTTAGGATAAACAAGTTTTTCCTAGGCCAAAGTAGTTTATCCTACATGCGGTTGGATAAACCGGTATAGACTAGGCTAAACCGGTCCGTCCGATGGCCGATAGGAGAAACTAGTTAATCCTAGGCTGAACTAGTTGAGCATAAAATTAATAAGTACACTTCAGGATAAACTGGTTTGGCTTAGTTAAAAATGATTTAGGCTACAGTGACGTAGCTCTAGAGACTAAAGGGTAACGTCGGACATCCTGGAGACATCGGATACCCTAGAGACACGAACACCCTAGAGGATGGGGTGTAGCATTAGACACCCTGAAGGCTCGGACGCCTTGGAAGGACGCCCTACAGTGAGGCACTACGTATACCCTGGAGGCATCAAACATCTGTAAGGCTAGAACACCCTGAAGGATGCGGGGTAGCGTCGGACACCCTAAAAGCTCGGACGCCCACAGACTAACGACACCTGTGATGTGACAGCTCGTGAGAGCTATCGGCGACAGCGACTTTGCAAGTGCTCGCATCAGGGCCTACAAGGTGTCTGAGCCTTCAGGGTGTCCGACGCTACTCCGCACCCTCCAGGGCAATCAAGCTCACCGGTGTTTGATGCCTCCAGGGTGTGCGATTATACCCTTTACGCTCTATCTAGAGCTATATCAATGTAGGACGTCCCTCCAGAGCGTCCGAGCCTTCAGGATGTCCGATGCTACACTCTACCCTCTAGAGCTCCGTCACTGTAGCCTTAATCATTTTTAACTAAGCCAAACCAGTTTATCCTGAAGCGTATTCATTAATTTTAGGCTAATCTTGTTTAGCCTAGGATTAACTAGTTTCTCCTATCAGCCATCGGACGGACCGGTTTAGCCTAGTCTATACCGGTTTATCCAATCGCATGTAGGATAAACTTCTTTGTCCTAGGATAAACTAGTTAATCTTAAAATCGGGTTTGGCCGGTAACATCTATACAATTGTCGAGAGGTGGTTACCTATCGATCGTCCTACAATTCAAATTCTGGGATAATAACTGTGTCAAGTGGTAGGTATTTAAATTAGAACTCGTGATTAACTGTGGGCCTTCCGTGGTCTCTCTGAATGTACGTTATATCATCATCATATACACTTTACACGCTTGATAAACTCAGTTCAAAGCAGTGTATTTATAGTACAGGGAATGCTGCTGCCCATTTCTCAGATTAATCTTTTAATCGCCATTCAAAACGCGGATACATAAGAGGTGATACTATTCTAAACCAGGATGAATGCATGTAATTTGAGATAAAAGCGTAAGTTTGACCGCCTCGGTTAGGAGGGATACGACCCTCATTTGCACTTGGGAGAACTTAGATAATTATAAGGTAAGTTTCCTGTTCAAGCTGTTCTGTATACTTACTTAGGTGGGTGCTACTTGAGATAACTTACGACAAAACTTCAGTTAAGTTGAGCAGAAGAATTTGACCAAGTTCCTTCATTTCGTTTGAGACTTGAGAAGAAGTTACGTCTCATATTTTAGTAATTCTTTGTTATTTCTTGATTTCATGTTTGTCAGTGCCTTTTTTATTTCAACTTTCTGTAAGCTCTCTAAAGTGTGAAAACATGACTGAATTATATAATTATGTAGATATTTGTATTAAGTATCATGTTTATATATGAAGTCATATGATATGATATAGATGATGGTGCACTTAATGCATCGAAACGTCGAGACTCTATAAGCCTCGACTTAAAACAACAAGGTTAGTCGTGATAAACATTAAATAAAAGAAGATACGATTAAGCATTAATAAGCAATCTAAAGCTAGAGTGCGCGTAAGGTGCCACCCCGTGCTGCCTAAGCAGTTGCTCCATAGATACAGACTAGAGATGGGCCGAATATTCGGTTTATGTTCGGTATTCGGCATGTTCGGCACACTTACCGAATATTCGGTTTCGGCCGAATGTTCGGTGAACTTTGCCGAATATTGGGCCGAATAAAAATGTATCCTTTTTATATAAATTGTGTGGTAAATTTTTATGTCAAGACAAGCAGTGAAGCAGATTTATTTTAATTTGTTGTGAAAGTTTCCAATGTAACAAGTTAGAGGGTAAAGAAAGAGCGAAGTGGTCTGGTGCGAATCAGCGCGTAATTCGTAAACAAGTGATAATCATAACTATTTTATATGGACATCATGTCCTGCCGAATTATTCGGCCGAATATTCGGTTCGGCAAACTTTTTACCGAACATTCGGCCGAATATTCGGATTCGGCAAAACCTGTGTTCGGCCCATCACTAATACAGACGTCAAATGTATGAGAAGTTATAGAGGTTTAATAGTGTTGTCACTGGCGTTTTGCTACTGATAGACAGAGAGGTTGTGTGCACACTCTATAGCATGCTTATACCAATATACTCTTAGTTAAGTAACCTTAGAAACCGAAACCTTCTGTTATCTATTTCGTAGCACACTTATACTAAGTCAAGGCCCTAAAACATCGGCTGTTGAGTGCCTAGTACTGATAGATGGATCCTCCCCTCTTCCATTAAAGCGAAGGTCATCGGATAGAGGTAAATCCCTAGATTAGTACCTTATCAAGTCCTCAGAGTGAAGGGAAGTTGTAGAGAGAACCACGTGAACAGCTAAAAGGAAGTCATTATAAAGTCATCGCAATAGGCGAGGCTCACACATAAAATTCGTTGCTGCACTCTTTTAGCGTGACGAATAAATCTGTCAGGTGCATACAATCGACACCGTTTCTGCGCTATTTTAACGTCAGTCTCGACTATGTATCTGACAGATGTTGTATGCATCTGACAGACACATCCGTTAGCGTTGCGCTAATATAGCGCAACTCTGGACGTTGCGTGTGGGCCTCGTTTATTGCAAAGAATTTTTCATGGCTTCATTCTGGCTATACCTAGGGTTATCTCTAAAACATTACCTCGCAATGAAATCAAGTGTAAAGTTGTGTCAACTTGTCCTAAAGCGCGGCCCTAATCCTGCTCGTTAAGGTAATGGGTTTTAGTGCTCGCTAGAAAATATCGATAGCATTAAATAAGTCTTATAATAATTTATTTTATATCTAATCTACATAATCTGATCTACAATCTGCAGTCTGCTGAAAACTTACGCGAAAATTGAAAGTAAATTTGAGTTCTCGTAAATTGGATTATTTTTAAGTAAAACGTAATATTGTCTTATCAAGTGAACAGGAGCCACTGCTGGGCAAAACGCTCCTTTCTAGTATTATCTTTTTTCGTGTGAGACACCGAATCGTTCAATGGCCCGATGATTCCTGGTGTAAGCGTATTTCAGCCACCTACTTATAGTAGCAGGCCTCTGATATGATTGCGTAGCGACCGCCGTCTTAGTACTTACTCATAGACAGCAATTGAGACGGAAGGCTTAACATGCCCTCCGAAAAACGGGACAATCAGCAATATTCTGTGCAATCAGGTAGTTAAGCCTGCAATTTCCTAACCAGACAAGGGACAAATTCACAAATATCAATTTACGGAGTGATGTACTGAAAATCGTACCTAGAACTTTTTGCGTCGTAGACAGTCGCACTACGACTGGCCACTGCGGCCCTCAACGTAACATGAAGTTTTATTTTTTCCTTATCATGTCGATATACCTATCCACCTTAAAATAAATTGTTCCTATTTACGTTAATTACCTACGAAATGCGATACGTCTACTCCTAGGTAGATAAAATTTATGTGACAAACAAGTTAGCAAGTGATTGGCAAGTAACATGAAATAAAATTGACAGCTGCCTACTTTTATTCCTCAAAGATCTTAACATAACAGTAACAGTCAACCTAGAACCTACATATAATATCATTGGTAACATACAAATGTTACATGGACCGGCAAACTTGTACCTAGGTAGCTTGTTTTGGAAAACTTGTAAAGTATTCTACCGCAGACAAGATTTGAATAATTGAAGCATACCTACCTACCTACAATGTATTTTAATAACATTGTTTTTTAATTAATTAATTATACAGTCCAGTACCGGATTATATAATTAATTATGTTTTTTGCATCTGTCCAATAAATCTTATCGAAATATTAGGTACCTATATCAAAATCAAAATGGCGCTTCAATAAATGTTAAAACCAAACTATCGATAATTACTTGTATCGATTTACGTCTCTACGCCTTCAGGCTAGGCTAGGCAAGAGTAGTGGACAAAAAGCTACAACCGAATTTAGACTAGAATTATCTACAAAGTTTGATGGTTTTACGAATTTACGAACCAATGCCCAAATGGTCCAAACTAAGAACATTTGTGGCCACGTCGGGCGTATCGTATGGTTTGTGGCGACTACATTTTAAGCGAACTTGCAATTTGTGTGAAACCTTTAGATACACAAACGTAAATACTTAAACATAGTGAGAGGTGATGTGTTACCTTTTACCCACAAAGTAACGGAGACGATATACCTTTGTGTTTGGTATTCATTTTTCGGTGCTTTTGTACGGCAAAATTTGATCTCTCTAAACACCTACGCGTTTAGGGTGAGAGAATATGTGTATATTTGTACAAACTAATTTAACAATTCATTTCCAAAACCACTAATTAAATTTGAATGCGGTTTTTAATTATGGTTTTGTTCTGGGATCTTTTGAGACGAGGATCAAGAGATAGAAAATTTAGCATTCATCAACCGGTGCATCGATAGCTCAGTGGCATAGCGGTGAGGCGTTTACCCATGCGGCCCGGGTTCGATCCCCGGTCGATGCATGACATTTTTTCTATTTCTTATTCTTCACTGATGGTTTTGTTGTTGATTGGTTCATGTTGTTAGATAGATGATACGATAACGACTTACCGGGGCGTAGCAATAAACATTTTTATTGCATATCCAGGAGGAGGACGGGTATTTCTATCAGTGGACTGTTGCATCAGGTGATGAATCTATAAGTGAATTTGGTTACGTTATTAATCGATTTAATAAATTTTATTGATGATGATATAAGTTCAGTTCTTTACTAATCTTAAATCATTTGAATAAATGTAGAAGCTCTCTTTCAAAAGATTCAATTTAGGTTCTGACTTAATTAGGACTTTTAAAATTTTCTTTACAATTCGACAAGGTTTTCTTTATAAATACCCTGAGGACTTTGATTAGGCTTTTGAATACAGATCTTCACAGATTCACAGAAGGATTGATAATAGACTGTACCTTTTTTTAGTAAGAATATGTATGTCGCAGTACGATGGCAGAATCAGGTTTTTGGCCAAAAACCTAGGTTTTTGGCCAAAAGCCGGCATATGGCAGAATCGTAGACTTCCTTCGGCCATCGTCCTGAGCTGATCCAGGTTTTTGGCCAAAAACCTAGGATTTTGGCCAAAAAACTAGGATTTTGGCCGAAATCCTAGATTTGTTTAGTATTATGGCTTCTTCGTCTTCGAATGGTACACCAAAGCACCTAACGAGCCGATGGACCCTGGTATCAGAGTTTTCAACTGCCTACTGCAAGTAGCAGGCCTCTAACATGGTTGTGTAACGACCACCGTCTAAGTGATCATAGAGAGCAATCGGGACCGACCAACGGCTTACCGTACCCGTGTGGTTCGGGGGAACGAGGAGTGGAGAGGTACTTTATGCACCTCCCTCTGATCTTTTGAGGGTAGACTTGGACACCGTAAATGGACACCCTGAAGGACGGGGGGTAACATCAGACAGTCTGAACAGCAGGATTGCCTCGGATTCCCTGAAGGGCAGGGGGGAGCTTCAGACACCATAAGAGCAGGACGTACCACTGAACGCTCTAGAAGATTGGTGGTAGCGTTGGACGCCCTGGAGACCAGGAGGTAGCGTCGGACCCCCAGAAAATCCAACGCCCGTCATCTTACATCCTCCAGAGTGTCCGACGCTACCCACGCCCTCCAGAGCGTCTGACGCTACCTCCCACCCTCCAGAACGTCCAATGTTACCTCCTGCCTTTCGAGGTGTATGCCCGAACTACACGGGCATGTTAAGCCGTCGGTCCCGATTGCTCTTTATGATCACTTAGACGACGGTCGTTACACAACCTTGTCAGAGGCCTGCTCCTTGCAGTAAGCGGTTTAAAAACTCTAACACCAGGGTTCATCGGGTCGTTGGGCGACTTGGTGTACCAGTCGAAGAAGAAAAAGTTTCCCCGAAATGTAAAAAAAGGGCCATAATACTAAACAAATCTAGGATTTTGGCCAAAATCCTAGTTTTTTGGCTAAAATCCTAGGTTTTTGGCCAAAAACCTGGATCAGCTTAGGACGATGGCCGAAAGAAGTCTACGATTTTGCCATATGCCGGCTTTTGGCCAAAAACCTAGGTTTTTGGCCAAAAACCTGATTCTGCCATCGTTCTGCGACATGTACACCCACGTTTTTTTTAATTAGAAGTCTTTAGATGTCTCTAGATGTTAGCAGTCACCATTGTTAACATTCGAGAACCACCAAAACAACCGAAGTTTGTCTAAAAAAATAATTTTACCTAAATCCTAATAATATTTATGTACCTACCTATTTTAAAGCTATTAGCTCAGGAACATTAGACTGAAATTCATCAAAAAACTGATATGCTTTATGACCAGCTGAAAGGTATACCTACTAACACTGTGTTTGATTATGACCAACTACTCAAAAGTCCCAAAGCTCCCGCCGTACGTAGCTATTGAAGTCCTATGGTACCCCGATGGTACAAAGGGCCCTGGAGAGCTTCTTCCATACCACCCTGTTCTGCACGGTGGTTTTCGCTTGGTCCCAGGAGGCTCCAACTGCGTTCAACTCGCTTCGTGTGGTACTCCTCCAGGTCTCGACAGGTCTCCACGTCGACGCTTCCCGCTTGGCTGCCACTCGAAGGCGATCTTGGCCAGGTTGGCGTAGAGTGTGCCATATGTGGCCTGTGATATGCAAGTGTTGAATTAAATTAAAGATTCAAACCGAAACCTATCGTATGTGGTATCCAACGAAAGTGTTTTCGTATCTTAGTCACTTCTTGAACATCAAAATAATTTAAAATTCCAAACTAACAAACTCAGGAATCTATGTGCCTATCAGGCAGTCTTCTAAATAATCAAGACATATCTTTTGAATAGCAGTACTTAAATAGATTCGCCGTGAATTATTCGTCCCCGTCGTGAGCTATCGTCTAATCTGCGGGCCCGTAATCTGCTAATCCTTACCCGTCAAGGCGAGATGTCGTGATGAAGGGTCGTACTCATGGGTTACGCTCGGGTACACAGCTGAGTAGTGTTGTAATTGTCACTAGTCTAGTCACGGATCATCAATCAGTTGGGTTATAACTGATGCTGCAAAAATATCTTGTTTTTTTTGTAGAGCTGTACCTATATAGCTCAAGTTTTGCGCCAACTACGTTTACCGCCTTGATGAATTTCAAAATGTTTTTTCTACTTCGTCGTGGCAACGGTTTCATGGATTTTCCATAATGCAAATCAGTTATCAGTTTTTATTTGCATTGCCATATGGTTACATGAGATCTCCAATCAAATCACCAAATAAGATCGAATTCAAGGTACAAAATGCTAAAGTTAACTCGGTAGATTGAAATACTGAACCAGGACAAGACAAATAGGTACTATTTATATCTACGGTGTTTTACTGGTGACCGATAGGTACCGAAAACTCAAGACAAGCTGAATAAGAAACAACTTTCCCCATGGAGCATACCTAAGACTAATACAACAAAAAATATTGAGACTCCATACAAAATATACCAGTCGACTTAGTCAATACTTTCCATTTTCATAATATTTCGACCTGTGTTCGTTGGGGGACGTTGTTCGTCAACAATCCGTCCTGAGTTTATCGTATTAGCCACTAGAAAACTTTCACCCGAAAATGTGCATGAAAAATTGTTAAATGTTGAAAAAGCGAAATAGGTGTGCCAGGATCGTAGCAAGTGGCAGGCTGTAGTCTCTGTCCACCACTCCGAGAAAGAGGCCTGATATATGAACGTATCTACCTATTATCCAAAAGATTGATTTGTCCCAATAATTACCACAGCTTGTGTCAGACAGGATCCATTAACCAACGATCCGATGACGTCACAGCGAAGGGACTTGTTCAGCAGATGGTTCCAGTCGGTTACACGGGAGAGAGTTGTCAGGCATCATTACACAGTGGGGCGAAACTTATCGTGCCTATCACTCGTTTAAGTGCTCCCATACTGACTTGTTTCGACCTCAACCTCATCAGCCGCAAAAATTCATTGCTGGATATGGGCCGGCGGCTAGTGTTTGCCATACTCGCTACGGTAGGCAGGCAGATTGGCGAGATCTTTACAAGATGTTGCATTTACAGGAAAGGCTGCTGCCCAATCCTGGGTGGTTTGGTTAATTCGTCGCTATCTACGTGAGCCACCAGTAGATTTGGGGTTATGCCATTCTAAGCCAGCATCACACGGTGGCAGTAATTAGCTTTTTCTATAAAATCTGCCAACTTACTTTTACATCAATCCTACTAAACTGCATGGTGAATAGTGATAGTCGTTTGACCATCCTCAACCATGGTCCTCAACACGTGATTTTGCCGTACCTTAACGAAATAACTTTCAAGTAGGGAATCGTCATTAATGTCGTCAAACAAAAATAATTTTCCATTACATCTCGGTAGGTAACCATTCTATGTAGACTGGATGGAGTACAAAATTCAACATTAATAATTATTACATTACGTTACACAAACCACTCGCTTACAAACCCGTTTCTGGAACAAAATCAATATCACTAATTTACAGTGACTTGTGACCCCAAACAATATCTTAACACAACCACTGGTTCCGCAAAACGGCGGCTACCACACTTGACGTCCGTTGCTGCGCATTTTAAAGGGAAGAACACACTGACTCCGTATGCGTGACGGGCACGTTATCATGCGCGTAACTTTGGCGTTGTAATGCATGAGATCGTATAAGATCGTGTAATGAATGGGTTTGTATGAGAGGCGGCACACTGCGTACAAATTACAAACGGTACGTGATGACGCGCATGCAAACGTCCTGCATACGGGCACTATACGGGGGCGGTGTGTTCTGCTCTTAAGAGTTTCCTTAACGCATGCGTTTGTCAGATGAAAACATATTTCGAATGCACTAGGTATACTAAATACGGACATTGACGCAGGAGCAACGCAAAGAAAATTTTTTGAAAGACAAATCTGTTTCTGTAAACCAGTCAAGATTCGAAGTTTCGACTCGGGGTATGTCATCTTCAAATGTTGTCATAACCAACTCAATAAACACTTTTCTTTCTAGCTGTATTTTCAATTTTTGACGTATTCGAAAAAGGTAGTATAGCGGGACTGGTCGCATACCGGTCCTAAGGGGTCAACGAGCAATGGAGCGGAGCGTATTAGGTGTCAAAAGGACGGATCGCGTCAGAAACACAACCCTCCGCTCCAAAACTCGTATCACTTCGACCAATTATATTGGTCGAAGCGGTAAGAAAGCCGCTAGGCTCAAGTGGGATTGGGCTGGCCATGTGTGCCGAATGCACACGGAAAGATGGGCCAAAATAGCCACTGAACTTTATCCCAGAAGAACGTCGCCGCAGAGGAAGTCGACTATGACCCCAACTGATCGGAAACAGCCGCAGACTGGAAAGCCTGGAAAGAGAGAGGGGAGGCCTTTGCCCAGCAGTGGGACACTGTAGGCTAATATAATATTAATAATAATATAATAAAATCTGTTTCTGTTTACTTATTATGGTACCTAGATGCAATATACCTATCTCTTTTGCACCAACGGACGTCAAGCGTGGGATTCACCAACCACAACCAAATGTATTTCCGTTCAGAGTACGCAAAGTCCCTACAGTAAATATCAGAGGCCACATTTGTCCTTCGGGCGAGCAATTATGAACGTAAAGTTACACCATTCGAGCCAGCTTGGGTGTGAATTTGTGTCGCTTTCCCGTGTCCAGCGTTTCTCAAACTTGCAAGAAAAAAACACTTGATATTTTTAAAAAAGAGTTCTGACTGGAAATTATTTCTGTCGCCCCATTTTCGCATATATTTTTTTAGACCTGATAAGAATATGTAGGTAGGTATGTCCTGTAGTAATAATTTTATCCTGTACCGTGCGAGATCGCATTAAATAAGCGTTGCAACATAAGTCTATGGTTGCAACACATTTTGTATGATAGATATATGACAAATTCAGGGTAAAATATTTGATTATTTATCAGGTATATCATATCCATACAAATCAAGTTTCTGAGACCGAATTGTATACGTATGTGTACTACGACCCATACCGGCCGAAGATGCAATTAAGTAATTTGGCTCAGATCAATCTTGCGTATTGCAAATTACAAGTCTTAATTTCTAGACGTCTGGTAAGTTACACGAAAGCATGATGTGTGATCATGATTGGTCGATCATCCTAAGCTTTAATAAAGATCGTTTTTCTTTTCTAAATTAGCTGATGAAACACACTTCAATAGAATATTGATACGGTTTTGTTGCCTATCAACGATCAGACTCGGGAGAAATTATTTAGTCCCTGTATGCTTAGTTTCTGGACTTTAAATAACTCAAAAATATTGTAAAGCTATTGAGAGACTTTGAGGAACACTGATTCAAATTATGAAGCCCGTTTGCCGCGTATTTTGTAACCTTTGTAGCAAAAGGTTTTTGTGCTCAAATGGAGCGTTAAAATCGATGAAAACGCGATAGGATTCTGCAATTACTGTATGTAGGTTTTTTGCGACTGTTTTGTGATGGAAATACTCATTAAAATTTAATACAGGCATTTTTGAAGATATTGAAAAATTCCATTCTTTTTGACTTTTTCAATTTAATTTCAATAAAAGTCTGAATTTGATATACCTACATTATATTGCTGTAAGTATTATTATTGAACACATTCTTATCGAATTTTCAAATACCCTGTATTTATTTACTACTTTCTGTCATGCGTGACTTAGCGACATATCTCTGTTGGCAACCTATCAATAATAGCGTAATTGAATACTATTATGTGTAGTTAGTCGGTAACTCGTGAAGGGGATCATTAGATTTAGTAACACGAAGCTAGCATCAATCGTGATCAAACTGTTGACCGTGTAACCGCCTACCACCCATTATTAATGAAGGTGATGATGGACCCTACAAAATGAAGTCCCTAAAAGCCCTAAAGGAACCTAAAGGAACCTAAAAGAAAAAGCCCAAAACGAAAACCTAAAGAACCCTAACATCTTATCTGTTTTTGGCCAGCGTGATTCATCTAGTGGAGACCCGTACGTTGTTTTCGCTATAACCCTGAAAGAACTGTTTACATAAGTAGTTTTACCTAATTTATCTACGACTTGATATGAGCACTACAAAACGCTACCTTTGACAACTCAAAATAAACCAATTCAGAAACGTTGAAAGCATACGAAAATAAAGAATTAAAATGAAACTACAATCTTTTATTTGAAAGGATAACTCTCAATTACCTACAAATAATTTAGATAATAAGGAAATAAACTCTAGAAATACCTATAACCAATTTTCGAGCAGAGAAAATAAAGAAATTAAAGATGAAGCAGCATGGACTTATTCGCGTGCCTATTCTTTTGGAACAGTACTCATAAAAAAAAGAAGAAATCCCAAACATCAACGAAATTCCGCCCAAAACAAAGTTTTGCCTTCAAAATGATTAATTAAGAGCCCAAATGAACTGTAATAATAATTTTAATAGTGTTTTAACCCACTGCTCTCCGGATACAAACATAAAAATAAAAGTCCCGGTAAGTTTGATGTAAATTCTCAGCCTATTGGTTCACTATAGAAATATCAATGTAACTCTTTCAAAAGAACCTTTTCCTTTATTGTTTTGCTAAAATACAATCTAGATGTTAACTACCTTAAGTCCCAAGCATCATTCTTTCGCTATTTTATGATTTGAACTCAAAATTTCCCATTAAAGATCTCATACAAAATGTGGCCTTTTACAGATTTCAAGAAAGATTTATGCTGGAGTGTTGAACTACTACAAAGCAAATTGAACTCTATTGCAGCAACAAGCCAATACTTTCTGTGGAGAATGAAATTTACTACATATACAAAACCACTCGAATACTCCGTTCTCAACTACAATCAAAATATAAGGTAATTTATAGATATTTATTTCAATGTAAACAGAACCAAAATACTGTTAGTGTATTCCATATTACAAGTTGGGCGAATATCTTAGTTAAGATAATAAAATCTTGCTCGGTTTGTGAACTATAAAGTCTATTATAAGAAAGTAAGACCGACCACTAATGTAAAATCTCTTCTTTTCAGATCAAACCATGATTATCCAGCCTAGCAGAACAATATTACTATGATGCTCAAGATTTGAACCTTCGCTAAATATGAACTACAACTTCATTCGGAACCGGTTGGTACTAAAGAAAAGTAATAATAGATTATGATACTATCAGTTAATTTTAACTTCTACATACAGAACCCTAAGATTCTGTTTCTCTAATAACTCTAATTCCCATTAGAGAGTCTTATGTTATACAAGATGAAAACAATATTAACGTCCAGATGTATTGCAATGAAATGTATTATATTTCTTTACAGATTGATCTGCGAATACCTAGAACTCTCAACGACCTTCTAGTACGAGCCTTGTGGACATGAAAGAAAACCTATTCTATGAATACAACGTGAACTTGCTACTTGAAAGAAAAATACTTCAATGTTCTAATTTTATGTGAATTTGCTTATCAATCTTTATAGAAAAGAAAGTGTAAGTCCGTTTGTTTTAAAAGATCAAATATCTAAGAAGAGAAATCATTCTTTCCTACTTTTATGAAGTTGTTATAATAAAGAATCTATTTGTGTCTACTTTAATTTTAGGAAATAAGTAGAAAATTGGATGATAGAAGAATATTGAGAAATTTACTAAAAACTCCTAATATTAGGTTCAAAATGTTTGTCATTTTGTTTGTAAAAATGAAAATATTTCTAGTTTTTAAATTTATTTCTCCTATGAGCTTTTTAAAACATGACTGATGGAAAATAGGTTATTTAAACTATGAATAGGGTCAGGTAGGGATCGGTGACTCAGGCGGGTACATTGACTCACGCTTATATTTCGTAACAGGCTAGCTATATCTATCTGTATTCTTAACATAATGGTAGCTCTTGACAACCAAACACATACAAACCAATCATCCGTCCACTCCAGTGCGGTTTGATTGTGAAAAAAATGTGCGATTGGTTTTGCACCTCTAAAAATGCTTTTAACGATACCCCACATGTATTTTTATCGGTTAAGATTGAAAGATTTAGGGAAATGTAATTAATATGATCGAAAGTGGTGTTCATATACTAAGTAATAAGCTAGATTTGCTAGCTCTTAGAGTAGTCTGCTAATATTTGTAGACTAATTATTTCAAAATGGCGTCGGCGTCTACACTGGCTCAAATTTAGGTGGTACACAGTGACTCTAACATTTAGTACTGGCTCATCTCTCTATTTTTAGAAACATTGACAGGCAATTGTAAAATATGTCTTATGGCAATAGTAACGATATGAAAATAATACTTTGACAAATATAATTGATTCTAATGCATAGCTTCAATAAATATTATACTTGCACGACCGGGTTGCCAAGTTCATATAAACTGTTAGAGTCACTGTGTACCACAGGGGTTGAGTCAGTGTAGACAGGTAGTAGTACACAGTGACTCATATTTTTTTTTCTAGAAAAACTTGTCTGGTGACCTAAGTGTCGTGTTATTGCAAAAAATGATAATGCGAAACGAAAGAGTAATAATCAATGCATCCTAGATAAGAATTTCAGTTTGATACTTCAAAGTTTTCTATAAAATTTTATTGATTGAAGAAATCCGAGTCACTGTAGCCTACCTGACCCTATTAAATCTCTCTCATGTGAAAAATATAAAACTACTATGAGTGAAGCCGCAAGTAAGAACTAGTTTTGTTCAAACTGAACTATAATGATAGTTTCTTTGTATTGTAGTTTAATTCAGTTGTCTATCTAACCCAAAAGATACTTTACTAATGACTGAATTGTTCTATGAATTCAAAACTATAATTCAGCATGAAACTTTATGAAAATTATTTAGAAACTTCCTTTATAAAAACAAATAAGTAAAGGTTGGTTCAATTATTCTATTATACCTGAAGACTCTGCGCTAATAGGATCTATTTATCATAGAGAAGAATGCTTATTTGATTTCCTCTACTACAGGAATACAAAGTCTGAATTTAAATGGCTAAATTTAAATTCTTACTATGGAGAACAAGATGATAGATTTGTATTGAATTTTATTCATCTTGCTCATACAATGATAGCATTTATATAAACAAACTCTATCCCCAATAACTAGGTAATTTTGAATTGTTCTCTACTATCAATTTCATTCTGATTAACCCTTAAATGGACAAAAGTTTCATAATGACATATCCTGTCATATGTCAAATCTCAGCATTTAGATAATTTGACCCATTCTTTCTATCAACAATCTCATTCTAACTAACCCTTAAATGGACAAAAGTTTTATAATGACATATCATGTCATAAGTTAATAAAATCAAAAATCAATGGGAATAAGAGTTCAAGTTGTCAGACAATAAAATAAATATACAGCATTTTGGTGTTTGGCTTAAAAGGTCAGCCCAAGACTCCCCGCTCGAAATAGGTTATTTTTCCTTATTCCGCAGAAACTTAGTAATAAAATTTTAAATAGAGGTTTCTCTTTATTGTAATACCTCTTTGTGCTGCTAAACTAAGCTTCCGAACCTTGTCTCTCTCGTCTCCATACTGGTCAAGAGTCCAGCCAATATCCATTTCTTGCTCCTAATTTACATCTAATAGCACCTTCTTTATGCAACTCAAAACTAAAAGAGGGCGTTAATGTATATGTCGTAGCGAGCGACTTCAAGCGATAGCGACTATCGTTTCGATATCGTAGTACCGGCAACCCGGAATAACTGTAGTGGGAGTTGAAGGTCTACGATTGGTTCATTGTAAAAGTGCAATAAACGTCCGTGTGGTGGCGCTAAAATCAGTTCCGCCCATGTGGATCGGGTCGGCTGGTGCATTCTCATCCCAGACCACGGAACGGTGCACACGTTGAACCGGTTACGTTCATTGCACTTGCTAGATGCACTTTGGTGCATACTTATCCTGTAAAGTGCATTCCTTGAGAAGCTGAATAAAATCTGAGTTCGTGACCATTTCCTGACTTTACTTGGATTTGCCTGAGTACCCACGACGTGCCCACAACCATGAAACAGAAGGGGAGAGTCCTGCCACACCAGAAACCAAGAAGACACACACATCACACAACACCTGCACACCACAGACCCCTTCTAGACGACATCAGAAGCGGGATCACCTCGGGCATCCAACCGGCAACGAAGTCAGGCGTCGATTTATCAAGCAACAGAACCAGTTCACGATGCGGATGTTAGAAGCTAACAAAAATCAAGACCCGGAAGAAGATGATATAAGAAGTTCGGCAAGGTGGCGCAGCGGGCAGCGGCAACCAAAGCGGCGGCAGCGAGCAGCGGCAATCAAAGCGGTGGCAACGGCAGAGGCAATGGCGGCGGCAGCGGCGGTGGTTCCAGGACCGAAGGCGCGGCGCGAACCCTCCGTTCCGGTCCTCTACTGCAAGAGGCCTTCTCGAGACAATTGAACAATCCGGTGAGTCGTAATCAGTTTACTTTGATAATGGTGCAGATTTTCGGGTCAGAGTATACTTTTCGTTTCGCCTTATAAAAGTGCCGCGAATAAATTTTCATGAGGTTTCGTCTATTTGCTAACGTAATTTTAACAGGCGCGATAGTCATGTTCCGAGGAATTTTCATGGGGGTAGTCATAGTTTACTAGTGACATTTGTGATCGCACAAAATAAATTCATGCGACGCAAGATAGTGATCGGTTCCTTTACGTGATTTTCGTATTTAACAATGTATCGTCATAGCGCAGTTACTGTTTCAAACCCGGTTTTCTGTTTTTACCGCTATCATGGACATAGATTTGAGTGCCGAGTGCGATCGAACCTGACATTCCACCTGTGTTTATAGTCGTGTGCAGTTTGTTACGCGAGTTTTGGTTTTCGTTTACCACGGAGTACAGACGCGAGTAGCTACAGGTGAGATGAAAATTCGTGTAAAAGATCTAGCTCGTAGTGTAACGTCATCCTTATCAGCTTAGCCAACGATAACGCTAGTTAGTGCGTAGTAAATAAACGAACTAGGTACCTAGTGCAATCATAATTTGACCAAACAATTCGCCATATACCAGCTCGTTTGTACTCGTAGCGTAACGCGACAGATCACAACATATGATGGTAGTTTATCGTGAGCTAAATTCAAAAGCTGTCGGATCGCTTCTCATATTGAGACAAATTAGGAAAACAACGCACGGGACGCCTATACAAACGGCTCACTCAGGACTAGCTACGATTTTGACGCTTACTGGCGACTGTAACTGGAAATAACCGGAATCTCAGGGGAAGTCAGGGTAACTAAGAAGCTGGTTGCCACGACCGTCATATTTCTTAGATTAGAATTGGCTCAGCATCATATGACGTTTTTGTATCAGATTTTACTGTTTTGATATTCTTATTCTTTGTGATGGTTGACAGTAGCAGCTCTGGCTATGTAACAAACGACAATCGCAAAAATCCTGAATAGGGTCGTGTGAACCTTCTGTAAACTTTTCATTGCAGCGTGTAGAAGCATATGTAGTGCGATTTCAGGTCGTATCGTTTCCTATTTCCGCATATAAATGCGTAGCATAGTGAGATTTAAGGTAGACAATCGTGTAAAGAAAATGACCAGACAAAGCTGAATCAAAATTATTGTAGTTGTTTGATAAGTTCGATTCTTATCAAAATTATTGACTGCTAATAAAACATACAGTATGACCATGACATAATTGAGAAGATGCCTTTTGATCAAGCATTAGTACTTAGACTCAGTGAGTGATGTGATAAGGAAATTGCTAGTTATCAACAGGTTGTTTTGATAGTTATAAAATCTGAGGTAAAATCATGATTTATTTGGCTGCACTGTATGCGTTAGTCGTAGTCGTAACTGCGGCCATATTATGGTCGTTCAGGGAGCGGTGCGCGGCTGACGGTACGGCGGGGGCCCGAAGTCTCGGTGAGACTATTAGTATTGGCTGACTTGGAGTGGCCCGAAGTCTCGATGAGACTATTGGTATTGTTGGCTGACTTGGAGTAGCCCGAAGTGAGTTATGCGCGCAACTCGCTAGTTAGGGCGAAGATCATGGTTTTAGCTATTGTTTTCACTTTGTTTACTTTTCATTGATTTTATTTTCATTTTAAAGTGAATGCTTGGTCAGACATTTTCTTAATTTTGTGCTAATCAGGTTGGCCGAGTAGGCCGAACGTAACATGTTGCTCTACACTTTTATTTGGTTGTTTCAGGTACACACGAGGACGTGTGACTCGTCAGTATGGCCGTGTCGTAGCGAGCGACTTCAAGCGATAGCGACTATCGTTTCGATATCGTAGTACCGGCAACCCGGAATAACTGTAGTGGGAGTTGAAGGTCTACGATTGGTTCATTGTAAAAGTGCAATAAACGTCCGTGTGGTGGCGCTAAAATCAGTTCCGCCCATGTGGATCGGGTCGGCTGGTGCATTCTCATCCCAGACCACGGAACGGTGCACACGTTGAACCGGTTACGTTCATTGCACTTGCTAGATGCACTTTGGTGCATACTTATCCTGTAAAGTGCATTCCTTGAGAAGCTGAATAAAATCTGAGTTCGTGACCATTTCCTGACTTTACTTGGATTTGCCTGAGTACCCACGACGTGCCCACAACCATGAAACAGAAGGGGAGAGTCCTGCCACACCAGAAACCAAGAAGACACACACATCACACAACCACACCACCACCCCCTTCTAGACGACATATATAAATATATATAGTTTATAAGAAATGCAGCTTTGTAATTATTTTATTTCCATGTCATATTATGGTCAATGGCAGCAAGTTTACTGTTGAAGGTACTTTGAGAATAGCAAATGATTCTAAATTGTAGCCAAGTGAAATGGATAACTTCCTTTTTTATTATTTAATTATTATTTACTTGTAACACAAATGACTCTACAGACTCTATTTAGGGAAAACAAACTGATAAGTCCGTCAACGTCAAAGTACTAGAACTCAAATCCCATTAAACTTTTAGGTAGGTATTAAGTTAAGTACTCAAAACAAACTCTACTGAATTAATAATTTTCCTTCAGCAGTGTAAGTATTCATGCATTTATTTTCAACCTTCCAGTTATATTATTCAACTGTAAAATAGTTTGGCATAAATTTTACAAAAACTGTGTATATTTAAATTGTAAAACAATATGGTTTTTCTTTTACCATAAATGACTTTATTCAGGTAATGGAGATTTTAACCCACTGTATGACAAAGACTCGTCCCATTTTAGGTAGAGAACTTCATCTAGGCACGGCATTGCTTGGCCAAAGTAAGACTAACTTCCTCATCACAATCAAGTAAGAAACTTCTATTTGTTTACTTACAAGAAACTAAACAAGCCATCTGTTTTGTTAAAAGATTTCAAAATTTAATTGAATGAATCTAGAAGGCTGATAATAAACATCTTCAAATATTAGACTGCTTTAATATGAACTCTAGAAAGACAAGAAACCATTATTATTTTGTTTCCTTAAAATGAAAATCAAATGAATTTAAAAAGGTTCCAAATATTCAACCCCATTATTAAAAGTTTAAAATTTGAAATAAAATTTAGTCAAAAACCTAAGCTGCTCACTACCAGATTATACACAACCTAAGTAGTGAGTTGTCCCTCCCTACTGGTAAATCCTAACAAGCTAAATCGCGCCTATTCATGTTTTAAGCCCTAAACTACTGTGAAGATACAAAGCTGGGCGAGAGCCTCATTTACATTTAATCGTGTAGTGTGTGTGTTGTGGTTGATGAAAGCTCCGCAGCTCCAGAACTTCCATCCCTATATTAGTTTATTCCCTATTGCTTGGCGTCACCCAAGACTCGTCCTATCACCTATGTTGACCCCGCTGTAAGACTCCGGAGGAATCTAGCGGTTGAGAATTACATGTTCCGGTTAACCCGAAGGTTGATTCGATGGGGATGGAACAGAGGTAATCTCGGTTGTGCAAAGATTGATCTCAAAAATCTCAATGAGCCGCTGAAGGGGATGGGCCGCTTTACTAAGCAGAGCCACCGCAGGTTCAACGTAGCGAATATCTTATCGCTATCGTAACCTCCTTCCGAGCGCACTGAAATATCTAAGTCAAGAGCTGTAAGCCTTCCGTAAACAAGGCCTCCTGTTCCCGCTCAAGAATCAGGGTCGAAGATGGGGCTATCAAAATGCCAGTTTCTCTAATCAATTGGCACCGTTATACGCTGATCAGAGATAAAGACATTCGAATAGAAATATAATGACATACACACTGCCGGTAGAACCCCAATAGAAACTTATGACAAGAAAAATTATAAAGAATTTACTATAAAAATGTCAGACCCACTTCAGGGTTAAACCTTTTACAAGTAAAAGTCAAAGACTAGGTAATATGAATTAGACTCTAAATTTACTGAATTTACAACATGAAATTGATAGTGTTGAGATTGCTATCGCAACATCTATCATGTCTTCCAAAATAATAAAACCCAATGCAAAACAAATCCCAGAAAACTACCTGTACTCTAAGACGAGTAGAGTGTGTATGCGACGGCAGCTCAATGCTGAATGGATCCTGCGTACCAGGTTTGTATGGCTTATATACTATTTTTCCGTTCCAAATCCAAATATGGCCTTGAAGACGACCTTGAGTTGCCCTTGAAACTATTAGCACTAAGTTTTGAACCAAACTCAATGACCTTGAGACATACAAGTCCCAATGACCTTGAATTTGCCTTAGTAATGTCTGATCTTGGTTACTGATTCAATCTCAATGACTTTGAAATGCCCTTCAAAATGTCTGACTTTGGATTTTGTACCGTGAACATTCGCTAGAGAATCCTTTGTAGGTGCTCTTGCACTTAAACGACCTTGGGATAATCCTATAGTATGACTGCTCCTAAACGTTCTTGAATGCGCCTTCCAATTTCCTAATACTCAGACGACCTTGAAAAGTTCGTCAATACATTTACTTCAGATGACCTTGCTCAGTACATCTGCACTTAAACATCCTTGAACTACTTTGTCACTTCGTATTTTTAAAATGTATTACAATCCCATGACCTTGGAATGCCCTTCAAAATATTTGCAACTAAACGTCCTTGACATGCCTCTTAGTACAATTCGGACTTTGAACCCGATCCACGACCTTGAATCGTATTGCAATCGCGTGACATTGACATGCCCTTGAGATGCCTTACCTACCTACTTTAAACCGACCTAGATAGTTCTTAGTGCATCTGCACTCAGATGGCCTTGAAAACTCTATAGTCGCGTGACCTTGGAACGCTCTTCATCATTTAAATGGTCTCAGTGCATGTGCACTCAGACGGCCTTGAGAAAATCTATCATAGCTTGACCTTGAATCGCCCTTCACAATGTATGTAAACAAACGTCCTTGAATTTGTCTCGGTACACGTGCACTTAAATGACCTTGAGAAATTCTATAATAGTTTGACCTTGAATCGCCCTTCAAAATGTTTGTATCAAACGCCCTTGAGATTGTCTCGGTACATGTGCACTTAAACGACCTTGAAATGTTCTACAAATCTGCTAAGCAATTTTGAGCATTATGCATATAGTAATACAGATCATATTTTCATGCAAATCCGACGGTTCCCATCTGTTATAATTTTCTCTTAATTTATTTTGGCATTTGATTTTTTTCAAAGTTTTGCCAATGTCAAGGGTGATTTAACTTTTTCTATTTGACCAAAGATAACCCTCTTATTCATCCTTCTATTATTGATGATGTAGACATAATAAATAGTTTCCTGTCCTTCTTTTACTCAAATTATTTGTGACGTAATGAACATTGCCACAAGAGTGTCAATGTATCGTTACATTTTCACCCCCTCAATAAATCCGTATGTCAATAAAAATTAAGGATTTTATTGCCCCAAATAGATAAATCTGTCACAAATGATTTTAATAGATATTGCTTTACCTTTATGAATATGCATTTTATGTGGTGTGGTGTGAGACTATTCAAAAGTTTTAGTCTGCATGAATTTAACTTGTGATCCAGAATCTTTAATAATTTTAAGAAAATGAACAAATATATAATCAGCGGATTAAACCGAAATTTTACGCAAGGAACGGAGTTGTGAATTCCGTCAGTTAGAAGAACATTGCAATCCACTTACACGCCAAAACTCGTTCTTATGCTTTTTTGAAACGTGAACCTTCATACAACCCTACGTATAACAACAGTGCTCCTAGTTGCCGAAATCTAATTGTGCATAGTTCAAAATTATCTCTCTTAATCCTTTGTCAAACTTACACAACTAAAACTCCGAATAATGTGTGTCATCTTTAAAATTAAAGATGGTGTGTAGGGGAAAATTAGCTTTAGCCTTTCGCTCTTCGCTTGTAGGCTACGTGTAGAGTCAGAATTTGATATAAAACATCTGTTAAACACAGAAATGACTGCTGTCTTACTCCTAACTTAAAATTTTTATATCACCTTCTTGTGTGAGTAGTGTTTTCTAAAAGATTCAGCAATACCTTCATTCACTAATAGGTGGCCTTTGAAAAACTGAATGAGTCTCATACCTGTGTAAATGTAAAATAATATACATAACATAAATATTTCCCAATAATATAAATAAATTGTATAATGATCTTGTGGACACATTCTTAAATTCCTTCCTTCCTCAATCTCTGATTCGCTCACTCACTCAGAAACTCAAAGCCTTACTATTCGTGGATGACATTAAAAATTAATCTTAATTATTTTTGAATTTATATCATTATCAGCAACCCCACCGTATTTGTAATGTTAAATAAATAATACACTTTAAAACAATCACAAAGCAAACTCTTATTTCTAATTTAAGAAGAAAAAGCAAGTCCTCTTGAACCTGGATGTTCTCCTTGTACCTTTGTTTTATCTTAAAATTTTTATCTATAACATCTAATTAACTACTTTTCTACCATACTAGAAGTTACGCAAAATGCAATGCAACTCTACAAAATTATGCCAAATTGCTTGTATGCTTTATCTCTTAAATTTACGCCTTAATGAGTTGCTGAAAACTACGCTTATTTGCAAAACTACGCCTTATTTGCACTAAATAGACTGAAATTACAAAATAATGAAAGTCTCAAAATGATGATTTTGAATCACCCCCTTTTTATTACATCTAAAGGAATCTCAAAATTATCTCGACCCCTTTACTGACCCCTTCATTTTATTAAACATTCTACAACATCTAATAAATTCCAAAAGACTTTAATATACTCCATTTTTTTTTGTAAGTTCATTCTGTACCTTTTTTTTTTATTTCTACAATAAAACAAGATAAATTTCAGTTACCAATTAATATTTATTTCATTTTGCCCTAATAATCTTCTTATTTTAATTTTTTTTTAGAACGATCCCCCTTTATTCACTCGGCTAAACCCTCTACTTTAAATCGTGCTGTGAATAAACTGCTTTAATTTCTTAACAAATTTCTAGCTGCCACTAACAAATTTAATGATGAACTATTATTTCCCCATTTTTCTACCACTCCGTGAATAGTCCCCTTTAGATGCCTTTAATAAAAATATCTAATATGGCAACATTACTCAACGTTCATTGGCTAATCTATATGAAGGTATTTTTTTTTTATTAATAAATTTCCGACTTGAATACTAGTCTTTATGTCCCAGTGTTGCCTATGATGAAATAATTGTACTAATGTTGATATTTTTCTCTGACTGCTTATTTTTGTTTCAGGATAAGTTATAAAATAATAAAGTGGAAAAAATGCTTTAGTTATTTATATAAAAACTGTTTATATGAAATTTCCCTAATTTATTGTCTTGCACTTAGATCATTCAAATTTTAGAATACCATATGTTGATAAACTAACACGGAAATCCTCCACTTGCTTCTCACAAATCTCAATAGTTAAAAGTTGAAACTCCCAATTATGTCGAATCTCTATTTCCACCTATTCAATATTTACTAATAACTAAAATTGGATGCTCCCATGTTCTACCTAACTTTTAAAATTATTGAACCAACCCCTTTACTATGAACACAAATCCAATTCAGATTTAGTCATCATTTTTTTTTTAAATAAAGTTTTATCTAATTTGTCTCCATAATTTGGCAACTCTACTACTGTTATTTGTTACGTTCACTGACGACTCAACAAATATTTATTATATTGCTGGTTTTTTCTTGACCAAACCAACGTAAGTTCATGTTTTATTATTAGGAAAATGTTCTCTATTTATGTGTTCATCTTTATCATTTTTTTCATGTGTGATGTTTGTGTTTGCAGATCCATTCAAGATGATGTCTCCAGATAATTCTAATATTTTTATTCTAGTCTTTGAAATACTTGTAAGTTTTAGACTCTACTTTCTTCGGCGTATAGCAATCCTTTCTAATTCCCTACTAATATAAATTTCCTTTTATTCTTCTAGCAACCAAAAGGAAGGTTCTAACCTTTCATTTCACAACCCAAGATTCCAATTTAAAATGGTAAGAATTATTTACTTAGTTGTAATGTTTTTATGTTTATATCTATGTTTTTTCTTTCATTCATTGTGTTTTTCTTACTTAATTTCAGAATTTGAACTAAGTTAATTTTTTTAAACTAAAATGTATGGAAAGAGCGGGAAATCAAATTAGTGGGAAAATTTTAAATTTAGAATGATTATTTTCCTGAAGAAAAACATTTTTGGCGGCTTTTATTCGCATCTCAAAATGCTGCCTAATCTAGATTTTCTTGATGAAATAATCAAGCAAACTCAAATGATGACGGACAAAGAGATCATCACTCAAATAATGCTTTTCCCTGCTCTCTTTGATGCAAGCAATAATCTTTTCAAAAATAATGAATATCAAAAGACCACTTGGACAAAAATCGCCAACAATCTCAAACAAGATGGTAAGTTTGGTATAGTATCTTTTCAAACTTTCATCTATTAAAACTATGAAAGTCTTTCATCAATCTTTTGATTTCACAACTTCTTTCCTTTCCTTGTTCACAGTATCTGAAATTAAAAATCGCTGGTGTTCAATTCGTCAAACTCTAAACAACCAGTTGAACTTTAAAAAGACTGCCAATCCACACGAAATCATCGATTATGAAGAAGAGCTGCTGCCGCTTATTCTTTTGCTTGATCCTGGTTATGTAAAATCAGCAAACCTTCAAGAAGTTTCAGCTACATCCCCGTTCGAACCTCAACTTACACCTGAAGTACTGAAAACCCCTGAAAACCGGAAACCATCTAAGAAAACTTCCAATCCTCTACTTATAAAGAATAAAAATCCGAACCGGTGTGAAGTTAGCAGAAAAAGTTATCAGAAAATGTATAACCCGACCAAATTGAGAAGGTCAAATTTAAAATTTTCTAAATTGCCTCAAAATGCTCGGAAATGCCTCGAATGTGATGTAGGATGACTAGAAATACAACATTACATGCATTTCAATCACATTCAGCCAGTAAATCGGCCAAAATGCCTCAAAATCTACACCGTACTTTGGGCGCGCAATACGCTCGTTTCCTGGGCTTATGGCTGCACTAAGGGTGCTTAAAACGTAACTAATAACACAGATATAGGCCTGTCCAACGTGAAAATATTAATACAACGACAAAAAACGTTAATTAACCTAAATCTAGTAACTTTGAGAAAACCATAGACAACTAGCCTACAGCTCGTTCGATTTCTCCCAATTTCCTCGGCTTTGCATAAACCTGCCAAATGAAATAAGATATTTCTAGATTCTTCTCAGCAATATCTATCCAACGAGGTATAACTCAATAGGATTGAAACGGAAGAGCTATACAAAATAATGAGATAAGTAAAAATTTTCTGCTGAGCAGAAAATACCATAGATAGGTAGGTCAATGATCCCGACAATACGAAATATTAACAAATTATTTCCAGGTTTGTAATTTGCTTAAAATGAAGCTTTACTTATACAGAAATACTAATTATTTTCATAAACATGTTGATCCTACTTTGATTTGGGTACTTAATAAACTCTCCACGAAAATAAATCTCGCTGTTATAATATCTTAGTCACTTAGTCGCGCTAACCTAGCATGTTACGTAGTTGATGTGGTATTCACAGATCGACAATTACATAATCTATCAAATGGTATACTTCATACGGGATTAGAATCTTCAGGTTTGGCAAAATATTAGAATAAAACGATATTTTCTGTTCAACCGAAAATACTCATAGACAAACCGACCTCAGGACATTGCCCCTGACTCCACAAGAAATAAGATGACCGGGCCAAGGTTATTTCCAGCAATGTTGCCAACGTAAATAAAATTTTAAATATGGCGCCAAAAGAAAATCGAAAGGCAGGTCAATGACCCCATATTTCGTAAACTTTAGGTATTCATTTTCTCAACTCCACAAGTAGATTCCAAAACGAATGTGGTATCAAACGATTTGTCTTATAAATACCTTTTCAAAAAGGTACGACTCAACAGGCCTGATACGGTCAGGCTATCTAATAACCTTGATATAATTTTTTTTCTGCTGAACTTTGTTGTGCTCATATCTAAGCTCCACAAGCAGATTCCAAAACAAATGTGGTATCAAACGATTCGTCTTGTAAATACCTTTTCAAAACGGTATGACTAAACAGGCCTGATGTGGTCAGGCTGTGTGATAACCTTGATTATAAGTTTTTTTCTGTTGAAATTTGTTATGCTCATATCTCAGCTCCACAAGTAGATTCCAAAACGAATGTGGTATCAAAAGATTCGTCTGGTGAAGACCTTTCCAAAAAGGTATGACTCAACAGGCCTGATACGGTCAGGCTATGTGATAACCTAAAATTTGTGTTTTTTCTGCTGAACTTTGTTATGCTCAATATCTCAGCTCCACATGTAGATTCCAAAACGAATGTGGTATTAAAAGATTCGTCTGGTGAAGACGATTCCAAAAAAGTATGACTCAACAGGCTTGATACGGTCAGGCTATGTGATAACCTTGATTCTAAGTTTTTTTCTGTTGAAAATTGTTATGCTCAAATCTCAGCTCCACAAGTAGATTCCAAAACGAATATGGTATCAAAAGATTCGTCTTGTGAAAACCTTTCTAAAAAGGTATAATTCAACAGGCCTGATACGGTCAGGCTGTGTGATAACCTTGATTATAAGTTTTCTTCTGTTGAAATTTCTTATGCTCATATCTCAGCTCCACATGTAGATTCCAAAACGAATGTGGTATCAATAGATTCGTCTGGTGAAGACCTTTCCAAAAAAGTATGACTCAACAGGCCTGATACGGTCAGGCTGTGTGATAACCTTGATTATAAGTTTTTTCTATTGAAATTTCTTATGCTCATATCTCAGCTCCACATGTAGATTCCAAAACGAATGTGGTATCAAAAGATTCGCCTTGTAAAAACCTTTCTAAAAAGGTATGACTCAACAGGCCTGATACGGTCAGGCTGTGTGATAACCTTGATTATAAGTTTTCTTCTGTTGAAATTTCTTATGCTCATATCTCAGCTCCACATGTAGATTCCAAAACGAATGTGGTATCAAAAGATTTGTCTGGTAAAGACCTTTCCAAAAAGGTATGGCTCAACAGGCCTGATACGGTGAGGCTGTGTGATAACCTTGATTATAAGTTTTCTTCTGTTGAAATTTCTTATGCTCATATCTCAGCTCAACATGTAGATTCCAAAACGAATGTGGTATCAAAAGATTCGTCTGGTGAAGACCTTTCCAAAAAAGTATGACTCAACAGGCCTGATACGGTCAGGCTATGTGATAACCTAAAATTTGTGTTTTTTCTGCTGAACTTTGTTATGCTCAATATCTCAGCTCCACATGTAGATTCCAAAACGAATGTGGTATCAAAAGATTCGTCTGGTGAAGACCTTTCCAAAAAAGTATGACTCAACAGGCCTGATACGGTCAGGCTATGTGATAACCTAAAATTTGTGTTTTTTCTGCTGAACTTTGTTATGCTCATATCTCAGCTCCACATGTAGATTCCAAAACGAATGTGGTATCAAAAGATTCGTCTGGTAAAGACCTTTCCAAAAAGGTATGACTCAACAAGCCTGATACGGTCAGGCTGTGTGATAACCTTGATTATAAGTTTTTTTCTGTTGAAATTTGTTATGCTCATATCTCAGCTCCACAAGTAGATTCCAAAACGAATGTGGTATCAAAAGATTTGTCTGGTGAAGACCATTCCAAAAAGGTATGACTCAACAGGCCTGATACGGTCAGGCTGTGTGATAACCTTGATTATAAGTTTTTTCTGTTGAAATTTGTTATGCTCATATCTCAGCTCCACATGTAGATTCCAAAACGAATGTGGTATCAAAAGATTTGTCTGATGAAGACCTTTCCAAAAAGGTATAACTCAACAGGCCTGATACGGTCAGGCTGTGTGATAAACTTGATTATAAGTTTTTTCTGTTGAAATTTGTTATGCTCATATCTCAGCTCCACATGTAGATTCCAAAACGAATGTGGTATCAAAAGATTCGTCTGGTGAAGACCTTTCCAAAAAGGTATGGCTCAACAGGCTTGATACGGTCAGGCTGTGTGATAACCTTGATTATAAGTTTTTTTCTGTTGAAATTTGTTATGCTCATATCTCAGCTCCACAAGTAGATTACAAAACGAATGTGGTATCAAAAGATTTGTCTTGTAAAAACCTTTCTAAAAAGGTATGACTCAACAGGCTTAATACGGTCAGGCTATGTGATAACCTTGATTATAAGTTTTTTTCTGTTGAAATTTGTTATGCTCATATCTCAGCTCCACATGTAGATTCCAAAACGAATAAGGTATCAAAAGATTCGTCTTGTGAAAACCTTTCCAAAAAGGTATGACTCAACAGGCCTGATACGGTCAGGCTGTGTGATAACCTTGATTATAAGTTTTTTCTGTTGAAATTTGTTATGCTCATATCTCAGCTCCACATGTAGATTCCAAAACGAATAAGTCATCAAAAGATTTGTCTGATGAAGACCTTTCTAAAAAGGTATAACTCAACAGGCCTGATACGGTCAGGCTATGTGATAACCTTGATTATAAGTTTTTTCTGTTGAAATTTGTTATGCTCATATCTCAGCTCCACATGTAGATTCCAAAACGAATGTGGTATCAAAAGATTTGTATGGTGAAGACCTTTCCAAAAAGGTATGGCTCAACAGGCCTGATACGGTCAGGCTGTGTGATAACCTTGATTATAAGTTTTCTTCTGTTGAAATTTGTTATGCTCATATCTCAGCTCCACAAGTAGATTCCAAAACGAATGTGGTATCAAAAGATTTGTCTGATGAAGACCTTTCCAAAAAGGTATAACTCAACAGGCCTGATACGGTCAGGCTGTGTGATAAACTTGATTATAAGTTTTTTCTGTTGAAATTTGTTATGCTCATATCTCAGCTCCACATGTAGATTCCAAAACGAATGTGGTATCAAAAGATTCTTCTGGTGAAGACCTTTCCAAAAAGGTATGGCTCAACAGGCCTGATACGGTCAGGCTGTGTGATAATCTTGATTATAAGTTTTCTTCTGTTGAAATTTCTTATGCTCATATCTCAGCTCCACATGTAGATTCCAAAACGAATGTGGTATCAAAAGATTCGTCTTGTAAAAACCTTTCTAAAAAGGTATGACTCAACAGGCTTGATACGGTCAGGCTATGTGATAACCTTGATTATAAGTTTTTTTCTGTTGAAATTTGTTATGCTCATATCTCAGCTCCACAAGTAGATTCCAAAACGAATGTGGTATCAAAAGATTCATCTTGTAAAAACCTTTCTAAAAAGGTATGACTCAACAGGCTTGATACGGTCAGGCTATGTGATAACCTTGATTATAAGTTTTTTTCTGTTGAAATTTGTTATGCTCATATCTCAGCTCCACATGTAGATTCCAAAACGAGTAAGGTATCAAAAGATTCGTCTTGTGAAAACCTTTCCGAAAAGGTATGACTCAACAGGCCTGATACGGTCAGGCTGTGTGATAACCTTGATTATAAGTTTTTTCTGTTGAAATTTGTTATGCTCATATCTCAGCTCCACATGTAGATTCCAAAACGAATGTGGTATCAAAAGATTTGTCTGATGAAGACCTTTCCAAAAAGGTATAACTCAACAGGCCTGATACGGTCAGGCTGTGTGATAACCTTGATTATAAGTTTTTTTCTGTTGAAATTTGTTATGCTCATATCTCAGCTCCACATGTAGATTCCAAAACGAATGTGGTATCAAAAGATTTGTATGGTGAAGACCTTTCCAAAAAGGTATGGCTCAACAGGCCTGATACGGTCAGGCTGTGTGATAACCTTGATTATAAGTTTTCTTCTGTTGAAATTTGTTATGCTCATATCTCAGCTCCACATGTAGATTCCAAAACGAATGTGGTATCAAAAGATTTGTATGGTGAAGACCTTTCCAAAAAGGTATGGCTCAACAGGCCTGATACGGTCAGGCTGTGTGATAACCTTGATTATAAGTTTTTTTCTGTTGAAATTTGTTATGCTCATATCTCAGCTCCACATGTAGATTCCAAAACGAATGTGGTATCAAAAGATTCGTCTTGTAAAAACCTTTCTAAAAAGGTATGACTCAACAGGCTTGATACGGTCAGGCTATGTGATAACCTTGATTATAAGTTTTTTTCTGTTGAAATTTGTTATGCTCATATCTCAGCTCCACAAGTAGATTCCAAAACGAATGTGGTATCAAAAGATTTGTCTGGTGAAGACCTTTCCAAAAAGGTATGGCTCAACAGGCCTGATACGGTCAGGCTGTGTGATAACCTTGATTATAAGTTTTCTTCTGTTGAAATTTCTTATGCTCATATCTCAGCTCCACATGTAGATTCCAAAACGAATGTGGTATCAAAAGATTCGTCTTGTAAAAACCTTTCTAAAAAGGTATGACTCAACAGGCTTGATACGGTCAGGCTATGTGATAACCTTGATTATAAGTTTTTTTCTGTTGAAATTTGTTATGCTCATATCTCAGCTCCACAAGTAGATTACAAAACGAATGTGGTATCAAAAGATTCGTCTGGTGAAGACCTTTCTAAAAAGGTATGACTCAACAGGCCTGATACGGTCAGGCTATGTGATAACCTAAAATTTGTGTTTTTTCTGCTGAACTTTGTTATGCTCAATATCTCAGCTCCACAAGTAGATTCCAAAACGAATGTGGTATCAAAAGATTTGTTTTGTAAAAACCTTTCTAAAAAGGTATGACTCAACAGGCCTGATACGGTCAGGCTGTGTGATAACCTTGATTATAAGTTTTCTTCTGTTGAAATTTCTTATGCTCATATCTCAGCTCCACATGTAGATTCAAAAACGAATGTGGTATCAAAAGATTTGTCTGGTGAAGACCTTTCTAAAAAGGTATGACTCAACAGGCCTGATACGGTCAGGCTGTGTGATAACCTTGATTATAAGTTTTTTTTCTGTTGAAATTTCTTATGCTCATATCTCAGCTCCACATGTAGATTCCAAAACGAATGTGGTATCAAAAGATTCGTCTTGTAAAAACCTTTCTAAAAAGGTATGACTCAACAGGCTTGATACGGTCAGGCTATGTGATAACCTTGATTATAAGTTTTTTTCTGTTGAAATTTGTTATGCTCATATCTCAGCTCCACAAGTAGATTACAAAACGAATGTGGTATCAAAAGATTTGTCTAGTGAAGACCTTTCCAAAAAGGTATGACTCAACAGGCCTGATACGGTCAGGCTGTGTGATAACCTTGATTATAAGTTTTTTTTCTGTTGAAATTTGTTTTGCTCATATCTCAGCTCCACAAGTAGATTCCAAAACGAATGTGGTATCAAAAGATTCGTCTGGTGAAGACCTTTCCAAAAAGGTATGACTCAACAGGCCTGATACGGTCAGGCTATGTGATAACCTAAAATTTGTGTTTTTTCTGCTGAAATTTCTTATGCTCATATCTCAGCTCCACATGTAGATTCCAAAACGAATGTGGTATCAAAAGATTCGTCTTGTAAAAACCTTTCTAAAAAGGTATGACTCAACAGGCTTGATACGGTCAGGCTATGTGATAACCTTGATTATAAGTTTTTTTCTGTTGAAATTTGTTATGCTCATATCTCAGCTCCACAAGTAGATTACAAAACGAATGTGGTATCAAAAGATTTGTCTAGTGAAGACCTTTCCAAAAAGGTATGACTCAACAGGCCTGATACGGTCAGGCTGTGTGATAACCTTGATTATAAGTTTTTTTTCTGTTGAAATTTGTTTTGCTCATATCTCAGCTCCACAAGTAGATTCCAAAACGAATGTGGTATCAAAAGATTCGTCTGGTGAAGACCTTTCCAAAAAGGTATGACTCAACAGGCCTGATACGGTCAGGCTATGTGATAACCTAAAATTTGTGTTTTTTCTGCTGAACTTTGTTATGCTCAATATCTCAGCTCCACAAGTAGATTCCAAAACGAATGTGGTATCAAAAGATTCGTCTGGTGAAGACCTTTTCAAAAAGGTATGACTCAATAGGCCTGATACGGTCAGGCTATGTGATAACCTAAAATTTGTGTTTTTTCTGCTGAACTTTGTTATGCTCAATATCTCAGCTCCACATGTAGATTCCAAAACGAATGTGGTATTAAAAGATTCGTCTGGTGAAGACCTTTCCAAAAAGGTATGACTCAACAGGCCTGATACGGTCAGGCTGTGTGATTGATAACCTTGATTATAAGTTTTTTTTCTGTTGAAATTTGTTTTGCTCATATCTCAGCTCCACAAGTAGATTCCAAAACGAATGTGGTATCAAAAGATTCGTCTGGTGAAGGCCTTTCCAAAAAGGTATGACTCAACAGGCCTGATACGGTCAGGCTATGTGATAACCTAAAATTTGTGTTTTTTCTGCTGAACTTTGTTATGCTCAATATCTCAGCTCCACAAGTAGATTCCAAAACGAATGTGGTATCAAAAGATTCGTCTGGTGAAGACCTTTTCAAAAAGGTATGACTCAATAGGCCTGATACGGTCAGGCTATGTGATAACCTAAAATTTGTGTTTTTTCTGCTGAACTTTGTTATGCTCAATATCTCAGCTCCACATGTAGATTCCATAACGAATGTGGTATCAAAAGATTCGTCTTGTAAAAACCTTTCTAAAAGGTATGACTCAACAGGCTTGATACGGTCAGGCTATGTGATAACCTTGATTATAAGTTTTTTTCTGTTGAAATTTGTTATGCTCATATCTCAGCTCCACAAGTAGATTACAAAACGAATGTGGTATCAAAAGATTCGTCTGGTGAAGACCTTTCCAAAAGGTATGACTCAACAGGCCTGATACGGTCAGGCTATGTGATAACCTAAAATTTGTGTTTTTTCTGCTGAACTTTGTTATGCTCAATATCTCAGCTCCACAAGTAGATTCCAAAACGAATGTGGTATCAAAAGATTTGTCTTGTAAAAACCTTTCTAAAAAGGTATGACTCAACAGGCCTGATACGGTCAGGCTGTTTGATAACCTTGATTATAAGTTTTCTTCTGTTGAAATTTCTTATGCTCATATCTCAGCTCCACATGTAGATTCAAAAACGAATGTGGTATTAAAAGATTTGTCTGGTGAAGACCTTTCCAAAAAGGTATGACTCAACAGGCCTGATACGGTCAGGCTGTGTGATAACCTTGATTATAAGTTTTTTTTCTGTTGAAATTTGTTTTGCTCATATCTCAGCTCCACAAGTAGATTCCAAAACGAATGTGGTATCAAAAGATTTGTCTGGTGAAGACCTTTCCAAAAAGGTATGACTCAACAGGCCTGATACGGTCAGGCTATGTGATAACCTAAAATTTGTGTTTTTTCTGCTGAACTTTGTTATGCTCAATATCTCAGCTCCACAAGTAGATTCCAAAACGAATGTGGTATCAAAAGATTCGTCTGGTGAAGACCTTTTCAAAAAGGTATGACTCAATAGGCCTGATACGGTCAGGCTATGTGATAACCTAAAATTTGTGTTTTTTCTGCTGAACTTTGTTATGCTCAATATCTCAGCTCCACATGTAGATTCCAAAACGAATGTGGTATTAAAAGATTCGTCTGGTGAAGACCTTTCCAAAAAGGTATGACTCAACAGGCCTGATACGGTCAGGCTGTGTGATTGATAACCTTGATTATAAGTTTTTTTTCTGTTGAAATTTGTTTTGCTCATATCTCAGCTCCACAAGTAGATTCCAAAACGAATGTGGTATCAAAAGATTCGTCTGGTGAAGGCCTTTCCAAAAAGGTATGACTCAACAGGCCTGATACGGTCAGGCTATGTGATAACCTAAAATTTGTGTTTTTTCTGCTGAACTTTGTTATGCTCAATATCTCAGCTCCACAAGTAGATTCCAAAACGAATGTGGTATCAAAAGATTCGTCTGGTGAAGACCTTTTCAAAAAGGTATGACTCAATAGGCCTGATACGGTCAGGCTATGTGATAACCTAAAATTTGTGTTTTTTCTGCTGAACTTTGTTATGCTCAATATCTCAGCTCCACATGTAGATTCCAAAACGAATGTGGTATCAAAAGATTCGTCTTGTAAAAACCTTTCTAAAAAGGTATGACTCAACAGGCTTGATACGGTCAGGCTATGTGATAACCTTGATTATAAGTTTTTTTCTGTTGAAATTTGTTATGCTCATATCTCAGCTCCACAAGTAGATTACAAAACGAATGTGGTATCAAAAGATTCGTCTGGTGAAGACCTTTCCAAAAAAGTATGACTCAACAGGCCTGATACGGTCAGGCTATGTGATAACCTAAAATTTGTGTTTTTTCTGCTGAACTTTGTTATGCTCAATATCTCAGCTCCACAAGTAGATTCCAAAACGAATGTGGTATCAAAAGATTTGTCTTGTAAAAACCTTTCTAAAAAGGTATGACTCAACAGGCCTGATACGGTCAGGCTGTTTGATAACCTTGATTATAAGTTTTCTTCTGTTGAAATTTCTTATGCTCATATCTCAGCTCCACATGTAGATTCAAAAACGAATGTGGTATTAAAAGATTTGTCTGGTGAAGACCTTTCCAAAAAGGTATGACTCAACAGGCCTGATACGGTCAGGCTGTGTGATAACCTTGATTATAAGTTTTTTTTCTGTTGAAATTTGTTTTGCTCATATCTCAGCTCCACAAGTAGATTCCAAAACGAATGTGGTATCAAAAGATTTGTCTGGTGAAGACCTTTCCAAAAAGGTATGACTCAACAGGCCTGATACGGTCAGGCTATGTGATAACCTAAAATTTGTGTTTTTTCTGCTGAACTTTGTTATGCTCAATATCTCAGCTCCACAAGTAGATTCCAAAACGAATGTGGTATCAAAAGATTTGTCTGGTGAAGACCTTTTCAAAAAGGTATGACTCAATAGGCCTGATACGGTCAGGCTATGTGATAACCTAAAATTTGTGTTTTTTCTGCTGAACTTTGTTATGCTCAATATCTCAGCTCCACATGTAGATTCCAAAACGAATGTGGTATTAAAAGATTCGTCTGGTGAAGACCTTTCCAAAAAGGTATGACTCAACAGGCCTGATACGGTCAGGCTGTGTGATTGATAACCTTGATTATAAGTTTTCTTCTGTTGAAATTTCTTATGCTCATATCTCAGCTCCACATGTAGATTCCAAAACGAATGTAAAAAAATAAATAAATAAATAAAGCGTTTATTTTGTTAAACACACTTTTACATAAAAATTTTTTACTCTGCCAAACTACAGAATAGTTTGTAGGCAGTAGGTATACTTCCACATTAACTAAGTATGTGTTTTACAATAACTAAATATGTTGTTTTGCGCTTTTAACATGCATTTATAAATAACAATATTCGACAAATAGTTACATAGTATTTTGTTGCGATTGTAGGTATTTTTTAAATTTATCCAGTAAATATTTCTTTACATGGTATTTGAAGCTATTTTTTGTAGTACATGTTTTCTTTATATAGTTAGGTAACTCATTATAAACCTTTGCTATGAAAAACCTCCTTGTTCTTTTCCCATAGTAATTATAAGCCCGAGGTACACTTAGTACCCCCGCATCTCGTTTCCTGTGTAAACGCGGATGTGTTACAGGGTTCCTTATCTCATCGTTATAGAATTCCTCAGATACCACTTGCATCAACACTCTCTCATGGACTGGAAGGATTTTACTTTTCACGAATAAGAGATCGTAATTCGGTCTACATCTATTTCTGGTACTTTTATCTACCATTGTTTTAAGAAAACGTATCTGTAACGATTTTATTCTATCTAGGTATGATTTGAATGTTCTGCCATAGCTGCTTAACCCATAGGAGAGTATCGAGTCTACAAGCCCATAGTACAGAGTATATAAGGTAGCCCTGTTCGTACAGAAGCTGAGGTGATGAAACCTTACAAGTACTGCTCTGAGCTTGTTACAAATTATATCCACTTGATTTTTCCACGTAAAGTGTGTGTGTTTGATTCCGAAGCTGATCTTAGCGCAGTGGAAGCAAATTAAGTTATCTTAAAATCTAAAACTAAATGGTCGATCAGCCTCGGAACAACATTTGACTACGATTCGTAGTGCTCCTTACTATAGCTAAATAAAATAAATTTAATGAGAAAATTTTCGTTCCGGAAAATTTCCGGCCGAGAAATTTTGGGATTTGTCTGCAACGGCCCTTAATTTCCTACAATATGACTAATATTCTACCGCACTATCGCAGCTCATGTCTAAAGTATATGTACCAAGTTCCGGTTGTACTAAAGGTCATCAGGGTGGTGACCTCCACGTAATGTTGCTAAATCACTACCAAAAAAGTACTTATACAACTACCAGCGAATTGCTCACCGTGCGAATTATGACGCCGTTTCTTTGTGAGTCTAGGTATGACAGGAAACAGGTATCAGGATATTTGAGGAACACAGGAAGAGAGAGTAACCTAAACTCACGGCACTGGACATCCGCTCGATCTCGAAATCCTTTACTCCAATATTCACTATAGTTCACAGTTTGACATCAAATATAGATATCATTTAATGTTTAAATTTAATGTTTTTAACACACAAATAACAAAAGATTTCTCCACTATTCACTATGGTTTGCGACAGCAAAAGCGTTTGCTGTACAAGACGCGTATACCAAAGAATTTCTCCCCGCATGAGAAATCCACCGAACAATTGGTAATTGTATAGGCTTAACTTCCACACTGGACAGGGAACTCTTCCCTGATGGAAAAAGCACACACGAAATAATAAAGACACCAAACTACATTAAAATATGTGCCTAACACCGGTCGCGCGAGTGACAAAAAAAGGTTATATTGCCGGCGGCCGCGTGATTCTCGAACGAACGAACGAACAACGGCAAAAATGGCGTCGGCCGGGCGTCAACAACGTCACAGGTCGCGGTCTGTCAGGCGAAATGGCGCGAAACAACAAAACGCGCGTATGGTACGAAACCAAACATTCACCCGCCCCGGACCGACCCATCGGTCCGCTCTATGCATGGCAGGCGTGATAATGTAGCTACTGCTCGCCTCAGAACTGAATCCCCCACCTGAACTTCTGCAACTCGAGGAGTGCCATCACTACCCGGAAACAGGTTGAGAATGCGCCCCCGGCGCCAACGCAGTGGCGGTAGGTTGGCATCCTTAACCAGAACGAGATCCCCAATGCAGGGGGGTTCAGTTTCAGTCCTGTCCGTCCACTTAAGGCGTTGCTGCAGGATGTGCAAGTGACCAACGCTTCCAAAAGTTTTGAGTCATTTGCTGCAACAACTGATAACGCGACAAACGATTGCTATTCACCTCCGTATAGGGATATTCCGGCAAGGCGTTAAGTGGGCGGCCAATTAAGAAATGCCCTGGCGTCAGGGCCTCTAAATCATTTGGGTCAGAGCTGAGCGGACACAAAGGACGCGAATTGAGCACAGCCTCAATTTTACAAAACACGGTTGCCAGCTCCTCGAAAGTCAAAATTGTTAACCCTACGACGCGCAACAAATGCGTCTTAGCGGACTTTACAACCGCTTCAAAAATACCACTCCAGTGAGGGCACGCTGGTGGATCGAACACCCAGGTAATGCCCTGACGGGAGAGGCCCGTGCTGATGGCTTCTTCGTTCTCCCTTAAGAACGTTACAATTTCTTTCATACACCGATCAGCACCCTTAAAGTTGGTACCACAATCCGACCTGATCAGCGCTGGTCGCCCTCGTCGCGACGTAAATCTCTCCAGCGCTGCCAAAAAGGCCTCCGTAGATAGGTCGGCCACGAGCTCCAAGTGGACGGCCTTGGTGGCTAGGCACACGAACACGCACAAGTACGCCTTGATAGACTTTGCGTTCCGCAGGCGTGATGCCTTTACCATGAAAGGGCCTGCGAAATCCGTTCCCACACCTGCGAACGTCCAGGCCTCCGTCACCCGGTCCGGTGGAAGATCTCCCATCTGTGGCTGCATTGAGGCTGCCTTCAAATGGTAGCAAGGCAAGCACCTAAACACAACGCTACGTACCGTTCGTCGTCCCGATAAGATCCAGAACTCGCGCTGTAGAATGGCCAATAGCGCATTACAGCCCGCGTGCGAGTTTTTCTCATGACGATCCCTGACTAAGAGCTCAACTAAGGGTCCCTTTTTTGGAAGTAACAGTGGATGCCGAGCCGAAAAGGGCAGGCTAGCGTTCCGAAGTCTGCCTCCAACCCTGAGCATACCTTGCTCATCCAGGAATGGGTTGAGGCGCACAATTCCTCCCTTCAGCTTTCCACGTCCATCCCTGAGCAGCCTGACCTCCTCTTCAAAATGTTCCGCCTGGACGACTCTAACTAATGAGCATAGAGCCGCATTCCGTTCCGCAGGCGAGAGGACAGGTGTAAAGTTCCGTTCTGCTTGAGGCTTCCTGCAGTTGTTCACGAACCGTTTGATCCAACCTGTCACCCCAAGAAGTTTGTCGAGGGAGCTATACCGTTCCAGCAAGAAAGCTGGGTTAGGCTTCGGTACGAGTTGCCCCACGTTCACTCGCAAACCTCGATCAGGTGGCCCAAGCGGCGCCCTGCACTCGTTGAATGGCCATTCCTGCGGCGACTCAGTCAGCCATTGAGGTCCCCACCACAGTGGGTGACTCACCAAATCAGGGCCCTGCACCCGCGCGAAGCGCAGTCCGCTGGGTTCCATTCTCCCGGTACGTGCCTCCACACTAACGGAGTTTCCGACCCCGTAATCTGTGACACCCGATTTGCCACGAAAACCTCAAGTGTATGTACCGACGTCTGCAACCAGCACAGAACTATCCGACTGTCAGTCCACGCGTACACCGTTTCATCCAAGTTGATGGTACCACGCAGATTGCAGGTTACATGATTTAGCAAGCGCGCTAGAAGAGCTGCCCTGCCAATTCCAATTTGGGGATGGTCCATCTAGTTCTGACTGGTGCCACCTTACTTTTGGCCATAACCAGACGCACGTGCACAGTTCCCGTTGAACTTGCTGTCCGAAGGTATACAGCTGCCGCGTACCCTCGCTCCGAGGCGTCACAAAACCCATGTAGGGTAGCCTTACATCCCACCGATGGGACTAACTTGCGGGGTATCGCGATGTGCACAATCCCTGGTAAGGTGGTCACAAACTTGAGCCAATCCTTCAACAACTCTCCGGAGAGTTGGTCGTCCCATCCTAAGTTGGCTAGCCACAACCTTTGTAAAAGCACTTCGCCATGAACGTAACCGGGGCGATCCATCCGCTAGGATCGAACGTTCTAGCGATTGTCGACAGTACCGACCGCTTAGTCCAAGTTTTCTCCCAAAGGTCGGGCTCGATCTTGTACGTGAATACGTCATGCGTTGGCCTATATTGCACCCCGAGGATGCCCAACGTGTTTGGATTGTCCGGGTTCTCAAAGAGGTGCGGGTCCTGATGGAACTCGCCTGGCAAACCGGCCAGGAGCTCTGGGCAACTGGACAACCATTTCCGCAACTCGTAACCTCCTGAACCCATGATCGCGATCAGCTCGTCTCGTAGAATTAGCGCCTGCTCCACGCTATCAGCACCCGTGCAGATATCGTCCACGTAGACGTCGCGATCCAGTACTGCTGCGGCTCGAGGATATCTTACCCTTTCCTGTGCGGCCAACTCGCAGCGTACGTACTGCCAAATACGGACTTGGCTTAAGTCCATACGTCACCGTGTTAAGTTCGTATGTGACCATCGGCTCATCTGGGCTCTCACGCCACAAAATCAGCTGATACCGACGGTCATCCGGATGTATCATGGTTTGGCGAAACATCATTTTGACGTCTGCGACGAACGCTACCTGGTGTAAACGAAAGTCTGTGAGAATGTCCACAATGTCCCGGTTCAATTTAGGACCCGCGTGCAAACATTGGTTCACAGACACACCATTCGAGGTAGGAGCAGAACCGTCAAACACCACCCGTATTTTCGCCTCAGGTGACTTCAAGACAGCCAGGTGTGGAATGTAATAATGCTCGACACACCTCCAATCCAGGCTGGACACCGACATGTGGCCTAATTGAATATATTCCCGCATGAATTCTATATACTTCTGCCGAAGTGCTGGGTCTCGCCTCATCTTCCGCTCCATTCCGAGTAGTCTCCGTTCCGCGAGCTGTCGCGAACTACCTAAAGCGGGGCGGTTTGGGAGAAAAGGTAGCCTGGTCATGAATCTGCCTGACGGGCATCTCGCAGTGTTGTATTGATAGAACAACTCGCACTCGTCATCCTCTGGCTTCCGTCTGTCCGCCGTGGGCGGCTCTTCAGACTCCCAAAACCTCTGCAGCACCTCTGACAGCACACTACCATAGAGGACCGTATCCCTTCTGGTAGGTCCTGAGGTCTCAAACTGGGCCGAAAACAACATACCCCTGTGGTATCTACGGCCACCAAACCAGCTTCCTGGAGTACCTTCTTCCTACCGCACCATAATCTCCCGAGGACGTCTGACCCGAGAAGTACGTCCACCGTACCAGGAGTATCAAAATCAGGATCAGCTAACTCCAACCCTGTGGTTAACCCTCGTACCGTTGGTGGTAACCTAACCTGAGGGAGTTTCCCAACCACTTCATCCAGCACCACGGCTGAGACTTGATAGCTGACCCCTGTACATGTGCTACCTAATGCGAACTCAAAGTTCGTCTGACCCCGAATGTCAGGCACATTTAGGCCCCCGATGCCTACAGCTTCATCCGCACTTGGCTGTACATTTAGGCCTAGCCTACTCACCAGCTTACTCGATACAATACATCCCTGAGCCCCTGTATCCAGTAGGGCTCTTACTTGAATGGTCCGGCCACCGTATCCCCATACCCAAATCTTAGCCGTTGGCAAAAGTACCGTGATTGGACGGGGAGCCGAAGCTGATGAGTAGGCGGCGATTACCTAGCGGGAATCTAGACGCGGTGAGGTCACGTCCCGCGGGGGTATCCCCTCGCTACCCAAACCTGTGTATGGGTCCCACTCCTGCTGGTAGGGAGGTCTGCCCAAAAAGGCCATGGCTGGAGCTCTATAGTACCCCAACGGCAAACGTCCGTACCGAGGTTGCGCCTGTAGCCGCGGGTACTCAGGCATAGGCGGAGGCATGCGTGGGTCTTGAGACCCAACCAGGAGGCTCAAGCCCGCAGAATACTGCATGTACCCTGGCGGCTGCCTAGTGCTCTCCTGACACCCGCCCGTTGGATCCCGTACCTGGGATGGGTGTCCTTGGCCACGTTCCTGTGCTGTTCTTCCCCAATCCGGCACCTGCTGCCGTGGTGGGGATCGTCCCCACGTCCTTGGGTAAGTGGGCTCCGTCTGTTGACGTTCCCCTGCCTGTCCCTGAGACCGATGCGGAGGTGGGCTCCTCCTTGGAGGGGGTGGGGAGCGTTGCTCCCTCCTTGGTGGGCAGGCTCCTTCGCTGATCCGATCCAGCGCTGCCCCGGCGTCTCCGGAGCGATTCATGCAGAGCAGCGGATGGTGTGCACCCTGGCAGTACCTACAGTTGGTGTTTGAAGGGCACTCTCGCACCTGATGCGGCCCCAGGCACCGATAACACCAACTCCTCTGCTGTGCCACACCCCGTCTCCTCTGAACCCGCTGCGCAGCAAACTCCTGACACGCTGTTACCCTGTGGCCTGTCTCCTGCAGTAGGCACACCCTGATTCCAATGCGGTGTTGTACCGCCTGGGTTGCCTACTGTTGCCTCCTCGCGCCGGTGCGCCCGGCCGTTCCGGGGGGCGAGGGGCAGAGGTCTCTTGCGAGGGGCTTCACCAGCCTGGACGTCCACTCGCCTGCTTTCGGCCTCGAGGAACGACTTCAGATCCTCGTAGGTCGGGAGGTGGTCCGAGGACTTGCCCCCATGGAGCTGCTCGAATCGAGCGACCATTTCGCTCGGCAGGCGGCGAAGCACTGTGTGGACCAAGATATAACCGTAGCCCGCCACTGGCAAACCCTGTCGCTCTAGTGCGCTGACCGCGACACTGACTGGGTGGAAGATTTTCTCGCGGAGGTCCGTACCTCGCGTTATGGTTGGTATTGACAGCCACTGGTCTAACAGCCTGTCTACAATCAGGCGCTTGTTCCGATACCGGTCGGTAAGGATCTTCCACGCCACCTCATAATTGCTATCCGAGACCGCCAAATGCGTCAGCAATTCATGAGGCTCTCCTTGTAGCCTGGACATCAGCTGAGCCATCTTGTACGCTGGCATTATGTCCGTCCGTGTGTGGACCACGCTGCTATACAGGTCCTCAAACGCCGGCCAGTCGGCGTAATCGCCTGCAAAGACTGGAACCGTAACAGGCGGAAGAGGCACCTGTAATCCTTGACCCACTTTGCCACGGAATGGCTTTTCCTTTCCGTCACGTCGCCTAGTTATGTCCGCAGCTGCCTGCTCAATGTCCTGTGCCAGCTCCAAGCACTGGCTTACATCGCCCTCGACCATCTCCCGATCTTCAGGGTTAGGAGTTTCCTCAAGGAGCATGAGGCACTCTGTGAGGTGTTCCGACACAACCCGAACCCGTTCATCTACCTGAAGTGCACTTTTCAAGAGCGCGTCCTCCCGGTCCTCGCGGCCGATCATTGCCGCTGTGGTAGTAAACCACCTTAATTCTGTCTTTATAGCAGCCTTATACCTGGCGATCGAGGGAGCCATGGTACCAACTTTTACACACTCGACTTAATAAAAACGAAAAACCAATAAACAAATACCACAAAATAAATGTTAGTTGACTGGCCTAGACCTTACCGATAAGGTACCGTTCACTAGGCAAACAATATAGTCACAAGAAAAAACGAAACAATATTTTCCAAAATTAATAAAATATGTGGGTAGCATAAAAAACACGCTTAATACTAAATTACGGTTAACTATGTTGCAATAAAGAACCACGCTCTGCTACCAAAAAATGTTTGATTCCGAAGCTGATCTTAGCGCAGTGGAAGCAAATTAAATTATCTTAAAATCTAAAACTAAATGGTCGATCAGCCTCGGAACAACATTTGACTACGATTCGTAGTGCTCTTTACTATAGCTAAATAAAATAAATTTAATGAGAAAATTTTCGTTTCGGAAAATTTCCGGCCGAGAAATTTTGGGATTTGTCTGCAACGGCCCTTAATTTCCTACAATATGACTAATATTCTACCGCACTATCGCAGCTCATGTCTAAAGTATATGTACCAAGTTCCGGTTGTACTAAAGGTCATCAGGGTGGTGACCTCCACGTAATGTTGCTAAATCACTACCAAAAAAAGTACTTATACAACTACCAGCGAATTGCTCACCGTGCGAATTATGACGCCGTTTCTTTGTGAGTCTAGGTTTGACAGGAAACAGGTATCAGGATATTTGAGGAACACAGGAAGAGAGAGTAACCTAAACTCACGGCACTGGACATCCGCTCGATCTCGAAATCCTTTACTCCAATATTCACTATAGTTCACAGTTCGACATCAAATATAGATATCATTTAATGTTTAAATTTAATGTTTTTAACACACAAATAACAAAAGATTTCTCCACTATTCACTATGGTTTGCGACAGCAAAAGCGTTTGCTGTACAAGACGCGTAAACCAAAGAATTTCTCCCCGCATGAGAAATCCACCGAACAATTGGTAATTGTATAGGCTTAACTTCTACACTGGACAGGGAACTCTTCCCTGATGGAAAAAGCACACACGAAATAATAAAGACACCAAACTACATTAAAATATGTGCCTAACACCGGTCGCGCGAGTGACAAAAAAAGGTTATATTGCCGGCGGCCGCGTGATTCTCGAACGAACGAACGAACAACGGCAAAAATGGCGTCGGCCGGGCGTCAACGTCACAGGTCGCGGTCTGTCAGGCGAAATGGCGCGAAACAACAAAATGCGCGTATGGTACGAAACCAAACAGTGTGTTTATTGTTAATCCTAGGTACTTGTACTGCTCCACCACCTCAATCTCCGCACATTGGCACGCGCGCCCCTCATTATGTAGGCATTCAAAGTCATGACCTATAATGCGTGGTTCGTCGCTAATTGATTTCTTATAAGGAGAAAATATATGCATACATTTAGTTTTCTTTATGTTAATAATGATCCCATTGTCATGTGCCCATTTGATGATGTTGTTTAAATCTGTTTGAACATTATTTCTTATTACACTTAGAGATCTATCAGAGTACACGAGACAGGTGTCATCAGCATACATATATATACGACAATTTTTGACCACATTGCACATACTATTCACATGCATTATGTACCCAACAGGGCCAAAGACAGAGCCGGTCGGGACGCCGCAAGTTATTTCTGCGTGGTAACTACTCTCGCCGCCCACGGCAGTCTGCAGAGTTCTGTTGGTTAGGTAGGCCTGGAGCCATCTGTTTAATGTGGTATCAAAAGATTCGTCTGGTAAAGACCTTTTGTTTTGGACAAGTTATTCGTGTTACTTTTGACTTCCATGCTAAGAAAAGGTAGTAGTAGGTAGGAAGGAGTAGGTATCAAAGTAACCCCAAAATCAGTATAACTTTGATCACGCTGTTTTTATTTTTTTTCTCAATATTTACAAAAATTTTATTTTTTATTTTCACCTCTTCTTAGAGATCTACAGCACTTCATTATTGCGTATTTTTTGCTTATTTTAAGAACCATAGATTCAAAAGATACAAACAATTTAATTTTAAAATTAATCAAAGTAACCCCAGTTTACCAGTACTTAATAACCTGAACTTGCAGCACTAGGACTACAATATTAATAATATTGCTTCAAAACCGTACCAATGACACATCACCACCGCAATGAACATCTGAAAACAAACAATATTTTTTTTATTTTACGGACCCAACTAAAAGACTTTAAAGGTTGCTTTAAAGTATTTGAAGGTTGAACTACCCATGTAGTACACAGCAAAGTAACGAACCAACTTATTTATACCAGGGGTAATTCTGAGGCCAAATTATTTTTACCAAGAATTTGGAAGGAGAGGGAGTTGAGGAAAGAAAGCAGCAATTTGAAGTTAGTCGGGCAATAAGGAGAAAATTGAAATAAATTGAAGAAAATGTGGTCCGGGGAGACTTCAACCAATAAACATTTACAAACAGATGAATCTTTACTGTCTTTTAACCCAGTTTCAAGAATGGCAAAGCCCTAGCCTGCAGATGGTGGTTTCTTTGCCAATAGGGTTTGCAATCCGGATATTCGGATATCCGTTTTATCCGGATATCCGCCACATTTTAAATCCAGATTGTTTAGTTTCGCATCATGTATACGCGCGTTTTATTGTTTCGCGCCATTTTCGTCTGACACCGGCTGCTCGGTCGACGCCATCTTGCTTCTCGTTTTGCGAACCCCGCGAATCGCGGCGGTCGGCGATATATAACCTCATTTTTCGTTCGCTCGTCGCGGCTGCCGACTGTCACTCGCGCGACCGGTGTTAGGCACATATTTTTAAGTAATTTCTCATGCGGGAGAAGTCTTTTGGTTCGCGTATTGTACAGCAAACGTGTTGCTGTCGCGAGCAGTGGTGTGCGGGAGAAATCTTTGTTATTTCGTGTGTGCTTTGACCACCAGGGAAGAGTTCCCTGTCCAGTGTGGAAGTTAAGCCTTACAATATCGGATTGTTATTTGCGTGTTAAAACATTAAGTTTAAAAATAGAGTGATAAACTAAGGTGAAACCAAAATTGTCGGAGGGACGGAGTGCCACACGAGCTGGTGCCCGGGTGCCGTAAGTCTAGTATCTAAATCCCTATCCAAGTGTCTTCCTCAAACCCTGATACCCTTTTTCCTGTCAAAAACTAGACTTACAAGGGAACGGCGGCGTCATGATTCGCACGGTAAGCAATTCGCTGCTAGGTCCTGTATAAGTATGTTAATTGCAGTGATATAGCAACATTACGTGGAGGTCACCACCCTGATGACCTTTAGTACAACCGGAACTTGGTACATATACTTTAGACATGAGCCGCGATAGTGCGGTGGAATATTAGTCATATTGTAGGAAATTAAGGGCCGTTGCAGACGGATCCCAGAATTTCTCGGCCGGAAATTTTCCGGAACGAAAATTTTCTCATTAAATTTATTTTATTTAGCTATAGTAAAGAGCACTACGAATCGTAGTCAAATGTTGTTCCGAGGCTGATCGACCATTTAGTTTTAGATTTTAAGATAACTTTGATTTGCTTCCACTGCGCTAAGATCAGCTTCGGAATCAAACACAGATAGTTGGCACTTAATTATTCGGATATCCGGATAATTCAGTTATTACTTTGGAGGAGTTATTTTAACCAAATGATGCCAGAAATTAATATATTTCATTAAATTATTTATACAATATTATTTATTTGCATCGAAGATATTATAAATAATCTCAAATAACTAAGAGATTTAGGAAAAAATATTTTTATTTATACTCTCGTAATAGATGCAAATAATTATGACAGCTGGTAATCGCGGTTCAAAATCCTGATTCCTACATACCAGCAAATGTGGTTCGTAATCAAATCATACTATACAACTTTTATTATGGTTTAGCTGAGTTAATACTTTTACCTACCCACCCCACTATAGACCCTTGACGACTTCGTCAAGCTTTTTTATGTCTTATAGTTTAGATGTGTTCCATGTCAAGCAACCAAGATCCTTCATGTTTAGGTACATGCTAGCAAAAGCAGCTCATCGTGCTAAACAAATTTTGTTATAGAGTTATTTCCGTTTCTCATATGTTTAGCTGGGCGCCTGGTGTTCCATATCAGGTATTCAAGAGCCTCAACGTTTTTTGTACTAAAAACAGCAGCCCCACATGATGAAAAGAACTGCAATAAAGTTCTTTCCTTATCTCATAATATAGTTGAGCGATTGTTCCACATCGAGTACTGCTGTCTCTCGATGCCTTTTCTATAAACCAGCAGGAGAGAAAAACTTTTGCTATGAAACTATTTCTGCATCTTTTAAAGACCTAGGCAACCTCCGTCTGTATCAAGAACTTATACCTCTCAATTACTGAGAAATAAATAACTGTTCCATCTCCAATATGGTAGCAATCTCTGTGCTAAATCCAATAAAGATCATTTTTTCGGGTAAGCCGTAAAAGAAATAGTTTTTCGATTATAATATTTTATTGCGGATTTTTTCTTTGCGTTTATAATTATTAGAATAAATTTTAATAATAAATTTAACGAACTTAACCATCTTTTGTAAAATATTAGTTTTATCCGGATATTCGGATATCCGGATATTTAAAAATAAATTATCCGAATTATCCGGATAGTAAAAATTAACGTATAATACAAACCCTATTTGCCAATAAGCAACTAAAATGTACTACAAATCGAGACATGAGAAGTATTCTTTGCACGAGACTACAAATATTCAACAACGTCAATATATATCCTCTTTCACAGAACACACACTCCTTGGGCTCCTTGGTCAATCAATATGACATTTGAGTGCATAGTAAAGTAACTCAAAATGGCGCCATGTTGGCAAAAATGAATACGAGTGTTGCCATATTCAATTAAGTATTATCAATGGTCGACCATCGGCATTTTTTTAAGGCAAATGCATCGCTTTAAACAGCCAATGTAATAGGTGTCAATTCAAGTTCCAAACAATTAAATTTTGACATAGCCTGACCGTATCAAGCCTGTTGAGTCATACCTTTTTAGGAAGGTTTTTACAAGATGAATCTTTTGATACCACATTCGTTTTGGAATCTACATGTGGAGCTGAGATATGAGCATAACAAATTTCAACAGAAAAAACTTATAATCAAGGTTATCACACAGCCTGACCGTATCAGGCCTGTTGAGTTATACTTTTTTGGAAAGGTCTTCACCAGACGAATCTTTTGATACCACATTCGTTTTGGAATCTACATGTGGAGCTGAGATATGAGCATAAGAAATTTCAACAGAAGAAAACTTATAATCAAGGTTATCACACAGCCTGACCGTATCAGGCCTGTTGAGTCATACCTTTTTGGAAAGGTCTTCACCAGACGAATCTCTTGATACCACATTCGTTTTGGAATCTACTTGTGGAGCTGAGATATGAGCATAACAAATTTCAACAGAAACAACTTATAATCAAGGTTATCACACAGCCTGACCGTATCAGGCCTGTTGAGTCATACCTTTTTAGGAAGGTTTTTACAAGACAAATCATTTGATACCACATTCGTTTTGGAATCTACTTGTGGAGCTGAGATATTGAGCATAACAAAGTTCAGCAGAAAAAACACAAATTTTAGGTTATCACATAGCCTGACCGTATCAGGCCTGTTGAGTCACACTTTTTTGGAAAGGTCTTCACCAGACAAATCTTATGATACCACATTCGTTTTGGAATCTACTTGTGGAGCTGAGATATGAGCATAACAAATTTCAACAGAAAAAAACTTATAATCAAGGTTATCACATAGCCTGACCGTATCAAGCCTGTTGAGTCATACTTTTGTAGAAAGGTTTTTACAAGACAAATCTTTTGATACCACATTCGTTTTGGAATCTACATGTGGAGCTGAGATATTGAGCATAACAAAGTTCAGCAGAAAAAACACAAATTTTAGGTTATCACATAGCCTGACCGTATCAGGCCTGTTGAGTCATACCTTTTTGGAAATGTCTTCACCAGACGAATCTTTTGATACCACATTCGTTTTGGAATCTACTTGTGGAGCTGAGATATGAGCATAACAAATTTCAACAGAAAAAAACTTATAATCAAGGTTATCACACAGCCTGACCGCATCAGGCCTGTTTAGTCATACCGTTTTGAAAAGGTATTTACAAGACGAATCGTTTGATACCACATTTGTTTTGGAATCTGCTTGTGGAGCTTAGATATGAGCACAACAAAGTTCAGCAGAAAAAAAATTATATCAAGGTTATTAGATAGCCTGACCGTATCAGGCCTGTTGAGTCGTACCTTTTTGAAAAGGTATTTATAAGACAAATCGTTTGATATTACATTCGTTTTGGAATCTACTTGTGGAGTTGAGAAAATGAATACCTAAAGTTTACGAAATATGGGGTCATTGACCTGCCTTTCGATTTTCTTTTGGCGCCATATTTAAAATTTTATTTACGTTGGCAACATTGCTGGAAATAACCTTGGCCCGGTCATCTTATTTCTTGTGGAGTCAGGGGCAATGTCCTGAGGTCGGTTTGTCTATGAGTATTTTCGGTTGAACAGAAAATATCGTTTTATTCTAATATTTTGCCAAACCTGAAGATTCTAATCCCGTATGAAGTATACCATTTGATAGATTATGTAATTGTCGATCTGTGAATACCACATCAACTACGTAACATGCTAGGTTAGCGCGACTAAGTGACTAAGATATTATAACAGCGAGATTTATTTTCGTGGAGAGTTTATTAAGTACCCAAATCAAAGTAGGATCAACATGTTTATGAAAATAATTAGTATTTCTGTATAAGTAAAGCTTCATTTTAAGCAAATTACAAACCTGGAAATAATTTGTTAATATTTCGTATTGTCGGGATCATTGACCTACCTATCTATGGTATTTTCTGCTCAGCAGAAAATTTTTACTTATCTCATTATTTTGTATAGCTCTTCCGTTTCAATCCTATTGAGTTATACCTCGTTGGATAGATATTGCTGAGAAGAATCTAGAAATATCTTATTTCATTTGGCAGGTTTATGCAAAGCCGAGGAAATTGGGAGAAATCGAACGAGCTGTAGGCTAGTTGTCTATGGTTTTCTCAAAGTTACTAGATTTAGGTTAATTAACGTTTTTTGTCGTTGTATTAATATTTTCACGTTGGACAGGCCTATATCTGTGTTATTAGTTACGTTTTAAGCACCCTTAGTGCAGCCATAAGCCCAGGAAACGAGCGTATTGCGCGCCCAAAGTACGGTGTAGATTTTGAGGCATTTTGGCCGATTTACTGGCTGAATGTGATTGAAATGCATGTAATGTTGTATTTCTAGTCATCCTACATCACATTCGAGGCATTTCCGAGCATTTTGAGGCAATTTAGAAAATTTTAAATTTGACCTTCTCAATTTGGTCGGGTTATACATTTTCTGATAACTTTTTCTGCTAACTTCACACCGGTAAAATCCGAAGAAACCTTCGACCGCTAATCAATCTGGAAAAGGATCTAACTTAGAAAAAGCAGACTGTTCCCGAACTAATAATAGCCTGAGAGACTCCATAGTTGCTAAAAATCAAACAGACACTTCACCAAGGGATCCTGCAAAAAAACTCAATTCTACATTCTCTGCTTATCAAACGTCCCCATAATGATAATTCTCAAATGACTTCTTCTAAAATACCTAAAGTTTCCATCATAGATGTTCAGCCCTTTCCTAAGGTAACTATCGCTGCCCCGTTAACTCAAACTCAAACTTCTACTAGTACAACAGCTGTCTCTGCACATGAACAATTTCTATGCTCTACTTCTAGTGAACAATCTTCCAAAGATAATACCTCTGCTCAATCTTCAAATGTTTTGACTTCAACTGCTGCAGCAACCCCTGGCCTACCTTATTGTTCAACTCAACATATTTACAAAATACCACAAAATTCTGTTCAAGCCGTTGAACAACAAATTTTCAATGATGTAAATCAATCCTTTGCTTTTCAATCCAGCGCTTCCAATTTAAATCACTTCCTCCGCTATGTTGAACATGTTATTACTAGTTTACCGTTACATCTTCAACAACAAGCTAAACAATGTATCCTTACAATTCTTACTTCTTTAGAACAACCTACTTTCTTTATTATGAATAAGATTCATAGACTGAATTTCATGATATATTTGTAACTAAAATATCTTTAGATTTTCCTTGAAAATTTGTACCAAGGCGGTTTTCACATTTAACTTGTATGTGTATAAGCTAACTACCTCATACTCGAACTTTCCATGTTATTTTTATAAGGTAATTAAAACATTCTAATAATTTTTCCTTAAAAATGTTTCATTAAGGATTTTCACGTTTAACTTGCATGTTATGTGTTAATTTACAACTTCGGTTTTCCTCTCTATTCATACATTTTAGAATAAACTTTTAATGTTAAACATGTCTGTTTTATTTATTAGAATATTTTTTCTTAACTAAGATGAGTCTCCTTTCCTCCCCACGTTTTGGGCTAAAATTAATAACATTGTAGTTAAAACAAACCTCTCTAATTTTTACTGTAAAGTCAAATATTTCTTAACACTTTGTAAAGCTTTAAATAGCCTTAATTATTATTTACTCTAAATGAATGATACGTTATCAAAAGTAGCTCAAAACGACTCATCCCGAACCTCGCTAGAAATCTAAACAAAATTTTGTTTTCTTTGTATTGTTTTGTTTAGATTCCTTTCTATTTTTTTTTATAACTTTATTAGACTTTCATTCAGTTTATTAGTAATAGTTACAATGGATTTAATTTTAGTTTTGCTAACAATTTTACACAATAAGAATAGGTATACATACTACCTCATGCTTACTAGAGCAAAACACATCTATTTACAACAACCAAAATAAGCAATGAAATTAAATTCCTCCAAATTAACAAAATTAGGGCGCACGGTAGTGCATCCTCAAGTCTAACATTTTTTCATTCTACAAAATTAATAATTAAAATTATTTATACAAAACAAACATTCTTACTAAGTCTCCCCTAATCAACCTCAATTACAAGTAATATCTAGATAGATGAATAGTATTAAATTTTCCCCTAATCTTCTTAGTCTTTGGATCCATTAATACATAGACGTTCTTAAATGGATTTGAAGCAATGACATAAGGTCCCTCATACAAAGGCTCAAATTTTTTTGTTATTTTCTGTTGTGCATCTGACCTATTTAACCGCCTTATCTTCACCGTGTCACCTATCTGATATTGTATTATACGATAACGCTGGTTGAATTTTCCTTGCCTATTTTGACTTGCTTTTATTAGATTTTCCCTGGCCTCACTCCTTATCTTATCTACATTTAAATTCCTCTCTTCTGAACTGATTATAGAATCAAAAGATAACTGAGTTGTTTCTCCGTACATTATTTCACATGGTGTAAATTTACTAGACTCATGATATGTATGGTTGTACAATTCTTCTATCCTTGGCAAAATTGACACCCAACTTTTATGGTTCTGTCTGCAATAAGTCCTAAATAATCTTCCTAATTCCTTATTTACTCGCTCAACTGTATTTGGACGAGGGTTTCTCACAGTTGTATAAGAAACTTTTATACCTGCTCTTGACATCTCTTCCTGCCAAAGTTTGCTAGAGAATTGTGATCCATTGTCCGACAAAATTACTTTTGGTTTTATCAATTCAAAAAATTTCTTCATCTTTCCTAATACTGTTCGAGCCGTAGCTTTTCGTAGTGCATAAAATTTAGCAAACTTACTGAATGAATCCTGAACCACCAGAATATATGACATTCCAAATTCCCCTGAAGGTAGTGGTCCAAACAAATCTACTGAGACTAAATCTCCTATATTTTCTCTAATAATAGATTGACACGGCCCTACGTATTTTACGTTATTACTTTTGGTGATTTGACAATCATGGCAACTTCTTAACAATGTTTTTACCATTCGTGTAATCCCTCTCCAATAGAATCTATCTTTAATATATTTTATTACTTTATATGCCCCTTGATGACCCATTTCCAAATGTGTTTGTATTATAACTTCTATCCTTATCTTTTCTGGTAAATAAATCAGTTTTGTTTTTGTTCCTGGTGGCACAAAATATAAAACATCATTGATTACTACAAATTCGCCTTTAGTATTATTGCAATCCTTCCCAGTTTTCTCATTTTCAACCAATTTCTTTCGCAATTCTTGAATTCCTTTATCTTCTTTCTGCATCTTTGCCATCTCCTGTAGTTTCTTTAATAAATCTTTATTACTTTTTGTTTCCATGTATCTTATTTCCAATAATGGCAATTTTTCCTCCTGTAATAATTCTGTTTGTGGTAGATAACGAGAAAGAATATCGGCCGCTATATTGTTCCTCCCCTTTATATGTTCTATTTTATATTGAAATTGCTCTAAAAAGTTAATCCAGCGGGTGACTCGAGCACTAAATATTTTCCAATTCTTTACAAACAAAATTGCCTTGTGATCTGTTTGAATTGTTACCTTTGATCCTCTCAAATATGTTTCAAATTTTTCCAAACAACTTATCACTGCATACATCTCTTGCTCGGTCACTGTCCAATTTAATTGAGCTCCACGAAACATTTTACTATGAAATCCTAATATTCTTTTTCTCCTTTTTCATCTTTTGATATAGAACTCCTTTTCAAAAGCTTCCTGTTCTTCCTCTCCCCATTTCCAAACACTTCCTTTCTTTAGCAATTTGCACAAAGGTTGAATCTCTGAACTATAATTGGGTATAAACCTTCTATAAAAGTTGCATAGCCCCAGAAAAGCTCGAACTTGTTTCAATTTCTTTGGGACTGGAAATTCTTGAATCGATTTTACCTTTTCTGGATCTGTCCTCAAACCCTCTGTGGAAATTATGAATCCTAGCATTTTGATTTCCTTACACATGAATTCGCATTTCTTTAAATTGCATGTCATGCCAGCTTTACTTAATTTTCCCAAAACTGTATCAATATGCCTAAATGTTCTTCCCATGTTCCTGTTGTTATGATGGCTAAATCATCCAAGTAATTAACACAATATTCTCTCACCTCATGTCCTAGTATAATGTCCATGGCCCTACTAAAACTTCCAACTGAAGTCTTTAAACCTTGTGGTAACACATTATACACATAAGACTTGCCATTGAAGGTGAATCCTGTGTACTTTTTACTGGTCTCTGATATTGGAATTTGAAAATAAGCATTGTTAAGATCAACTATACTTATAAAATTCGCTCCATGAAAAGAATTGATGACGTCTAACTGCAATGGTGGTTTCTCTGTTTCCGGAATCATATATTTGTTAATTTCTCTTGCATCTAAAAGTACTCTAACTGACCCATCCCTTTTAAGTGTGAACGTCAACGGACTACAATATGGTGTGGCCGTTCTACTAAGTATACCTTGGTTCTCCATCTCTTGAAGCTTTGCTTCTACTTTCTCACGATAAGCGTAAGGCACTGGATAAGTTCTTTTTACTATAGGAGTATGAGGTTCCATTTTAATTTCATGTTCATAACAATTTGCTCTGCCTATTTTATCTATGAAAAGGTTTTCATATTTGTTTAACAAATCATATAAACCCTCTTTTTCTTTGGCCCCTAATTCTATTCCCAACCTCATTTCTGTTTCTAGTCCTTTTACAATTTGTCCATTTATTCGCTCTGTATCTTCTCTTTCAGCAAAATTGTCTTCTATTCTCTCTCAAAAAAGTCAACTTTCCGTTTAACTCCATCATGAGTGTAATATAACCCTGTTTTATCTTCTTCTAAATTTATTGTAACTCTATTAATTTTTAGCCAATCAAACCCCAATATTAATGGAGCTACCAATCCCGGCACTATCAAAAACGCTATTTCATGAAATACAGAACCAATTTTAATTGGTAATATGGTTAATTGTTGTATTTCTGAACTTTTTTGTCCTACTGCTGTTTTAATCTGCATTGATTTTATTGGCATTACTGGTATATTTCTTTCTTTGTGGTTAATCTCCTCCCAAAGATTCTTGGAAATGCATGTTATATCACTTCCTGTATCTATCAAACATTCAATTTCAAATTCATAACATTGCACTAGAATTTCTGACTTAAAGTTTTTCTCTACCACTGGTTCTAGTTCTTCTTCAAAAACTGTCATAATATTCCCTGAACAAACCCCTTTTAATTCTAACTGTTCTGCGTGTTGCGACAATTCATCCGATTCCACTGTTATATCCAATAAAATATCCTTAATCCCTAATCTTGCTGGTAGCTTGCGCTTCCTATTTGACTTAGGTTTTGGCATTATGAGTGATTTTATTATCTTTGATTATGTTGATATCTTCTGCCCCTTAAAATAATTGGTAAATTAGTGAAATAGTCATAAACTCATAAGATACTAAAACTGTTCACCGACCATAACCCAATCTAAATTAAATTCCTTAACCTTTAAACACCCCCTCGACTTTTATTTTCCTATTATCTCTGATCACCTTAATCCTTAATAAACAACAGCAATAACTCATGTAAACAGTTCTAAATTCGACCACTCTCACAGCAACAAAATTGTGCCACTAAAAATGGCACTTCCTAGCATACTAACAATCCCTCCGTAATAAATCCGTAGTCCTAATCGAACAAAATATACAATAATCCTGAACCTGCAAAATAAAATTATAGTACTGATCCTGCAACATAAAATAAAAGTCCTGATCCTGGTTAGATAAAATAGTCCTGATCCTGGTCACGGCACCAAAATTGTAACCGCCTACCACCCATTATTAATGAAGCTGATGATGGACCCTACAAAATGAAGTCCCTAAAAGCCCTAAAGGAACCTAAAGGAACCTAAAAGAAAAAGCCCAAAACGAAAACCTAAAGAACCCTAACATCTTATCTGTTTTTGGCCAGCGTGATTCATCTAGTGGAGACCCGTACGTTGTTTTCGCTATAACCCTGAAAGAACTGTTTACATAAGTAGTTTTACCTAATTTATCTACGACTTGATATGAGCACTACAAAACGCTACCTTTGACAACTCAAAATAAACCAATTCAGAAACGTTGAAAGCATACGAAAATAAAGAATTAAAATGAAACTACAATCTTTTATTTGAAAGGATAACTCTCAATTACCTACAAATAATTTAGATAATAAGGAAATAAACTCTAGAAATACCTATAACCAATTTTCGAGCAGAGAAAATAAAGAAATTAAAGATGAAGCAGCATGGACTTATTCGCGTGCCTATTCTTTTGGAACAGTACTCATAAAAAAAAGAAGAAATCCCAAACATCAACGAAATTCCGCCCAAAACAAAGTTTTGCCTTCAAAATGATTAATTAAGAGCCCAAATGAACTGTAATAATAATTTTAATAGTGTTTTAACCCACTGCTCTCCGGATACAAACATAAAAATAAAAGTCCCGGTAAGTTTGATGTAAATTCTCAGCCTATTGGTTCACTATAGAAATATCAATGTAACTCTTTCAAAAGAACCTTTTCCTTTATTGTTTTTGCTAAAATACAATCTAGATGTTAACTACCTTAAGTCCCAAGCATCATTCTTTCGCTATTTTATGATTTGAACTCAAAATTTCCCATTAAGGATCTAATACAAAATGTGGCCTTTACAGATTTCAAGAAAGATTTATGCTGGAGTGTTGAACTACTACAAAGCAAATTGAACTCTATTGCAGCAACAAGCCAATACTTTCTGTGGAGAATGAAATTTACTACATATACAAAACCACTCGAATACTCCGTTCTCAACTACAATCAAAATATAAGGTAATTTATAGATATTTATTTCAATGTAAACAGAACCAAAATACTGTTAGTGTATTCCATATTACAAGTTGGGCGAATATCTTAGTTAAGATAATAAAATCTTGCTCGGTTTGTGAACTATAAAGTCTATTATAAGAAAGTAAGACCGACCACTAATGTAAAATCTCTTCTTTTCAGATCAAACCATGATTATCCAGCCTAGCAGAACAATATTACTATGATGCTCAAGATTTGAACCTTCGCTAAATATGAACTACAACTTCATTCGGAACCGGTTGGTACTAAAGAAAAGTAATAATAGATTATGATACTATCAGTTAATTTTAACTTCTACATACAGAACCCTAAGATTCTGTTTCTCTAATAACTCTAATTCCCATTAGAGAGTCTTATGTTATACAAGATGAAAACAATATTAACGTCCAGATGTATTGCAATGAAATGTATTATATTTCTTTACAGATTGATCTCGAATACCTAGAACTCTCAACGACCTTCTAGTACGAGCCTTGTGGACATGAAAGAAAACCTATTCTATGAATACAACGTGAACTTGCTACTTGAAAGAAAAATACTTCAATGTTCTAATTTTATGTGAATTTGCTTATCAATCTTTATAGAAAAGAAAGTGTAAGTCCGTTTGTTTTAAAAGATCAAATATCTAAGAAGAGAAATCATTCTTTCCTACTTTTATGAAGTTGTTATAATAAAGAATCTATTTGTGTCTACTTTAATTTTAGGAAATAAGTAGAAAATTGGATGATAGAAGAATATTGAGAAATTTACTAAAAACTCCTAATATTAGGTTCAAAATGTTTGTCATTTTGTTTGTAAAAATGAAAATATTTCTAGTTTTAAATTTATTTCTCCTATGAGCTTTTAAAACATGACTGATGGAAAATAGGTTATTTAAACTATGAATATTAAATCTCTCTCATGTGAAAAATATAAAACTACTATGAGTGAAGCCAAGTAAGAACTAGTTTTGTTCAAACTGAACTATAATGATAGTTTCTTTGTATTGTAGTTTAATTCAGTTGTCTATCTAACCCAAAAGATACTTTACTAATGACTGAATTGTTCTATGAATTCAAAACTATAATTCAGCATGAAACTTTATGAAAATTATTTAGAAACTTCCTTTATAAAAACAAATAAGTAAAGGTTGGTTCAATTATTCTATTATACCTGAAGACTCTGCGCTAATAGGATCTATTTATCATAGAGAAGAATGCTTATTTGATTTCCTCTACTACAGGAATACAAAGTCTGAATTTAAATGGCTAAATTTAAATTCTTACTATGGAGAACAAGATGATAGATTTGTATTGAATTTTATTCATCTTGCTCATACAATGATAGCATTTATATAAACAAACTCTATCCCCAATAACTAGGTAATTTTGAATTGTTCTCTACTATCAATTTCATTCTGATTAACCCTTAAATGGACAAAAGTTTCATAATGACATATCCTGTCATATGTCAAATCTCAGCATTTAGATAATTTGACCCATTCTTTCTATCAACAATCTCATTCTAACTAACCCTTAAATGGACAAAAGTTTTATAATGACATATCATGTCATAAGTTAATAAAATCAAAAATCAATGGGAATAAGAGTTCAAGTTGTCAGACAATAAAATAAATATACAGCATTTTGGTGTTTGGCTTAAAAGGTCAGCCCAAGACTCCCCGCTCGAAATAGGTTATTTTTCCTTATTCCGCAGAAACTTAGTAATAAAATTTTAAATAGAGGTTTCTCTTTATTGTAATACCTCTTTGTGCTGCTAAACTAAGCTTCCGAACCTTGTCTCTCTCGTCTCCATACTGGTCAAGAGTCCAGCCAATATCCATTTCTTGCTCCTAATTTACATCTAATAGCACCTTCTTTATGCAACTCAAAACTAAAAGAGGGCGTTAATGTATATAAATATATATAGTTTATAAGAAATGCAGCTTTGTAATTATTTTATTTCCATGTCATATTATGGTCAATGGCAGCAAGTTTACTGTTGAAGGTACTTTGAGAATAGCAAATGATTCTAAATTGTAGCCAAGTGAAATGGATAACTTCCTTTTTTATTATTTAATTATTATTTACTTGTAACACAAATGACTCTACAGACTCTATTTAGGGAAAACAAACTGATAAGTCCGTCAACGTCAAAGTACTAGAACTCAAATCCCATTAAACTTTTAGGTAGGTATTAAGTTAAGTACTCAAAACAAACTCTACTGAATTAATAATTTTCCTTCAGCAGTGTAAGTAGGTATTCATGCATTTATTTTCAACCTTCCAGTTATATTATTCAACTGTAAAATAGTTTGGCATAAATTTTACCAAAAACTGTGTATATTTAAATTGTAAAACAATATGGTTTTTCTTTTACCATAAATGACTTTATTCAGGTAATGGAGATTTTAACCCACTGTATGACAAAGACTCGTCCCATTTTAGGTAGAGAACTTCATCTAGGCACGGCATTGCTTGGCCAAAGTAAGACTAACTTCCTCATCACAATCAAGTAAGAAACTTCTATTTGTTTACTTACAAGAAACTAAACAAGCCATCTGTTTTGTTAAAAGATTTCAAAATTTAATTGAATGAATCTAGAAGGCTGATAATAAACATCTTCAAATATTAGACTGCTTTAATATGAACTCTAGAAAGACAAGAAACCATTATTATTTTGTTTCCTTAAAATGAAAATCAAATGAATTTAAAAAGGTTCCAAATATTCAACCCCATTATTAAAAGTTTAAAATTTGAAATAAAATTTAGTCAAAAACCTAAGCTGCTCACTACCAGATTATACACAACCTAAGTAGTGAGTTGTCCCTCCCTACTGGTAAATCCTAACAAGCTAAATCGCGCCTATTCATGTTTTAAGCCCTAAACTACTGTGAAGATACAAAGCTGGGCGAGAGCCTCATTTACATTTAATCGTGTAGTGTGTGTGTTGTGGTTGATGAAAGCTCCGCAGCTCCAGAACTTCCATCCCTATATTAGTTTATTCCCTATTGCTTGGCGTCACCCAAGACTCGTCCTATCACCTATGTTGACCCCGCTGTAAGACTCCGGAGGAATCTAGCGGTTGAGAATTACATGTTCCGGTTAACCTGAAGGTTGATTCGATGGGGATGGAACAGAGGTAATCTCGGTTGTGCAAAGATTGATCTCAAAAATCTCAATGAGCCGCTGAAGGGGATGGGCCGCTTTACTAAGCAGAGCCACCGCAGGTTCAACGTAGCGAATATCTTATCGCTATCGTAACCTCCTTCCGAGCGCACTGAAATATCTAAGTCAAGAGCTGTAAGCCTTCCGTAAACAAGGCCTCCTGTTCCCGCTCAAGAATCAGGGTCGAAGATGGGGCTATCAAAATGCCAGTTTCTCTAATCAATTGGCACCGTTATACGCTGATCAGAGATAAAGACATTCGAATAGAAATATAATGACATACACACTGCCGGTAGAACCCCAATAGAAACTTATGACAAGAAAAATTATAAAGAATTTACTATAAAAATGTCAGACCCACTTCAGGGTTAAACCTTTTACAAGTAAAAGTCAAAGACTAGGTAATATGAATTAGACTCTAAATTTACTGAATTTACAACATGAAATTGATAGTGTTGAGATTGCTATCGCAACATCTATCATGTCTTCCAAAATAATAAAACCCAATGCAAAACAAATCCCAGAAAACTACCTGTACTCTAAGACGAGTAGAGTGTGTATGCGACGGCAGCTCAATGCTGAATGGATCCTGCGTACCAGGTTTGTATGGCTTATATACTATTTTTCCGTTCCAAATCCAAATATGGCCTTGAAGACGACCTTGAGTTGCCCTTGAAACTATTAGCACTAAGTTTTGAACCAAACTCAATGACCTTGAGACATACAAGTCCCAATGACCTTGAATTTGCCTTAGTAATGTCTGATCTTGGTTACTGATTCAATCTCAATGACTTTGAAATGCCCTTCAAAATGTCTGACTTTGGATTTTGTACCGTGAACATTCGCTAGAGAATCCTTTGTAGGTGCTCTTGCACTTAAACGACCTTGGGATAATCCTATAGTATGACTGCTCCTAAACGTTCTTGAATGCGCCTTCCAATTTCCTAATACTCAGACGACCTTGAAAAGTTCGTCAATACATTTACTTCAGATGACCTTGCTCAGTACATCTGCACTTAAACATCCTTGAACTACTTTGTCACTTCGTATTTTTAAAATGTATTACAATCCCATGACCTTGGAATGCCCTTCAAAATATTTGCAACTAAACGTCCTTGACATGCCTCTTAGTACAATTCGGACTTTGAACCCGATCCACGACCTTGAATCGTATTGCAATCGCGTGACATTGACATGCCCTTGAGATGCCTTACCTACCTACTTTAAACCGACCTAGATAGTTCTTAGTGCATCTGCACTCAGATGGCCTTGAAAACTCTATAGTCGCGTGACCTTGGAACGCTCTTCATCATTTAAATGGTCTCAGTGCATGTGCACTCAGACGGCCTTGAGAAAATCTATCATAGCTTGACCTTGAATCGCCCTTCACAATGTATGTAAACAAACGTCCTTGAATTTGTCTCGGTACACGTGCACTTAAATGACCTTGAGAAATTCTATAATAGTTTGACCTTGAATCGCCCTTCAAAATGTTTGTATCAAACGCCCTTGAGATTGTCTCGGTACATGTGCACTTAAACGACCTTGAAATGTTCTACAAATCTGCTAAGCAATTTTGAGCATTATGCATATAGTAATACAGATCATATTTTCATGCAAATCCGACGGTTCCCATCTGTTATAATTTTCTCTTAATTTATTTTGGCATTTGATTTTTTTCAAAGTTTTGCCAATGTCAAGGGTGATTTAACTTTTTCTATTTGACCAAAGATAACCCTCTTATTCATCCTTCTATTATTGATGATGTAGACATAATAAATAGTTTCCTGTCCTTCTTTTACTCAAATTATTTGTGACGTAATGAACATTGCCACAAGAGTGTCAATGTATCGTTACAACCGCAAGCAGGCAATGAGGAGATTACAATGATTGAAACGGGTTCAACAGGGTTCATAAGGTAATTAATCGATGAATAAAAATATAGGCTACTGTTTGTTTTTCCACGTTGATAAAATTAATAACATGTGATTATAACAAATACCTAATCATCCAAAGATTAAACCCTTTTCCCCTAGAGTAAGTATATTGTATCGCCCCAGGCCGTACCTACTGTCAAACGTAAGCAGTTGTTCTATAGATACCTACGTCTAATCTATAAGAAGTAATAGAGATTTTGTCACTGGTGTTTTGCTACTGATGGACAGACAGGTTGTATTCTTACTATTGCTGCCCGTTCTAACTTTTAAGGCATACTCTATAGCTTGCTTATATGTGTATACCTAGGGGAGACTGGGGACACTTGATCCCCCACTTTGATTTTGTGTTCTCATTTGTACATTTCTTAACATATGTAACCCGTGTTTACACTAAACGATGCATAATTTAACCAACTACCATTTGTGTATGTGTAGTTAGGATTATACCATAGTTGTAAAAGTTATTTAAAGAAAACTGGTAAAACAGGTTTGCACCATGTGTCCCGTATATAAGGGAGAAATGATCCACCTAGTTGGATGACTTGATCCGCCCTGGATCAAGTCTCCCATAGTATGGGAGACATGGTTTTGTTTATTAAATATGTAAGGATCATGTGTTCCATAGTCAGGGACACGTGGGACATTACGTAAAAGTAAATAGCTATTTTATCAAGTTTAGTTTTGTTTTCTCTCCTAAATGTAATCTAAAAATGTACAAATACACCTAATGTAACGAATAACCTTTTATAATCGATAATATAACGATACAAAAATTTAACTTTTATAACAGTCATGGATCATGTCTCCCATAGGAAAAATACATTAGTGATATAATGCTATCCAATTAAAATATTATTTAACAATGTTCCATACAGCCTGAATATACACAATATTTAATCAATCAGTCCTGATTACAATTTTCTTACTAACTGATAGCCATAAGGGAGACTTGATCCTAGAATCAAGTGTCCCTTGAAAAAATGTACCAAGTCTCCCGGTCAGGAATAATTTATACTTTAGAACAAAAGAAATTTTTTACTTAATATAAACGTTCTTCTACAATCAAAGCTCACTGCTAATGAAATATCCTTAATAATGAAACTGTTTCTCTTGCAATTCTTCATTTATTTGTAATAAATAAAAGCCTGCAAATACTCATAAAATGATCTTGCGGTGCCATAGAATATATAAAGACCTGTCACTTTGAAACATGAAATAGTAGACACATCCGACTGTGACAAAAAGTTTTCCCAAACCGTAGACAAAAAGTTTTGCTAGCATTAATAAACATAGCTTTGGTAGAATTTCTGGAAATTAAAAATACCATGTCTCCCACAGGGATCAAGTGTCCCCAGTTTCCCCTACAAGTCTTTTTAATACAGTGTGTAAGGGAAAGTGTACCAAAAAGATTACAGGCCTGATCATGGAACTACACCTTTTTTTTTTCTTTTAAAGGTACTATACTTACTTGAAAGAGAAAAAATGTAATCTCCCATTTAAAATTCCCAACCGAAGTTTGCATTAGTCGTATTCAATTCCATAATTTAAATACCATTATCACAGTTATTTTCTTTTGCTCATGCGAGTGTATTTTATCATGAATAATAAGCCATTTTTAACCGTAATAGGTTGGTTCAGTAGCCCCGCAGGAGTATTTGTGAGCTCCTGTGTGTAATACAATTGGCTCGCTAAATTACATTTTGAAATACTCTGTTAAATAGAATTGAGTTAATATTTAGTTGTTCATTTTATATTGAGTTAGTGAAACGTTTTTATTCGGCGCTCTACAATTGCCACAAAAGCTTTTTGTGGCTTTAAAGGTTATAAAGCTTTTTTAATCTAGGTTTAGGTATACTTTGCTTAATACCTGATCTGACTTATTTAAAGCAGTCTATACCTACGATTTTTTATAAGGATTTACCACATCATACGGTCAACTGATTGTCCGAAAGCAAGATGGTTCCGTCCATGCTTCGGAGGACACGTTAAGCCGTCGGTCCCGGTTGCTGTCTATGATTAATAACTCAAGCAAGAGGCCTGCTAATTGTAGTGGGCGGTTAAAAAAAACTCTGACACCAGGGTTCATCGGGTTGTTGAACGACTCGGTGTCCCACACGAAGAGAGACTATGTGACAGGTTGCACACTGTTGCTCAAAATTGCAATAAACATCAACTCTCAAATCCCTTGGTAACTACTTCTTACAATACCCATGGGAAAGATATGGGGTGATGCTATTCTAAGCCGGCAATGCACGGCAAGCATCACTAAAATACAAGACGATCATAAAATTATATGTGAACACTGCATTTGGGAGTAAAGTCATACCCCGCCAACATCCGAATCGTAAACCTGCCGCGCCCAGAGTTTAACCGTAGTTTAACCCGGTTTAACTTAAACTAGGGTTAAACAATGGACTCGCTATTCTAAATTTTGGAGAGTGCATCTTTAGTAGACAATTTTACGAATTCCTGTGTCGAAATTGTATATTTTTAATAAAATTTGTTATTATTAAATAATTCACATAACTAAAGCAAATACTCTCTTTGTTGGACTAGTAGTAAAGTAAGAATTTAGTACTTGAATTTAATCTGTAGAACATGACTTTAAAAACAATGCTTTTCAAAATGATATCATAAAAATACTTGTAACTATTTTCAAAAAGGTTAGAATTACAACACTACGTATATCTTTGAAATGTAGCTACGTACTACTACTACTAGGTACTAATACTACAGCCACAACAGTCCACTGTCAGACATGGGCCTACATGTGGCTAAATTTTGCTAAAAATAACATTATACAATCATCTATTTCTTTTTCTCCGCTGATTGCTTCACGATATAACCTAGACAAAACAATAACATAGATAGTATCAGCAGAGTATATTAGACAGCTAGCTTTTCTAACGTAATGTCCTCACAGCCCTCACATATTCAATCTTACAGACGACAATACAATATGGCACCATTTGTTATGACTAAACAAAATTGCATGGGTATCTACATTTGACTATTTGAATGCTAGTTTAGGATAGCATCACCCTAAATCATTTCCCTACCTTTTGACGTCCCGCGAAGCAGGTGATGACTAAAGGACTCAACGGTTTTATACGCGAGAATTACAATTTTCTTTTTCGATAACTTGCAAAATTTTGCGCCGCAGGCAGGATATAATTTTCTGTTGGCATTGTTTCTGTTGCCGTTGTTTGGGGCATCGTACTAAACAGTCACAGAGATTGACCTCCCATACAAAGTCAGTCAGCTGGCAGTGAATTTCAAATAGATAGTCGTTTTTTTGTTTTACTGCATTGGTGACAATTGGTCAGTACCTACGATACTTACGATGTTTAGACAAAGTGATCCTTTGAATGCATTTCCTCTGGAACATTATGTAGCAAGACGAGGAACTAGCTATTCAGACAAAATGCTGTCACATACTCAGTCTCGCAAACGACAGTACAATATGGCACCATCTGTCCTGACTAAACAAAATTGCCAGGGTACATTTCCGGCGATTCTGCTAAGTAAAGCTGGACTGTCGCGTCGTGAATCGTGACGTCATATTCGTGCTGAGTTTATGCCACTGTGTCACAATACCATCCTACTCATACATCACATCATAGGTAAGCCTATTGAGTCCATTTCTTGATGTAGCTCCTCCAGGTTACGCCTTAAGGCACGATTTCCTGTTTCGCCAACCAGTAGCTACCAGCTGCCCTTTTAAGTTGTATCACAGAATAGCCAGTAAATTCTTGTAGAGCATGTCAATCATTTGCAGCGTTATGGGCATACTCGTATGGGTGCCCAGGATATGGGCAGTAGCATTCCCTGTGAAGTATTGCACTGCGCTCGCCAATCCGCCTGCCAAGCATCATGTCCAGCAGTGGGTTGTTGTGGCTGAAAAGTAAAGGTAAAAGATTTCAATCATTCGATTGCTTAATAAATGCTCCGCGGTCTAGCCGTCCGAGTCTTCTCTCAGGATTCGAACGGCCCTGCATCTATTCTCAGAGAGAAACAAAGTCAGCATTGGTCAATTTATCTCTTCTTAGCTCTTTATTGAGCGACATGAGTATGAGAAAAGTTAATCGAAGTCGCAGTGTATACCATTATGATTATGTTATTATGACTATAGGTGGCAGAGTTTCAATAACGTATTATTTAAGATCGAGACAAGTGGCGAAATCTCGTATCGGAGGCCAAGACTCACTTTGGGTCCTCGAGTCGGTGAAGTAAGTGGTAAGTATTATTTAGTTAGAACGATGGGGAATAACTGCAGAAGTGACCCGGAAAAGTGGCACGGTATAGTAGTCGCGCGAGAATCGCTCGCCTCGGTGACCTTCGCTAACCCGTCCCACACACTGCTCTGTCGTGTTTTATGAATTCGCAGCAAAGACATATTCGCAGACGTTTTGCAGACTTTGGCATTTACGATATCACTTTGGAAATATTTCTCAGCGGTGGCAAAATTTCACAAAATCATGTTATTAAGGGGGATCGTTACGTCATACAAACTAAAATCTGAGCTTCAACCGAGTTACACATGAGCTAAACAACAATTTTATCAAAAATTCTTTATGTGAGATGAGGAAGGCACACGTAAATATGTCGCAAAACTGCTTAACGTAAAAAAATATCAAGTATTTTCTCCACAAAAAAATTAAACGTGTTTATTGCAGCAGTAGCTCCATCTATGTTCATTAAGTGGCGACACGGTTTTTACAGAGAAATCTGATGGTTAAAAAATTATTTGTTTTATTTTGCGAAAATGTTATAAAAGCACGGGACTTCCCATCAAGTTTTTTAATCATAATTTTGTCTCATTTAAAGACGTAACTCCATTTAAATTTTGTATGGAAAACGATCCACCTTAAGGCGTTCCGTTTTCCATACAAAAATTCAATGGAGTTATGTATGTAAAGGAGACAAGAGTCGGTTTAAAAAACTTGATGGGGAGTCCCGTGGGTATATAAGATTGTCGCAAAACACTAAAAAGAATTTTTAAATCATCAGATTTCCCCGTAAAAAGCGAGTCGCCACTTTACGAAAATAGATGGAGCTACTGCTGCAATAAATACGTTTAATTTTATTGTGCAGAAAATACTGATTATCTTTTAACTATAAGTAGTTTTGCGACAAATTTACGTGTGCCTTCATCATTCAGAATAAAGTTTCTTTAAAAAGAAACTCTACAGCTCATGTGTAACCCGACTGAAGTGCAGTTTTTCGTTTGTATGACGTAACGAACCACCTTAAGAGTTTTATTTAGAACTGTGTAGAATAACTGGAAAAGTGGCACGTTATAAGACCCTCGCTAACCAGTCCCTCCCACTGCTGTCGTGTTTTATAAATTCGCAGACGTTTTGCATACTATGGGACTTTCAAATCACTTTATTATCACTTTGGAAATATTTCTTAACTTGGTTAGCTGGGGGCGAAATTTCCCAAAATATTGTACTAAAATATTTTATTTAGAACTGTGTAGAGTAACTGGAAAAGTGGTACGTTATGGTTATTGCGCGTGAATCGTTCGCCTCGGTGACCCTCGCTAACCCGTCCCACCCACAGTACTGCTGTCGTGTTTTATGATTCTCAGACGTTTTGCAGACTTTGGGACTTGCGAATCACTCTACAGGGTTGCACGTAGTTATTGTTGTTTTTTAAGGACAGTCAGTCGACAAACGGCCCAATGATTTTTAGTGTCACAGAACGCTTCATTTATTTGGCTTTCACTTTATATATGCCACCTACTAAACCTTTTGGTGTAAAAAATTAAGTATATTACCACCAAATATTAAAAAGTGAGACTTTCCGGTATCCGTTACCTCTCATGCATTATGTCAGCACAACCAAGAGGTCAGCTGAATTGATTGTCGCGATTCATGGGTAAGTACATTATTATGAAATGTTACTCTGGTTTGTACGAGGTCGCGAACGTTTTGCAGTCTCTGGGATCAGACAATTGGCCTGCGGTATAAACCAAACTCCCTATCCCTTTTTGAAGGAATCTACATAATACTGGGTTTTCATACAGTTATCATGAACAACCAGTGTAAGTCAATGCGTATGCTGCTGAAACAACATCTTTTCGGGGGGTATTGCAGTCCAAGTTGAACAGTTCACAAGGAACGTTGCTGCTCATTCCCTGGACAATTAACCCTTTTACGACAACCACGAGCAGAATGGGCGTTTTTTGGGGAAACTAAACCGCAAGATGGCGTTCTACGCTGCCATAGACTAATATGGAATAAGTGTCAAAATTTGACAGCTAATCCCTTTAAGTCTATGGAGGCGTACAACGCCATCTCACGGATTAGTTTCTCCAAAAAACGCCCATTGGGGTGATCCTATTCTTAGTCGACATCGCATGGAAAGTACACATGTTTGCTTTATACTTACTCCGAACAAGAAAACAAAAAAAAATCGCTTGTAATCCATCGGATTATCTGCAGTTTTAAGTGGAGCATGGTTCCTCTTCATTACAGAGGCTTATCAAAGTATTACGTAAGGCACGCCTGTCCAGGGGCCGAAGTCTGGTAGATAAAACTCGTTTCAGTTGTGTTCGATGGCTTGCAGTAGGTGGTTTCAAAACTTTGACACCAGGGTTCATCGCGTCGTTGGACGACTCGGTGTCTCACAAGTAGAAGAAGAAGAAGATGTCGGTTGGATGGATGTTTTCGGTTGATTCGTATTCTGCTAAAAGTTCATCATCTTCCTGCACTTATTCCAAATTATTTCGGGTCGGCGCAACACGTTTCGTTGAACATAAAATCGTGTTGCAAAAGGATTAGGCTTCATTTTACGACCGGCCGCCTACCAGACGTCAACCCTCCTTGGGAATGCTTTTGTGGTGGATTAACCGCCACCATACGGTTGGCCCTGGCTATTTGGGTCGGCTTTATCCCTCGGTCGCCTCTTACAACCCCCACGGGAAGAGAGGGGTTGGTGCTATTCTACTCTGCCGGCACCACACGGTATTCTGCTAACAGTTAGAACGTTGAACGACTTGGTGTCCCACACGAAAAGAGAGTTAGAATAGAAAATCATAGTGGCAATAGAATGACAGTTGAGTGTCGTCGGCATTACAATTGGCTATAAAATAGCAGACTTGGGGCCCAGTTTAAAGTGTACCTATGTGTCGGATCCCTGTTGACTGCGGAATTTTCATTTTACGAAATTTCGGATTGAATGACTTCAAAGGCTTAGAGTAGGTATCTGTGCTTCAAAGATATTGCATAGTCAATGGTTCACGATATGGTCACAAGTTAAGGAAAGGCGCGTGGGGCGCCTATACAATTGGGTCACTCAGTACTAGCGACGATTTTGACGCTTATACTGACTTTAACTGGAAATAACTGGAATCTCAGGGGAAATCAAGATAACTATATAAGAAGATGGTTGGCACGAACGTCATATTTCTTAGACTTAAATTTGCTCAGAATCATAATGAAGTTCTTGTATAAAATGTTGTTTTGATATTCCTATACTTAGAGATTTTTGACAGTATCAATCTACCCTGGATAGGGTTGAGTGAACCTTCTGTAAAATCTCTATTTTGTGCGCATGTTAAGAGTATCCGTTTTACATATTCGCGCTGCCCTTTTTCCTTTCCCGTTTCTCTGTATATTTATAGCACGAGTATGTAAAAAATACATACGTATATCACGCCTATATCCCTTGCGGGGTAGACAGAACGTAAGCGGCTGAAAAACGGCCATTTACACCTCAACTGGCAAAAGTTTGAGAGTCATTCAGAAGACTGTGTGTCAGCCTGTCGTCTAAAATTGCAATGCACATCAGCTCTCTAATCCCATAGTCGCTTCTTACGAAACCCCTGGAAAGATATGGGGTGATGCTATTCTAAGCCGGCACCACACGGCAAAAGCATCTCCTTTAAAAAGGTAGAAAATATCAAAAGTGTACCGAGACGGAACGCTGCGAGAAATTTAATATCACATTTATTTCATGACTTGGCAGTGCAGGTATCTCGCGTAGCGTGAGTCTGTGTAGCCATTGTACTACGGCGTAGCCACGTCGTAGCACTGCTCGTAGCATACCTTGGAATAAATATTTTGTTTTATCAGGAGCACTAAACAATTTAGTGGCTAGCTTACATACATCACGCCTTTATCCCTTGCGAGGCAGGCAGAGCATAAACGGCTGTAAAAACGGCCATTTACACAGATTTACACCACGTCTGACAAAGGTTTGAATATAAGCGTGATAATTATGTATGTGTGTATATGAAAGAGGTTGTAGTGTAGTGCAACTGCCTGCGACGCAAATTGTTCCGGGTTCGATTCAACCATGTCAGAGGCCTGTAGTTCATAGGTACATACCTACATATATCACGCCTTTATCCCTTGCGGGGTAGGCAGAGCGTAAACGGCTGTAAAAACGGTCATTTACACCATGTCTGACAAAAGTTTGAGATTCTGTGACTAAGTCAGAAGAGTTTGTATCGCGGTAGTGACAGGTTGTCAGCCTATCACCTAAATTTGCAATACACATCAACTCTCAAATCCCTTAGTCGCTTTTTACGACACCTACGGGAAAGACATGGGGCAATGCTTTTCTAAGCCGGCACCACACGGCACGGTTCTTGTAGTAGGCGGTTGAAAACTTCGATACTAGGGTTCATCGCGTTGTTGGATGACTCGGTGTCAGTCTTCTTCTTTTCGTGTGGGACACCGAGCCGTTCCACAACCCGATGAACCCTGGTGTCAGAGTTTTTCAACCGCCTACGGCAAGTAGCAGGCCTCTGACATGGTTGTGTAACGACCGCCATCATAGACAGCAACCGGGACCGACGGCTTAACGTGCCCATCCGAAGCACGGAACCATCTTACTTGCGGACAATCAGGTGGTTCAGCCTACAATGTCCTAACCAGACTGGGAACAAATTCACAAAGTGATAAATATCAACTTTGTGAGTGACCGCACCGGGAATTGAACCCGGAATCTTTGCGTGGCAGGCAGGCACACTAACCACTGCGCCACATAGGTTGTCAATTGGGTGTCAGTGCTATTTTATTTAACCGTTTATTGTACACAATAAAACACAAAGGACTCAATATAATTGAACAATACTCAACAGGTCAGCTTATTCCTAAAAAGAAATCTCTTACAGCAGACCTAGGGTAGTGAGATGCTAGTAATGCTATATTGTATATTGATGATAATAAGGCGCAGATTACTGTACCTAATCGTACGCCTAAATCTATTTTGGTCTATGTAATCGAAGGGATATAGGTAGGCGTGATATTATGTATGTACCTATGTATATAATCGGAAATTAAGCATCTGCTGTAATCAATACTCAATTACCCTGTTTAATCGTAAATTAAAAGCTAAGATCATTTGTAAATGTTCTTGATGACTACACTTTGACAATAATTAATTGCGTATTATTGTTTTCTTTGAATTTCTTTTTATGTAGTTAAATTTTTAGGGTCGTGTGTTCTTTCTTTATCGTATGGTATTCCAATGTACTTATTGGCATACGATTAGGGTATTGTATATTTTACCTAACATTGCTTTCTTATGAGTTGTTTGTCTGTAAATATCGCAGTTAGCTTTAATTATAATTCTGTGGTGCATGTCTAAACTTTACCTATTAATCATAAGTGTGTAGGTATAACTTAATTAATCTAGTATGTGTGTTTGACCACAAGAAGAAAACTACAAAACTCTAATGAACGAATGTTGGGTGTGTTCTACATACGACACACTTTCGGTCAGTTTTTAAATACCTGCGATGTATAACACAGGTAACAGAAATTCAACATCGTGTTTGTTCACAGGTGGCGTGGCTCCGCGTAGACACCCAGACGCTGCTGACCGTGGGCCCGCACGTGATCACGAAGAACCACCGCGTGGCCATCACCAAGCTGGACCCCCAGACGTGGGCGCTGACCCTGAGGGACGTGAGGCCGGCTGACGGCGGCCAGTACATGTGCCAGATCAACACCGAGCCCATGATCACGCAGACGCACACGCTGCAGGTTTCTGGTCAGTATTACATAGTTTGCTACGTATGAGTAAATACCAGTGACCATACCAGTGACCATACCAGTGACCATACCAGTGACCATACCAGTGAGCATACCAGTGACCATACCAGTGAGCATACCAGTGACCATACCAGTGACCATACCAGTGACCATACCAGTGACCATACCAGTGACCATACCAGTGACTATACCAGTGACCATACCAGTGACCATACCAGTGACCATACCAGTGAGCATACCAGTGACCAGTGACCATACCAGTGACCATACCAGTGACCATACCAGTGACCATACCAGTGACCATACCAGTGAGCATACCAGTGACCATACCAGTGACCATACCAGTGACCATACCAGTGACCATACCAGTGAGCATACCAGTGACCATACCAGTGACCATACCAGTGAGCATACCAGTGACCATACCAGTGACCATACCAGTGAGCATACCAGTGAGCATGCCAGTGACCATACCAGTGACCATACCAGTGACCATACCAGTGACCATACCAGTGACCATACCAGTGACCATACCAGTGACCAGTGACCATACCAGTGAGCATGCAAGTGAGCATACCAGTGAGCATACCAGTGTTGAACATGAAGCTGGACCCCCAGACGTGGGCGCTGACCCTGAGGGACGTGAGGCCGGCTGACGGCGGCCAGTACATGTGCCAGATCAACACCGAGCCCATGATCACGCAGACGCACACGCTGCAGGTTTCTGGTCAGTATTACATAGTTTGCTACGTATGAGTAAATACCAGTGACCATACCAGTGACCATACCAGTGACCATACCAGTGACCATACCAGTGAGCATACCAGTGACCATACCAGTGAGCATACCAGTGACCATACCAGTGACCATACCAGTGACCATACCAGTGAGCATACCAGTGACCATACCAGTGACCATACCAGTGAGCATACCAGTGACCATACCAGTGACCATACCAGTGAGCATACCAGTGAGCATACCAGTGACCATACCAGTGACCATACCAGTGACCATACCAGTGACCATACCAGTGAGCATACCAGTGAGCATACCAGTGAGCATACCAGTGAGCATACCAGTGAGCATACCAGTGAGCATACCAGTGAGCATACCAGTGTTGAACATGAAGCTGGACCCCCAGACGTGGGCGCTGACCCTGAGGGACGTGAGGCCGGCTGACGGCGGCCAGTACATGTGCCAGATCAACACCGAGCCCATGATCACGCAGACGCACACGCTGCAGGTTTCTGGTCAGTATTACATAGTTTGCTACGTATGAGTAAATACCAGTGACCATACCAGTGACCAGTGACCATACCAGTGAGCATACCAGTGACCATACCAGTGAGCATACCAGTGAGCATACCAGTGACCATACCAGTGACCATACCAGTGACCATACCAGTGAGCATACCAGTGACCATACCAGTGACCATACCAGTGAGCATACCAGTGAGCATACCAGTGACCATACCAGTGACCATACCAGTGACCATACCAGTGACCATACCAGTGAGCATACCAGTGAGCATACCAGTGAGCATACCAGTGTTGAACATGAAGCTGGACCCCCAGACGTGGGCGCTGACCCTGAGGGACGTGAGGCCGGCTGACGGCGGCCAGTACATGTGCCAGATCAACACCGAGCCCATGATCACGCAGACGCACACGCTTCAGGTTTCTGGTCAGTATTACATAGTTTGCTACGTATGAGTAAATACCAGTGACCATACCAGTGACCAGTGACCATACCAGTGAGCATACCAGTGACCATACCAGTGACCATACCAGTGACCATACCAGTGACCAGTGACTATACCAGTGAGCATACCAGTGACCATACCAGTGAGCATACCAGTGACCATACCAGTGACCATACCAGTGACCATACCAGTGACCATACCAGTGAGCATACCAGTGAGCATACCAGTGAGCATACCAGTGAGCATACCAGTGAGCATACCAGTGTTGAACATGAAGCTGGACCCCCAGACGTGGGCGCTGACCCTGAGGGACGTGAGGCCGGCTGACGGCGGCCAGTACATGTGCCAGATCAACACCGAGCCCATGATCACGCAGACGCACACGCTGCAGGTTTCTGGTCAGTATTACATAGTTTGCTACGTATGAGTAAATACCAGTGACCATACCAGTGACCATACCAGTGACCAGTGACTATACCAGTGACCATACCAGTGACCATACCAGTGACCATACCAGTGAGCATACCAGTGACCATACCAGTGAGCATACCAGTGACCATACCAGTGACCATACCAGTGACCATACCAGTGACCATACCAGTGACCATACCAGTGACCATACCAGTGAGCATACCAGTGAGCATACCAGTGACCATACCAGTGACCATACCAGTGAGCATACCAGTGACCATACCAGTGACCATACCAGTGACCATACCAGTGAGCATACCAGTGACCATACCAGTGACCATACCAGTGAGCATACCAGTGACCATACCAGTGAGCATACCAGTGACCATACCAGTGAGCATACCAGTGACCATACCAGTGACCATACCAGTGACCATACCAGTGAGCATACCAGTGAGCATACCAGTGACCATACCAGTGACCATACCAGTGACCATACCAGTGACCATACCAGTGAGCATACCAGTGACCATACCAGTGACCATACCAGTGACCATACCAGTGACCATACCAGTGACCATACCAGTGACCATACCAGTGAGCATACCAGTGACCATACCAGTGAGCATACCAGTGACCATACCAGTGACCATACCAGTGACCATACCAGTGACCATACCAGTGACCATACCAGTGAGCATACCAGTGACCATACCAGTGAGCATACCAGTGACCATACCAGTGACCATACCAGTGAGCATACCAGTGACCATACCAGTGAGCATACCAGTGAGCATACCAGTGTTGAACATGAAGCTGGACCCCCAGACGTGGGCGCTGACCCTGAGGGACGTGAGGCCGGCTGACGGCGGCCAGTACATGTGCCAGATCAACACCGAGCCCATGATCACGCAGACGCACACGCTGCAGGTTTCTGGTCAGTATTACATAGTTTGCTACGTATGAGTAAATACCAGTGACCATACCAGTGACCATACCAGTGACCATACCAGTGAGCATACCAGTGAGCATACCAGTGAGCATACCAGTGAGCATACCAGTGTTGAACATGAAGCTGGACCCCCAGACGTGGGCGCTGACCCTGAGGGACGTGAGGCCGGCTGACGGCGGCCAGTACATGTGCCAGATCAACACCGAGCCCATGATCACGCAGACGCACACGCTGCAGGTTTCTGGTCAGTATTACATAGTTTGCTACGTATGAGTAAATACCAGTGACCATACCAGTGACCATACCAGTGACCATGCCAGTGACCATACCAGTGACCATACCAGTGAGCATACCAGTGAGCATACCAGTGAGCATACCAGTGAGCATACCAGTGACCATACCAGTGACCATACCAGTGAGCATACCAGTGAGCATACCAGTGACCATACCAGTGACCATACCAGTGACCATACCAGTGACCATACCAGTGACCATACCAGTGAGCATACCAGTGACCATACCAGTGACCATACCAGTGACCATACCAGTGACCATACCAGTGAGCATACCAGTGAGCATAGCAGTGAGCATACCAGTGTTGAACATGAAGCTGGACCCCCAGACGTGGGCGCTGACCCTGAGGGACGTGAGGCCGGCTGACGGCGGCCAGTACATGTGCCAGATCAACACCGAGCCCATGATCACGCAGACGCACACGCTGCAGGTTTCTGGTCAGTATTACATAGTTTGCTACGTATGAGTAAATACCAGTGACCATACCAGTGACCATACCAGTGACCATACCAGTGACCATACCAGTGAGCATACCAGTGAGCATACCAGTGACCATACCAGTGAGCATACCAGTGAGCATACCAGTGAGCATACCAGTGAGCATACCAGTGAGCATACCAGTGTTGAACATGAAGCTGGACCCCCAGACGTGGGCGCTGACCCTGAGGGACGTGAGGCCGGCTGACGGCGGCCAGTACATGTGCCAGATCAACACCGAGCCCATGATCACGCAGACGCACACGCTGCAGGTTTCTGGTCAGTATTACATAGTTTGCTACGTATGAGTAAATACCAGTGACCATACCAGTGACCATACCAGTGACCATACCAGTGAGCATACCAGTGAGCATACCAGTGACCATACCAGTGACCATACCAGTGACCAGTGACCATACCAGTGAGCATACCAGTGACCATACCAGTGACCATACCAGTGACCATACCAGTGACCATACCAGTGAGCATACCAGTGACCATACCAGTGACCATACCAGTGACCATACCAGTGACCATACCAGTGACCATACCAGTGACCATACCAGTGACCATACCAGTGACCATACCAGTGACCATACCAGTGACCAGTGACTATACCAGTGAGCATACCAGTGACCATACCAGTGAGCATACCAGTGACCATACCAGTGAGCATACCAGTGAGCATACCAGTGAGCATACCAGTGAGCATACCAGTGAGCATACCAGTGACCATACCAGTGAGCATACCAGTGAGCATACCAGTGTTGAACATGAAGCTGGACCCCCAGACGTGGGCGCTGACCCTGAGGGACGTGAGGCCGGCTGACGGCGGCCAGTACATGTGCCAGATCAACACCGAGCCCATGATCACGCAGACGCACACGCTGCAGGTTTCTGGTCAGTATTACATAGTTTGCTACGTATGAGTAAATACCAGTGACCATACCAGTGAGCATACCAGTGACCATACCAGTGACCATACCAGTGACCATACCAGTGAGCATACCAGTGAGCATACCAGTGACCATACCAGTGAGCATACCAGTGACCATACCAGTGACCAGTGACCATACCAGTGACCATACCAGTGACCATACCAGTGAGCATACCAGTGACCATACCAGTGAGCATACCAGTGAGCATACCAGTGAGCATACCAGTGTTGAACATGAAGCTGGACCCCCAGACGTGGGCGCTGACCCTGAGGACGTGAGGCCGGCTGACGGCGGCCAGTACATGTGCCAGATCAACACCGAGCCCATGATCACGCAGACGCACACGCTGCAGGTTTCTGGTCAGTATTACATAGTTTGCTACGTATGAGTAAATACCAGTGACCATACCAGTGACCATACCAGTGACCATACCAGTGAGCATACCAGTGAGCATACCAAAGACCATACCAGTGAGCATACCAGTGAGCATACCAGTGACCATACCAGTGAGCATACCAGTGAGCATACCAGTGAGCATACCAGTGTTGAACATGAAGCTGGACCCCCAGACGTGGGCGCTGACCCTGAGGGACGTGAGGCCGGCTGACGGCGGCCAGTACATGTGCCAGATCAACACCGAGCCCATGATCACGCAGACGCACACGCTGCAGGTTTCTGGTCAGTATTACATAGTTTGCTACGTATGAGTAAATACCAGTGACCATACCAGTGACCATACCAGTGACCATACCAGTGACCATACCAGTGAGCATACCAGTGACCATACCAGTGAGCATACCAGTGACCATACCAGTGACCATACCAGTGACCATACCAGTGACCATACCAGTGACCATACCAGTGACCATACCAGTGACCATACCAGTGAGCATACCAGTGAGCATACCAGTGACCATACCAGTGAGCATACCAGTGAGCATACCAGTGAGCATACCAGTGAGCATACCAGTGACCATACCAGTGAGCATACCAGTGACCATACCAGTGAGCATACCAGTGAGCATACCAGTGAGCATACCAGTGTTGAACATGAAGCTGGACCCCCAGACGTGGGCGCTGACCCTGAGGGACGTGAGGCCGGCTGACGGCGGCCAGTACATGTGCCAGATCAACACCGAGCCCATGATCACGCAGACGCACACGCTGCAGGTTTCTGGTCAGTATTACATAGTTTGCTACGTATGAGTAAATACCAGTGACCATACCAGTGACCATACCAGTGACCATACCAGTGACCATACCAGTGAGCATACCAGTGACCATACCAGTGAGCATACCAGTGACCATACCAGTGACCATACCAGTGACCATACCAGTGACCATACCAGTGACCATACCAGTGAGCATACCAGTGACCATACCAGTGAGCATACCAGTGAGCATACCAGTGACCATACCAGTGACCATACCAGTGAGCATACCAGTGAGCATACCAGTGAGCATACCAGTGTTGAACATGAAGCTGGACCCCCAGACGTGGGCGCTGACCCTGAGGGACGTGAGGCCGGCTGACGGCGGCCAGTACATGTGCCAGATCAACACCGAGCCCATGATCACGCAGACGCACACGCTGCAGGTTTCTGGTCAGTATTACATAGTTTGCTACGTATGAGTAAATACCAGTGACCATACCAGTGACCAGTGACCATACCAGTGAGCATACCAGTGACCATACCAGTGACCATACCAGTGACCATACCAGTGACCAGTGACTATACCAGTGAGCATACCAGTGACCATACCAGTGAGCATACCAGTGACCATACCAGTGACCATACCAGTGACCATACCAGTGACCATACCAGTGAGCATACCAGTGAGCATACCAGTGAGCATACCAGTGAGCATACCAGTGAGCATACCAGTGTTGAACATGAAGCTGGACCCCCAGACGTGGGCGCTGACCCTGAGGGACGTGAGGCCGGCTGACGGCGGCCAGTACATGTGCCAGATCAACACCGAGCCCATGATCACGCAGACGCACACGCTGCAGGTTTCTGGTCAGTATTACATAGTTTGCTACGTATGAGTAAATACCAGTGACCATACCAGTGACCATACCAGTGACCATACCAGTGACTATACCAGTGACCATACCAGTGACCATACCAGTGACCATACCAGTGAGCATACCAGTGACCATACCAGTGACCATACCAGTGACCATACCAGTGACCATACCAGTGACCATACCAGTGACCATACCAGTGACCATACCAGTGACCATACCAGTGACCATACCAGTGACCATACCAGTGAGCATACCAGTGTTGAACATGAAGCTGGACCCCCAGACGTGGGCGCTGACCCTGAGGGACGTGAGGCCGGCTGACGGCGGCCAGTACATGTGCCAGATCAACACCGAGCCCATGATCACGCAGACGCACACGCTGCAGATTTCTGGTCAGTATTACATAGTTTGCTACGTATGAGTAAATACCAGTGACCATACCAGTGACCATACCAGTGACCAGTGACTATACCAGTGACCATACCAGTGACCATACCAGTGACCATACCAGTGAGCATACCAGTGACCATACCAGTGAGCATACCAGTGACCATACCAGTGACCATACCAGTGACCATACCAGTGAGCATACCAGTGACCATACCAGTGACCATACCAGTGACCATACCAGTGAGCATACCAGTGACCATACCAGTGACCATACCAGTGAGCATACCAGTGACCATACCAGTGACCATACCAGTGACAATACCAGTGAGCATACCAGTGAGCATACCAGTGAGCATACCAGTGACCATACCAGTGAGCATACCAGTGAGCATACCAGTGTTGAACATGAAGCTGGACCCTCAGACGTGGGCGCTGACCCTGAGGGACGTGAGGCCGGCTGACGGCGGCCAGTACATGTGCCAGATCAACACCGAGCCCATGATCACGCAGACGCACACGCTGCAGGTTTCTGGTCAGTATTACATAGTTTGCTACGTATGAGTAAATACCAGTGACCATACCAGTGACCATACCAGTGACCATACCAGTGACCATACCAGTGACCATACCAGTGACCATACCAGTGAGCATACCAGTGAGCATACCAGTGTTGAACATGAAGCTGGACCCCCAGACGTGGGCGCTGACCCTGAGGGACGTACCGGTGAGCATACCAGTGACCATACCAGTGAGCATACCAGTGACCATACCAGTGACCATACCAGTGACCATACCAGTGACCATACCAGTGACCATACCAGTGAGCATACCAGTGAGCATACCAGTGAGCATACCAGTGAGCATACCAGTGTTGAACATGAAGCTGGACCCCCAGACGTGGGCGCTGACCCTGAGGGACGTGAGGCCGGCTGACGGCGGCCAGTACATGTGCCAGATCAACACCGAGCCCATGATCACGCAGACGCACACGCTTCAGGTTTCCTGTCAGTATTTATTATAATTAACTCGAAAGATCCAGCAGTGGGATCCAGCAAAGGCCTCCCTCGGTCTTCCATTCCATTCCTTCCAGTGCCAACGTCGTCCATTCCCTGGAATATGTATCGAAATCGTGGCGCCATAGTTTTCGGGATCTACATCTACATCTAGACCCGTCTTGAGGTACCCACGGCTCGGAAACGATTTTGGTCCATCGATCTTGGTGCATCCGAGAAACATGCCCGGTCCAATCCCACTTTAACTTGGCAGTCTGGTTAGTACTTATAATATCTTAATTTATAAAGGGTGCATAGTGCGGGCATGGTCGGACAAGACACGCAGCTGAGACTTCTTTTTCTTCTCTCGTCTCTATGGCTCAAATATATTTCGACCTGAAATGGTTTTTTTTTGTGGGTTTGTATAAATCCTGTGTACCTCTGCTCAAAAATACTGGGTTCTAAAAGTGGTGTTAAATATTAGAAAGCTTCACAAATTATACATATTTTTCAGTATTTTTGACTTGTGATAAATTAGAAAATTAAATATCCCAGTATAAAATGAGAAAAATCTTTCTGCTTATTCAAAGTAAGTAGCAGAACTTTGAGAAACATTCTAAGAAAACAGTGGGAGCTCCACAACTAGAGCGAAAATGAAATTTCTATTCAGTTTCCCGAGGACTTAACCTGGTGCATTTGCATAGCCTACCTAGTCATATTAGATTTGAAGTTTGCAGTGTTGCCAGCTAGGTGTGTATGAAAATTGACTGTTGTATGCTCTCCTGTCAGTTATTAACATGAGCAGAGACACATATTTATTCTGACTCTACTATTCGGATTGAACAATGATTGAAGTTCTTACTTCGATTTGTGGAGTCTTTAGTCTTTAAGGTTTTACTCTTTTTCGAAGTACTAAGCAACTTTTCAGTCTTTGTTTGTGGCGGAAAATACTGCTTCTTATTCTTTGCTATCAAAAATTTCCTGACAGCTAATCAATGCATCAAGCAAATATTCAGTCAGTATATTTGTTTCCATTAGATGTTTAAACCTAAAATACCTGCGGATAGGCGTGCAATGTGTATGAATTAAGAACCTAACTGATGACATTTGCTTGTATTTTTGTGTGAGTTTTTGGTGTAGCAGGCAACACTGACTTCATACAACTTAGCTCGTGCCGTGAAACTCGGTAAGCTTGTGTGGGAAGGAAAGTGACAGGCATGAGCACATACCTGCATGTACTATGCATATCCTGTTGCATATAATATGCATCTACTTCGCTGCACGTAATGCTTCTTCGAGATGACGTGCGGATGGATGGAACTGTTTACAAGTTGGTTGAGCAAAGCAAGTTCTAACACACTGGTAGCGTACAAAACACGATTTGAATACCAAAATAGATTTAGTTGTATAAATTACATAAAATAACATGTGTTTACTATACTAATCAACCGTGATTACGCGCACGCATACGCAGGCAGTGTCTGGCCTCTCATACAATCCCATGCGATACGTCATCTCTACGCGCGTAATGACGTCGTGCCTACGTGCACTTCACGAATACGGGCCCGGTGAGTGCCGCCCTTTAATGTGCTCCGTCCGGCCAGTTATTGAAACTGCAGCTTACGGAAACTTCGACAAGCGTAGCGTGGATGTTCTCCGTCCAGATAAACCGATGAGTTCCGGTGGTTGGAGAAAATGGGAGATCGTGCCGTATGTCTTACCCTGAGCGAGACCTATGCCCATCGGTGGGCTAATATTAGGCTGACGTAATCATTGGTCCCTTATTATAACTACTTCTGTATAGCGATTATGCCGTAACAACTTCCATGCTTTGTCTACAGTTCCTCCTGATATAGAAGACGCAGAGAGCAGTGGGGAAGCTCTTGTCAGGGAGGGGGAAAACGTCACTTTAAGGTGTGCCGCATCAGGCACCCCTCCCCCTGTCATCACGTGGCGAAGAGAGGACTCTACACCTATCAACGTTGGTGGAAAGTCAGGTAATATCACTATTTGTCTTTCGTACCTACTACTACTTTTTTGTACAATCGAATTCAGGCTGGGTGAGTCAGTTTGGAGAGACCTAGCCTAGGCTAGTGGTAAGGGCTATGAAACAAATGTCTCATGTGTTGCAATTAAATTTCTCTCTTCGTATGGGACACCGAGTCGATCAACGACCCGATGAACCCTGGTGTCAGAGTTTTTCAACCGCCTACTGCCAGTAGCAGGCCTCTGACATGGTTGTGTAACGACCGCCATCATAGACAGCAACCGGGACCGACGGCTTAACGTGTCCATCCGAAGCACGGAACCATCTTACTTGCGGACAATCAGGTGGTTCAGCCTGCAATGTCCTAACCAGACTGGGAACAAATTCACAAAGTGATAAATATCAACTTTGTGAGTGACCCCACCGGGAATTAAACCCGGAACCTTCTGCGTGGCAGGCAGTCATACTATAGTCCGTCAGGTTCGTGCGCGACCTTCCTGCGGGGTACAGACGGTTGGGGGGCGAGTAAGCACGTCATTTTAATATGACGTGCGGCGCGGATGCGCGCGTTTCCCTTCCCCGCTACACCTCCCGCTACCCGCTGACATCTCCCCTCCCAACGTCTGTCACCCCTAGGGAGGGTCGCGCACGAACTTGCAGGACTATAACCACTGCGCCACATCGGCTGTCGATTAAATTGGCAATTAAATTGATGTCCTATTTACACATTTTGAAATTTGACACAAGTAAACAATATTTCTATCGAGATATTATGTTCTCGTTTAATAATATCTCGATAGAAATAGTCTAAATATTTGTCGGAAATTCTGATTTAACATTTTCAAATTTAACACGCCTACTTTTAAGTCACAGAAAATTAAGGAAATGTTTAACTTCAGACGAACAAACCTCCAAAGTCTTCGTCTATTCCCAAGGCTGTTTCAATTGTAATTTACAATTTCATCATGATTAAATTAAAGGAGAATGTTAAACGTTAATAGCTCAATTCTCGGAAAGGATGAGGATAAACGTTTGTAATATTGTATTGTCTTAATTCAACGATGTTCACGAAACTAGAACAGTTTCGGAGAAGTCCTTGAACTTTTCATACAATTTCAATGTTTAATGCTGTTGTAGCATAGGATTGAACATTTATAGCATCACTTTTTGGAATTTTAGTAATATTTATAGTAATAATATTTTTCTTCTTGTGTGTGGGACACCAAGTTGACGAACGACCTGATGAATCCTTAAGGCCGTTCGAATAGACTGTATTTGACAGCTATCAAACCTATACTAGAAGACTTACAAAAATAGACCTTATGTAATAGTAATAGCATATTAATTTTAACAGCTGTCAAATATGACCTATTCAAACAGCCGTACCGTTAAGTCCGTATTTATTAATATTAATGTAATTGAGTAAGTTTTCAAATGCATTTCAACAGTGTAAAATTGTTTTCTTATAACATAAAATTTATTCCATAGTTGGTATTGTTGCTTGTTTAGTAAATATTATATTAATTTAGGATTCAAATATGTTACTATAAATGTAAATTCCGTGGTTTCAGTTGATTTTTTGATGGTTTACCTAATAAGTTGGATCCAAAGATCTACAGGAAGCAAACCCGTCAGGACTACGCCTATACTCGTCCTATACGCCTTGCATATTTTCTGAGCGTATTCTCCCGGTTAGGTTAGGTTAGATATTCTATTAGATTATTATTCTATTAACTACTTAATTGCTTCGTTGAATACCTACAACATAACATAGCCAAACACATGAACAACAAAGGAAACAAATTGCTTGTGAATCGTAATATCATAATACACGAACATGATCCCAAGTAAATAAACGTGATTTTTCCTGATCTACTCTTACCTAATTACCTGAAAAGATAAGGTTAAGATTCAGTCCAATTATATCTATCCGATTTTATTTGCTTATGTTTCAGAATTCCTTATTTGAACCTCTTCTATACCAATATTAATACTTAAGTACATTGACATAAAGGATTCTATACACAAACCTTTTTTGCACGACTGCCCAACCAAAAAAGGAGTGTAATGTTTTCAGGGTTCATGTATGTATTGTATGTATGTATGTATGTATGTATATATGTGCAATGCTATAACCCACTATAACTCGATAACTACTGAACAGATTTAAATGGGAGTAGTGTGAGAAGAATCCTTACACCATCCTGAGTGTCATAGGCTAGGTTTTGCCGTCTTAAACCTTAGGATAACTAGAAAAATTATCTAATTTTATTAATTAGGGATAGCAGCCACAGTAAATAAAACTCTTTGAACAAATCTTATTTTAAAATTCATGTCACACAATCTGTTGAAGTTTGATGTCGCTGTCATTGATTGAGTTGACGTTGCAGTATGTCTAATTATGTCACTGATACAAAATATTTACGTTTGTTATTGCAAAATAAAATAAATGTAAATAAATTCTGAAAAATAATTAATTAATAATAAAAAGAACATTCCAAACTGATAGATAAAATAACGCTGATAGTTTTTACTAATGGTACAGAGTTCTTATCCCGATGTCCAGCCTTGATGCTTTTGTAATGCAAAACATGTAAATATTCAAAGGCATCTTAGTATCAGGTAATTAGTTAAACTTATTATTGCATAAAAATAGCTCATACACAATGTGCAATGCCAGCAGATATATCTTAGGCGTCTGGTACTTAATTACATATACAAGCTACTGCTGGTGTTTCTCTGCATAGCTACTTTGATAGCTACATTGTTTGTTAATAGATTACGTAGGTTGTTATAACATTGACCAAACAATGATGATTTTATTGCAGAGCAGCTGTCTCCAGGATACTTTATTCATAGTAAAGTGAAGTATTCTTCAAAAGACTACTACTGCCAATGTAAGACATGAAAGCGCAGGCCCTGGTGGGCAAAAACTTGAGTGTTGATTAAAATAATACAGTCGGTATCAAGAAAATGTTGATTACACGCAACTTCTTTATGAGCTGAGCTGCTATGTAATATTAATGTATGTAGTCTAGACTTTGTAGTCAATAAAATAACCCATTTAAAATCTAAATCTGTTATCATTTAAGTAGTTATAATCAGTTATGGGCAGTTCAACTAGTAGGCATTAAGACCCGTTCACATTTCAGCGGTACGCGGTACGCGGTATTCTCCTCGCGGTACTGTTGCGATACCGCCGATCGATACAAATACCGCGACGGTATCGCACCTGTACCGCGAGAATACTGCGTGGGTGAAACCAAAGTAATGTGAAGGGGCTTTAAACACCAACACAGGGGAAGATTGCCTTCCTGATAGAAAGACAACAGACCAGCACAGATTTTGACAGGATGAGTGGTATGAATGTAGGACCAACATCGGGGGGTTGACGGGGGCTTGCCCCCCTCATAGAGAGACAACAGATCAGCACAGATTTTGACAGGATGACTGGTATGAATGTAGGACCAACATCGGGGGGTTGAGGGGGGCTTGCCCCCCTCATAGAGAGACAACAGATCAGCACAGATTTTTACAGGATGACTGGTATGAATGTAGGACCAACATCGGGGGGTTGAGGGGGGCTTGCCCCCCTCATAGGAAGACGATACATCAGCACGGATTTTTACAGGATGACTGGTATGAATGCAGAACCAACATCGGGGGGTTGAGGGGGGCTTGCCCCCCTCATAGAGAGACAACAGATCAGCACAGATTTTTACAGGATGACTGGTATGAATGTAGGACCAACATCGGGGGGTTGAGGGGGGCTTGCCCCCCTCATAGGAAGACAATAGAACAGCACAGATCTTTACAGGATGACTGGTATAAATATAAGACCAACATCAAAGGGTTGAAGGGGGCTTGCCCCCCTCATAGAAAGACAATAGAACAGCACAGATTTTTTCAGGATTACTGGTATGAATGTAGGACCAACATCAGGGGGTTAAAGGGGGTTTGCCCCCCTCATAGGAAGACAATAGAAAAGCACAGATTTTTACAGGATGACTGGTATGAATGTAGAACTTACATAGGGGGGTATTAATAGAAGCGTTCAGAATTTTTTTACATGATGACTAGTATGATGAACCAACCTTCTACAAACTAAATAACAAGTAAGTCGCGTAAACCTACATAATGAGTGATACTTGTTCGTTTAATAATAAAAATGATGAACCAACACCGGAGACCACAGAAAAACAGAAGAAACGAAAAAATTTTTACTTGCTAAATAATTTAAAAAGTAGTAAATAAAATAAATAATTAAAAAAATTAAAAAACACGCCTGCGTTTGTGGTAAAAATTGATCTGAAAGGTAAAAAACAAGTTATAATTTGTGAAAAATTTGGACGAGATACTTGGCTTGGATTGTTCTTCTATTTGGAAAATTGACGATGTTTTTATTAGTATTAAAAACATTATATAATATGAATAGTTATCTTTACCGTACATATAGGTTCAATATTATGTTTTTTTGTGACCAGACTTTACAATGCAGTCGGGGGATAGTTTGTTGTCATACAATCACGTTACAATCTCGAAAACTATCCCCCGTTTGCATTGTAAAGTCTGGTCACAAAAAAACATAATATTGAACCTATATGTACGGTAAAGATAACTATTCATATTATATAATGTTTTTAATACTAATAAAAACATCGTCAATTTTCCAAATAGAAGAACAATCCAAGCCAAGTATCTCGTCCAAATTTTTCACAAATTATAACTTGTTTTTTACCTTTCAGATCAATTTTTCCCACAAACGCAGGCGTGTTTTTTAATTTTTTTAATTATTTATTTTTTATTTGTAAACAAGAGTTACTTTACGAAAAGCTTACGATTTCGCTTAGTTTGCTTACCCCATACGTTCGAGTAAAGGTTAATCACACAGATTTTTAGTTCAGTTTCTTGCGTAACTGACATTATAGTCTGCTATCTTTGGAAGTCCGCTATATTTAATTTTAAGTGACGTCGACTTATAATTCGAGTTATTCTGAGAAAGCCCTTTCATCTGACTTTCATATTGTAAATAATCTTAGGTGGCCATCTTTAGATGTCCGCCATATTAGTTTATTGAAGCAAATCGTAATTCCAACGCCCTCTTTTCCTGAAATGTGTCCTAAAATTTAGTAAGACAGATAATAAACTAAAATTCACTTCACAGTGTCCAAATGGAGCGGTGTATGGCTGAACATGACAGAAGTATCAAGAGAGATGAATGGAGCCTTTCTCTGCATTGCAACCAACGGCGTCCCACCTTCTGTCAGCAAGAGAATACTGCTCAGAGTACTATGTAAGTACATAAGGTACTACCGCCAGCAACTGCACCTACCCATTTAAGGAATCAACTTATACTGGTTATTCTTTAGTATTTGTATGAAAATCCGATGTAAGTTGGTCCTTGGTAGGATGATTTGGTGGCGATAGTACAAGCTCGGAAGAATCGTACAAGTCAGGCGCAACTATTATCTGAAATTAGAGAAAAGGACTATGAAATATAAAGTACAGTAAGAGAGTAGTAGTACTTTTAAAGTTTCCTAATTGTCACAAAAACGCAGCGTACCTACCTACCTGTACCTATGGTTTGCTTGTGTTAAACCTTTCCGTAAAGTTTCAGGTGTCTATTTGAAATGTTCAAGTTTTGATAGTTTTCTTTCGAAGTAGTTAAATCTTGAGTGGATCTTGTTAACGTTATATCTGAGTAAAAGTTGACAAAAACGTTTAAGTCGCACAACTTTGACGTCTTTTACCTGTAATAAACAACAATTTAAAATTTCTTTTACTATAGGGACTCTTGCAGTATTAAATCTTGTTTGACTTCATTTACGACGGCATATAATGAATCATCATTAACTATTACAATAGTCCACTGCAGGGCATTGGCCTGCTACAATACGGAGGAGTAGGTATCTATGCCATTTTCTACGAAATCTATGTGGAAAAATGCGTTCAGTATATGTACTTTATTCTATTTTTGATTTGAGAGCTAAAATTGTGTAAAAGTAGCTCAATTTCATATTAAAAATATTGATATAATCTATACGTAATGCCTCGTAATTCAGGTCATTATCTGCTCCAAAAATATAATTTGCCAAGTTAAGCTGATCACGGAGTAAGGTTACGTTAATAATGATAAATGTTACATGAGCAAATTATTCGCCTGTTAAATTAAATTATTAAGGCCAAAATAGTAATAAATAGGTACATAGCTTTTTTTGGATCACATATTTTTCCAAATATTTATTACAAGACCGTATCTATCAATTCGTCGAAAAAGTGTCTCAAGAAAAAATATTATTCAATTCAATGAAGCAATTTAAAATAATTTACGAAGTATTAGTATCTACTCGTATCATTACTTGTAATTGTAATGCTCTTATGCAAATAAGTTTCTCAAATTCAGAGCATTTGAAGATTATTTAAATTAAAACGTGGCTCCAAGTGCTTATTTTATTAGGGTTCCTTAAGTGGTATCAAAATAAGCATCTAATTCTACAACAACTGTTAGTTACTTTTACGTTACTTTAGGTAGGTTCCTTAATTAGGTAGTTAGGTACCTAAGACGGCATGTTCTTTAGGAAAAGTGGTTCACTTGTAACACCTCTCCTTGTAATAGACGCTGTACTTCATTTAAGGTGTGGTATTTCTTAATTTGTTTATGTAGTATGAGTACCTACTCGTTGTAGAGGTATCAAATCTAACTTTGACGTATTTGTGTATGAATTCATGCATATATTTGACATCTATCTTTTACATTATTATGAATACAAATCACAACCACGTGTAGGTTCTTACAGAACTTCATAAATTCTTTCAGATTCGCTCTTGCACGCAAAGACATTTTATTATAGACACGGTACCTCCATACTGCTTGTACAAAAAAGTTGTTCCTACATATAATATCATTGCTTGCACGGTTCTCTATAACACACGTGTTTTATATTAAAATTAAATGTTTTGAACAAGAATTATTGCGTACACTGCCACTCTGGATATTTGTGTTGTTGGGCGATTCGCACACGCGCCGGAGATTTTGTGGTTTGTGACAGCCTCCATACAAATGACAACCTGTGAGAGTCGCCATTTTAAGCAGTTACGTTTGCCAATAAATCTGGTTTTTATTTTTTACCCACGACGGAACGGAGACGGTATATGTGTTTGGGGCGAGAGAATGTGTGTGTTCGTGCAAAACAATGTTACCTATCTCCAAACCCACTAGTCTGATTTTAATGCGGTTTATGGCATGTGGATAGGTTTGTATTTTATTGGTGCATATTTTTAGATAGCTGCTACGCTACGCTCACAAGAGGGTGCTGAAGTATACCGTTGTGGGTTTATCCAAAATTATATCTTGTTTTTACTTGTTGTCCCTATGTAATTTGGTAAATGACTTTCGTCACAAAATCAGATACGGCGCAAAACATCGGAAAATCATATGGTGTGTGTGAGAATCCCCTCTGTTTTGTAATACGACAGCGTCACAAAAGAGGTCAACAGGTTTGTTTTGCCTAAAACACGGTCATGCGGGCGAAAAAAATGAGTGAGCGCCTCAGGGATACATTTTAAAACATTTTTGTATGTCGAGGAAAATATAGGACACTGTACCGGAAACATATTGTTTGTCGACGAGTATTATGTGTTTTATTATTCGTGAAGGTTGTAAATGCGTATCACTCTCCTTTGTACTGTCGCCGGTAAATCCTCCTATCCATTTAAGGGACCAACCTATTTACTCGTTTCTCGTATAAATACTAAGAAACTCCAGTATAAGTTGATCCCTTAAATGGGCAGGTAGGTAGATTTGCTAGTACACCGTGTTGTTTCGAAAGAAAAATTGACAGAGTAGCGTACTGAATAGTTTTCAGTAAGTATGGAACCAATGATAGAAAGCAAGAAACTATTATCGACGTTCCATGCAAAGTCAGTCAGCTTATCGTAGTTACTCGTTCTTAATCGTTTATCGACTTGGTTTCTATTTTTATTTACCTTTACTGTTTGCCCTAGGTAAGCCGTCAGTCCGTGTGGCGCAGAAGATGCTGGGCGGGTATTTGGGAGAATCGGTGACGCTGCAATGCAGGGTGGAGGCCTATCCCAACCCACTCGTCTACTGGACGCACATGGACACTAATAGACTGCAAAACGGTAAGTAACATTACATGACATAACGTGACGTGACGTAACGCAACTTAACGTATCGTAACGTAACGTAACATAACATAGAATATGCTGGGCGGGTATTTGGGAGAATCGGTGACGCTGCAGTGCAGGGTGGAGGCCTACCCCAACCCACTCGTCTACTGGGCGCACATGGAACCTAATAGACTGCAAAACGGTAAGTAAAGTAACTTAACGTAATGTAACATAATGTAATGTAACGGAAGGTAACGTAACGTAACGTAACATAACATAGAATATGCTGGGCGGGTATTTGGGAGAATCGGTGACGCTGCAGTGCAGGGTGGAGGCCTACCCCAACCCACTCGTCTACTGGACGCACATGGACACTAATAGACTGCAAAACGGTAAGTAACATAACATAACGTGACATGACGTAACGCAACTTAACGTATCGTAACATAACGTAACATAACATAGAATATGCTGGGCGGGTATTTGGAAGAATCGGTGACGCTGCAGTGCAGGGTGGAGGCCTACCCCAACCCACTAGTTTACTGGACGCACATGGACACTAATAGACTGCAAAACGGTTAGTAACATTACATAACATAACGTGACGTGACGTAACGCAACGAAACGTAACGTAGCGTAACATAACAAAAGTTATTTAACATAAAATAGAAGATGCTGGGAGGATATTTGGGAGAATCGGTGACGCTGCAGTGCAGGGTGGAGGCCTACCCCAACCCACTCGTCTACTGGACGCACATGGACACTAATAGACTGCAAAACGGTAAGTAACATTACATAACATAACGTAACATAACATAAGTTAGGTACTATAACATAGAAGATGCTGGGTGGATATTTGGGAGAATCGGTGACGCTGCAGTGCAGGGTGGAGGCCTACCCCAACCCACTCGTCTACTGGACGCACATGGACACTAACAGACTGCAAAACGGTAAGTAACGTAACGTAACATAGATAACATAAGTTATTTAACATAACATAGATGCTGGGCGGGTATTTGGGAGAATCGGTGACGCTGCATTGCAGGGTGGAGGCCTACCCCAACCCACTCGTCTACTGGACGCATATGGACACTAATAGACTGCAAAACGGTAAGTAACATAACTGAAAGTAACGTAACGTAACATAACAAGACATGACATAGAAGATGCTGGGCGGGTATTTGGGAGAATCGGTGACGCTGCAGTGCAGGGTGGAGGCCTACCCCAACCCACTAGTCTACTGGAAACACATGGGCACTAATAGACTGCAAAACGGTAAGTAACGTTACATAACATAACGTGACTTAACGTATCGTAACGTAACGTAACGTAACATAGAATATGCTGGGCGGGTATTTGGGAGAATCAGTGCCGCTGCAGTGCAGGGTAGAGGCCTACCCCAACCCACTAGTCTACTGGACGCACATGGACACTAATAGACTGCAAAACGGTAAGTAACATTACATAACGTAACGTGACGTAACATAACATAGAAAACATAAGTTAGGTAACATAACATAGAAGATGCTGGGCGGGTATTTGGGAGAATCGGTGACGCTGCAGTGCAGGGTGGAGGCCTACCCCAACCCACTAGTCTACTGGACGCATATAGACACCAACAGACTGCAAAACGATGAGTTGTCCAAGAGAACATATTTAGCATAGAGCAGCACGGCGCAACAAAGCACTGAACCGCACCCCACAGCACTACATGGCAAAGCACGGCGCTGCAAGGCAAAAAACAGTGCAGCACAGCAGAACAACATAACACAACATAAGCCGTCAGCCCATGTGATGCAGAAGATGCTGGGCGGGTATTTGGGAGAATCGGTGATGCTGCAGTGCAGGGTGGAGGCCTACCCCAACCCACTAGTCTACTGGACTCACATGGACACTAATAGACTGCAAAACGGTAAGTAACATTACATAACATAACGTGACGTGACGTAACGCAACTTAACGTATCGTAACGTAACGTAACATAACATCACGAAAGATACATGGGTACCAGGGAAATTCAAAATGGTAAATATGCTATGCCATTTTTTACTGTACAAATCATCTCATTGCCACAGGAAAATATGAAGCAGCGGCTTATGGTTTTAAAGATTCTAACCAGCGAACCCGAACACGCAATTATTAACCCAGTAACAAAATCGGTGACAAACTCTCACACACATCATCATTGAACCAGCCTACTACTGTCCACTGTTGGACGTAAAGTATGCTTCCTCTATGGTACAACATAAAGCACGAGCTCCCGTTTCGACATCCAGTCGCTACCAACCCTCTTTAAGACATCGGTCCTACGTCTTGCTTACAAAATCTCATTAAACACTCACAGAAAACTATAAATATCCTGGGTATAATAAAATCATCACCAAAATCAAAATAAAATTCTCATTTCACGCATTTTTATTTCAAAATTAATTCGCGTCTCACTTTTCCCTTATGTAAACAAATCCCAAATTAGAAAGTTTTCGGCATAATTTATCTTCTTTGTCCTAGACCATCCAATTTGCTAGAGGTCGACCTTCCTTGTCTGTTTACGTCTGTTTATTCCAGTCTTATAGGTGCGATAATTTATCTAAATCATATCTTGGTACAGTCATATTTTAACATCGTGAATCTGAGCTAGAAAATCTTTACTCCGCTTTGTTTTGACTAGTTTTTATTTCTTATATTTGAACACCTTATAAAAACATATATTATTCAATACATAGTATAAAATGAAGTCGCTTATTGCGCTTCTCTGACCATCTGTCTGTCGTGGAATTCGCTAGCTCCTCCTAAACAAGGCATCAGATTTGGATGCGGTTTTTTGTAATCGATTCAAGAGTAAATAAGTAATACTGTGGTGATATTCGGTCTTTTGAGTTACTTTCAAACTTTTTTCAGACGTGGTGTAAATAACTTTTTTTTACAGCCGCCGGTTACGCCCTGCCTACCCCGCAAGGGATTTAGGCGTGATACATACGTGTGTATGTCCCTTACATTACAATTTACTATCCCAGATTGGCCAGCCGACATCCTATCTGGCAGCACGTACTGTGTACTGCAATAGGCCTGCTAATAATATGTCATTACCAGCGAAACACGAACAATCCTGATTTAACCATAATACAGGCTGACAACCTGTCACTATTGGTGATAAACGATCTTTTGAATGACTCTCCAATTTTTTTTCGACTAAGTGTAATTGGCTGTGCCTACCCCGCAAGGAATTAAGGCGTGATATATGTATGTATGTCCCTTACATTACAATTTACTACCACAGATTGACCAGCCGACATCCTATCTGGCAGCACGTAACGTCATGGAGATTGGAAGGTTTCCGTGTATTGCAATAAGCCTGCTAATAACATGTCACTCACTACCGGCGAACCACGAACAATCCTGATTTAACCATATTATTAGTCTAGCTACAATAAACTCCATTAAGGTAAGCGTACATTTGTCAGAGCCGTACGCGCCACGTATCGCCGGAATGCGGATGATAGTGTGACAATATTTAGCAGTGATCTTCTCTGCTATGCTAGTAGTTTTGCTTGCTATGCTATATTTCTTGGTAATATGACGATTACCTACCAACATAATGAGTGGTCAAAAGGTAATGCCACTTTTTAGGGTTCCACATAATCAAGAGTATCAAAATAAGTACATCTCATTAGGTTTGTTACCTATACCTACACTTTCTCTTTCATCATAATAGGTAGCGCCAACAATCTATAACGATGTATTTTTGTTGTTTAACCAGGTTCAAAGTACCAGGCTAGCATGAGATCCGACAGGTACAAGCACGAAGCATTGCTGGTCATCACGAATGTGTCGAGAGAAGACATCGGTTCATACCAGTGCCACGTGGAGAACGCACTGGGCACTGCGAGGGATGACGTCACTCTTTATAGTAAGCATTTATTTATTCGAAGTACTAGGCGAGCATGAAATCCGACAGGTACAAGCACAAAGCCTCGCTGGTGATCACGAATGTATCCAGAGGTACGATCAAGGTGTCCTCTTATGTAGCTCTTTCGTCGCTCTTCTATACTATGACGCCGCTGAACGTAAACCTTACGAATGACAAAAGTATACAACTGACAGCTGACTAGTTTAAAAGTTCTACGAATGAGCTACGATAGAACCACCTTGAATGTACCCCTGAGAAGACATCGGTTTTTTTTTTTTGCGTTGGTAGGGGGAAATCATCAATGATACCATAAGGCCCGGGCGTTTATGGTATGCCCGACTCCGCTGGGTTACCCCCAGGCGACCTACGGACTAAAACCCCCTCCCTGTGTCTTATCGTTGGTATGCAATCCAACGTTTTAGACTGTAAATGTTATTAGTTAATACTGTGACTTAAATTGTAACGTATGAGTATGTTAGTAAAGTTAGTAAGTTAGTTTTTTTTTTTTTTTAATTTGTTAGGTAACTTAATTAAAAGAATGAACCTATTTAAACATGGTGGACCCGTTTGCTTTTGCCGCCTTTAGAAAAGACTCTTCAGCAAAACATAGAAAATGGGTCCGCTGTTTACTCTCTGCCATTATTTCCTGCAGATTTTGTTCCGTTAGAGCACATTCCATTCTGCACTCGCATTCGTGCCGTTTCAACCCATATTTTGGGCATTCAAATAGAATGTGTCGAACGGTTTCCTCTTTGGACCCATCGCAGGTGCAGTATGGGTTGTCTACTAGTTTAAATCTGTAGAGATATGCTCTTATTCCTCCATGCCCTGACATTAATTGTGTTCTAATGTTTTTGATGCCTATAATCATTAGGACCTTATGAGCCAAACTGACATCTCCGAAGAACATTTTAGTGGTGGACCCTGTATTGCTGCTGGTATATCTTTCCTGCCACAAAGCCAAAGTGTCCGCGCGAATGCATCCCTTTGCATATTGCAGAGGAAAGTCGTCGTAGACTTGTGCTGTTCTACTCTTGAGGGCAGCTTGTTTAGCCAGTTCATCAGCCCTTTCATTCCCAGCTATTCCTGCATGTGCTTTTATCCAATACAAAGCTACACTGTTACCTTTCTCTATTATTTCATGGATTCGAGTGTGAATCTCTGCAGCAATTGGATTTTCTGGCTTTGGGTCACAGATTGCTTCCAGTGCTGACCTGGAATCGCTTATAACCGCGCCTGTGCTATCTTTTTTAGCCTCAGCTAAGAATTTGCACGCGCGTAGTATAGCCACCAGTTCAGCCTGGTAGACGCTGCAGTGGTTTCCTAGCCGCATGGTCATTTTCTGCACTTCCGCTTGGTTTCTCCATACTGTGACGGCTGCTCCAACTTTTCCTTCTATTTTGCTACCATCGGTAAAGAGATGGTAGAAGACATCGGTTCATACCAGTGCCACGTAGAGAACGCGCTCGGCGCTGCTTGCGTGTGATGACGTCACACTTTACAGTAAGCATTTATTAATCCAAGTACTAGGCGAATATGAAATCCGACAAGTACATACAAGCACAAAGCTTCGCTGACACGAATGTTTCCAAGGCATTATATCGAGTTATACCAGTGCCACGTAGGGAACGCGCTGGACTCTCCATAGGATGACGTCACGCTTCATAGTAAGCATTTCTTTACTCCAAATACCAGGTGAGCATGAAATCCGACAGTGCAGCACCTGCGTATAGTTCAGTCGTATCATTTAGGCAAATGCAAAACAATGCAAAGCCCTAAAATTCCTAATACTACCATGGAAATAGCACCTTTCCATAAATACTGGATTCAACTGCTATTTGGATTATTTTTTAATAATATAATTAGGTAAATATAAAAAACATGACTTTAGGCGTGCTGCTAATTTAATATTATTCAATTTGATTTACTTGTTTATGCACAAACACATTTTTAGGTTTAATTTATATAATTCAGTCGTCCTTTTAGTTAATAATTCAATAAACAGTGCTCAATAAATATGATATTTTAGCCTAATTGGTAGTAAAGTTTTAGTGCTTTTAACTCAATTATATTGTGATTATTATGTAAATTAGATCGAGGTATAATACAGTGTTATACCGTGGCAATAACGTTTAAAATAAAACCGAGCGTAATAGGTAGCACCGACCAATTTTTAGTAAAGTATAAATGTATTTATTTGACACTACAATGGACGATGTAATAAAATCAAAATAGATATTAGATTACACATTGAGATTACTTGAATCATAGCTTGAATTTTTATGTCATCAAAATCGGGCCAGTATTTCCAGAGATGTAGCTTTGTAAACTAAAGTATCTAATCAAAAAACATAGATTCACATGTAACACATGAAACGGAAATATTTTGCCCCTTTGATTTGGTCCATTCCGTTGGTCCATTCCTAATTTAAGTACACTATGTTTTGTAGCATGTTTAGGTAAGTGTCTCGTTATAATACATCACATATCGATAGATGTAGATAAGAGGTTTTCATATATCATCGTCGATATTGTACATATGTGTCTTCAGGAGTTGCATTAATCAATTGTTAATAGAATCTATATCCAGCAAGATAAGATACAGCATAGAACCCATAACACTAGGTTTACTCAAACAACCCTTCGACCAATATTATTGGTCGAAGAAACAACCCACCCCAGTACGTTCAAGATGTAAAAAATACGTGTATAAAAAAAATAATGTCTTTTCAAAGGTAAGACGAAAATTAGAGAAAATATTTACAAAACAACCCACGCATAATATCTTATTACACTTCAGAATTTTTCCAATGAAAACAGAAGACAGGTATATCATTCATTTTCATCTAATATTTATTCTTAATTTAGTATTGTTAGTGCTCTTTTCAGGGATCATACATGACCTTCAGTAGGCATTGAACATAATAAAAAACGTGCTTAGGGACATGTGTATTTTTACTCATAATTTATTTGTTAGATTGCCACATTCACTCATATTTTGGTTTTATTTTGACTGAAAAAAGAGAACCTAATACAGAGGATATCTATAAAACTTTAATCACTCGGTTAATATCTTATACATATCTAGGTACATACAAGCTATAGAGTACGCCTCAAAACTTAGAACGGGTGGTACTCGTAAGAACACAACCTCTCTGTCCATCAGTAGCAAAACGCCAGTGACAACACTATTGAACCTCTATTACTTCTCATACATTTGACGTAGGTATCTATGGAACAACTGCTTACGTTAGACAGTATGGCACGGGGCGATACGTGCAGTTTATACCTTGCTTACAGAGTGGTCCATGGAGTGACGTCAATAAAAAGAAATTTAGATTCCTCACATCTTGGGGTATTCGAAAATACCCCATGTATGTTCTGCGAATATTTTTAGTTTCCAAGTTATTCATTTTTTAAAGTTGTATGGCAAAATCTCATCTGGCAGTAAATTTCTTTCTTCTTTTTATTTCCGTACTAGCTACCCGTCAGCGGTTTCACCCGCTGCAACCCATCATTTACCCCCTTTAGGGGTCAAAAATCGAAAATCCCTGAAACACGTTATAATTATTTTAGCTCTTTGATCTAATCACAAATTTTTAAACAGATTGCATTTAAAAATAATGATTTTCCATACAAAGTTTAAACACCTTTTTTACCCCTTTAGAGGTTAAAATTTGAGGTAAAGAATATTTAAAAACCTGCCCCTTAACTTACTCTAGGTATATACTTAAAAAACCGCATCAAAATCTGTTGAGGGGTTTTAAAGATATATGGAAACATAAATACAGAAACGGGAAGGGACTTTACTTTATACTATGTATTGATGATTGATGATAAGGGCTTCTCGCGCGGTTGATTTCCTAGCACAATCTTTATGATTCGTACTTTTTAGCGTACAAAAAAAGAATAAATGTCTGCGATTCGAGTTTTTCTTATACAACTTTAACAGTTGAATAACTCGAAAACTAAAAATAATCGCGGAACATACATGGGGTATTTTCGTATACCCCAAGATGTGAGGAATCTAATTTCTTTTTATTGACGTCACTCCATGGACCACCCTGTATAGGTAAGGGTAATGTGCTTGTTTTAAAACCAGCAGAACCATTCGATTAAATTAGTGCTTTACATTATCGTTTCCCTAAGTAAGTAATAATAGCAAAAAGCGTAATAGCATTCCCATTACTTACGATTATTAATTCATTCCATTAATAATGAGGTGCCAGGCCCCTGTCTCAATTATTATAATATCATTATTTTGGGAAGATGAAGGTAATTTGAAAAAATACTTCACATTTTGTGGGGACCAGCTAATTGGTAGTAATGAATTGGGAAAAATGGCATTGTTAAGGTAAAAGTTCGTTATTTTTTATTTTGAGATGAGCATCAAGAGGATAAAAATAGGGTGGTACCACTTCATTATGTTTATATCGGGTCCACACACGGAATTTTGCCGTGTGGTGCCGGCTTAGAATAGCATCACCCCATATCTTTCCCGTGGGTGTCGAAAGAAGCAACTATGGGATTTGAGAGTTGATGTGTATTACAATTTTATATGACAGGCTGACAACCTGTCACTATGGTGATACTCAGTCTTCAGAATGACTCTCTTTCCCGTGGGTGTTGAAAGAAGCGACTATGGGATTTGAGAGTTGATGTGTATTACAATTTTATATGACAGGCTGACAATCTGTCACTATGGTGATACACAGTCTTCAGAATGACTCTCAACCTTTCGTCAGACGTAATGTAAATGGCCGTTTTTACAGCTTTTTACGTTTTGGCTACCCCGCAAATATATCCGCGTGATATAACATATACAAAACAAGTCTGAAACAGGTCTGAAACAGTGTGGTAGCAGTAGAGACTTTGGTAGCTTAGTTGGTAGAGGAATGCAAAAATAAGTTAATTATAAATCCACGGTCCTGGGTTCAAGTCAAGGCCGTAACCATCTCTACTGATTTTTCTATTGTAGTAACTTCGACCAATCTTCTGCTTTTACTAACCATTTGTTTTTTTTTCTTAGCTCTGGCCACAACGACAATCCCGACAACGACAACTTCGCGAGCAACGACTAAGATTGAAGTGCTATCGACGACAATTCAATCATGTAAGTTGTTTTTGCATCATTAAACTTTCACAGTCCACTGCTACACAAGGGTCATTCCCTTATAACTCACCACACTTGGCAGGTGGATTGCGAGATGCAAGATGTTGCATTTATGATGATTATCCCCTAGTCGCTTTTTACAACATCCGTAGGTCGAGTTGGGGTCATGCTATTCTAAGCCGGCATCACACGACAAAGTAGATAAGGAATACCTACTCGTATTATGATGTGCTGTTGTACGGAATGTACTATGTACCTATACCTTGTTAGTTCAATAGTTACTAACTTCAGTGTTACCAACTGAAAATTGATGTTTCCCATGGGATGTTCCGGCTTTATTCGGAAATAGAACCAATAGTCCCTCTGGTACTAGATTCATCATGATCCAACATTACACGTGCACATATTTAGTAGGTAGTGCTCCTTTTCCAGGAAGAAAAAATGTCGCAAAGTAATGACTTATTTTTGCTATTAACTTTTTGGTTACAAAGTTAATACAAACGAAGCAAGCGGAAAAAATTCACGCCACCGATGGGATTCGAACCCACGTCTTCTGACAAGCCGGGTCAGACGTGTTGACCGCTACACCACGGAGGCTCTAACCCACGGGTTAAAAATTTCTACAAAATAGTAAACATTCACTTATTTTTGCGTTCAGTTTTAAAAGAAATTCTTATTTAGAAGAAGTTAATTTCTTACTTCGCCCGTCTGTAACAGATATTCGTTTGATATGCAGACTAAGCTTATAGTGTAGCTCCAAATAAGTATTTTACATTATTTGGAAGGAACGCATTAAATGGACACGTTGTTTAAGCCATCGTCCTGAACAATTTTCGTTATGGAACCAATGCTGAAAAACAAAAGAAAAATTTAATTTCCCGTAAGTCCAAAGTCAGTCAGCTGATCGTTGCTTTAGGAGCATCCATTTTTATTATTTTCGTTTTACAGCGAATGCTCCATTACCACGATTGTTCAGTTCTATCACCAGCAATCCTGGTTTTCTCATCATCTTATACGGGTTTTTTGTACAAATGCAATAAAAACAGTAGAAGTTGATCCCTTAAATAGGTAGGTGGATTTCCTGGCGATACGACATGCCCTGAACAAAGTGTTCAACTCAATGCATCCCTTGACCGATACACGGTGTATATAGGATAGAATTTTAGTTGTAACCGGTAGCGAAAACTCAGAACCGACTGGTGATAATGAAAAACCTTCCCTAAGGCACATAAGACGAAATATGAAAGATCATGTTTAGACCTCCCATACGAAATTTCTGATCGGCTGATTTGAGTAACGCCACCACTTTTTTTTTCAGTTTTCGGCCAATGTCCCTTATCACCAGCCGGTACTGAGCTTTCGTTATCGGTCACAAGTAATATATCACCCTAATAGAACATAACAATTTTTATTTTTTTCATACAGATACAGAACCGGACATCGAAGACAGCGAAGAAAAAGACATCTTCGACGAAGACAGCTACGTGGTGGTGCTCAGCCAACATCAAATGCAGAATTTAGGTAATGTTAATTACTCGTGAGGATTTTGTATTTTGTTTACAAAATATTCAAAGCAAAGGAATGGAAAAGAAAACCTTCAATAATCCAAGAAGAAAGCACCAATATCTCTTGATAATCAGGCGTGGCTCGTGCTGATCTAAAACACAACTAATAATATAGAATAATACCTATGCTAGTCGCGTATTTCTGAAAGAATTTCTGATGCGAGAGTCTGCCACACATTATCTTAACGATGCTCGTATCACACGTTTTACTACACAAATAAATTCGAATACGAATAGTTAGACCGCTCTTGCTGAATATCGATTATGAAATTGCTTTAAAATACCTACACCTCTTGATTAACAGATTGTGGCGACAGGTTCTTGAAGTGACTCGCCAGGGTAGTGGCTTTATGTCCATCATAAGACTCTCAAGACTTTTTAGTGATGTGTATGATTCGCGACATTAGAATGAACTTCAGAAACATTTCTCAAGTAATATCTGGTGTTCTGTGCTGCACCACATATCACTATAACAGCTATCTGTAAAATACAATGCGAAAAGCAAACTTTCCAGACATAGCACGTACAAAGTCGGTATAGATTATAAAGTCAATAAACTACACACAAATTGCTTTGCTTTGTCGGTATCACGTAGCACAACGTATAATTTACGCAATATGTGTCTTCGATACTCGATATAACTTAGTTCTTACGAGATGGTACATTAAGTAGGTGATGAATAAAAGGTAAAAAATTGCTGCAAATATTTTAATGGGTGAACTAGCTGATGAGACGGACAACTTTCCCTAAAGAACATATCCAGACATAGATCGGTATGTATATGAAAAACAAGTATTAGCTTGGTATAAGTGCAAATTGAGTCGGTCGGCTGGTACATTTCGTACATACAAGAGGCTCATATTCCTTTTCCATATTTCGTTCCATGTGCTGTGGGAAAAGTTGTTTAGTTTCATGCACTGTCAGATAGGTATGTCCTCGGTGTTTTAAAAATATTCATCCATTTTCCATTTAAATTTCTATGAAGTCTGAGAAAGAATCACTTGTCTTATGTCTCAAGACTTGTCTGACATTCTTAATATCCTTGGGATTTCTTGTCGTATCCAAGTTCAAAGTTGAAATTAATCAACTGTACGAAATACCTTCAGAATAAAATAGACAACGACTCGCTGATGAGTTTTGTTTGGATATCTGAACCTTTTGAGAATCTAATTGCTTTGAAAATACATCCTCCCTCAGTAATATAATTGAAACATGATCAAAATCATTAAAAGAGCGTATTTGACAGCTAGTGTGACTTTCTTGTGTTTAAAATGAAATATTTGATGAATCGTAAAATGAACATTATGAATTAAATACATAACCCGTTGTTTTTTCTAATGTTGATGATCCTGGTTTAGATACGATACAGACTACAATATTAATAAGTGTGTCAACTGGATTGTTTGTTGAGCAATATGTATTTTATGTGGAAGAATAGAATATTTCCTGTGTAAGGCTGCAAAATTTGAACTTGTTTGGTGGAATATATTTTGTGGGGAATTAGTTTAATTGTAGCAACATAATTTTAAGAGTGTTTAAATAATACATGGTGTAACGAAAACTTTGCAAGCGTTCCCAGACCATGAAACTGAACAACTTTCCCCATAAAACATATGGTGGTTAACGAAAAAATATTTCCGACCTCCCAAGGCCGTCCGTTACACCGTCCCTTACACCCCGTATACATATTACAGGCAGGCGCACAAAGGTGTAATTTGGAAAAAATTGGTGTACTGGTTAAAAAATTATCCCTTTTTTCTAGATTTGCGCCCAACGTCGTGACCAGAGGAAACCCCTGATTGGACCATCTGGTCCTCCGCCACGAGACTTACAGTGTCGGTGCAGTGCGTTGTGATTACTATCCTAGTGAACAGAATTCTAACAGTGGGACGTTGAGTCGATGAATGACCCGCCCGTGGACTTGGAAGACGGATGCGTTGTGAATAAAGACATTATTGTGAATAATATTAGCTATAAGGGTAATCGATAAATTGTTGTTCGAAATATAAAGAGCTTGGTAATGATTTTTTGTGTTATTATTTCAAATCCTAATTTATGGCGCAAATTAAGTAATGTAGGTATCCTTTTAAAACATATTTACTGATCCGAAAATGCATAGGTAAGTAGGTATAGGTATTATATGCGAATACGAAAATAACCTATGTACCTACTAAAAATCATATAAATACCGACCGAGTTAGGAACCAGAATCAGATTCCATTTTATTTAGTCAATATAAAAATTTAATAAAGCCGCTTTACCCAGCACATTCTTATTAAGAACTGGTGCAAAAGCGAACAGCGTTCAAAACGAACTCGCTAGATATTATATCGTCATATTTTTTCTTAATTTCCGGTATCTTTCGTAATTTCCGATATTGCTTTAACAAATTTTCCGTTTCATTGATTAACAGGGTGGACTGAAACCGATTATTTATCGAAATGAGAAAAATGTAGCTGAAAATATATGTGGTATCTTTAGATTGTGTCGTATTTTGTTTAAGTACTTAGTACATGGCCCGTCGTTGCTCGATATAAGTACATAGTAGAGGTACTTATATGTATACACAATTCGACCCTATTTAGGATTTTTACGACTGTCAATTGTTACATAGTCAGAGCTGCTTGCTACACTCTAAGCTTGCTACTGTCAAAATCTCAAAGTAGAAGAAAATCAAAACAGCAAAACCTGATACAGGAACGTCATATTATGATTCTGAGCCAAATTTAATGCAAGAAATATGACGTTCCTGGCAACCATCTTTTTAGTTAAGGATCAACGTCAGAGCAGATTTCCATACAAATTTTAATCGGCAAAGACAGAAGATCGAGCTAAATGGGAACAAATTACCAAAGAAAGATAGTGTACGGAGTCATGATCCTCAGCAGTGAGGCAACCGACGGGAAGAGATGAATGCAATGTACTTACAAAATTGTTTAAATAAACGCTAAAACGGTACGTAATCCTACCTAGAACACCTGGACTAAGAACCGAAATGGAAGTGGTAGTAATAAAATATATATACGGATGTACGACACTTATACCTAACTATATAGGTGCCAACAAAATATAAAAAGGTAAATAAAATTTGCAGGAAAAATGTATTTTTTATTTCTACGAGTGTTACAAATGAGTGGTACCTAGACTAATATTCTCCTCACCTAGAAGTCCTAGACTAAACATGGTTTAGGTTTCATAAAACGATTGAAATATCCTTGTTTATCAAAGCGCACGACAGTGCGCCAGCCAAGTTCTAAACACAAGCCGCGAGCTCAGTGTTACACACTGCACTCTTTTGACCCGTCTGTATCAGGGATGTGAAAAAAATGAAGATTATTTAAAAAATAGATAAATATTTGAATTATTTAAACTTGACCTCCATTTTAAATTTATGTTTTTGGTGGGTAATTTTTTTAAGAGTTTGTTAGCAATGTGTGTGAGAATATATAATAAGTTGCCAAATGATTTTAAAAAAATGACTATAAAAGAGCTCAAACGACATATATATGTTACGGGCTATTTGATAAGTCCGGGCACTATTAATAGTGACCGGTCAGTATTAATAATGCCCGACCTAATTGGGCAATGTGATTAAAACAGCATGATTAATTACTTTTCCCGGTCAGTATGAATAATTCCCACCCTACCTTGGGCGAAGTAATAAAAATAAAGAACTGTAATGTAATTTTTTATTAAACGAAGTTAAACTTACATTATTTCAAGGAAAAGTTATCAAAAAACAAAGTATTGAACATAAAAGTTGAATATTAAACAGTTAAAAATGTAATAATATCAGAAGTTGCCTACTTTTTTCTTATAACAATATTACTTAGGATTAAAAATTGGTAAATGAAATTAAACTTACATAATTTTCATTAAAGTTATCCATTAATTTGAACATATGAGTTAAAAAACAAATAGTTATCAAATGTAATAATATCAGTAGCATTATTTTTGATAAATTCAAGCAATCTCTAAGACTGATTTATTACATGGACCACGGTCACTCGGGCACTATTAGTACTGACCGGTCCAAGTGAATAATTAATCACTTTGCCCTACGTTTTTGTGCACTATTAATAATGACCGGTCAGTATTAATAGTGCCCGATTATTCACGTTGCCCGTAACATATATAAATGGTTGACGGACCACATGTTCTATAGCATTCGAGAATTTCTTGACATGTAATTGTATAAAAATATTAATTTGAAAACTAATCACGAAAAATTTGTTAAAATATTTGCATGCTTAATTAATAATGGCTAAACATGTTTGTACATAATAATAATACATGTAACATCTTCATATACCTACCATGTTTTTGGCAAATAAAGAATCTTTATCTTTATCTTTATCTTTATCTTTATCTTTATCTTTATCTTTATCTTTACCTAACCTATCTGGAGGCACAGCGGTGCCCCGCCAAGACGAGCCAAGTGAAGAGCGACGACATTACCTACCTTTTTTCAAACTCTAGTTTTCGGTATACTTTAGAAGAGTGTGATCTTTATAGGATAGCGTTTTCCATAAAAATCTAAATATAATACTCTTTGTAGGTCGAACTCAGAGTAGGTACCGAGAAGTTTCTACTACGCCGCGTAGTCAATTTTAAAAATCACGGCAATACCGTGGCATTCGCGTTTTGCCGAGAAAAAACGCTTATGTAACGCTGGATATCACAAATACGCCGACGACAAAACGAGGGTGTGTAGATTCAAAAGCCTGGTTCTACTTGAGACCTGATAACTTTTTTACAGGGTTAGACATAATGCGCTCATCTTGGCGACATTTTTCGTGAAAACTGTTGGTGGCAGTTATTTAATGTAAAAGTAGTTTTCAGTAATCAAAAATGCATCTACACAATTTCATACGATATAAAAATAAAAAGCATAAATAAAAATACGTCAATAAATAAAAATATTTTGCTAGGACCATCCAGGAGTACTATTTTTGAATTATCGCATGCGGAAGTCTGCTTCTAAATGTGCTCGTATCACACGTTCTACTACTGACACATCCATATTCTTCCATTTCACACATCCTAATCAATTCCAACACGTCCAAGGTATTAACAAGTTCGAGTAGTAGAAAATATGATACGAGTGTTACGGATTTCCGTAAACGATTTCACAAATCACACTTTCTGAAATTGAGCTCTGAGTCTCAGGATCGAAACCTACTTCAGATATAATTGTTAGCATTATCAAGCTACAACGGCTGTCAAAGCTAAGGTCAAACTCAAAGCATAGTGTCAAATTGGTCTTTCCTTTTTCAAACTGGCCTTGTCTGTGTGTGAGTGAGTCTCGTCTATATACAGAAACGCAAAATGTAACTTTGTATCGGCAAATGTAACAGAATTACTTAAAAAATATACTAATTGTATTTAAATTATTGTTCCTAGCAGTGAACTATTTTCGAAGGTTGCCGCTTACTCGAAAATTCATTGTTATATTGTGAAAAATAGTCATACCACGTTACCTACGTAAAATATCGTAACTAACGCCATCTATTGACATACTTTGGGCGGCTTGCTCTGACGTTGAACCTTAACTTGAGTTCTCCTGATATTTTAGTAGTTTTGAAGTTTTTACGAAGGTTTCGTGAGTTTTTTCGCCACTGATTGACAACAAATATGAAAATAGGTATCTATAGGCACTGAAGCCGCACAAACAACAGAAAAATGGGAAAGAGACAGAGGGGAGCCGATTCCATATGACCCCATCTTGGGTGATGGAGTTGGACAAGGAACAAGAAAAACATTTCTTGGAATAAATCTAAGTAATTAAAATAAATAAATAAAGTTATTGGTAGTAGAATTGCGTGCGACCAAACTATAGGAAGGACACACCTACTCACATACCTAAAAGGTAAGTAAGTATTAGTAAATGTAACATAACTGGTTCTGTCTTTACACAGTGAAATCGTAGGTATAACTTGCGCAAATAAAGAAGGTATCCCTTATTTGCCACATTACTGAGCAGGATATCAATAATGTTGCTAATTAGGGATCCATTCATTATGTGTGCAAGTTATTCTACACCTTTTGAGACAAGAAATCTTCTGGCTATGATTGATGAAAGTTTAAACAAAACCGTGGCACAATCTTCCGAACAATCTATACCTGGCAGAAAGTAAGTGGATTGAATATTTTACTGGCGCAGGCAGCTAATTTGTTTTAAATAATTAATTCCGTTCCCTCAGACAGGTGGAGTGGTTCAGAAGAAGGAACAACTAGCAGTAGACATGGAATACATCGTTGATAGAAAGAACGTTGCGACTACAAAAAAAATGGGTTTAATATTATCAGGGTATGTTCTACTCATAAAACTGAACAAATTTTATTAAAGACGGGAAAATGGAATAATAACATTTTTGGAACAATGGAATAAAACGAGTTTCACAATGGTTATGACACAACAAAAAAATTGCAGCACCTATATATCAAAACCACCAATTTTTAATATACCTAGGTTGTCGCAGTTTTTGCCCGAACAGTTTCTTTGATTTATTATATTTATTAAATATGCTTGAAATACTTACTACGAAATATGAATATCAGTGTCTTAACACCCTACGACAGAAATTACGCGACAGAACAAAAAAAAAACTTTTGACTTTTTAAATTCCATCGCCGAAATTGCTTTGGTTTTCGGTCCGGATTAATTTTGATGTGATTTGGACGTCATTTCGACGCGTATAGTGTGTCATCTGTCATTCCAACAGAAAATTTACGTAACGGAAGCTCAGCAGCCGAATTACGGTCGCGTAATTTCGGTAGTAGTGTGTCTACACACTAAATAGCATTTTCATGTTCTGTGCGCCGTCGGTAGGCCATTTGTCGACCAACCAGTAGAATCACCCGATAAATCCAGCAAAGGTTGGATTGACTTCGCGGGAACTCATTTGCGGAGAACAAACAAATTCCAAATAGTACCTAACCCTTTATTTATACTTACAGATAATGGTGAAGGTGGAAATTATTCGTTTGTGACTCATCGTAAACTAAGTATGTAGGAACCTTCGGCACAAAGGCTGCAAGGAAACATCTATATCTATTCTATTCTACTCTACCCTACACTGTACACATAAAATAAAACTGTTAAAGTTTGGTGTAAATTAAAGCCAAAATAAAACGAAAGCGCGTTTTAGAAAACCTGCAGCGACATCTATTAACTACTTTTGTCATATGTGTCTCTGTTTCAATGTTTGCGCTAATCTACGAATTCCTAGATTTTGACAGAGTGTAGGTAGAATAGCATGTGATTTATTCTTACTTATTTCAACCTGAAGTAAGCGTTAGCGTAAGCGTTATGTGACTATGTTATTTATGTATACTTGGTCGCGAACCTCCTTTTTACCCCTCTTAGGGTTGAAATACAAGAAACCTTTTTAGTAGTAAGATAAACCTACTTCTGAAGTTATGTTTCTTACACTGGTGGCTTACACCCTGCGTTGACAAATCAGTCAGGCTTTTGTTTAGGCAGGACAATTTATGTATGTATACGTAATGTACTTGTAAATATTATTTTTTAATAATTTACAATCTTATACTTTAACAAAATACAAATTCAGTTTTAGTTTTCATACAGAAATGATAACTGTATCGATTCGTTATTTGACATCCAACCTGTTCCAGCGTCTCCCAAGAAAAATATTCGTATATGGAATTAACTTTAGAGGTAATATTACTTTCCCCAGCTGAAATAGTAGGTGTACTCGAAACATGGAACCTTATATACTACTAAATAAATGTACAAATTCTACTCAAGTTAAGGTAGTTTCGTTGAAAATTATTTCGAGTAAATTTACGAGTTATGAAATAAAACGATACATGATTTGAATATAATATTATTCGAGAGCCATAAGAACAATAAGGTGTAAATTTTAAAGTTATGTATGATGGTTGATAAAATACATAAACCAGGCAAGTACCTAGCTATCACGTTCTGTGTACGTTGCTTTACAAAAAATTTCATACACAAATTGCCTACTAAAAATATTTTGATATTAAATAGAAAGTGGTTCAAAGGGTGTTTAGGGTATGATACATTAATTTTCCAAAAATTTTCATCACTATATGGATGGAGGAAGTATTATTAAAGAACGGAAGTCAAGGTTCATGGATGCTTATCCATTGCTTTAAAAACACCGCACGAATGTTTTGGGATATTTACTAATCAAATCTTGAACAATCTTTTGGTCATTCCTGTATTCTATATGAAGTAATCACTATCTGCTATTTTATGGTCTTGAGAATTACAGTACTTATTCATATCTCAGTCCTTCCTTCCAATTATATAAAATACAAATATCGTTAAACCTACTACCATATTTTAAGTACCTATATCATATCCTACTGTTAATGTTCTAGTATCTCTTCCAGTGTAGAAATATGTTATTTTATGAAGTTCTATAGCGTTGCTTTTTTGTTATTACAATATTTCCAACGTCGTATCAGAATATCTCAATTATTTTTTATTTCTTTTCAGTGATTTTTGTATGCATTGTTTTTCTATCTTGGACGTCCGCTACTGGAAAACTCATTTATCCAAGAAGGGTCTATCAAGGAAAAAGCGTCTCCAAAGACGAATACCCCTACGTCATGGCATTAATTGTGAAAGTTTCAGATAAAATTGAAAATCAAAAAGTGGTTGTAGCACAAAGAGTATGCACGTGTAGCCTAATAAAACCCGACTGGATATTAATTTCAGCACATTGCTTAGAAGAATATAGTCAAGAATTCTTAAGAGTTGTGTACGATGATTTGACAATTCCACCTAATACAACAAAATATCGAAGTAAAATACGAAAAAGCATATTACATTCTGATTATTTTCACTATAATGATGTCTTGAAAAACGATATTGCTCTACTTTTGATTGATCCCATAAATGGGTTGCCAGTTGGTAGACTATCGGCGATAGACTACAAATACTTCATTGGCTACGCTGTGACATATGTAGGAGCTGGTGGAACGTACTCTTTATCAAGCTTACTCAATGAGGAAATAGCGGAGATTGATATGGTTGAAGGTGAGGATGAAATTAGACCACTGCAGACTGGAGAAGCGGTGGTAGTCCCATGTGACAAAGCAAAAGCGTTGTTTCGAGTTGTGTATCCTGGGATTTGTCTCCATAGTAAATGCTCAAATAGAAATCAGAACGTGATTCCGGGTGACTCAGGTGGCCCACTTCTATACAAAGGTAGAATTATTGGAGTGGCGTCTGTAGCCGGTTCGGGAATCATAGATAGAGACGTCGGTGATACAACCTTGAGGAGAGACATCGGTGAAGGTGGTAGTGTCTACACAGCGGTCAGTCCGTACTTGGACTGGATAAATGAAGTCATAACGAACGAAAAGAACTGCACTCACTCAAAAAACCAACCCAACCTCAAAAAACATAGAAAAACACAAGGACCTGAAGCATATTTTACAATAATATAGTATAATTGTAAAGTTCTTAATCTGAAGCGTTGTGGTGCCGGCTTAGAATAGTATTACCCCATATCTTTTTGTGGATCTCATACCTAAGTAGCGACTAGGAGATTTGAGGGTTGAGGTGTATTGCAATTTTAGGCGAGAGGTTGATAACCTTTCTGTTTAGTTTCGTATCAAATACGCGCGGTGCGTTTTGCGTCTCGAGCCACTTCTTTTTGAGCGGACGGCGCTGGCAACACTGTTTGTCCTTGCCCCGTCCTCTGCCGTGCGCTCGCATCGTTGATGCGAATTTTAATTATAAATGGTGTAATTTAGTGTGCTTTCGGTTTTCTCGTGTGGTTTTCCCTGTTCGGTGGGGAAGTGAACCAAGTGGATTTGGTTCCGGCGCTTTGATTGAGAATCACGCGGCCGCCGGCAAAATATAACCTAACTTTTTCGTCGCTCGCGTCGCGGCTGCCGATAGCCACATATTTTTAATTGTTTTCTTGATTGGAGGCCAACGGGGCCGATTTCTCATTCGGAGAGAAATCTTTTAGTTATTTTGTGTTAAAAAACATTATGTGATGTCGAACTGTGAACTATAGTGCAAATTGGAGGAAAGGATTTCGAGAACGAGCGGATGTTCCAGTGCAGTGAGTTTAGGTTATTCCCTATTCCTGTGCCCCTCAAATATCCTGAATACCTGATTCCTGTCATACTTAAACTCACAAAGAAACGGCGTCATAATTCGCACGGTAAGCAATTCGCTGTCAGGTTCTGTATTGCAGTGATTTAGCAACATTACGTGGAGGTCACCACCCTGATGACCTTTGGTACAACCGGAACTTGGTACATATACTTTAGACATGAGCTGCGATAGTGCAGTAGAATATTAGTCATATTGTAGGAAATTAAGGGCCGTTGCAGACGGATCCCAGAATTTCTCGGCCGGAAACTTTCCGGAACGAAAATTTTCTCATTAAATTTATTTTATTTAGCTATAGTAACGAGCACTACGAATCGTAGTCAAATGTTGTTCCGAGGCTGATCGACCATTTAGTTTTAGATTTTAAGATAACTTTGATTTGCTTCCACTGCGCTAAGATCAGCTTCGGAATCAAACATTTTTTGGTAGCAGAGCGTGGTTGCTTTATTGCAACATGTTAACCGTGATTTAGTATTAAGCGTGTTTTTTATACTACCCACATATTTTATTAATTTTGGAAAATATTGTTTCGGTTTTTTTTGTGACTGTATTGTTTGCCTAGTGAACGGTACTGAAAGAAACCTGGGTTACTACGGAGGTCCTTATAAGTTTAGTAAAACAGTTAGACTGTTTACTTAGAATTGAAGATGGCCAATATTAAGTGTGATCGTCTATTGGGTTAGGAATACATTGCGTTAAAGTAGTGACTTGTTAGTTCTTACGAAGTGGAGCAGTGTTTTGCTTGAGATGTATAAGGAGGAAACATTTAAGTTTAAATACAAAAAAAACTACAAGAATACGGGGCTCCCATCCATCCTACACACCCGTCCGAAAAGGGCCAAGACGCACTCATACGACTTTCCTAAACGACCGAAAAATTTTGAATTACACGACGCTCTGCATATTGAAGAAGAAAACCAAAAGATCAAATACTCCTAATATTATGAAAACTAACGAAGTTAATTGTGCTCCACTAGGAAGCAAGTTAAAAGGGGTCTAGGTTGGAGAACCAGGTCCGGAGATACCTGGTCCATGGCAACCCCGGGGATAGTCCCCGTGGCCAACCAACCCGGATTCCTACCTATCTAAGCCTACCTAACTAGCTCAAAGTCAAAAGACTGAGCATCCGCGTACCCTAAGGCCGAAAAGTATTTTGGGGACAATCTTTTACAAGAAACCCAGAAGGTGAACTGTAGAATAATGGGTGGGTGGCCAAACCCTTCGTGTTGTGTGTCTTTGTTGAGGTATGGAAGCTTTCCTCTAAGGCACCAGGGCCGGAAAGCTACGCACCTCAACGCGGGGTAGTCTGGACTAGACCATGTATAGTAAATTATGCTTGCAATACCAACCCAGGAACTTAGAAGTAGATCTTATAATACTAGGTGTTGTGGCAACTAGCATTACCTCACACCCCTAGTCCGAGAACAGGTATAGAGTGTAGCGCTTACTCTACAGTTCAAATCAACCTCTGTACGCGCGGTGGCACTTCACAGCATACATACACAGGTTAATAAAATTTAATATTTAAATTAAATTAGAAAATTCGACAGTCCCCCTTTTAAAATTTGTTAAAACAATTTTTATTATAATTTGGAAGATTAATCCGATTTAAGATATATTAGTGTTATAAAAAAGTTGTAACGTTTGGAATAATTAAATCATTAATTTACAAAGGCATTCCTAGCTGAAGAGTAAGAAGATCTTGGCATTGAAGTAAGTATGTTGTGACTGTCCTTCATCCATATCCATTCACAGAAAACGTTCATATATCAGCATCCATGAGTCTCTAGATAAAAGATATAAGGTTGAAAACGTTCACTCCTTTCCTTTCTTTCCGATTTTATCAAAACATTCCCAGTTCCAATTTAGAAAAGGAAATCTCAACGTTGGATTATTATCTAATCTAAATATAAATAAAATTGAAATCATAATTCAAAAATAAATTAAAAGAATTTATACTTACATTTTCCTCTTTTAATTCACTCCTATAAAACACGAGTATATTGTTGCACTCACTTTCAAAGAATGATATAATTGCTTGTTGTCAAAAGGCCGAGTTGACGCAAATTTTCAAATTTGAAATAAAAGAATTATAAATAAAACTAGACATCTGAATGTCAAAGTGTCAAAGATAGTTTATTAAAGAAAGAATAAAAGTGTCAAAATTTGAAATATTTCAAAATATTTTAACTTAAGTGTCAAACTTGTGAACTCTTGAAATATTCTATGTTAAGTGTCAAACTTGAAAACCCTTGAAATATTCTATGTTAAGTGTCAAACTTGAGAACCCTTGAAATATTCTATGTTAAGTGTCAAACTTGAAAACCCTTGAAATATTCTATGTTAAGTGTCAAACTAGAAAACCCTTGAAAAATTCTATGTTAAATGTCAAACTTGAAAACCCTTGAAAAATTCTATGTTAAGTGTCAAACTTGAAAACCCTTGAAATATTCTATGTTAAGTGTCAAACTTGAAAACCCTTGAAAAATTCTATGTTAAGTGTCAAACTTGAAAACCCTTGAAATATTCTATGTTAAATAACTAGATTGTAATATCACACAAAGGAAACCACTCAAAAGTAAAATCTAAGTAGAACACTTTAGTTTCTCAAACTTAAATTACACAACACTACACTTGCACGATACCTCCAGCTCAACGTTAGGTTCGGGAACCGTTGCTCCTGCGGAATATGACACGAAAACCAAAGGGTTCACAGGACGTTACACGTACAATAATAAATTAACACAACGTTACACTAGTTGTATGTCACTCGCACAATAATGAATTCACAAAACATTACACACGCAGATTGTCACTTGCACAATAATAATTTCGCAAAACGTTAGACACACGGGATGTCACTCGCGCAATAATAAATCGCAAAATGATGTACACGCGGATTGTCACTCGCACAATAATAATTTCGCAAAACGTTAAACACGCGGGATGTCACTCGCGCAATAATAAATCGCAAAATGTTAGACACACGGGATGTCACTCGCGCAATAATAAATCGCAAAATGTTAGACACACGGGATGTCACTCGCGCAATAATAAATCGCAAAACGATAGATTCACGGGATGTCACTCGCGCAATAATAAATCGCAAAACGATAGATTCGCGTAACACATAACTTTACGATCACTTTGCCTAAGCATTAATTTTGGAATTTCCTTCACGCTTATTTGATACAAATGGTAAGTAAACACTTACGTCTGCAGGTTTGGATCTCAAACCTGGCATTCTCAAAGTAGTTGCCCCATCATAATCCAGTTCTGTATACAAGACGATTTTTCATTGTTACGAGACATTTTTACTTCTTCCTTTACTCTGAAAAATACGAACAATATTAGTATTTCTTATATAATATAGATAAAAACATAATTCTAGAAAGTTACAATAAACAATTTTTTTTTTCAAATTCACGTATTCCAATTTCATACCACCCTTTGTTCGATCTCCGCCCTACAAATCCAAATGAGATTGGTCACTTTATAGGAGCACCCTAGCAGCGATCTGCAATAGAAGATATTACTCCATTCTATCTTTCCTAGATATAAAAAAAATACTTATCTTTAAAATAGAATTTCACAATGCTCCCAGGCAGGTGGAGCACCTCCAGTTTAGCAGTTTTCACCATTTTTTTGACTTTGTTGAGCACTGAAAACACGTTTTTTTTCAGTAGCTCCATTTTGCTCCTTCCTTCAACACACCCAAAATTTGACTCCATCTTTCCTGTTCTAAAACTGTCAGAAAAACTTTCAAACCAAAAACGTCACACACATTTCAATTTTCTATGCCGCCTACAACATTTATCGCCTTATACTTTGACATGAAGTCTTCATAAAGAAGTTCCTTACTCCAACACGGAATATAAAACCAAAATTAGGGTTCGATCGGTCAAATGGGTCAAATATTTAATGTTTTAGCAAGATAAACATTTTCAATTTTTATGTCGAACGACGTGGTTCTCTACAGTACCTTATCGGTAAGGTCTAGGCCAGTCAACTAACATTTATTTTGTGGTATTTGTTTATTGGTTTTTCGTTTTTATTAAGTCGAGTGTGTAAAAGTTGGTACCATGGCTCCCTCGATCGCCAGGTATAAGGCTGCTATAAAGACAGAATTAAGGTGGTTTACTACCACAGCGGCAATGATCGGCCGCGAGGACCGGGAGGACGCGCTCTTGAAAAGTGCACTACAGGCAGATGAACGGGTTCGGGTTGTGTCGGAACACCTCACAGAGTGCCTCATGCTCCTTGAGGAAGCTCCTAACCCTGAAGATAAGGAGCTGGTCGAGGGCGATGTAAGCCAGTGCTTGGAGCTGGCACAGGACATTGAGCAGGCAGCTGCGGACATATCTAGGCGACGTGACGGAAAGGAAAAGCCATTCCGTGGTAAAGTGGGACAAGGATTACAGGTGCCTCTTCCGCCTGTTACGGTTCCAGTCTTTGCAGGCGATTACGCCGACTGGCCGGCGTTTGAGGACCTGTATAGCAGCGTGGTCCACACACGGACGGACATAACGCCAGCGTACAAGATGGCTCAGCTGATGTCCAGGCTACAAGGAGAGCCTCATGAATTGCTGACGCATTTGGCAGTCTCGGATAGCAATTATGAGGTGGCGTGGAAGATCCTTACCGACCGGTATCGGAACAAGCGCCTGATTGTAGACAGGCTGTTAGACCAGTGGCTGTCAATACCAACCATAACGCGAGGTACGGACCTCCGCGAGAAAATCTTCCACCCAGTCAGCGTCGCGGTCAGCGCACTGGAGCGACAGGGTTTGCCAGTGGCGGGCTACGGTTATATCTTGGTCCACACAGTGCTTCGCCGCCTGCCGAGCGAAATGGTCGCTCGATTCGAGCAGCTCCATGGGGGCAAGTCGTCGGACCACCTCCCGACCTACGAGGATCTGAAGTCGTTCCTCGAGGCCGAAAGCAGGCGAGTGGACGTCCAGGCTGGTGAAGCCCTCGCAAGGAGACCTCTGCCCTCGCCACCCGGAACGGCCGGGTGCACCGGCGCGAGGAGGCAACAGTAGGCAACCCAGGCGGTACAACACTGCATTGGAATCAGGGTGTGCCTACTGCAGGGAGACAGGCCACGGGGTGACAGCGTGTCAGGAGTTTGCTGCGCAGCGGGTTCAGAGGAGACGGGGTGTGGCACAGCAGAGGCGTTGGTGTTTTCGGTGCCTGGGGCCGCATCAGGTGCGAGTGCCCTTCAAGCACCAACTGTAGGTACTGCCAGGGTGCACACCATCCGCTGCTTTGCATGAATCGCTCCGGAGACGCCGGGGCAGCGCTGGATCGGATCAGCGAAGGAGCCTGCCCACCAAGGAGGGAGCAACGCTCCCACCTCCAAGGAGGAGCCCACCTCCGCATCGGTCACAGGGACAGGCAGGGGACGTCAACAGACGGAGCCCACTTACCCAAGGACGTGGGGACGATCCCCACCAAGGCAGCAGGTGCCGGATGGGGAGGAACGGCACAGGAACGTGGCCAAGGACACCCATCCCAGGTACGGGATCAAACGGGCGGGTGTCAGGGGGCACTAGGCAGCCACCAGGGTACATGCAGTATTCTGCGGGCTTGAGCCACCTGGTTGGGCCTCAAGACCCACGCATGCCTCCGCCTATGGCGTACCCGCGGCTACAGGCGCAACCTCGGTACGCGCGTTTGCCGTTGGGATGCTATGGAGCTCCAACCATGGCCTTTATGGGCAGACCTCCCTACCAGCAGGAGTGGGACCCATACACAGGTTTGGGTAGCGAGGGGATACCCCCGCGGGACGCGGCCTCACCGCGTTTAGATTCCCGCTAGGTAATCGCCGCCTACTCATCAGCTTCGGCTCCCCGTCCAATCACGGTACTTTTGCCAACGGCTAAGGTTTGGGTATGGGGATACGGTGTCCGGACCATTCAAGTAAGAGCCCTACTGGATACAGGGGCTCAGGGATGTATTGTATCAAGTAAGCTGGTGAGTAGGCTAGGCCTAACTGTACAGCCAAGTGCGGATGAAGCTGTAGGCATCGGGGGCCTAAATGTGCCTGACATTCGGGGTCAGACGAACTTTGAGTTCACATTAGGTAGCACATGTACAGGCGTCAGCTATCAAGTCTCAGCCGTGGTGCTGGATGAAGTGGTTGGGAAACTCCCTCAGGTTAGGTTACCACCAACGGTACGAGGGCTAACCACAGGGTTGGAGTTAGCTGATCCTGATTTTGATACTCCTGGTACGGTGGACGTACTTCTCGGGTCAGACGTCCTCGGGAGATTATGGTGCGGTAGGAAGAAGGTACTCCAGGAAGCTGGTTTGGTGGCCGTAGATACCACAGGGGGGTATGTTGTTTTCGGCCCAGTTTGGAGACCTCAGGACCTACCAGAAGGGGATAAGGTCCTCTATGGTAGTGTGCTGTCAGAGGTGCTGCAGAGGTTTTGGGAGTCTGAAGAGCCGCCCACGGCGGACAGACGGAGGCCAGAGGATGACGAGTGCGAGTTGTTCTATCAATACAACACTGCGAGATGCCCGTCAGGCAGATTCGTGACCAGGCTACCTTTTCTCCCAAACCGCCCCGCTTTAGGTAGTTCGCGACAGCTCGCGGAACGGAGACTACTCGGAATGGAGCGGAAGATGAGGCGAGACCCAGCACTTCGGCAGAAGTATATAGAATTCATGCGGGAATATATTCAATTGGGCCACATGTCGGTGTCCAGCCTGGATTGGAGGTGTGTCGAACATTATTACATTCCACACCTGGCTGTCTTGAAGTCACCTGAGGCGAAAATACGGGTGGTGTTTGACGGTTCTGCTCCTACCTCGAATGGTGTGTCTGTGAACCAATGTTTGCACGCGGGTCCTAAATTGAACCGGGACATTGTGGACATTCTCACAGACTTTCGTTTGCACCAGGTAGCGTTCGTCGCAGACGTCAAAATGATGTTTCGCCAAACCATGATACATCCGGATGACCGTCGGTATCAGCTGATTTTGTGGCGTGAGAGCCCAGATGAGCCGATGGTCACATACGAACTTAACACGGTGACGTATGGACTTAAGCCAAGTCCGTATTTGGCAGTACGTACGCTGCGAGAGTTGGCCGCACAGGAAAGGGTAAGATACCCTCGAGCCGCAGCAGTACTGGATCGCAACGTCTACGTGGACGATATCTGCACGGGTGCTGATAGCGTGGAGCAGGCGCTAATTCTACGAGACGAGCTGATCGCGATCATGGGTTCAGGAGGTTACGAGTTGCGGAAATGGTTGTCCAGTTGCCCAGAGCTCCTGGCCGGTTTGCCAGGCGAGTTCCATCAGGACCCGCACCTCTTTGAGAACCCGGACAATCCAAATACGTTGGGCATCCTCGGGGTGCAGTATAGGCCAACGCATGACGTATTCACGTACAAGATTGAGCCCGGCCTTTTGGAGAAAACTTGGACTAAGCGGTCGGTACTGTCGACAATCGCTAGAACGTTCGATCCTAACGGATGGATCGCCCCGGTTACGTTCATGGCGAAGTGCTTTTTACAAAGGTTGTGGCTAGCCAACTTAGCAGGGCACCTGATTTGGTGAGTCACCCACTGTGGTGGGGACCTCAATGGCTGACTGAGTCGCCGCAGGAATGGCCATTCAACGAGTGCAGGGCGCCGCTTGGGCCACCTGATCGAGGTTTGCGAGTGAACGTGGGGCAACTCGTACCGAAGCCTAACCCAGCTTTCTTGCTGGAACGGTATAGCTCCCTCGACAAACTTCTTGGGGTGACAGGTTGGATCAAACGGTTCGTGAACAACTGCAGGAAGCCTCAAGCAGAACGGAACTTTGCACCAGTCCTCTCGCCTGCGGAACGGAATGCGGCTCTATGATCATTAGTTAGAGTCGTCCAGGCGGAACATTTTGAAGAGGAGGTCAGGCTGCTCAGGGATGGACGTGGAAAGCTGAAGGGAGGAATTGTGCGCCTCAACCCATTCCTGGATGAGCAAGGTATGCTCAGGGTTGGAGGCAGACTTCGGAACGCTAGCCTGCCCTTTTCGGCTCGGCATCCACTGTTACTTCCAAAAGGGACCCTTAGTTGAGCTCTTAGTCAGGATCGTCATGAGAAAAACTCGCACGCGGGCTGTAATGCGCTATTGACCATCCTACAGCGCGAGTTCTGGATCTTATCGGGACGACGAACGGTACGTAGCGTTGTGTTTAGGTGCTTGCCTTGTTACCGCTTGAAGGCAGCCACAATGCAGCCACAGATGGGAGATCTTCCACCGGACCGGGTGACGGAGGCCTGGACGTTTGCAGGTGTGGGAACGGATTTCGCAGGCCCTTTCATGGTAAAGGCATCACGCCTACGGAACGCAAAGTCTATCAAGGCGTACTTGTGCGTGTTCGTGTGCCTAGCCACCAAGGCCGTCCACTTGGAGCTCGTGGCCGACCTTTCTACGGAGGCCTTTTTGGCAGCGCTGGAGAGATTTACGTCGCGACGAGGGCGACCAGCGCTGATCAGGTCGGATTGTGGTACCAACTTTAAGGGTGCTGATCGGTGTATGAAGGAAATTGTGACGTTCTTAAGGGAGAACGAAGAAGCCATCAGCACTGGCCTCTCCCGTCAGGGCATTACCTGGGTGTTCGATCCACCAGCGTGCCCTCACTGGGGTGGTATTTTTGAAGCGGTTGTAAAGTCCGCTAAGACGCATTTGTTGCGCGTCGTAGGGTTAACCATTTTGACTTTCGAGGAGCTGGCAACCGTGTTTTGTAAAATTGAGGCTGTACTCAATTCGCGTCCTTTGTGTCCGCTCAGCTCAGACCCAAATGATTTAGAGGCCCTAACGCCAGGGCATTTCTTAATTGGCCGCCCACTTAACGCCTTGCCGGAATATCCCTATACGGAGGTGAATAGCAATCGTTTGTCGCGTTATCAGTTGTTGCAGCAAATGACTCAAAACTTTTGGAAGCGTTGGTCGGTTGAGTACTTGCACATTCTGCAGCAACGCCTTAAGTGGACGGACAGGACTGAACCCCCCTGCATTGGGGATCTCGTTCTGGTTAAGGATGCCAACCTACCGCCACTGCGTTGGCGCCGGGGGCGCATTCTCAACCTGTTTCCGGGTAGTGATGGCACTCCTCGAGTTGCACAAGTTCAGGTGGGGGATTCAGTTCTTAAGCGAGCAGTGGCTACATTATCACGCCTGCCATGCATAGAGCGGACCGATGGGTCGGTCCGGGGCGGGTGAATGTTTAGTTTCGTATCAAATACGCGCGGTGCGATTTGCGTCTCGAGCCACTTCTTTTTGAGCGGACGGCGCTGGCAACACTGTTTGTCCTTGCCCCGTCCTCTGCCGTGCGCTCGCATCGTTGATGCGAATTTTAATTATAAATGGTGTAATTTAGTGTGCTTTCGGTTTTCTCGTGTGGTTTTCCCTGTTCGGTGGGGAAGTGAACCAAGTGGATTTGGTTCCGGCGCTTTGATTGAGAATCACGCGGCCGCCGGCAAAATATAACCTCACTTTTTCGTCGCTCGCGTCGCGGCTGCCGATAGCCACATATTTTTAATTGTTTTCTTGATTGGAGGCCAACGGGGCCGATTTCTCATTCGGAGAGAAATCTTTTAGTTATTTTGTGTTAAAAAACATTATGTGATGTCGAACTGTGAACTATAGTGCAAATTGGAGGAAAGGATTTCGAGAACGAGCGGATGTTCCAGTGCAGTGAGTTTAGGTTATTCCCTATTCCTGTGCCCCTCAAATATCCTGAATACCTGATTCCTGTCATACTTAAACTCACAAAGAAACGGCGTCATAATTCGCACGGTAAGCAATTCGCTGTCAGGTTCTGTATTGCAGTGATTTAGCAACATTACGTGGAGGTCACCACCCTGATGACCTTTGGTACAACCGGAACTTGGTACATATACTTTAGACATGAGCTGCGATAGTGCAGTAGAATATTAGTCATATTGTAGGAAATTAAGGGCCGTTGCAGACGGATCCCAGAATTTCTCGGCCGGAAACTTTCCGGAACGAAAATTTTCTCATTAAATTTATTTTATTTAGCTATAGTAACGAGCACTACGAATCGTAGTCAAATGTTGTTCCGAGGCTGATCGACCATTTAGTTTTAGATTTTAAGATAACTTTGATTTGCTTCCACTGCGCTAAGATCAGCTTCGGAATCAAACATTTATGGTGATCATACATACACGGTTTTCTGAATGACTCTCAAAAATTTTCTCAGACGTGGTGTAAATGGCCGTTTTTACAGCCAATAATTAATTTTAACGGATCAAATAAAATCATACAAATTGGAAACTGATGTGTCACATATTTAACTATTTTTAGTGTAGTTCTGGTCCTAGATACATGTTCAAACTTTTAACCTTGGTGCAAGGAAGAGCCCCTTTGGGGTAGAAAATTTTAAATACAAAGATCCTTTTTATTAATCTCCCTTTAAAAGGTACGTAGATTTGCATGCAATAACCTTGTAAACATGTGGAAATAATATTGAATCTTAAAAATCTGCTTTAGTAGTACCCACTTAAATTTCACAACACTACATTCCTATTTATTACCTAAATCTTATTTCAATTTGTTTTCAGAGATTATGCTTGTAATATAATGTGTATTTTATTTGTTAGAATATGACTTTAATAGAAAAATTCGTAGTTTCTTAAGAACAAGTCTGTCATTATAAAAATCTATTTCATGAAAAGGAAACAAAACGTTATGTTATGACGTTCCGAAGTATTCTTGTTATGGGATTGGGTACGTTTGTTCAAATGTTTCAATTCTTTACTTTATCTTATTTAAATCCGTTTTACTGGAAAAATCCTGATCTAAGCAAATCTCAGCAATAAACTTACTACCCAAAATATAAATAGATTTCGGTTTTACCGACAATGCATCTTATTTAAATCATCTATGGTCAGCGGTAGTTACCGGAGTCTTTCAAAGAAACAGAAAATCTCTTTCCTCTCTTGAAGAATATCCATACGTCATTGTATGGAGGAGGAAAAGGAAGAGTAGAAATCAATAATTTTCATTCTGTTTATACCTCTCCAAAAAAAGTAGAAATAAATAGCATTAGACACAACGGAAATAGATAAGTATGTTATGCAACAGATATTTAAATTAGTTAACAGCTAATGTTTACAGTGACTTCACCATTCCAGCTGACCAGACTATGTTTCAAACGAACGTAAGAAAAAATATATCTCATTTTTGACTGTAGAATGAACCATCTTTTCAAAGACGATATCGCTCTTATGATGATAGATCCATCATAAAAGATACAGAAGATAAAATATCAGCGATATTTTATCTTCAGTCATGAATATTATTTAGATAACAATATTTTGTGAACCTTAGATTAGAACTGACTTCTGTTTACTGAAACTGTTCCTGGTAGATGGAGCCACTAGGTATGATCTTTCATGATACTAAGTATGAACTTTACGATATATTTAATTGCTTAATTTCTCCAAACCAAGGGCAAATGAACCGTACCCATTTGGTTATAGGCATAGGTAGTAATGAATTAATGAGTGAAAGTCAGATGTTAAATTCTGCGGTAAAAAAGTTATCTAATATTGAATACCCCAACCAACTTGTCACATTTATTTAGTTTGTTGTATAAGCTGGATGGTAAATTTACGTGTATGTATCTGAAGGATTAATGACACGATTTGTCACATTCATATTTACAATTTTATACCGGAAGTAGCAGAAAGGGTATTTCAAACCTAAAGGAGGTGAAGGTACTCATGAAACTGAACAACTTTCCTCTTGGAAAATGGGTCAAAATATGAAAAAAACCTCCACCTCCTTTCGGCTTGTAATACCCTTTTTATTACTTCCTGTAGGTATAATACGTCATACATCATATTTAAAAAAAATTGTTTGAAGCTCGTAAAATTTTGTAAAATAGTTTATTGTGTGAGTCAGTATAATTTTGAATAAATATACCTATAACTTGTGCGTACCTTGTATATTGTCACGGATAAAATAAATAGCTTGTAAAATGTTAACAATACTTTATTTATTATCAATAATAGCTTATACTTTTATACACTTTATTGTACTAGGACACAGTTAAAAATTTGCATAAAAATACGTAAGTTCCATTTCCATAACTGTGATTCCGCTTATGTATTAAAATAACAAGAAAATATACAATAAAATTTACAAATAGGTAACCAAATAAAACATCGATTATTAATAAAATATAATAAGTAATAAATCCGTATTATTTTATAAGGAGTTAATTAACATTGTCCTACAAGTAAAAGCTATTGTTGAATACCCGGTTCCTCTTGCATTCTCCTATCCACATCATAGTCTTGTTTGTATAGTTTTACCTATTAGCAATTATGTTTGTTTAATAAAGAATTATGGATTGAATTTGAAAGTCTTCTTTGTCGTATGGGACACCGAGTCGACTAACGACCCAATGAACCTATCAGAGAATATAGGGGAAAGTCAGGTAATGTGGACCTCTTTTTACAAACTCATTTTTGTCTCTTATTATTAAAGGGCGTTTGTTGGAGAAATTAATCCATGAGATCGCGTTGTACGCCTCAATAGACTGAAAAGGATTAGCTGTCAAATTTTGACATTTATTCCATTTTAGTCTATGGCAGCGTACAATGCCATCTTGCGGTTTCTCCAAAAAGCGACCATTATTTTGAAATCAGTTGGTGCATGATACGATACTCTATTTGATTGGGTTTATATTTTATTCCGCCATAATTAACCTGACTGTTGTGTTTCTCAAACACAATTCTACTATATGACATTAAAGATGTGTTCGACCCAACCGTTATGGTACTTTATGGTCAGTAAATGAACTTGGATATTTAAGCATGAGTTAGTTTTTGTTTATCTATTGTGATCCATCCAATACACCCAATTTTCCCTCAGTAACTATTGTTTTAAAACACGAAGAAAAACTTTAGATCTAAGTGAATTAGTAGTTGATATCTGCTGTTTATACTATGTCGTAGAATATGTCAGGATCTTCCTTGACTAGCCTGGCATCTGCCGGGCAGTACATGATGATGTTGCGAACCATACACGCGTTTGTTTTGTCTTTGTTTGTCTATTGCGGTCCAACCCGACTTTCCCTTAGTAACTATTGATGTAGTAATCTGTATCTGCTGTCTATGGTATGTCGTAGAATATGTCAGGATCTTCCTTTACTAGCCTGGCATCTGCCGGGCAGTACATGATGATGTTGCGAACCATACACGCGTTTGTTTTGTCTTTGTTTGTCTATTGCGGTCCAACCCGACTTCCCCTTAGTAACTATTGATGTAGTAATCTGTATCTGCTGTCTATGGTATGTCGTAGAATATGTCAGGATCTTCCTTTACTAGCCTGGCATCTGCCGGGCAGTACAGGATGATGTTGCCGACGGTACATGCGCTCTCGCAGCACTCGTCAGCCACCTGGAGGAAGAAGGGAAAAAATGATTCAACGATTAGGAATTACATAAGCCGTGTGGTGCCGGCAAAGCCGTGTGGTGCCGGCAGAGTAGAATAGCACCACCCCCTCTCTTCCCGTGGGGGTCGTAAGAGGCGACCGAGGGATAAACCCGACCCAAACAGCCAGGGTCAACCGTATGGTGGCGGTTAATCCACCACAAATGCATTCCCAAGGAGACGACGTCTTGTAGGCGGCCGGTCGTAAAATTAAGCCAAATCCTTTTGCAACACGATTTTGTGTTCAAAATAACGTGTTGCGCCGACCCCAAGTAATTGGGATTAGGGCAGGAAGATGATTAGGAATTACATATTACCTATTTTTCATTTAACACGTAACTACACATAAATAGCGGTGTTTTAAAAATAGTACATTACGTCACAGGCCGAGTATATAGCAATTTCTGGTCGAGTGGCATTGGAAGGCCGAGACGAAGTCGAGGCCTTCTAAAGTAAACGAGACCAGAAATTGTTATTTCGGCCGAGGTTTGTATAGTGCTTTTCTCCAATTTGCAAGGAAACAAATATTTAAATCGTGATAAAGTTGACACTTTGTAACTTTTAAAGTTCGCAAAGCGTTGGCGCTGGTTTTGCTTACGTTCCGTTTCATAAAGAATGCGCGGGAAATTTACATTCAGCCTTCAAACTTCAAACAAATTGTGATCCATAAAACACCTAATCACGAAAGTGTGAAGTTTAAGAACCCTTTTATTACCGGCCTAGTCCGGCAATTTCTATTACAGTCCTCTGCGCCTTGACAACATAAATGAGCCCATTGACGTATTCTTTTTTTAAAGTAATGAAGCTATTTCCGAGCAAATTGGAGAAAAAGATTTTTTACTAAGGGTGTTATTATACAGGGAGTAACAGAAAGGGTATAACAAGCCGAAAGGAGGTCAAGTTACTCATGAAACTGAACAACTTTCCCCATGGAACATGGGTCGAAATATGAAAATAAAATTGGACCTCCCATAGAAAATCGCCGATCAGCTAATTGATTAACTATGGGAGGACCATTTTTTTTTCATATTTCTTCTTATGTTCCATGGGGAAAGTTGTTCAGTTTCATGAGTACCTTGACCTCCTTTCGGCTTGTTATACCCTTTCTGTTACTCCCGGTCAAAATGAGGTGCGTAAATTGTTTTTACCTGCCTGCGCACGCGCCGCCAGCTCTCAGAGGACTCCAAACGCTGCTTGTTCATATGGTTCTGGAGGTCTTTCGGCATTAGTTTTTCTGGAAAGATGAGGAAGGAAGTTTATAGAAACTGTTGGTACTGAAAATGTATTCACTTTGACCAAGCTTTAAGACTACGACAATTTATGTGTTGTGTAGGTGGCATGATCGATAGGTAGAGGTACCTATACCGTATAAGGTGTCAAAAAATTAACTGCAAATATTTTAGTAGGTGAACAAGTCCTTGAAACAGAACAACATTCTCTAAGGACCATAGGTCCAAATAAAAAAATGGAGTTTCCATACAAAATGTATTGGGTTATATGGGAGGGTCAAAAATATTTTTCTTTTTGCCACCTATGTTTCTTAGGAAAAGTTGTCCAGTTTCATGGACAGACCCCTTAAAATGTTTGCAGTATTTTTTTTACATACTGTATGTAGGTACTTATCTGAATTATTTATGTTAATAACCATTTGGATCGAAATGATGGATTATTCAGCGCGATTTTTAATCGCCTGTGCAGATAGGTACCTAACTGTAGTAACTGTTACATATTTGCTGTGCGGACAAGATCTCAAGATAGCTTCCTATATAGGTTATTATAACTGTACTGTAACAGAAACAAAGCTATAATAAGCCTCATTTTGAACGAGTTACTAAGTACCATAGTTATTAGGGGCGTCTCGCCCGTACCGATAGTCGATTGTCGTAAGTCACAGGTTCAACTCCTGTCTGCGGTGTAAATTTTGCAGGTTCACTAAAAAAGGATTCCGATTTAAACCCCTTTAAATGCAGTTTTCGTCCTTAACATGGCGGTTCGGCGATTATTCCAAGGAACGATAACACAGACGACTAGACGCCTTTCACCGTTTTCTCAAAGCAAAATCTGATAACGAGCTAAGGCGAGTCGGCTAATCCGTGCGATTAATGATAATCTAGCAGGTATGTACCGAATGTAGGACTTTCGCGGAATCAAAACAAATCGTGACGCTAAGCTAAGCAGGTCAATTTGAACAAATTTACCAAAAACATATAAGTCAAAGTACAAAAAAGTACATCTCCTACACTAGTTGATTTTTTTGTAATATGAGGTCCAACTTAATATAACACTTTGATCTATAATTGTAAGAGGAAGTTGTTTAACTTCCTCGTTCTTTCCTTCTCTTCCTTTGTTGGCAATGGAGTCTCGATCTACAAACGACACGAATTTCAAAATATAATAGGCTAACAAAAGTTAGACAGACCGGTCCCCACTTATTTGACTGGACAAACAATCAATAAGCCTATATTCGGCTATTTCCAGACGCCTGCCAATCTCTAATTAAGCCTTTAGATCCTGCCGTCTAGAAGACTATGTGGTCGTAGTTACAAGAGAATTTCTTTTCGGGGCTGTCTGGTCTAACAAGTGAGCAAATTCTCTCGCCATCAGTATTAGTCGGTTCTGCTGACGAAGCGAGTTCCAATCCGGCTTACGTCCAACTTTTCACACTGGTTTTCAGACCTGTGCACTGTCACAGTATAATCAAATCTTAGTGCAACACTGTTGCAATTTTATACAAAGGACAAATGTGGACCACATTTAGCTGAAAATTTTGTTTTAAAGTAATGAGCATATATTAATGACACTTCGTCATCGCCCCTAACTAAACTTATGTTGGGGTATCGTCATGACAGATTTTAAGAAACAGTATTGAATAAAGTAGGTACTTTAGACTGAATGATATTGCGATTCATGACGTAACAGCCAACAAACAAATGACAACCTGTTAGAAGCACGATTTTAATTACGTATTTTTGTCATGAACGTCATATTTCTTGGATTAATATTGGCTCAGTATCATATGTCGTTTGTGCTTAGCGTTTGTGTATCAGATTTTGTTTTTGCAACCATAAACAAATAACAATCTTGAAAATCTTATATAGGGTTAAAGTGAACCTTCTGTATACTCTCCATTTTGTGGTGATATGCTGAGGGAAAGTTAAATTTGAAATTGTTTTCTATTACCCTACTGTTTCGCTTTGTTACTGTGACACTTCAACGTTAGTTCCAGTTTCCAAATTGTTAATTGCAATATTTGACTTGTTAGTGGGATAAAACTAGACGATTCGACTTGGCAGTTATAAATTCTCGAAAGATCCAACTTCTTTTGAGCGAGCGTAAGTGCAATCTTGTCGTGAAGTCCTGGCAATGCTAGAAAAATACGCAACGTTCGCGTGTGCGTTATTTTGATGCTGCGTAACATATGCGTTAGGACAATAGAATTTCGACATTCTATCTTAGGTAAGGTTTTAAAGCAGCGTTGCATGATGCGCATGCGTTGTACGATAATAAGAAAAATCGCATTTTCGTAATGCATGCGTTAGCGCTGCGCAAAAATAACGCACACATAGACATTACGTGTATTTCTTGCCGTAAGTGCACTTACATGAAATGTAAAAGGTCGGTCGTAAAGGGCAGATTAGGGTACTCCTGCCCTGCATGCATATTGCATAGCTTGTCTTTTGGCGGCGTGAATTATGGAAGTGGCTAAGGCAGAAACACGCAGTAAAATCCGTTTGTGCGTCGTTTGTTCGATTTTCCACCTTATTTTCATGCGAATGCGGTTTGACAGACGCATCCGTCGACAAAGCGTTGTGCGATACCGTTTGACATAAACCATATTCGTATGAAGGTAGGGTTGAGAATCGAATGAATAACACGCAAACGAACTTTGCGTGTGTTTCTCGCCTTAATACTTTTAATTAAAGTTTTTCTTGGAAATGGATATCTAGAAATTTTGGAGCAGGTAGAAGTAAAATCTGCACCCCGTAATCAGTTGTAATTGTAATCATACAACAACCGTTTTTTTATTGTGCTACTTACCTATCTATCTATCAATGATACTCAAAGTAAATTCGCTTAGTATCTTGCGTGGCTTAAAATGTAAAAGTTGGGAATTTATATCTGGGAGCATATTTCACATCCATATGTAGTAGTAAGTATTTTACCATACGTTTTCAGTAACAAGTTACGCAGTACTTTAAAGTTATTTTCACCCCGCGCAGCGAACTCTAGCGGCAAAGTTTGGGAACTAACAAGTAAACATTTCCGTTTTTGAAAACTTCCACGTCTTGCCATCGAAAGCACGTTTGAAAATTGAAATTACTTTACCACGGAAATAAAGCACAAAACAAGTTGAATATGTATACCGAAAGTAACAAAAATGGTATATACCTACAGAATGTCCCGGTTATCGTGGTCCATAGAAAAAAATTTGACTCTCTAGACATCTTGCTACCATAATAGCAAAAAAAAATGTTCAATATTTGAAAAAAAAATTGAACCTCCCATACAAAATGCTCTATCAGGCAGCAAAATTAGTATGGGAGGTCCTTTTTTTTTTCTTCATATATTATACAATTTTTTTACTATTATGGTAGCTTATTATCCAGAGCCTAATTTTTTTCTTTGGCCACGATAACTGGGACACCCTGTATCAAGTTGAAAGGAGGTCAAGGTACTAATGAAACTTAGATACTCGAACCGCCTATCCATTCTTAAGCTTGTGGCATAAGATCGATCCAAAATCTAAATTGTCAACCCCGCCTGAACTAGATTGTATGGGCCTTAAGTTAAGACACTGTTTAGTTTTCGTATAAAATGGGCGCGCGGTGCTGGCAACACTGGCCTGTCATTCACGTCCTCTGCCGTCGCTCGCTTGGTTGATGCGAATTGTAATTATAAATGGTGTAATTTAGTGTGCTTTCGGTGTTCTCGTGTGGTTTTCCCTGTTCGGTGGGGAAGAGAACCAAGTGTATTTGGTTCCGGCGCTTTGATTGTCAGTCGGTTCGATAACCACGCGGCCGTCGGAAAAAAATAACCTTACTTTTAGTCACCCGCGCGTCCAGTGTCCTTTGGTTCGCGTATTGTACAGTAAAACGTGTTGCTGTCGCGAGCAGTGGTGTGCGGGAGAAATCTTTGTTACTGTGTGTTAAACATTATTTGATGTCGAACTATGAACAATAGTACTCAAGTGCTTGTGAAACTTGTTGGACGGAGTACCACGCGAGCTGGTGCCCGGGTACAGTAAGTCTAGTATCTATCTATCCCAATCCAAATGTCTTCCAAAACCTGATACCTATTTTTCCTGTCAAAAACTAGACTTACAAGGAAACGACGGCGTCATCGTTCGCTCGGTAAGCAATTGTTGCTGGGCCCTGTTTAAGTAGATTTTGGACACAAGAATTTCTCGGCCGGAAACTTTCCGGAACAAAATTCTCTCATTAAATTTATTTTATTTAGCTATAGTAAAGAGCACTACGAATCGTAGTCAAATGTTGTTCCGAGGCTGATCGACCATTTAGTTTTAGATTTTAAGATAACTTTAATTTGCTTCCACTGCGCTAAGATCAGCTTCGGAATCAAACATTTTTGGTAGCAGAGCGTGGTTGCTTTATTGCAACATAGTTAGCCGTAATTTAGTATTAAGCGTGTTTTTTATATTACCCACATATTTTATTAATTTTGGAAAATATTGTTTCGGTTTTTTTTTGTGACTGTATTGTTTGCCTAGTGAACGGTACCTTATCGGTAAGGTCTAGGCCAGTCAACTAACATTTATTTTGTGGTATTTGTTTATTGGTTTTTCGTTTTTATTAAGTCGAGTGTGTAAAAGTTGGTACCATGGCTCCCTCGATCGCCAGGTATAAGGCTGCTATAAAGACAGAATTAAGGTGGTTTACTACCACAGCGGCAATGATCGGCCGCGAGGACCGGGAGGACGCGCTCTTGAAAAGTGCACTACAGGCAGATGAACGGGTTCGGGTTGTGTCGGAACACCTCACAGAGTGCCTCATTCTCCTTGAGGAGACTCCTAACCCTGAAGATCAGGAGCGGGTCGAGGCCGATGTAAGCCAGTGCTTGGAGCTGGCACAGGGCATTGAGCAGGCAGCTGCGAACATAACTAGGCGACGTGACGGAAAGGGAGAGCCATTCCGTGGTAAAGTGGGACAAGGATTACAGGTGCCTCTTCCGCCTGTTACGGTTCCAGTCTTTGCAGGCGATTACGCCGACTGGCCGGCGTTTGAGGACCTGTATAGCAGTGTGGTCCACACACGGACGGACATAACGCCGGCGTACAAGATGGCTCAGCTGATGTCCAGGCTACATGGAGAGCCTCATGAATTGCTGACGCATTTGGCTGTCTCGGATAGCAATTATGAGGTGGCGTGGAAGATCCTTACCGACCGGTATCGAAACAAGCGCCTGATTGTAGACAGGCTGTTAGACCAGTGGCTGTCAATACCAACCATAACGCGAGGTACGGACCTCCGCGAGAAAATCTTCCACCCAGTCAGTGTCGCGGTCAGCGCACTAGAGCGACAGGGTTTGCCAGTGGCGGGCTACGGTTATATCTTGGTCCACACAGTGCTTCGCCGCCTGCCGAGCGAAATGGTCGCTCGATTCGAGCAGCTACATGGGGCAAGTCCTCGGACCACCTCCCGACCTACGAGGATCTGAAGTCGTTCCTCGAGGCCGAAAGCAGGCGAGTGGACGTCCAGGCTGGTGAAGCCCTCGCAAGGAGACCTCTGCCCGCGCCACCCGGAACGGCCGGGTGCACCGGCGCGAGGAGGCAACAGTGGGCAACCCAGGCGGTACAACACCGCATTGGAATCAGGGTGTGCCTACTGCAGGGAGACAGGCCACGGGGTGGCAGCGTGTCAGGAGTTTGCTGCGCAGCGGGTTCAGAGGAGACGGGGTGTGGCACAGCAGAGGCGTTGGTGTTTTCGGTGCCTGGGGCCGCATCAGGTGCGAGTGCCCTTCAAGCACCAACTGTAGGTACTGCCAGGGTGCACACCATCCGCTGCTCTGCATGAATCGCTCCGGAGGCGCCGGGGCAGCGCTGGATCGGATCAGCGAAGGAGCCTGCCCACCAAGGGAGGAGCAACGCTCCCCACCCCTCCAAGGAGGAGCCCACCTCCGCATCGGTCACAGGGACAGGCAGGGGACGTCAACAGACGGAGCCCACTTACCCAAGGACGTGGGGACGATCCCCACCACGGCAGCAGGTGCCGGATTGGGGAGGGCGGCACAGGAACGTGGCCAGGACACCCATCCCAGGTACGGGATCCAACGGGCGGGTGTCAGGGAGCACTAGGCAGCCACCAGGGTACATGCAGTATTCTGCGGGCTTGAGCCACCTGGTTGGGTCTCAAGACCCACGCATGCCTCCGCCTATGCCTGAGTACCCGCGGCTACAGGCGCAACCTCGGTACGGACGTTTGCCGTCGGGGTACTATAGAACTCCAGCCATGGCCTTTATGGGCAGACCTCCTACCAGCAGGAGTGGGACCCATACACAGGTTTGGGTAGTGAGGATACCCGCGGGACGCGGCCTCACCGCGTTTAGATTCCCGCTAGGTAATCGCCGCCTACTCATCAGCTTCGGCTCCCCGTCCAATCACGGTACTTTTGCCAACGGCTAAGATTTGGGTATGGGGATACGGTGGCCGGACCATTCAAGTAAGAGCCCTACTGGATACAGGGGCTCAGGGATGTATTGTATCGAGTAAGCTGGTGAGTAGGCTAGGCCTAAATGTACGGCCAAGTGAGGATGAAGCTGTAGGCATCGGGGCCTAAATGTGCCTGACATTCGGGGTCAGACGAACTTTGAGTTCACATTAGGTAGCACATGTACAGGGTCAGCTATCAAGTCTCAGCCGTGGTGCTAGATGAAGTGGTTGGGAAACTCCCTCAGGTTAGGTTACCACCAACGGTAAGAGGGTTAACCACAGGGTTGGAGTTAGCTGATCCTGATTTTGATACTCCTGGTACGGTGGACGTACTTCTCGGGTCAGACGTCCTCGGGAGATTATGGTGCGGTAGGAAGAAGGTACTCCAGGAAACTGGTTTGGTGGCCGTAGATACCACAGGGGGGTATGTTGTTTTCGGCCCAGTTTGGAGACCTCAGGACCTACCAGAAGGGGATACGGTCCTCTATGGTAGTGTGCTGTCAGAGGTGCTGCAGAGGTTTTGGGAGTCTGAAGAGCGCCCACGGCGGACAGACGGAAGCCAGAGGATGACGAGTGCGAGTTGTTCTATCAATACAACACTGCGAGATGCTCGTCAGGCAGATTCGTGACCAGGCTACCTTTTCTCCCAAACCGCCCCGCTTTAGGTAGTTCGCGACAGCTCGCGGAACGGAGACTACTCGGAATGGAGCGGAAGATGAGGCGAGACCCAGCACTTCGGCAGAAGTATATAGAATTCATGCGGGAATATATTCAATTGGGCCACATGTCGGTGTCCAGCCTGGATTGGAGGTGTGTCGAGCATTATTACATTCCACACCTGGCTGTCTTGAAGTCACCTGAGGCGAAAATACGGGTGGTGTTTGACGGTTCTGCTCCTACCTCGAATGGTGTGTCTGTGAACCAATGTTTGCACGCGGGTCCTAAATTGAACCGGGACATTGTGGACATTCTCACAGACTTTCGGTTACACCAGGTAGCGTTCGTCGCAGACGTCAAAATGATGTTTCGCCAAACCATGATACATCCGGATGACCGTCGGTATCAGCTGATTTTGTGGCGTGAGAGCCCAGATGAGCCGATGGTCACATACGAACTTAACACGGTGACGTATGGACTTAAGCCAAGTCCGTATTTGGCAGTACGTACGCTGCGAGAGTTGGCCGCACAGGAAAGGGTAAGATATCCTCGAGCCGCAGCAGTACTGGATCGCGACGTCTACGTGGACGATATCTGCACGGGTGCTGATAGCGTGGAGCAGGCGCTAATTCTACGAGACGAGTTGATCGCGATCATGGGTTCAGGAGGTTACGAGTTGCGGAAATGGTTGTCCAGTTGCCCAGAGCTCCTGGCCGGTTTGCCAGGCGAGTTCCATCAGGACCCGCACCTCTTTGAGAACCCGGACAATCCAAACACGTTGGGCATCCTCGGGGTGCAATATAGGCCAACGCATGACGTATTCACGTACAAGATCGAGCCCGACCTTTGGAGAAAACTTGGACTAAGCGGTCGGTACTGTCGACAATCGCTAGAACGTTCGATCCTAGCGGATGGATCGCCCCGGTTACGTTCATGGCGAAGTGCTTTTACAAAGGTTGTGGCTAGCCAACTTAGGATGGGACGACCAACTCTCCGGAGAGTTGTTGAAGGATTGGCTCAAGTTTGTGACCACCTTACCAGGGATTGTGCACATCGCGATACCCCGCAAGTTAGTCCCATCGGTGGGATGTAAGGCTACCCTACATGGGTTTTGTGACGCCTCGGAGCGAGGGTACGCGGCAGCTGTATACCTTCGGACAGCAAGTTCAACGGGAACTGTGCACGTGCGTCTGGTTATGGCCAAAAGTAAGGTGGCACCAGTCAGAACTAGATGGACCATCCCCAAATTGGAATTGGCAGGGGCAGCTCTTCTAGCGCGCTTGCTAAATCATGTAACCTGCAATCTGCGTGGTACCATCAACTTGGATGAAACGGTGTACGCGTGGACTGACAGTCGGATAGTTCTGTGCTGGTTGCAGACGTCGGTACATACACTTGAGGTTTTCGTGGCAAATCGGGTGTCACAGATTACGGGGTCGGAAACTCCGTTAGTGTGGAGGCACGTACCGGGAGAGTGGAACCCAGCGGACTGCGCTTCGCGCGGGTGCAGGGCACCTGATTTGGTGAGTCACCCACTGTGGTGGGGACCTCAATGGCTGACTGAGTCGCCACAGGAATGGCCATTCAACGAGTGCAGGGCGCCGCTTGGGCCACCTGATCGAGGTTTGCGAGTGAACGTGGGGCAACTCGTACCGAAGCCTAACCCAGCTTTCTTGCTGGAACGGTATAGCTCCCTCGACAAACTTCTTGGGGTGACAGGTTGGATCAAGCGGTTCGTGAACAACTGCAGGAAGCCTCAAGCAGAACGGAACTTTACACCTGTCCTCTCGCCTGCGGAGCGGAATGCGGCTCTATGCTCATTGGTTAGAGTCGTCCAGGCGGAACATTTTGAAGAGGAGGTCAGGCTGCTCAGGGATGGACGTGGAAAGCTGAAGGGAGGAATTGTGCGCCTCAACCCATTCCTGGATGAGCAAGGTATGCTCAGGGTTGGAGGCAGACTTCGGAACGCTAGCCTGCCCTTTTCGGCTCGGCATCCACTGTTACTTCCAAAAGGGGACCCTTAGTTGAGCTCTTAGTCAGGGATCGTCATGAGAAAAACTCGCACGCGGGCTGTAATGCGCTATTGGCCATCCTACAGCGCGAGTTCTGGATCTTATCGGGACGACGAACGGTACGTAGCGTTGTGTTTAGGTGCTTGCCTTGTTACCGCTTGAAGGCAGCCACAATGCAGCCACAGATGGGAGATCTTCCACCGGACCGGGTGACGGAGGCCTGGACGTTTGCAGGTGTGGGAACGGATTTCGCAGGCCCTTTCATGGTGAAGGCATCACGCCTGCGGAACGCAAAGTCTATCAAGGCGTACTTGTGCGTGTTCGTGTGCCTAGCCACCAAGGCCGTCCACTTGGAGCTCGTGGCCGACCTTTCTACGGAGGCCTTTTGGCAGCGCTGGAGAGATTTACGTCGCGACGAGGGCGACCAGCGCTGATCAGGTCGGATTGTGGTACCAACTTTAAGGGTGCTGATCGGTGTATGAAGGAAATTGTAACGTTCTTAAGGGAGAACGAAGAAGCCATCAGCACGGGCCTCTCCCGTCAGGGCATTACTTGGGTGTTCGATCCACCAGCGTGCCCTCACTGGGGTGGTATTTTTGAAGCGGTTGTAAAGTCCGCTAAGACGCATTTGTTGCGCGTTGTAGGGTTAACAATTTTGACTTTCGAGGAGCTGGCGACCGTGTTTTGTAAAATTGAGGCTGTACTCAATTCGCGTCCTTTGTGTCCGCTCAGCTCAGACCCAAATGATTTAGAGGCCCTGACGCCAGGGCATTTCTTAATTGGCCGCCCACTTAACGCCTTGCCGGAATATCCCTATACGGAGGTGAATAGCAATCGTTTGTCGCGTTATCAGTTGTTGCAGCAAATGACTCAAAACTTTTGGAAGCGTTGGTCGCTTGAGTACTTGCACATTCTGCAGCAACGCCTTAAGTGGACGGACAGGACTGAACCCCCCTGCATTGGGGATCTCGTTCTGGTTAAGGATGTCAACCTACCGCCACTGCGTTGGCGCCGGGGGCGCATTCTCAACCTGTTTCCGGGTAGTGATGGCACTCCTCGAGTTGCAGAAGTTCAGGTGGGGGATTCAGTCCTTAAGCGAGCAGTAGCTACATTATCACGCCTGCCATGCATAGAGCGGACCGATGGGTCGGTCCGGGGCGGGTGAATGTTTAGTTTTCGTATAAAATGGGCGCGCGGTGCTGGCAACACTGGCCTGTCATTCACGTCCTCTGCCGTCGCTCGCTTGGTTGATGCGAATTGTAATTATAAATGGTGTAATTTAGTGTGCTTTCGGTGTTCTCGTGTGGTTTTCCCTGTTCGGTGGGGAAGAGAACCAAGTGTATTTGGTTCCGGCGCTTTGATTGTCAGTCGGTTCGATAACCACGCGGCCGTCGGAAAAAATAACCTGACTTTTAGTCACCCGCGCGTCCAGTGTCCTTTGGTTCGCGTATTGTACAGTAAAACGTGTTGCTGTCGCGAGCAGTGGTGTGCGGGAGAAATCTTTGTTACTGTGTGTTAAACATTATTTGATGTCGAACTATGAACAATAGTACTCAAGTGCTTGTGAAACTTGTTGGACGGAGTACCACGCGAGCTGGTGCCCGGGTACAGTAAGTCTAGTATCTATCTATCCCAATCCAAATGTCTTCCAAAACCTGATACCTATTTTTCCTGTCAAAAACTAGACTTACAAGGAAACGACGGCGTCATCGTTCGCTCGGTAAGCAATTGTTGCTGGGCCCTGTTTAAGTAGATTTTGGACACAAGAATTTCTCGGCCGGAAACTTTCCGGAACAAAATTCTCTCATTAAATTTATTTTATTTAGCTATAGTAAAGAGCACTACGAATCGTAGTCAAATGTTGTTCCGAGGCTGATCGACCATTTAGTTTTAGATTTTAAGATAACTTTAATTTGCTTCCACTGCGCTAAGATCAGCTTCGGAATCAAACAGACACAAAAAAGTTAGACAAACGGTTTTAGCGTTTTTCTGTATGAAGATTTATTTTAAACACGCGTTCAATACATGTCTAACTTTTTTGTGGTAAGGCCCTACAATTTTAACTGTACTTGCTACGCCAACAGTTTTATCGTAGCTCCCAGCTACGGTACTACGGCGCGTAGCATGTGGGTAGATCAACAGTTTCCAGTCAGCTGACTTCTAATTACACACATATGGCCGTGTCCTAATTAGATACTGGTAATAGCAACGTGATAACACGATTGACAAGCCAACCATTGAATAATTTTGATTGGAAATGTGGCTTGCTTTGTGATGCTGGTTTGGAATAGCTCTACTCCATTTCTTTCGCGCGGAATGCGGCAGATGTTGTGAAAAGCGACTAAAGGACGATGGTATCACAAAGTATTGGCTATTCTCTATTTTGTGGCGGTATCATTGAAATTGAGCGCGAATATGGAGTGTTGGCACGGATATGAACAGAACACGCGTAGTTATGCGCGTGCTGAAATAGTTTCTTATGCATATTATACAACGAAGTTGCTATTGGCATTTCTCTGTCTGTCTGTCTATCGTGGAATTTGCTAATTACTCCTAAACTACGCAATGGATTTTAATGCGGTTTCATGTAACAGATAGAGTGATTCAAGAGGAAGGTGAATCCGAGGTTGCTAGTTATATTGTAATAGTATAGGTGGGTGGTTGACGTAGTGTCGTTACGTTAGGACTAATTTTGGTTGAACGAACATTGTTAATTCAAGTAATTATTAGTACAGTCTCTCCCGCAACTCACAAACAATTCAGAATTAAAGGTTTCGTTTTTTTTTGACTGTTATTTTGTTAACTTTTCTAGATGCAGCAATCGTACAAAATATCTTAAATGCGGTTTTTTGTTTCAATCACAAGAAAATTGACAACTTATAAATAGAATTTGTTCATGAGTAAGCGTGATTGACAGTACTAGTTTTCGGAGTTGTAGATTTGTCTAGATATAGATAGTACAGGTTTACGCACCTAATAATATCGATGTATCCCGTTTGACAACCTTCAAATCTTTATTACATAGACTGTCTATGAATTTGGATAGGAAATCGCTACACGTCTTCACATTGTCTGTGATCTTGTAGGACTTCGTACTGGAACTCAGCGGTGATTCCGTTTCAGCGTACGTTTGTCGGCTGAAAATCACTGCGATGCATATCTGAAAAGGGATGATATTTTTAGCTTGGGATCAACTTTTAAGCTAGAAGCAGACATATAACGTCCATTTGTGAGTTATATTTTGCGATGCGTAGGACAATACGTATTTTGACCTTATTCCCAATCAAATATGTTTTATATCACAACGTTGCGCATACAGATGCGTTTGTCAAACCGTTTGACGTAAACCATATTTGTTTGAGAATACTATCTAAATTAGTATTGTCCTGAACAATGCGTCGCAAATATAACGCACAAACGGACGTTGCGTGTATTTCTCGGCTTATTTTCTTGTAGTTTTAGAAAAAGAACCAATATTAGTAAGTACTACACCTTGGTATAATTCAGCCAAGGATAGTTTAAACATGATATTGAAAATATTCTTCATGAGTTGTAAAATCGAATCCTTTGAATTATTTAAATGTGACATCAAATATTTCAGTTGTCACATTCCATACTATCTAATATACTGCGACTGAGAAATTGTTGTGACAACCATTGGTAAAATTTATGTAACTACCTAGTTGTAAAGAAAATGATTTTATATACAATCTGCTGATATAGGCCATTCAAAATCATAGTGTCATGACCAGCCAAGTAACGCTGGTCGCGAAGTACTGTGACCAGCGTAACTTGGCGTCTCGCTTAGGCTGGTCATCTCATTTCATGACACTATGATTCCAAATGGACTAGCCGGACAGCAGGGTTTTAACATCACAAAATAAATTTGAGATCAGATAAATTATGGCAAGACAACACTACTATACGAGGGACACAGAAATAAACAACAGCAAATTAAGTAGTCCCAATTCCAAACAGGCAGCGACGGCGTCCATTTGGTAAAACACAGAAAAAAACACTTACACAGCATTGAATCTTCACTTTGTTTTCTAAATACATTTTCCTAATACATTCACTATTAATTGCTATGTGTGGTTGATTCGTGCAAGAGTCGCCGTACGAATGGGGTTTCCTCGGAGTGACGATTCTAAAAATAGCCTCGTCTAATCTAAAGTTATTACTCAAAAGCTGTTTACGTTGATAAGAGCTTTTATCCTAATAGTCGGAAGCTTGTGTTTTGTGAAAAAAATGTTTATTCACCAATAAACTATTCAATCAATCAAATAATTTATTAGCTCAAAACACGGTGTTACATGAAAGTATAAATAAAGTATAGTGCTTACCTACATGTTCTGCTAATTACTAGCATGCAATGCAATGCAAAGTATTTACCTAGATAAAAAAAAATGCGCGCTGTCTTCCTAATTTGTAGCCGTTTGATCATCCACAGTCACATCAGACCACTACTGCTAGAGTCACTCTACTGGAGTATCGAAGGGTATTTGCCATACTCTCCTGGCTGGACTGGTGGATTGGCAGTGCAAGGGTATCTTTATTTACAAGGAACGCTGCTGTCCATTCCCTGGATTCACCATAGTCGTCTATTATGACACCCACAGGAAGAAATGGGGTGATGCTATTTTAGGCCGGCACAACGCGGATGTCCGATGTTGCGTTATACTTTGAAAAGCTCCACCTACGTTCTGTCTGCAAAGTTCGAAAATCTCTTTTGATTAAAATATGAGATGCTACTACCTACCTAACAACAGCGAGACAATTTAAAAGCTTTTGAGGTTGTTTTCTTCAAGTCTCAAAAGCAAAGTAAGCTTCCAAGAAATTTAGGAAAAATATACCTAAACAATCAGATTTGGGATAAGGGCAGGAAGATGATACCTAAGTAATCTGATTCTTTCTTTTAACCGATAGCTGTACCACAAAACGTCTGAACGACCTGTAGGTCTGGATAATTACAAACCTTAGAGTATTTATAAGCAAGCTATAGAGTGCGTGTATCGCCCTGCGCCGTACTGCCAAACGTAAGCGGTTGTTTTATAGATACCTAGGTAGGTACGTCAAATGTATAAGAAGTAATAGAGGTTCAATAGTGTTACTGGCGTTTTGCTGCTGATGGACAGAGAGGTTGTGTTCTTCCTACTGCTACTAGTTCTAACTTTTTAGGCGATCTCTATAACTTGCTTATATAATCTAAGTTAGAAACCTTCAGGTATTCCGAGGGCTTTTTCTGCGAGACCTGTTTCTCTAGAAATACTTCAGTCAGGACTTATGTCTAATTAGTATATTCCTCAGACATATTCCATTCGTAGAATATTTCTACTACTTGATTTAAAGAGCTTTTCTTGTCCTTGTGAAGCAGTGTAAGACCCTTTCTCCACACGTCAGACGTAAGATATGAGACGTGGGACATCGCGACGTTGGAAACTATTTCCATATAAAATGTATGAAACAGAACAAACGCTGTCTACACTCGCGAGTTGCGCGTCGCATCGATGACGGCCGTCGATCACATGTCTGACAGATGTTATCTTAGGTCACGCGTCGCACGTCTCATCTGCAAAGACTGCGCCTAATGGAAGGCTTATAAACCAAGCGTCGCGACTTGTCGCTGCGGTCTTGCAGAAAAACCCGACCGCAACCCATACAAACCCTGAGCTTCTCAGCGCGCTGTTAACGTGACGGCAACGCGGCGGCGTCGTTGACACTGACGCCCGGTCTTTCTGGTATCCCCATACAAACCAGTCATTTGACAGCGACAACGACGCCGCCGCGACGTTACGACGCTTGGAAAATAAGGGTACCATTAGACTAGGATAAATGACGATAAATACCTAAATTAGTGGAATTGCGTACAGCCACATTAGACAGTTTCATAACATTGTCATGACATTATGATAAAGAGATCTCTCTCGTCTGTCTGACAAATTGATTTATATTTGTTTTGGCTGATGATAAGGTTACTAACTGTAAAAATAGATTTGTTTTTAATGAATACCTATTAAATTGCTATTAATTTAGATATCCATTTGGGAATACAGAACTTGTAGAAGAGTATAGAAAAAAAGGTTAGGACTTTACATCAACCTAGCTTAGCCGTATGGTGCCGACTTAGAATAGCATCACCCGTAGATGTCGTAAAAGGTGACTAAGAGACGGATCCAAGGAATAGGCAGCGTTCTTTAAGAATCGACAAAACATTGCGTTGATACCGATAAAACATTGCGTTGCGCCCGCCAATCTACCTGCCAAGCGGCGGCAGTGGCCTGTTATAGCTGTGCAGTAGCTAAGCTTTGCTTGGAAAGCCTCAAGTGACACACGATTTGAACATGATTCGTAAGTAAGGCAGTAGGTATGATTTATTTGTATTCCGATATGAAGAGCTTTTTTCTTAGTCCACGTACCTGCGCAAACGGGTTCGACTCAGCCTGCGAAATAGCAAAAAGAAAATCAGCTGATCCATAAAAAAACTAAAATGTTTTGCATGTAATGGTTGCTTTTTTAATTTTCCTCGGTGGCGATGACGATATTTTGGAAGTTGTTCATATGGAATCGTACTATTACGCTGTAAAGATTATTTAGTAGGAAGATAATATCTTCCATATATTATATGACACCTAAAATGTGATAGGTCGACGCTAAGGGTACCAGTTTCTATTTTCGGTGGGTTACTCACCAAGTTGATTCATCACTTTGTGTGTTGGTTCCCAATTTGGTTAGGACAATGCAGGCTGAACCACCGGCAAGCAAAATGCTTCCGTGCTTCGGAAAGCCCGTTAAGTCTAAGTCTTCTTCTAATGAAAGCGGTCATTACACAATCATATCAGAGGCTGCTACTTGTAGTAGCTGGTTAAAAGCTCTGACAACAGGATTCATTGGGTTCTTGGATGACTCGGTGTCCCACTAGAAAAGAGAGTGTAGGTAAAATCATTGTGAAAGCAGTGGTTGCTTATCTAATTCCGTTTCTCTCTACTAACGACAATAACAACAATCTTCGTGCACATAGCAACAACATGTCATTTAGTTTATCATAATGTACCTAAAATAAATCACACATCAGCCACCCGGATGGTCCGGGTCGTGTGATTGTGTGATTCCGATCTAATTTGTAAACAAATATCGTCATATGAAAACCTTTGTTATCAATGTAGGTCGCCATAGCCACGTGGGCTAAGTTTTTATTCTGTAGAAGGATTTAATATGAGAAAATTTGTTTTTGAATTTGAAGGGAAGTTTTTATTTGCTTTAAATTATGTCCCAAAATAAGATGTAAAATATATTTTAAAATCCTTTAGTACGTATCTATCTTAAAAGTATCTTAGTCTTGGTTCTGTCAAATTACTTAGACAGAAATTCGAAATGGATTTGGTCAGATGTTTGGATTTATTGAATTTTGGATGTAAATTCTGATTTATATTCTTTGTTTTCAAAATTAGGTCTAGACCTATTGATAAAACTGGTCATTACCAACTTTAGTCGTAAACAACCTACTAGGCAGCACATTATTACACAATAAAGGTATCATCGTATGCTGGTGGTCTCTATAAACTGTACGAGTAACTATTTTAAGATGATCCCTCAAAGGGCGGTTGAAGTTCTGCTGATAGTACTATACCTACCGAATTGTTATTGTTGACAGTCTCGTTTAGATGTTTATGTCAAAACTGGAAGAAGTTGAAGGCGCCTATTTGTAAATCATTATTGAATTGACCCCTACCCTATCCTAATTAGTTCTGTTGTCGTCGGCCCTTGATAAATTTAATCAAATGAGAAATCTACCCAGGGCTGCCTTCTGTTCTATACTATGAACAGAGCACGAATGTCATCTTTGCGCGCACCGCTTCTAGAAGCAACAAGCAGATGTATTAACCCGACTGGTGATTTCAAAGTAGTATTTTGCAATAAAAATCCGCCATCTTGAGTTTGTGATTTTTTACATAGCCAGTGTCACTTGCGCTGCGGAGACAAATCTAACGACACCTAACATGTCAAGATCTGCCCAGCCATTTGGGCTGTAACCCGTGAAAACGAATTTCTTGTCTATACAGGATGTAAAAAAATCAACTGCAAATATTTTAAGGGGTGAATCAGCCCATGAAACTGAGCAACTTTCCCCAAGGAACATAGGTCGAAATATGAAAAAAAAATTGGACCTCCCATACAAATTGACTCGGCCGGCTGGTACATTTTGTATGGGAGGTCCAAATTTTTTTTTCATATTTTGACCTATGTTCCTTGGGGAAAGTTGTTCAGTTTCACGGGCTGGTTCACCCCTTAAAATATTTGCAGTTGATTTTCTTACACCTTATATACATACCCACATACATACTCTGGAAAACATAACCCGCCTTTTGAGGCAGTTGGGCAAAAAGAGAATAAGTGTGTAGACACACTAGGACCGAAATTACGCGACCGAAATTCGGCGACGGAATTCCGGCGACGGAATTTTGCACATAATAATTACTTTAACGGGTCTTATCGCGATAGTTTTTTTTTTAGGTAAATAAGCGATTTACCTGGACACTCGACGTTTCAACTGGGTTGCACCAGTCGTGGTCGCGAGCAGACTGAAGTAGCAGCGAGTTGTCATCAGGGCGGTGGGCAACTAGATTTTCTGCTACCCACATATTGTCTTAATAATTTAAATTGTTTGTAAACATTACACATTAGGTCGGGACACAACACTCACAATGTCCGACGATCGGTCCGATGGTGAATCGCGCGTTTTTATTTTGTCTTAGGTTGCTTGCCTATCGGTCTTCTACAGATTGTACTTCGGAGAGTGTGCGCGTGAGCTGCATGAGCTCATACCACCGTCTCCTTTCTTCCATCGGACATCCAGACGCACGGCCGGCTACCATCCGTTCTTAGTTGATATACCCACATTACGCACTAAGCGCTTCAAATCATCTTTCATTATGCGCACGGCTAAAGAATGGAATTCCCTGCCTGCGTCTGTATTTCCGAGTGCATATAACCTGAATCTCTTTAAGTCTAGAGTGAATAGGCATCTTCTGGGCAAGCTCGCTCCACCGTAGATCCCATCTCTGCTCTAGGGTAAGATTGGGGTCAAGAGTAAGCCCATCTTAGATAAAAAAAAAAAAAAAAAAAAAGTCTATTACCGGACTCCATGTTGTAGACAATTTAAATCCGTCCTCCCGATTAATTTTTCGACGGAATTTTGGCTGAAACGTGTCATCTGTAATGACACAATGTGCACCGAATTTCGTCGCGTAATTTCGGTCGTAGTGTGTCAAGGCACTAATACGGCGTGTCATCGAGCAAGCAAAAGTATCTCACTCACGCCAGTATTGTGACTAGCATACATTTCATATACTTTTTTGTGACACGATTGTATTGTATGAATACCTATTAAAAGGGGGCCTCAATACTCCGTTCACGTTAAAGAGCTGATACCAATTCTCATTTGTGCCTTTTACATAAGCCCATAAAAGCGGCAATAGTTGTCATTTGCCTTTTACTCACATGAAAAAAACACGCAAATCGTAAGTAAAGTAGCGGCCCACGCAAGGATTACGTCTGTGCTCTGTGGTTCTATTGTACACGAAAGGTTTTCTTGAGTTTAGAATTTACATTAGATACCCCATGTAATTTTGGGAGAAGGGAAAAGACGTTTTATTCGTTGAATTCCAAATTAATTAGAATACTTATCTATCTAAGGTATTCTGCGATGGAGCAACAACAATTACCTATCTACATTCGTGAATAAAATAAAACTCAACTTGTGGGTGGTGGTACAACCGTAAAATTTTTGATTAATTCAATACACATAAATATGGCATCAAATATTTTCCGCGACATCTGTCCTTAAAACAAGACTCTATATCTGTATTAATATAAGGATAGACATACAGAAACACTATGTGGCTCACAGTAAAACATAACATATGTACAAAAACAAAAACAAACAACTTATCACAAGCAAAATCGCTTTAAGTGATCTCTGCTAGGCAACCCAGAACATTTAAAAAAACTTAAACTGTAGGTAGCTGGGGCAACATTCCTATAAAGAAGTTAAAAGATTTTTGTTTAAATGTCCTGTTAATAATATTGTAGGGAATGTACCTATGTACCTAATGTGTATTTCTATGAAATAAAAATAATTCGATTGGTATTTTAAATCTCCTAGAAGCAGAATGCAGTATTTCTTAGAGCCTTCTCATTAAAAAAACAATCTAAAGTAATTTGAACGGCTTGTGACAGCCCTATAGCAATTGTGATAAGGAAGACACCTACATTTGTCGTAAACAACTTTGACGGGAACGTGCGCGCGCTATTATTAATAGAACAATGCGATAACTTATGCACTTTTATGTGCATTCCGTTTGGTGCCGGCTCAGAATAGCATCAACCCCATTATCACTCCTCCGCGTCAGAAAAGGCGACTAAGGAAAAATGTAGGAAATGACAGCAGCGATTCTTGTGAATACGATACTTTGCACTGCGCTAACTAAACTGCCTACTTCTTCTTCTAAGAAGAAGAAGAAGATGGAGATATCTATGAACACTATGCGTCATGAGCATGGCAATACCCAAAAAGGACAGAACTTATATTTACTGTGGAAGGACGTTTACTGCAAAGTTCCTATTAAGCCGTGTCTCCTGTTTACGTGTTTCCAAACAAAACAGAAAACATCGATATACATTGTGGCGTGGTCATTCCCAATTCTATAATGACGCCGCAATGTATATCGACGTTTGGTGTTTTGTTTTGTGCTTTGTTTGAGAAACACGTGACACGGCTTTATGTTTACAAACACACGGTTAAAATAAGGACCTTCATACGTTGAAACAAAAAATACAAACAAGGTTATTTCTATTCACATTACGAATATTTAAGCCACAAACATAAATATTGCCCTCTTATCGTAACGTAGTGCTTGTGTACTTGTTTCTAACGAAAACAAATAAATACGATTGTTGGATTACCAAACCCTTATCACTACCCAAAGTCTACGAAACATGCTCAGAGCAACACGTTTAAGAGAAACAAACAATAATAATGCATAAATATCAATATTGTTCCAAGCCCGGGAGCTAAGAAAACAGAGCATTAGGAACATCTCGAGTTAGCAATAAAGAGATTAGACTATTTTAGTAGTTTAGAAAAACGTTTTTTAAATCGATATTCTTCTATTCGAATGGGACACTGAGTTATCCAACGACCCGATGATAGTATATACAGTCTTTAAATCCATTACTCCTCAAGCTATAAGACGACCGTTAAGAAACCTTTACTTCTAGGTATATCGCTCCAGTAGAAATGGCTAGTCTGCGTAGTCACTGAAAGAACCTTCAAAGATGACGGAATAAAACTGCCCACATCCGAAGAATTGTATGTAGGTAAGCCGTGCACAAGGGCCGTTACCTTTTCTTACAATTATCAACACATTTACACTCTTTTCATAAGGAAATGGACAATGGTTCGTGCATGCCAAACCTCGGTAAATTTTTTACGAACTTTAACCGTTTGCCTAAATCCAATTTCTTCCTTCTTCGAAATGGCGAAGATCTTTGAAAAGAAGCAAATGCCATGAAGAATAAAGCCGTGATTTTACGTACGTATTTAGGTAAGGGGAACGCCATATATTGCGCGACGACGCTAAGCCCGTGCGCGTAAATCAGGGGAATTAATGCACGTGATTACGTAGCTGAGGTATATGGATGACACCCGACCAAGCGCTGGGAATTAAGATAATTGTAGCGAGATAAAATCTGCTAGGCATTTTGAGGTATTCTAGTTGTAGGTAGATGATTTTTGCTGACTGTATAAAATAAAAACAGTTGGATGCAAGTGATCCAAAAGCGCAGTGTAGGTACCTATGACTTAAGTACCTATAGAAATGCTCAAAAAAATTTTTTTTCTGTAGATGGACCTCGCATTATTGGAGACGCCTGGCATCTACACTTGAGAACGCTGCTGGCCATTACCTGCATGAAATTGATCGCAGAATTGCTTGAACCGCACGGTATGGTCAAACGCCAAAAAAAGTTCAATCAAATGCGTTTTTACGAATCCCACAAATAACATCAAGGTGACGCTATTCTAAGCCGGCATCTCTTAGTTAGCTCAATAATTGCCCCAACTTATCATTCATGCCATCGTCCCCATCTCCTCGTTCTTTACCTGGACGCCATTTTGTTAAATAAGTATTTATGGTTCATCCCCGCGACAGTAACCGGTGTAGTTGGCAGAGAGAAAAATTGTCGGAAATGAAAAGCTTGCAGTTTGATTCCTAAGAGTTCTCAGTTGCGGAATTTTTGTACCAAGGAATAATAAGTATAGATATTGTGTGTAGAATTTTATATTGTACCAAAGAATACTAATTATTGTACTTAGATGATACGGGTATGGAAAATCTTTGATATTGGTTTTGTTTGTAAGTACCTAGATAGGTACTGTCTGCAAAACATCAAACTATGAGTGCAATTTATATTGCCTGACCTCCTTACAGTTATTACGAATTCATTGTCCCATATAAATTGGTATTAAGAATTGGTAGGTTAATGGGTGCTTCTTCGGAGCCTAAATTTTCGTTGTCCGGGAGCAAAACTCACCTTTTTTTAAAAAACTTAGGTATAGTTTATTTTTTTATAAATAGTTCATACTTGTATCTAACTGGGACACAATGAAACTTTTGTATGTTAGTTAAACAAGACAGTAAAAACAATTTTCAAACTGCTGAAATCTGATTCCCGTAACGTGTCCGCGCCCCAAAATTTGATACCAAACGGCTCATATGTTTTTTACTGAATGATTTATCTACATAAACTATTTTTTATAAACTTAACAGATGTACAATGATACGGGAAAAAAATATTTCAAACGTGTAATTAAGGTCCATTTTGTTCTATAAATCATTTAAGAAATGTCCGGTACCTAGAACTGATTCCCGTGTAACGTCATTTAACCGCAAAAAACTTCCTATTAAACCACCCTGAAGGTGTGGTCTATCCACCATAGCTATCCCCTAGGAGTGCTCCAAGTGTCATGGGAAGCAGAACGTGCCGCTCGTGCAGCATCACCCCACTACGAGGCCAAGAATCTGATTCCCGTGCATTTGGTTTCACTTAAAACTGATTCCCGTTTGTCGATTTTAAATTAAAGTTTACTACCTTATATGTTAATACTATTGTGTGAGACGCAAAAGGTTCGAGGCAATCTCAATTTTTCGATTTTTTCTGACTTCCGTCACACTGATTCCCGTGTACTTCTTGACACGGGAATCAGTGATTAGTACTTCAGAGGGCACGCCAAATCATAAATCCTAGTTGTTGTGTATGATTTCTTACACGGCGGTCGTTATACAACAATGTCAGAGCCCTACTAGTAGTTTTATGTGTAGGTATTTTCCAAGTTACCTACCTACTTACTTAGGTACCTTCACCTAAGTACTTAGCTGGTTACCTACCTGCCTACTAACTTACCTATCTACCTGCCTACTGCTCAACTACCTACTTTATGACATTACTTACCTACTGATATTATAATATTACATAAAAATGGTATTTTACGTGACAGGGACATTTTACGACTGCAAAGTACTGCTAAAGGGACATTATGCGTCTGAATGCTACCTACCTAAGTACTTATCAACCTATTTTCTTTCCTACCTGCTTACCTAGCTACCTACGTACTTTACTATATTGATAATATCATAAAACTTGTATTAGAACATTACGCCGAGAAACATTTTGCTACAGCGACATTCTGCGAAGGAGACATTATGTGCCTAAACCAGAACACCTAAGTAATCTAGCGGTGACATTAAAGTGCAATAAATAAGTAGAAAAATAAATATATTTTAAGTTTATTAATGGTTTGGGAGTGGGACACCGAACAGGCTACATAAAAAAAAAAAAAATAAAAAAAATGGTTTGTCATATTGAATAATCATATTTCTGATTCCCGTATTCCTAAATCTGATTCCCGTAGGCAGTAAATTTTATAATGTCAATATTTCGAAAATCTTTAATTTGAAATGAGTGCCTATGTCAAATATACCTTTGTTTCGTTCTATAATTTGACATACAGTGTAACATTACATCATAAATTGAAAAATGAAAACGACTACGGGAATCAGCCGAAGAACGCGATTTCGAAGAAGCACCCTAATGTAGCTGATCTTATGTGACAACTTGGATGAAAAATCTTTGATGTCATATCCAAACGATTTTAAATTCTGTGACTGAATTTTCTGGAGTTTAATAGATGAGTACATTAGACATTAGTTTCGTAGACACGTGAACCTGTGTGTAGACATTCGATTTCACAAAAACCTTTTTTAACTCTCCTTAAGTTCTTATAAAAGCACCTATGGAAAGCAGGTCGCGATCACTCGAATGCTGCACCCACAAAGTGGAAACTTGGCCGTACTCATACCTATTACAATTTCAGATTCCCGCACTATTCAAACTTAGGGAATTAGCTTCCTGAAGTTTATACAGATATGCTTTGTCTTATACACATAGACATAACGTTTAACACATAATGCATTTGCCATTTTATCAAATTAAAAATATTTATTCAACATGGGATACAAAAAATAGCACTTATTGATAGTCATTACACAAATATAGATACGTCATTAAACAATTTTACGGTCCTAGTATAAACGCGTCTCGGGCAGGATAAAAAAAATTTAAATAAAGGCACTGCCTCGGGGCTGGTCAGGCTAACCACACGGCATGTAAATATAATTAAATTCAGATAATATAAAAAAGGAAACGTTACGTGTATATAATTAATTAGCCGGACCCCCCTGGACAAGAAAACCTCCCAAAAACCTGCCCAGAATAAAAGCTCGCGAAGAATTGAGAAAAACGTGCTCTTTTTGGAGAACCTTTTACTTTTTCAATGATTTTTGCGTATGTCGCATTAAGATGGCAGAATCAGGAATTCGACCTGAAAACAAAATTACTTTTCGGTTCAATGAAGTTGGTGCATAAATTGAAATCAATATGAAATTATTTGCGCATGGTTGTAATTACAGCTGTCAGATGGGTTGATGACATACATACTTGGCCCTCCCATACACAATGCTAGCCGGCCGGGTCAGCTTGTATGGGAGGGTCAAATTTGTTTTATATGTATTTCAACATGATGTTCTTTGGGGAAAGTGTTACATGAAGCCCTTAAAATATTTGTAGTTATACAGTATGTAAAAAAATCAACTGCAAATATTTTAAGGGGTGAACCAGCCCATGAAACTGAACAACTTTCCCCAAGGAACATAGGTCGAAATATGAAAAAAAAATTTGGACCTCCCATACAAAATGTACCAGCCGACCGAGTCTTTGTATGGGAGGTCGAATTTTTTTTTTCATATTTCGACCTATGTTTCTTAGAGAAAGTTGTTCAGTTTCATGGGCTGGTTCACCCCTTAAAATATTTGCAGTTGTTTTTTTTACACCTTATATTTTTTACATACTTTATTAATAGAACATGACTGTCATGTAGCTTTGACATGATAAGCATTCGACTACCTCGGTCCACCTGTTGATCAGTTTAATGAAAACTCTGAACTCTAATCTGGGGGCACGGCGGTGCCCGGGGCATGTCGAACCCACACGGTTTTGTCATCATCTTTTTCTTATACAACAATGTACTCGACTTCAGACTACAAAGTAAAATAAAATAGTTAAACTTGAGGTGCAACGGTATTAATAAAGCATAAAGAGAGTTAAGCATACTTTGAAGTTTTTCATCTGTCTCGTAAAGTACTTATACAAAGGACAAAGGTATTGTATCACTTAATACTCTTATGTTTTTTATTGTAAGCTTAGAAAGCGTGTCTTTTATGAAAAATAAAACGCTTTACAGAGTGAACATAAATAAATAAGATGGCTCCCACGTAACTTGAATATAATTTGGAAAATGTTAGCGCAAGACATTCTAATAGATGTTTAGTGTTATTAAGCAAAATGGGAACCGATAAAAGTTAACGAAAAGATACGAGAAAAAATATTCCCCCTGTTAACTTAAGCATGAGTTATTGGATAAGAATTTAGGGCAAAGGAATCAATAAATGGTCTTATTAGGGTCTAATGGAAAAAGTACAACAAAGAACCTTCCGACCATTATGAAAAGGTAGTCCGACGTTGCATGTTGGGGACAGGCAGAAAAATATAACCAGCAAAATAATAAACCTACTAGTTTGATTTAAATCAAAAGGTCTGTGGCCTGTCTTATTTCAGCGACTGTTGTAAAAAATGCTCTCTGTCCATCTAATTTTAAGTATCAAATTCTTAAGGCTCAACCACAGCGACACTAGCGCCGCTCCGTGAAAAAAAATCACTGCCTAAATACGCAAGTGATTGGGAAACCATCATTATGAATTAACGACAATCACTAACAACGAAGAGTTTTTAGGAGCAGTGAAATCTTGGAAAAACTTTGCGCATTATTGCATACAAATTCTTATCTATTTAATGTGATTTAAATAATCTTTAGTTATTGTCGGTAATTCATACATTGGTTTTTAGTTGACCAGCGCATTCAGCCAGGGATATTTTCCTATTTGGGGGCGCTACTAGTCTGACGTTTCGCCTTAACACAAAAACAAAATGCGTTATTTTATTGTTTTTCCAGAATACGCAACTAACAGAGTAGGCGCGAGACGTAAGATGACATCTGTCAAAATGCGTATTCGCAACGCTTGAAACCGTTTTCATATAAAATGTATGAAACAAAGCTACACCGGTGAGACTTGCGTCGCATCAAAGGCTTGCATAAAATTTTGTGTATCAGAAAAAAGCGAGAAAAATTCACGCGAAGAAACGCTGTGCGGACAGGGCCTAAGAGAGGGACAACAACATCTTGAGATCTGTAATTAAAAAGGTTTCTTAATGAGATCTCGTTTCTAGAAACAAACTTTCTAAAGATAAGTAGGACTGTTTATTTTAAGCTACCTATTTGCTTATCTTGATTCATTTGCGTGGGATTCAATTCGAAGTCAAATAAATTAACTAGAAACACACAATTAATGATAATGAGATATTCTAATTTTAGATGTGGATTTGTGGAAGTACTTTTAAAGCAGTATTTGATCAGAAATCACTAAATAACATGAACTAATGATACTTTTCCCATTAGTGTTGCCAATATTTTTCGCAAATAATTTAGAATTCAACTAAACTATAGCTATGATATAGGATATAGGTATAATTCAATCAACAGCACAGTCGTGTCTGGAAATAGTATAAGGGGAGTAAGGAACATCTCTCCGTGTTGTTTAGTTTAATGGAATATCAGTACATTTGGTCCATTAAACTATACAACTTCCCGTAAGATTTTTCAGGAGACGTATTTTATATTTTTATTTTAAAATCACGATCAGCTGACTGCATTGACTATGGGTAGAAAATGTTTTTTACCTTTACTGAAATATTGTCTTATGGGAAGTTGTTCAGTTTCGTGGTCTGAGTGCACCCTACCAGTATTCGGAGAGCTGCCCCTTACACCCTGTATACTGATGAAAAACAGTAAGTTGCGAACCTTAGTCCGCGTTCGGCTGTCTGAAAAGTTACAGACCTACCAATGTACCTACTTACACCACGAAAAGGACTTTGATGCGGTTGTCGTGGTTTGTCACTGTTGTTTAGGTTTCTGACTCGATGGCGTAGGCTTTTAGCAAATCCCTAATTAATTAAGCACATTTTCTTTCTGTTTACTTTCTGGTTGGCCAGCATAAAATGCCGCGAAGCATGAGGTGCGCCTTTTGTACTATAAAGTATAAAAATATTACTAATAAGTATACATTAAATTAATCAGAAATATTTTCAGGGTGTATCTACTCACAAAACTGAACATCATTTTTTGGTAACTTTGAGTCAGTAACACATTGAAATATAAATACACAAAATAATACGTACTTAAATTTAAATATACAAATCCTTTAACTTTGAATTTGTCGGGAAAAACAAGCTACAGCGTTTACTGCATGTTATTTTATTAACCTTTCTTCTCTGGACGAATGTTCGTTCATTAATATACCATTTAATATTATGAGTAGCAAATGTAAATAAAGTTTAGAAGGAGAGAATTAAAACGCTTGTTTTATTTGTGTACAATTAGTAGGTATGAATAAAAACATAAACAGTTTTATTTCATTAATGAGAATATTATTGCAACGTGAGAGCATTAAAAAGCCTGTTTAAAAATTTCTCTATTCTATAAAAGTTAGATAGGTAGGTTTGAATTTCCCCATCAGATCAACCTATAGCTGCGAAGCTGGACGTTGGCCCACACGGTATGCCAAAAGGTTTGATCTCCAGTTTTCGCCATCTTGTCGCTACCAGCCGCCCGCCGCTTTCTTGAAGTTACCAATCTATCGGTCTATTAAGTAAATATTATGTAGGTGACGAAAACAAAAATCTAAAGTCTATTACTGTCTTAGCCAAAATCCCTAAATAATTATTTTGGGCGGCCATCAAAATTTCAATTTGTCACAAAAATACTCATTCCAAAAAACTCTTGTATTGGACAATCGCCTTTACGAAAGCCCACAAAAGCCATTGTGAAGAAAATTAGAAACCGAATACGTAAGTGATTGACATAAAATTAAAGAAATCACAGATTCAAATTCAAATTGTTGCCAACAAAGTCTTCAAACCGAAATACCACAAAGTAAAATAAAATATCAACGGCCTAAAAACTAAAGTATATAAGGTCTAAAATAAATACTGCAAATATTTTAATAGGTGAAGCAGGCCATGAAAATGAAAACCTTTTTCGAAAGTCGAATCACGACGTTAATGTTGTACTTCCCATACAAAATGTACCTACCAGCTGGCAGAGTCAACTTCTACGGGAAAACCAATTTCCTTTTGTTATATTTCAACCTATGTTCTAAGGAAAAGTTGTACAGTTTTTTAATTGATTGATTATTTATTCAGCTTAAACAACATCGTCAATACAGTATAAATAAAACATTTCAAATAAATCAACAACAAATACATGTTAAATGTACTTAACATTAAAATAGAAAAAGTATCATAATAAAGTTATATCACAATTACAATAAAATATCGCATTACAATTTATTATTGAAGATCATGTATAGGTACAGTAGTTGTCAGTGAAAGTATCTTTAGGGTGATCCATCATTCATAAATTTGATCACAGAATTAAGCTGTATATCCCTTTAAAAAATTGCATTTTCATTTCATTTATTCACATCCTGTATATTTCACCAATAGCAACAAAATTCAAAAGACCACCAATCTACAAGATTGACAATCCCATTTGGCGGTCCAGTGTTCGATTCCGCGCGGTTGTTTCGTCATTCTCGCTGACATTATTTCCTGATGTCAGGAAAGTGCTGCCATCATCAATCTTGCGGTCAGCTCATTCTCTTCACTCTTTCTTTGGTGATTTGTTCCATTTTTAAAACAAAGGTTTTCGTGGCTTACTTTTAAAATTGTTTCGGGTTTCTTTTGTCTTTTCTTTTTACGCGAATTTTCAGGAAGATTAGTATCGAATAAGTTTGACAGCTACGATAGTACGAAACGCTTTTGTTTTCAAAACCCCTGCTCACGTCACATTCATTTAATTTATCTCATACATAACATCACTTAGGTAATATTACAAATTATATGTAGATAGGTGTTTTAACCTAGAAAATAACAAATTGTGCCTACAGATAGGCAGACTTTTTATCATTACATTACATTAAAAACAAAAAATAACTTGCCAAACACCATAACTTTGGCAAACAAAATTTCGGAGCTATTCAACCGGGCGAAAAGAGGTGCCCTCACGAAACTGAAAGTAAAATTCGTGTAATTTTTTTCACTGGGAACAAAAAATGAAATTGGGCCCTGGGCGCGTCCCTTGTATAATTTGAAATAACCAACGGCAGGGGAACTGGCGGTGCCTACAAACGTAGCGCTAACGCTATCATACAATACCAAGCAACGGACTATTATACCTTGTGTTGCCACCTTAGTCACCAATAATTAGGGAGACGGCGCGTGGTTGTCTTTACAATGGCTCATTCAGTTCTAGCGACGGTTTTGACGCATACTGTACTGACGCTTACTGCAATAAACTGGAATCTCAGAGGAACTCGAGGTAACTAAAAAGATGGTTGCTACGAACGTTATATTTCTTGGAGTAAAGTTTGCTCTTCTATCAGATTTTCCTGATTTGATATTTTTATACTTTGAGGGTTATATCGAGCAGTATCGCTCATGGAGTGTTATCGCTACGTTTGTGTGCGCTTTCAGTCTCAGGTAGAAAAAATCACTTTGTATAAAAGGTTCCGACCCGGCTGACCCCAAACATTGTTATTGGATCATGATTATAATATGATTATGCACTCTCCTCGACGCTTTTGTGTGGAAAATTAGAAAAGAAATCTGCCAGCTCGGGTTTATTAAAGACTAGTAGAACCGTACCTTTCTGCGAACGCGGAATTTTATTCTCTTTTCACCTTACTCACCTACCTTTAAGTTACGGATGGATAGTCTACACGTGTCATCATGAGATGATGTAATCCTTTTCTTCTGGGAATCAGTTAGTATCTGTCGACTATGGTAAACCGCATGGTGACGGTGATACCACCTACATTAGCATTCCGAAAAGGGTTGACGTCAGGCAGGCGGCAGGTCATAAATCTTAGCGCAATGCATTTTGTTTTTTAACAAAACCTGTTGCGCTGACCCCTGCTGATTGTGATAAGGGCAGGAAGATGATGATGTATGTTTGTATGTATGTAGGTATTATTATAATTATAACTCAACCATATGCATTGCACTACAAACACTTTCTTCATAATGGTTACTCGCTGTGCAAATAAATCCCATTGTTATTTTGACCCAACAACATCGATAGAGGGTAAACCACATCCATCCTATCCATATAAGATTCTGACTTCAAAATGTCGGAACTCACTAGAGGAAAAGGCAGACGCGGAATTTTATATTGCTTGAATAATTGGCACTACCTAATCGAGCATGCTTCAACATCGTCTGCATCATCAATCACTTACAGACCTCTAAAGTTGTAAGTCTGAAACCCTAAATACCTCGCAAAGTCCGAACCCTTTACGCGCGGAAGACGACATATGACAATTTGGGTGGAAGATGTATGTCGTACTTTCTTACGATTCGTAGATTTGTTACCAAAGTTTTCTCAAGTAAGTATTCAGGCTGCCATGCGGACTCGAGGTGTCTTTTTTTCACGCTTACCACTAACTTCGGGGCAGAGTGTGCGGCGCCGCAGCCTGGCGTCGTGTATGAAACTAGCCTTATTGTCTTCAGTATAACAATATTTGTATTGGGCCGAGGGGACAAGTTTGGAGACAGTCAAAATATTGTTGCAGAGACCGTTCGAAGGGTAAAACAGCGTCTTGGTGGCTGGCGAAAATCAGAACACTTTCTTAGGTCATGGGGCAAGTATGTATGTAAGTACACATTATATAGATTACACTAAAGCTTGCTTGTTGGTTGACAAAATAGGACTATTTTTTATAGGTAGGTACGTAAACAATATCAAATTTGGGATATATCTGCAAACGTGCCAATTCCTTGTGGTAACGATAAAGAAAAACTTCATAAGAAACAACTACACACAAAATTCCTGATCAGTAGCTTTAGGAGGTACAATGCTAACTTGACAAAGCTGTTTATGAATTTAGCGATTCACACTTTCTACATGCACACATCTGTATAGTAACACGTGACTGATTATTGGCAAAATGATATAGATAGACCAGATGCAGACAGAGAAGGTAAATGAACTGAACAAGAGTAGGCAGAGGCACAGTAGATAAATCTAGTGTAGAAAATTCCTCAACTCCTCTGCGTTCTTTCTCGTTTTAACCCTAAAAACTTTCCGAAGTACGGCACGGTCCTCTCAAAGTTTATTTTCGCCTCGAACTATCGACCCAACACCTCCGGGATAAGATTAGTTTTCTTTTATGAGTTTTCTTTCAATATTCTTTGGAAATGTGATATGATACGGCCTAGATTCTGCGAAATGTGGGAAGAACAATAGTGTGAGGGCGTCTGCAAAAGAAGATTATATTAGTTTACATAGTATTGGGAATATAAAGTAGGACATACTGGTTCTTGTGTGTAGCGACGCCCAAATATTTTTTTTGGGTAGGTGTTATTATCCTTTTTACCTGACTGCCTCAGAAAGAGGGTTATGTTTTTCGAGAGTGTGCATGTGGGTAATGCAGGTTTGTGGACAACTAAATTATTTTTCGCTGGCTACAACTCAAACGGCTACACGGATGTTATACCTATATATGAGGTGTCGTCAGATTTGTCTCACCAGCATAAGTGGCAAACGCTTTATTAAAATCTCATGAATTAAAAATGGCGAAATAAAAGTTTTACCGCAGTCGGATTTTGGTTTCTTAATTAAAAGAATAATAATTTTACCTACCTCCTCTACCTCCTACACTTACGTTTTATCAACTTTTACGTCGATGTATGATCCTTGTAGCTCCATTTCTGAACACGGAATGGAAGTCTGCAATGACTGGTGTACCCTTTTGTACCTCTTGCAGGTTCTACTAGGTACTTGAATTTGCTAATGTCTAGTATGTTGGAATGGATTTATGTGGTAAAACATGAAGAACAATTACTCAGTAGCAAACTTCCGAATGCAAAAATAGAGCTCTGCGACTGATCTTTAGTACCTAAATAGTTTAGTAGAAATTATATGAGCAAATATTTTTTGGGCGCTTTCCAAAATAACTATAATAATTATTATCTATGTTGTAGTCGTTGCTTTTCATCATGTTTGGTTGTTGCGGACTTCTGTCCACCGATGTATAAATAAGTACTTCGAATGGATTATTAGAACAAAAGTATTTTTCGCAATTATAACTATTTCATATTACCTCAAAATTTAACTACCAATTTTCTTTAAATTTATTTTTTTAAGTAATTTACCTTTCGTTCTAATGACCAAATGTTGTTAGCCGAATAATAAAAAAAAAAACAACTGAATCCAAATATGAAAAATGTGAAATATAAAAAGTCTTTATTTGAATTCACTCATTCTACAGCGAAGGCATGGACTCTATCTACTTAAATAGTTTCAAAGCTGAATAAGAAACAACCCCGCGCGGTCAAAGCGAAAAATATTTCAACTGTACTCTTCTTTTTGCAGAATAAGCCTTTTGCTACGCCGCTTCTACAGTGCTACGCTGCTACTACAGTGCTACGCTGCTACGAGTACTACGCTGATTCTGAGGCTACACCACCGGATTGCAAAAGTATACAATATGCTACGGTAAAAGCTACGGTGCTCTTAGTCATTATTGTAGTTCTATAACATCAACAACATCAATATCATTATCAACAGCCAAAAAATCCACTGCTGGATGAGGGCTTCCCCCAATCGGTGAGTATTTGCCGTACTCACTCCGCATGGCAGTAGGATTAGCGAACGCAATGCAAGGTGTTGTATTCACAAGGACCGCTGCTGCCCATTTAATACACAAACACTACCTGGCGTTTGCCACCGAAATACACTCAAAAGGTAATCGGCAAAAACCTAATAAGAGCCCAACGTCCATTTAGCAACAAAAATGTAACCACCCGAACCCGTAACTACAAAAATACTCATATCGATACCAATTGTCTGAAACGCGAAAATAGAAAAAAAATAACCGACAACGCGAAAAGTAAGTAAATTAGATAAGTTTTTTCTTAGCGGCATATCTGATTAGTCCTGACTTAATCCTATACATATAAATCAGGGATTTCAACTTCGGAATCATAAAAGTTTGAATTAATGACTTCATTAGTAGGTAGTAACCGGTACAACATAAAACTACAATATGAAAGGATCAATATAGTACTGGACATCATCACAGACGACAACCAGGTTTTCTTGCACGCCGCCGATTGGTGATAAGAAGTGTATTGTGTGAGGAACTCACATGTACCAATGAACAACCCCTTTCGTTTCGCGCATCCAAACAGAAATATCCCGAAAACAATACAAAATGATACGTTCGAAACACGTAGGGGATAACGAACATTACCCGCTGTATTCCGTGTAACAATGTCAGTTGGTATGACGATCACGCCCCGCTTCAAATGAGGGAAAATCTAATCTCTTTCTGCCCCTCTCAAGTGATTGGCCGGAGTATAAAGTACTGGGGAATGCCTTTTCACTCCGCTCGCCGATGGATTCAGCTTTGTACAGGCAGACGGTGGGATTTAGTCTTTCATTTTATTAAAAGGTTGTAAGCTAGAGAGCTCATAGTCAACAATCAGTGAGTGCGGAATTCCCGGAACTTTGAGCTGGCGCTGCAGCGACTGTACTTTTGTAGTTTTCTGAAAAATCCTGAATTCGACGTTAGTAAAAGTATATATACATGGAAATATAATCAGCATTTATCTTCAAGTAGCATAGTAATTCTATCAGCCTTATTTCCAATCATTAATACTTATTATCCTAATTCATTTTAAACAAGAATCTGAGTAACTAACAACGGTAGGGTATAAAGAAATCATAAATCTGGAATGACGCCAAGGGGGGTTGACGTCAGGCTGGTAGAATGTCATAAACCATTGCCAAATCTCTTTGCTATATGATTTTCTGTCTTTACAAAACATGTTGCGCCAACCCCAACTGATTTGGGATAAGAGCATGAAGATGATGATCTTGAATGACGCCAAGTAATTGCTAATAACTTAGACGATTCTATCATGCTTGAGTGTAGGTACCGTTCCTTTCGCATTTCCTGTTTTTGTTGAAAGAAGTTACTGAAACCGGATCATTTGTCAGAGACACAGGTACTTATGTATGTTGGCTGTCACAAACCTCAATATCATGCGGTGCGTTTGCGATTCATTTACGGTATCTTAGACATATTATTGAATCCGAAGAAATCTCATTTTCCTTGCTTAGTTTTCGGCCGACTGCATCCTACCGCCGCTACCGCCCACAACCCTTACAACGTCGTCAATCTACCTGGAGGAGGCTTCCCACGCTAATTCATAGCAACTGCTAAACCAACCATCTGCCGAATGCTGATCAAGTTATTTTGTTAGCTAGACAATCAATTTGGACGGTTTCTTTCATGCAAATCTAAGGAAAATATTTCTATCTAACTTTGTCCGTGGTCTAGAGGTCTAAATTCGGTTTCAGTATTGTAATATTCGTGGTTTGATTCTCGGAAGGAGGGTCACACAAAGTTGATACACAAATTAGGAAAACGGCGGCGTGCTGGGCGCCTTGTTGATACCTACCTATTTTATCAAATTATCGTTCTGTAAGTCTGTGCTCAATTTGCTTAGGCTATCACAGACTGAACTAGCTGATTAACAGTAGGAAACATGGTCCTATGCCACAAAAAGGAACTTCAAATCGTCGGTTCTGGTAACTCGGCGACTGCTGCACAGTCAACCATGTCAGAGACATACTTCGGAACTCGGTATTTAGCAAACGTTTTAAAAACTCCGATTTGTTACTCTGCTTGTACATAGGGTGCAAAGAGGGGAGGGAGAGGAAGTAAAATCAAATGCAAATAGAGTCCTCATGATATCAAGTCCTCATATCATAGATATTTTGCCCAGCTATCTTCATTTCACGATAAACCAAATCGTCTGCTCAGATCACTCCGTGCTCGTTTGCATAATCATCCGATGTTGAGCTAAGCCGGGGACATTTGATTTGATATCGCGAACTGAACACCACCTCATTACAGTCAATGGGAGGTGTACAATGAACCGGCTAACTGAATACTTGGTGCCAGGAATTAAATCAGATTGGGGATTTAGTAGTTATTTGGAGGAGTTGTTAAAATTATTATGGTTTTATATTGTTTCGCCGTAAATGAATCCGAAATATAATATTTCTCAAAAATTAATTCTATAAGCATCTACGTAGCTGCAACACCATCACTCAAGTATTTTTAAAATAACAACCTGTCACTATGGTCTTCTGAATGACTCTCGGATTTTTATCAGACGTGGCCGTTTTACAGCATTTTACGGTGTGCCTACCGCGCAAGGGTGTCATCATAATGAACCTTGCTTTAGACAACAGGCATTGGTGAATCTAGACCTTACCTCACCTTTGCTGTTCAATGCTGGGCATAGGCGTCCCCCCTTCCGTATGGGGGGGGAAGTATTACCATACTCATCACGCTTGGCAGGCAGGCGAATTGGCAAGCACGTGCAAGATGTTTACTTCACAAGGAACGCTGCTGCCCATTATCTGAAATTCTTCTTCTTCAGTCCAGACGTGTAGAATTGGGGTGATGCTATTCTAAGCCGCCATCACACGCCAATGGCACGCTATTGAACAGCTCCTTTTTGTTATTTTTCTGATGGCCCCATAGCAAGTTTGATTATGCCCGTTGCCGGAATAGAAACTAAAGGCTAAAAGTAGCTGACTTTTAGCCTTTAGTTTCTCTCATGAGCTCATGAAAATCACCAAATAAACTCATTACCTTCAATTTGAGCACCGCACGTGTAGTTCTATTATTGGAATCTAACGATACGCGACGTACTGCCTTTTTCAGTGGGAAATAAAATAAGAACTAGCTTTCCTGCCTCTTATTATTCCAAAAATATATTACACCCCTTCTTTTTGTGGGCAGTCGTGTATAAACGAGCTTGCAAATTTTTATAAGTACTATATTCAACCACGTTTAGAAACTGTATTCAAGCACAATTAATAAATATGGACGCGTTTATGTGCAGTGCAGTTCATAAAGGAATGCGAACGAGAAAATAACACACTCGCTATTTCATTACGCAAACAGAAAGAGCTCCGTGCACGTTATTTAATAACAATTTTTTTCAATGCATTCTTTGTAAGGTTCTTATCACACAAGTGGTCTGGGAGCGGAGGCGGACGAAGCGGATCGGATGTGCAGTATATTTGTTATGAATACGATGCGAAAACGCCGCGCGAACCTACGCAACGAATTCGCTGTACATCCGTCGGGTGTCCGCGGTGAATTAGCTGCGCATTCGTCGGCTTGTGGGATTTGAGACAAAAATGTCGCCGGTATCCATCACCGCACGCCCGTTACTAATTTGCCGCGCATCCGTCGTGCATCCGCGTCGAATACGCTGCCCATCCACCTCTGCTCCGCATCCGCTCCCAAACCACTTGTGTGATAAGAGCCTAAAGCGGAATGAGCCAATAATTTAATATTGTTGAACTTGTTCTTTGTTTTCTTTCTAGTTTTGTTCTGAAGCAATTTATTCCACTGGCCAGCGGCAAAACTTTCAGTTTTAATTTAGTTGCTTTTCTCTTCTGCTTTAGTATTTGCTTCTCAAGGCAAATCGGGCGAAATTGCAAAAGGGAGAATTTATTTATTTTATTAAGGTTATCTTACAAATGATAAACAAATTGCTTCTTAGCACCACTAAACACAACAGTGTTTGTTGCGGCACTGCACATTCGTCCTAGACTAAGAATCCAATACTAAATAATAAACAATAATTACAATGTACCAACTACTTATCTGCAGATATTAAAGTTCGCACCCATATAGCATCCATAACCTAATCGTTCATGAATGACGCACACCTACTACCGTGCATCGCATCGAAACACATAGGTAGGTACGTTTATTTGCACTGCACGGCGCTGCCGCCTTTCCACAGAAACCGGTCCGGCGTGGGGTCCGGCGCTCGACGCTACAGGATGTTGTTTTTTATTTGTGTTATCGAGTGATGGTAATGTGTTGGTGTAGTGTTTGCGAAGTACTTTTTTGAAGTTTTTATGTGTGAGGTTATGAAATATATCTCTGGGTAGATTATTGCAAAGATTTGGAATTAAATAAGAGTTAGTACGTTTACCGTAGAAATTTTTAGTTTTTGGAGTATGTAGGTAATTTTGAGCGGCTCTTCTCGTCCTAATTGAGGCCACCCGGGGGTAATTGACAATACTTGCGTAGTTTTCCACCATAAACATGAACTGGAACTTAGTGTGTATCGGTATAATATTGCAATATTTGAAAAGTGCGTCGTAATTATGCTTGTATTTACGCTTGATATTTTTGGGTACTATTTGTTTAATTATTCTAAGTTGAAGGTTATATATTTTGTCCGAATACGTTTTAAACGTTCTCCCATAACTCGTGAGTCCGTAAGAAACAACAGAATCAGCAAGTGCAAGGTACATCTGCCTAAGAACACTATATGGAAATTTCTTTTTAATTATTTTTAGCTTTGACAAAAACATCCTTAATTTATTAGCGACTAGTTCTGTATGGGCACCCCAGTTAAGTCTATTGTCTATGACTAGCCCTAAGTATGTTTGTTGTACTACATTCTCTATCAGACCACAGTCACACGCGGTTTTCCACCCATGCAAGCAGCTATGATCGTGGGCAATTAAGCTAATACTCGACGAAGGAGTGTTATGGCTGGAGTGTATATGCATGAGCTTAGTTTTTTGTGAATTCAGGACAAGACCAACGTCATGTGACCATTTGCATAAGGTATTGAAGTCCTTTTGTAGACTCGCTTCGGCTACTTTTAAGTCACGATCCGCCACAAGAAGACAGGTGTCATCAGCAAATTGGTATAATGAACATGATTTAATAAGATTTTTAATATCGTTAACATAAGACAGAAAGTGGGTGGGGCCGAGAACAGAAGTTGTCACAAAGCGAGTAATTTGCCGACGGATAACGATGGGTTCAATGTTTCAATCGTAAAGTAAATATGGCATTACAGCCGCATTTCACTTGCATACACTTAAGGCGAAAAGCAGTTATTTTTACGCTGCGTAGCGCATGCGTTAGGACAATACGAAATTCGATCTTATTTCCATACAAATACAGTTGATGTCAAACGATTTACATACGCAATCGTTGACGTTGTAAGATGCGTAGCGCTAGCGGATGCGTCTGTCAAACCGTCTAACAAAAACCATATCATCTGCCTGCCCGTATCCTAATTTGTATGACAAAAAGCATACTGGTGTGAAAATAAGGTGGAAATCGCATTTCTAACGTATGAGATAGCGGTGCGCAAAAATAGCAACGCAAACGGATCTAAATGCATTATACTTACTGGGGATTGTCGAATTTGAGATTGCTTGATGTCACAATATCAAAGATTACCTGCTTGCATTCATTCTAAAACGCGAATGAACAAGCTTGTTTCAACCAAATATTGATGAAAGCATTTTATTCACCGGATTTTTAAATAATTTCATCTGGACAGGAAGGAAAGTGCAGTTTTGTAAAATCATTGAAAGTACCTTGCCGTTTTAAACGTTAAGTACATTATAAGTCCCAACCATCTGAACTGTTCATATGATTCAAATGTACCAACTGAAAAAGTCTACAAAATTTTCTAAAAGCATTCAGATATATTTGGCAACGTTTGCTAAAATTGCACCCAATTAGAATCAGCTTTTACAATTTCGAAACTAAATTGGCTAGATACAAATCGTTCACTTCGTATTACCTAAGGTTCGCGTAATATATTTTGCTGATAGGTTTTTAAATCTAATTTATTCGATGATGCCACATTAATGATACTCTGATTCGAATAATTCGTTTGGGATTGAAACAAAAAGCCCTTTGCATAAATGATGTAAAACAGAAATCAGAGAGTATGTTCTGTTTTCAACGAAACATAACGGAGGAACGGAGACGTGTGTGTTTGTGCAAACCTATGTTGCCAATTGTCTCTAAAACCACTACTGATCGGATTCTAATGCGATTTTCAGTGATTTATTAGGAGTTTATTGGCGTATGTTTTTAGATAGGTATTACGTGAACAACTCGCAGCTTTCGTTTATGCGTTTCCTATTTTGTCCAAAACTTCTGTCTATTTTGATGCGGTTTTCAATAGATGAAGATTTGACTGGAAAATGTTCGTTTCTAGGTGTCACGCAAACAACTCACCAGGGAGCGCTGCAGTAAACTGGCGTAAGTTTTTTGAATATTCAAATTTTGTTTTCATTTGTCTTGTCGGCTCAGCTCTTATAATTCGCATCCCGATTTTTAGTTTTTTTTTGGGTGGGGTGGGGAGGGGGGGAGACCTCCCCGGTGTCACCCCCCCCGCGCGGAGACCAGTCGTTCCTGATATATTCAAGGTTGAAGGTTTGAGATTATGACTGGTCCAAAACTCACTAAATGATTTAACGTTTTTTTTTGGGAGGGGGGGAGGGGGGGGACCTCCTCGGCAACACCCCCCCCGCGCGGAGACCAGTCGTTCCTGAGATATCCATGGTTGAAGGTTTGAGGTTATGACTGGTCCAAAACTCACTAAATGATTCAAATATGCTATAAATAAAGGGACAGTAGGTTTGAACGGTGACCACAGCGCATGAGCCGAGCGAGCGGAGCGAGCGTGCCCCGGCAGGGGCCGGCGAAGTGCCAGAACCAACACACTGCTAGTAAGGTTGCTAATGTACTTACCATACCAACCACACCTACTCTTGTACTTAATATTGAAATCTGGGTTTTTCAACTGGTTAAGATTTGGGAAGGGGTTTAAAGAAGGGGAGAGGGGTGTTTAAGGGTGGGGGGAGGTGGTTCAACCAATCTCCCTTTATTTATAGCATATTTGAATCATTTAGCGAGTTTTGGACTAGTCATAACCTCAAACCTTAAACCTTGAATATCTCAGGAACAACTGGTTTCCGCGCGGGGGGGGGTGTTTGCGGGGAGGTCCCCCCCTCCCCCCCTCTCCCCCCCACCCAAAAAAAAACTAAAAATCGAGATGCGAATTATAAGAGCAATACCGTCTTGTCTATGGATACTCAGTAGTTTTTTGTCCATGAAACGAATAAAATGTAGGTATGTGCAATAAAATGTGTCATACAAATATGATACGTAGGGGAATTGTGCTTATGATGACATACTTTTTGTTTAGAGGTAAATATTTCGTTAAATAAAGTCATGTAAGTTTTATAATCTGATGCATGTTAAAAAACATTTTATTGGGAAGCTGATTGTTTATTTTACAATCAAGTAAGTCAATAATTTCAAATTTTATGAACCTAAAACCACCACTACTCCGACCAGAGTAAGACGACACAGCGTTAGGATAAGATGACATACGCTTTAATATTTCTTAAACAGTGTACTCCATTATGTCCTGGCCATTTTTTATGTGAGGAGATATTAAGCATGGTCGAGAATACGGAAACTAATGCTGAACACAGTGAACACGAGTTTTTATGGGCAAGTTGACATACAACCTCACGCCCACTAATCTGGTATGTCGTCTTACCTTCGCCTTACTCAAAGCGTAGTACTAAAATAATTATTTTTTTGTTAAAAATGTAAAAGGTTCACATTATTCTTTTATTAAAATTTACATACTAATGTAACCCTAGATTACACCAAAAAATATTCGGCTTACTAAATTATATATTTTGGTAGTTTCACCAACAAACAAACAGCAAACTGAAGGTGGCCGAAAATTCCTTGAAGTCAAAAATCACAAAAATCCGCATAATTTTTACATTTGCTGTCATTGACTTCTCTATTGAATATATGTATTAGGAGCACCAAAGATACACATGAAAACACTACAGGTACATCTCTAACATCAATACCTTAGTAGATATTGATGGTGTGTCATCTTATCTCAGTATGCCATCTTGAGCACAATTCCCCTACCTGGGTATGTTCATAGCATTCAAACCTACTTAATCGAATAGCAGTAAAAGCAGCTATTTAATAGGTAGCCAAATCCAATTTGTACCAACCTCGGTTGGATCGGATTGCGTCTGTTCTATTAGGGATCTAATTACCTAGGGCTTGTTTGTAACAAGCTGTGTTTCGACAATCACAGAATGTATAGAAAAAGCTTTACAAATGTTTTGGGGTGAACCCAGACTATGAAACAAAAATTTTCCCCAAGAAACTATCTAAATATGAAAAAAAAAAGTTGTCCTTCACATTTTTATATGGGGTGCTAATTATTTTTCAACATTTAGGTATTCCTAGGGGAGAGTTGTTCAGTTTCATGGCCTGGGTAACTTTTAGGTTTGCAACACCTAATAATGTAAAATTAATTATTTCAAGTCTTATAAACAAAATAAAATATGTTTATGTCCGAGACTTGGACCAGGAACTGTGGTGTACCATTCCATTGCTTTAACAAATCAGGATTATCGGATTTGTTAAAGCAATGGAACGGTACACAAATGTATCACACAAATATGATACCTGGGTATGTTCCTATGTGCATTCAAACCTACTTAATCGAATAGCAGTAAAAGCAGCCCCAGCTAGGTATTTAGTAGGTAGCCAAATCCAATTTGTACCAACCTCGGTTGGATCTGATTGCGTCTGTTCTATTAGGGATCTAATTACCTAGTGCTTGTTTGTAACAAGCTGTGTTTCGACAATCACAGAATATATAGAAAAAGCTCTAAATATTTCAGGGGTAATCCCAGACTATGAAACAGCAATTTTCCCCAAGAAACTAGGTATCGAAATATGAAAAAAGAAATTGTCCTTCACATTTTGTATGTGGGGTGCTAATTTTTACTACAAGCTTTAGGTATTCCTCGAGGAAAGTTGTTTAGTTTCACCTTAAACCACTGGTGTAATACCTTAAAAATATGTCATTAAAGGACAGTGAAAAATACTATCATCTTATAAACGAAAATAAAAATCGTTTGTGTCCGAAACTTGAACGCGAGACCGTGGTGTACCGTTCCACAGCTTTACCAAATGAGCTATCGCTGTTATTGTCGAGATTGTCGACCTCTTGATGCTCGTCTCAAAGCGACGTCATCTCCTCAAAGGCCCTCTTCAGCCACTTTGGAAACTCCTACTTCTACAACTTATCTACTTAGGACTTACCTTCTAACAGATGCATAATAAATAATCTATAAGTATTGAATTAACTTGTACTTTAATTCCCTTTGATTAAATACTTATTCATACCTATACTTATACCTATTTAATTTTGAAATTTCAAAATTCTTGTAAATTCCGCTGCTGGCAGAATTCAAACCTCACCTAGGCTAGGTAAAGGTAACCCTGCCAAAGGCAAATTTTAAGCAAGTAAGTCGATGCATTTCGATGATTTCGTTTGCTGTGCAGATATATCTATTTAATATATGTCACATAAACTATTTAAGAAAAAATGCCGCTTACAAACCAGCATCAAACATTTGACTCAATAACAGAATCCAATTTGCGAATCCTTTACATCGTCAGTATAAACAGGATATTATGTACTATCGCCAGCAAATCCGCCTACTTATTTTATAAAGGAATCAACTTCTACTGGATTATCTTAGTATTTGTGTTACAGGCAAAACCCTTAACCAGTCAATAACATTAACGTTCTGAGTTTTCGCTATCGGTTACTAGTAACACCCTATATACGAGTACTTACTCGTATCGGATTTAATGAAAGGGGTCGGTTGTGCCTCCGATTGTGCTGATTGCATCCCTTCTGTTTCACTGGTAATTAATTAATGGTTTGCAAAGTAGTTTTTTAATGAGTGTACATGAGCGTGTACTATTTGAACCACCTACTGAGATTTTCTCTGAATGCCAAATTTTCAAAACACTTGCCGTGTTAGGTATAGGTACAATTTAGGAAAACTTAAAAAAAAACTTGAGAACCAGCTACCTTCGCCATCTGTACTGGCTACGCCTTTACCAATTGGGCTATAGCGGCTCCAAGCCCGCGAATTAAGCTAGTGTATCTTGACCACTATTGGCCCCATCTTCCAGGAAAGATTTTCTCTCCTTTAAAATCTGGCTTAAAGGTGTCCTTAAAGATTGAGCTTCTTACCGAGAAAAACGTCACATTCCCACAGGAATGTGGTAGGAACTAATATAAACTATGTAGGTGGGGTCTCCAGGAACAGCGAAGATACCTATTGCCAAAGTTCCATCTTCAAATACCAAAGTGAACTTTAAGTGAATTTGGCCAGTGAACTAACGTAACTGAATTTGAGTGGCAATCATTTGATTTCAATAACTAAATGAAATGTTGAAGGCGGTACTTTAGGGGCAAGCTCCACAGAAAAGACGTGCGTAATGACGCGTGGGATATCATCAGCTGTCAAGCAAGTGATCATCGTAGACGTAAGTTGTGCAACATCGCGACGCTTGAAACCGTTTCCATATACTCATAAAATGTATGAAACATGACATAAAGCTACACACGTGAGACGCGTCTCGCATCGATAACGGCTGACGATCGCTTGTCTGACAGATGTCATGTTGCGCGTCGCGTCGCACGTCTCCTCTATGGAGCTTGTATGGCATGGCATATGTCAACACACGCCTTAAATATTGGATTTGATAACACATTAAAAAAATAACAATCTGTGGAGGTTAAGTTAAGTATGGTATGGTAATGTCGCCAGCAAATCCACCTTCACATTTAAGGGATCTACTTGTACTGGAATTTCTTAGTATTTGTATAAAAATCCACCATAAGTTGGTCCCTTAGTAGTAGGTGGATTTGCTGGTGACAATACACTTATGTAGCCAACATCAACCAACCCTTTGAAGGAACCAACCTGTACTTGGTTGATCATACAAATACTAAGAAAAACTAAAATAATAAAATACCTAGGTTGATGTGTTAGCGATAGTACCACCTACGAAAAAGTAACCTTCGACTTTTAATAATAAAAGTAATCGTTCAACCTATTCTGATTATTATACAATCTATGGATTACCTGAAATAAGTACCTACACCGGCAATATCTCTCGATCAATTTCAGAATCGAAACTCGAAATCTGCCAGAAGTTGGCGAAACTAATTATAAAACAAAATTCGCAACAAATTAACCACTTTCTTGTAGGAGTTGAACCAGTTTCAAAGCCAGCCCCAAAGTGTTGAAGCTTAAAGCAAACTTTATGCTAATGTCAAGCCTGAGCACAAGATTGGAGGTAAACCAAGTCTGGCCTGGATCAAATAATGAGAATAAGGAGTCCTGCCATTTAGTAACATGAAGCCGTACAAAACACGTAAGAACAGCGGGCGCTACTTATACTACCGAGCGCGAGCGACCCGTCGGACTCCCGTGATGATACACTTATTGCAACGAAACGTCAAGACTCTATAAGCCTCGACTTAAAACAACAAGGTCAGTCGTTGGACTACATAAAGCGTAAGTACGCAATTTGGGTAAGTAAAGAGACGAGTACATGAAGCATGCAAAGCTACTCAACTGGAAACTACTCATGATAACCACATACGTAGAATACAAGTTTAACAGAAATAAGACTGAAGTAACGACCACGTGAAGGACGGCCTCCTCTGGTAGGAGGCCGTCCTTCACGTGGTCAAAGAATACTAATTATAGGTAACCAGGCTGATTGACGACCTTGTAATTAATGCAGTCAGATCAAAAAGGCGATTGTTTTTAAGTAGGCTTTTGTTGATCTATGTATCTCGCGTTTTGTTGCCAAAAAACCGACTTGTTTATGTAGGTTATGTATTTTTACCGATATTTGTTTCTATTTCGTTTGTCCTCATAGCTCCATCTTACCCAATATTTGCTCAGTAAATTTAGTAAATAAAGGAAGTTTGTTTACGACAAATCGGAAATTGTGGCCCAACTATTTAGGGCGAAACTTTGCCAATATCCTTGCCGTTACTTTGATCGCTTGAATACACTCTCTGTACAATCAGCGGCACATGAAGTTAACCATTTAAGGGATCAACTTATACTGTTTAAGGGGCCTGATACCTCAAGTCTCGTTCTTCAAAACAATATTGTTCCGCAGAAAATGGTCACAATATTCTGAAAAAAATATATGGTGCTGTCAAGAATTTAAGTTCAGATAAAGTTCGCTCGATAGAAAAAAAATCCAAAGTTACCTTAATGCGAAACTTATTTGTAATATTAATCAATATATGAAATTATAAACAAATTCTTGTTACCAAAATTTAGAAAAAAAATTATATTGAAAATTGCTTATTTACATGTTGCAACATCGTTTTTCTAGTTTCTATTTACGGACCCTTAAACTTAGTAAATGTATGGAAAACCAGTATAGGTTGAGATCTTGATATTATGTAAAGTGAGGAGCTGGTGGTAGTACTCTGCTACTTTGACTCCTGAACCGTGAACGCGCGTGACAGAAACATCATAAGGGCCAAGGAAGTCTTTTAAGGGTTAAGGGGGTATAGAATCTCTTGTTTGTGTATGGTAAATTAAGGTCGGTTAACACTGAGACCAATTACTGAGTTAAATTTGAAGAAGAACACTGATACGTATCGCGACTTTTTTGACACGTAATAGAATCATGAAGTACGTGCGACTGCATTTTTTTTTTGGGTGATAGCATTTGCGCGCGTTATCGTAGATAGATAATAGGTAGTTAGATTCGAAGCTGTTTGTAAGTATCTGAATACCTGCGTAAGTCTACGAAAATTGAGTGTGCCAAATAAAACATAGAACGATAGTAACAGTTTACTTTCAATTCTATGCTAAAACGGCTCTCGTTAAATAATGCTCTAGGTGCGCGCATACGTAAGGACAAAACCCACCTTATTCCCATACAAATACGGTTTAAGTCAAACCGTTTGACAGACGCATTCGATACACAGCGCTAAAATTGCGCAGCAACGAAAGTTACGTGTGATGTCCACCTTACTCGCCTTTAGCTTCATCGTTTCTTGGTACTCCCAATCAACGACTCAGACTCAGCTAAGATCACATAATTATATTATCTCATCTCTACTATTAAATCTAGGTAAATCTCGGTAGCAGCACAAATTAAGGAAACTACGCTCAGAGCGCCTTTACAGATGGCTCACTCAGTACTAGCGACGATTTGGACCCTGGCTTTAACTGGAATCTCAAGGGTACTCAAGGTAACTATTGCCACGGACGTCACATTTCTTGGATTAATATGACATATTATGACACCCTTGTGTCAGATTTTGCTGTTACGTGTTATGATATTCTTTGCTTTGTGATTTTTGACAGTAGCAAAGCCAGGGTGGCTTTCAAACTTTCTAAAATATTATCAACGATATTTGCACAGCTACAAATGAATCGTGCTATTTTTGATGTTTTTTAAATAGTATTATTGTAACATTTGAGTGTACGTGCCCCTGATGAACCTTAATTATGCGAAACCGGGACCGAATATAATTTTATTTTCATCAATAATCTTAACAATGAGGTTTTACCAAGCGCCGACAATTGCAAGTATAAACTATTATGACAGCTAATCCATCAATTTCTATGGCGCCGTATAACGCCAAAACGCATCACCTATTAAGGCTATTATACATATATTACGGCTCTATCCCTTGCGGGGTAGGCAGAGGATAAACGGCTGCTGTATAAAAACGGCCATTTACACCATGTCTGACAAAAGTTTGAGTCATTCAGAAGAATATCACTAATAGTGACAGATTGCCAGCTTTTTTTCACCTTGAATTGCAATACACATCAACTCTCAAAAAACCCACGGGAAAGCTAAAGGGTGATGCTATGTTAAGCCACCACACGGCACCTATCTGATAACGATAAAACGCGAGTGCAATGGGAACCTTTGCGCCGGGAATGTCACGGAGTAGATTTTCCGACTGACACTTTAGTTTTAAGTTTTAATTTGATTCGATTTGTATTGACTCCGAAATTGTCAATTCATCAGAAACATTAGATATCCATTAAGGCATTAGAAATGCAGTCCAAGTTTAACTTAGTCTCGAGTTTATTGGTCACTCAGACCGGACAGTAACCGGACTGTCAGTAGAGAGCAACTATTTGGACCAACTTTGCCAATATCTTCGCCGTCGAACGGCTACCTGTTCAGAGGAAGGTAGTTGAAAACTGCATAATTTAAATTGAAAGGTATTGTTGTTCAATGTCAAAGAATTTTTAATTGAAAGATTGTCATATTTTACCACGTAACTAAACAATCCCATGTTCTTGATTACACCTAAAATTACGGATTCATTTAATAACTACGGGCTTGCTACGAGCTACGACGACGCGACGTAGCACGCTACTACGGCTACGACACACTCTCTGGTTGGAAATGAAAATTGTCGACATTTTGTTCCGTACTCCGTATTGTACTTGAATTAAATTTCTATGTAGTACCACCATACACAGAACTACACTTGTTTTTCAAGCACACCAACAAAAAAACACAATTTCCTTCCTTTTAACTAGCTTATGATGCAATTATAAATGCAAAAGAGCTGCGAAGCACCAGGAACGGAAAGTACACACAAAGCGTTCCCTTTTCTGTTTTTAATGAGATTCACTCTATTGACTTAGCTACTCTGAGTCTGGGCTAGCTCGGGATGTAAAAAGCGGCGCAATATCTCCAAGACTTAAAAAAGGATAGTTCAGAACATTGTAGCGAACGTAAATACAGGAGTGAGAAATGTAGAGTTGTTACGACAAGTAGTTAAATAGTGCAAACGTTAAGTGAAGGAGAAAATTGTACAGGGAGTGACAAGCCAAAAGGACATCAAAGTACTCAAAAAACTAAACAACTTTCCCCATGACACATGGGTGGAAATATGAAAAAAATATCACCTCCCATACAAAATCGCCGTTCAACTGATTGATTTACTATAGGAGGTTGTTTAAAAATTTCCGTATCTCGACCAATGTTTCATGCCTCATTTCGACTTGTTATATCCTTTTTGTTACTCACTGTATACTTAGTAGGTTCTACATACATACATACATACATACATCACGCCTCTTTCCCGGAGGGGTAGGCAGAGACTACGTCCTTCCACTTGCTACGATCCTGACATACCTCTTTCGCTTCTTCAACATTCATCAATCTTTTCATGCACGCTCGTCGGTTTAGGGTACTTTTGACCTGACCCTTCTTTAAAACGTCCCCGATTTGGTCCAGGTACGTTCGTCTAGGTCTTCCCCTTCCAACGTTCCCATCCACACTCGCCATATATACTTTTTTCGTTAATCTTCTTTCATTCATCCTCTCAACGTGACCAAATCATCTAAGCATTCCTTTTTCTATACCAGTCACTATGTCTTCTTTTATACCACAACGTTCTCTTATCACGCTATTCCTAATCCTGTCACTCAATTTTACTCCAATCATACTTCTTAACGCTCTCATTTCTACTGCATTTATTCTACTTTCATGTTTTTTCTGCCATACCCAGCTTTCACTCCCATACATCAGTGTTGGAACTAACACCCCTCTATGCACAGCCAAGCGCGCCTTATTCGACACTTTTTGGCTGTTCATAAAGGCATGCAACGCTCCATTCACCATGTTGCCGGCATTCACTCTCCTTTCAATATCACTTTCACACTTCCCATCTGAAGTAAATTTAGATCCCAAATATACAAACTCTTTCACTTGCTCCACTCTCTCCTCTTCTATCATAATAGTACACTCTGTCGTACTATCCTCTCTTTCAAGCACCATTGCTTTCGTCTTACTAACATTCACTTTCATTCCTTTCTTTTTCAAAGCTTCATTCATAATATTTACCATCTCCTGTAACTCTTCAGCCGACGAAGCAAGAATAACTTGATCGTCAGCATAGAGCAGACATTTGACGAGTAAAGGTGGGCTTAAAAACCAAGCGACAGCGACAACGACGCGCGTCGTTGCCGCTGTCAAATGACTGGTTTGTATGGGTTTGTATGGGGAACCAGAAAAACCGAGCGACGGCGTCGTTGCGGCGCGCCACGACGGCGTCACGTTGACAGCGCGCTGAGAAGCTTAGAGTTTGTATGGGATGCGGTCGGGTTTTTCTACAAGACCGCAGCGACAACAACGCCGTCAAAATTTGACGGCGACAACGACGCGCGTCGTTGTCGCGTCGCTTGGTTTTTAAGCCTATCTTAAATCGTTCATTCTTAGTCCACATACATTCTCTTTCAAATCTGTCAAACAACTATCCATGAATAGATTAAACAGCCACGGTGACGCAACACAGCCCTGTCTAACACCTTTCTCGATATTAAACAGTTCAGTGTATGCTCCGTTGATCCTGACACAAGCACTGGAATCCTTATATAAGGATTTCAGTGCTCGTATCAAGCTACTGCTTACACCATGCATGGATAGAGCCGACCACAATTCATTCCTCACCACTCTGTCATAGGCCTTATCCAAATCCAGGAATGCGCAATAAACTTTCTGGTTTTTAGCCAGGAACTTCTCAGCTATGCATCGCAAGGAAAAGACCTGATCCGTGCATCCCATCCCCTTACGAAACCCTGCCTGAGCATCCCATACTTTCTCATCCGTTTCTTTCACCACCCTTTCAATCAATACCTTTGCATACAATTTGCCGACGACACTAAGGAGGCTTATACCGCGGTAATTTTTGCAGTCAAGTTGTGACCCTTTTCCTTTGTACAATGGCACTATAACAGCCTTGCACCAATCACTTGGCACTCGACCGCTTCTCCAACAAAGGTTAAAAAGGAGGTACAGCTGACTAGCTACAACGCCTTCGCCAGCCTTTGGCATTTCGACCGACACTCTGTCATACCCTGCAGCCTTACCATATTTCATACTTTTCAACGCTTTTACAATCTCATCCATTTCTATCTCACTTTCGTTCTCAATGTCATTTACTTCTGGGATGGTTATTTCTTGCACTAGATCTTCTTTCTCAAATAAACTTTCAAAATATTCCTTCCATCTTTTTAACACACATTCCTCACCTTTTATTACACTACCATCCTGGCTTCGAATCCTACTCAACTCGGACGATGCGGTTTTACCTCGAGCTGTCCTTATGGATTTCCAGAAAACTTTCAAGTTAGAACGAAAGTTTTCTGATAGCCTTCTGTCAAACTCATCCTTGTTCTTATCCTTCATTCTATCAACTGTCTTTTTAACTACATCCTTCACACTTTTATACTCGTTTCTTGCTTTCTCTACATCTTCATCTGTCGCTTTCAACATTCTTCGATTAGCTTTGGTAGCTAACCAATCCAACCATGCTTTCTTCTTCTTCTGCACAACTTCTTGCACCTCGTTAGTCATCCATGCACTCCGTTGTGTTTTTCCTTTCGTCCTTTTAGAAATTCCACACACTTCTATTGCGACATCCACAACACCTTTCTTAAATCCTTTCCATCCTTCTTCTTCATCCTTTTCATCCTTAGTAGGTTCTAATAGGCATATTTTTTATAATCTTCCCTATTTATTTCTGACACACCTATTTACATATTACATTACCTATATCAAACAGACTATTATCATTGAATTGTACGTATGATGCCAATTCAAATGAAAATCAATCTAGACCTAACTAATTAGTTAGACTCAGACCTAAATTACCTGTTCAATCAATCTAGGTACTATCAACTGTATATCTACCTACTCAAATAAGCGATCATCATCTTTTACAAGTTGAAATAACTTAAAGTTACTAAGAATAGCCAGTATAATTTCATCCCTAAAATGGGTAGGTTGACCTGCTGTACAACCTCTTACGTTAACTCATGAACAATTAAATTTTTAAGGTTTCGATTTTCTCGTGATTGATACCGATAAGCCGGACAAAAACTATGTCGACGATTCAATAAATGTTGCTGCATCTAGAAAAGTAGGTAACAGTTATTGCTGTGAAATATTACAGTCTGAAAAACAACGAAACCTTACATTTTCGATTTCATGAGTGGGCAAGAGACTGTATAAGGGGTGTGGGACGGTGTAACGAAAACTTTGCAGGCATGATTAGACCATCAAACTGAACAACTTTTACTATGGGGCTATTGGTGGGAAACAAAAAAAAATTTCCCGCCTCCGATACAAAATCAGTCAGCTGATCGTGAATTTTGTATGGGAGTACGAAAAATTTTTTTCGTTTCCCACCATTGGCTCCGTAGTAAAAGTTGTTCAGTTTGATGGTCTGATCATGCCTGCAAAGTTTTCGGTACACCGTCCCTAACACCCTGTATAGTCATAATCATTAAGTTCGGTAACTAGGTACCTACCATTGAATAACCAACCAATCCAATATTTGTCAATCAAGTCCCAATCAGCTAATTCAAACAGTCTTGTTCGACAAAAAAGCTTTTCTTACGCCATTTTGGGCAAGAGGTTTGGGCGCCCATTCATCTGCTTTCAATGATAGAAGGTGCCAAGCTGTCTGATTGAAATTCTTGCCGACGTCGGCTAAAGTAGTCAATGTACTGTCGGCAGCAGCTCGATTAGGATGTTATAAATAAAGGGCGCCACTCACAGGACCTGTATGCGTGACGAGAGGATACAAAGTTAACGTTACGTGCACGTCACGCATAGGGGCCAGGTGTGTCGCCCCGAAGGAAGGCCCCAACTTGGCAATGGTGCGTTGGATGCCCTCCGGCCAGATAGACCCATAACTAGATTTGGTAAACTTGAGACGTACAAAAACCATTTGGCGTACCCTTTGGGAGGTCTACGCCCAGCAGTGAGCTGCAATACGCTGATGTGATATGATGAGATAATTATCAAGAGGTTTTTCAAATATTTGCTAAAAGGTCTAAGTACTGGGTACTGAACGACCTATTCTACCCGAAAACACTGAGCTTAGCATGTCAAACTAAACAACTTTTCCTAAGAACAACAGATGTAGTATTTTCTTTTTTTTGCTTAGAACAGAAAATTGCTCGGACAGTTTTTTTTTGTATACGTATTAAGTTTTCTAATTATTGTAGCTGTAATTTTTTATGATTTTTATTTTGGTCGTTAGGGAAAGTTGTTCGTTTTCGAGAATTGGGTCGTCCGGTGCCACCCAGCAGATGGAGAGCTCGAGCTTATTTCTGTATGTAATTAGGTAGTTAATTGTAAACGATGAAAACACCTGATAGGGCTTCAATATGTATAACATCTTTATCTAGAACACCTAAGTCTTTTTATCTTCTCTTCTAAGTTTTTCTTGTCTAGACACAAAATCAGCCAGACTCAGTTTAGATAAGATAAAAAGTAAGCAGGTAGTTTGGATAAAAATATGACTAAATCGAATCTGATCTAATCTCTCGCATACATACCTATCGTATTCTGTTTTCGTTTTTTAAACGGAGCACCTAAAACTGGCTACACTGAAATTCGACTTCATTTGGTTATATTTTCACTCCTCAGAAAGAGGGTTTTGTTTTTCTATAGTATGTATACGTGGGTATTTAAGTGGACAAGAAAATATTTTTCTCAAACATGCTAGGAAATATGACAATTTCTTTCAAAAAAACAATCCAGAAAGTTTGACATTGTCTGTGATTTTTTACACAACTGCAATGGATTCCAATACAACTTTTCTGGCGCGATATCGAAATCGTTCAGAAATTACAAAATAAAAAAAGAATAACTCCAAATCCACATCTTGACTTAGTAATCAGTAAAACAACTTTTTATATCAAATTACTATAAAATAAATTAAAATCTTTATTATTTCCTAGCATTTTTTTGAGAAAATCACTATGGAAGCCTCGGGGAAAATCTTTGCTAGACTCGTATAATTAAACTCTACTCGTCAACCAAAGTCTTATTTTCCGTCCTCGTCAACAACCTACTATTTTCACGGACTACTATCGAAACGGATTTTAGACACAAAATAAAGCTTTGAAGTAATAATGGGTTCTCATTTGTATGGTGTCTGTCACGACACGAGTGTCACGACATTAAGGCGATTAACAGACGGTAACGTTTGTTTGTGCGTCGTTTGATCGATTTTCCGCCTTATTTTCATACGTATATGGTTTATGTCAAACGGTTTGACAGACGAATCCGATCGAAACTTTCGACGCAACGTTGTTCGATACCTTTTGACATAAACCGTATTCGTATGAAGGTAGGGTAGAGTAGTATATTCCTTGATGTTGTCTAATTTTCTCTATCCTGAATCAAAAACACATTTGTGGTCTGCTAGCTACTGAAATGTATGCAAATCCGAATAAGCTAGCTGAAATTCCGCACTCATCAACTTGGCTCTAATACTTTAACAACCACCACTGGTGGGTTTAATTGAAAATGCTAGCAAATTGCAGGTTATTCAGAGTATATGTCCACAAAGTAGCAAATCTCTTACCTAATCTATCTAAGATCCGTTCTCGTGAATGCTATTTGGGGAAATCCGTGTAACATGGGATCATATTGAAGAAAAAATTGGCAATATATTTTTAATACCTAATTGTATGAACAAACTACCTATGGTTAAAGGGTTCATACAAACTTCAAATTAAAAAAAAAAACTTCAATGTACACCGCATCATACTTTAACTTTTGAGTTCAGATCTTTTAAATCCCTTACCATAAGAAATCGGGTTACCACCCGAAATTACTAAACTGAACCACAGAATATATACCTAATAGTAACTGAACAAAGAAACTGAAGAAATAATAAGCCAAAGTACAAATAAATATTAAGCCTCCCATACAAAAAAGAAGATCTGATTGGACGATGCAATGGTTTGCGCGGACTGTATGGGACTGGTCTTGTGAATTGGGTGCGTTTGGTTTTATGGAACACTAAAATCACTGTATTGACTTTTGTCACAAAGAAAATAACTTATTTTATAGGTAGTTAAAAAAAACACATTCGTGCGGCAAGGACGCCGTTCGGAACCGGAGAAAGAAAAGACGAACGAATTCGAATTTCTTACATATTTGAATTTTTTTGTGCCAAGTGCATAAATGTTTTCTACACTGATCATTCGCGTTCTAGACTCTACTAGTCAACAGAAGAAAAGAACAGGCAGCTGATAAGCAAGGCAGTAGAAAACCTCTTAAATTTTTGTCGGCATAGGTAATTAAAATAAAATTTGACTCTCAAACTTTTGTCAAACGCGGTGTAAATGGCCGTTTTGCGCTCTGTCTACCCCGCAGGGGATATAGGCCTGACATATTATGTATGTATGTATACCTATACCAGTAGATAAAGCCACAAACTGCCTTTGTGTCTAGCATACGCCTTTACTAACTAAATCCCCTATTGCCAAATTTCCTATCCTTAGATGGATAGTGCGTCCATCCTCAAAGCTGGATGGATTTATCAGCCCGGCTTAGTTCGATTATCGGCCCATAGATGGACGAATGAGTTAGGCATTATCCGATATAACTTACTTGAATCTGGACTAAGCAGCAGTGCCTAATTTTCATTTATTCACAGTCCATTTCTTTAAACGCGCTAATTATAAACAAATTAAAAATATTTTCTGAATCTAGGTTTATTTAGGACTATGAAAGTCAGATAGAAGTGGTTGCATTTAGGTAAGTTAATCGCAGTTTGGCAAGGGTTTCCCTACTACTAGACCGGACACGAGCTTAGCAACAATTTCAATTTATCTTTTAAATTTGGCTTAATATTTCAGCTTTTTACATCATTTTTCCAACTTTAAGGGCCAAGGGCTCAAACTTCAACGACTCTCTGCTATAGATATTGTGTCCAGAAGCTAAAAATTATTTTTTTGCAAAATGACTTTGTAATTTGGTCACTAGCTCTTAGCTTATTCGGCTAGAGGGAAACCTATATTTACACCTGAGTTGGAAAATAGAAATTGCTTAGACTGCTGAGTACGAGTTTTTGTTAATATTCAAGCTTTATACAACTTTTTTGCTCCTTATCGCAACCGCCTCGTCTCGGCTGCCTGAGTAGTTTATAATTATTATGTCCAGACGCTAAAAACATTCCTCGTTATTTTTTTGCAAAATGAATTTGTAATTTGGTCACTAGTTCCTAGCTCATTCGACTAGAGGGAAACCCATAGTTGGTAAATAGAAATTGCTCAGACTGCTGAGTACGAGTTTTTGTTAATATTCAAGCTTTATACTTACATCTTTTTTGCTCCTTATAGCAACCTCCTCGTCTCGGCTGCCTGAGTAGTCTATAATTGTGTTCAGACGCTGAAAACATTCCTCGTTCATTTTTTGCAAAATGACTTTGTAATTTGGTCACTAGCTCCTAGCCTATTCGGCTAGAGGGAAACCCATATATTTACACCTGAGTTGGTAAATAGAAATTGCTCAGACTGCTGAGTACGAGTTTTTGTTAATACTTAAGCTTTATACAACTTTTTTGCTCCTTATCGCAACCTGCTCGTCTCGGCTGCCTGAGTAGTCTATATTGTGTCCAGACGCTGAAAATCTTACTCATTTATTTTGTGTAAAATGACTTTGTAATTTGGTCACTAGATCCTAGCCTATTCGGCAGAGGGAAACCCATATTTACACCTGAGTTGGTAAATAGAAATTGCTCAGACTGCTGAGTACGAGTTTTTGTTAATGTTCAAGCTTTATACTTACATCTTCTTTGCTCCTTATCGCAAACTCCTCGTCTCGGCTGCCTGAGTAGCCTATAATGTGGCCAAACGCTGAAAATATTACTCATTTATTTAGTTTAAATGACTTTGTAATTTCGTCACTTGCTCCTAGCCTACTCGACTAGAGGGAAACCCATATTTACACCTGAGTTGGTAAATAGAAATTGCTCAGAGTGCTGAGTACGAGTGCTCGAGTCTTGTTTGTAGTATCGTATCGGAACACGTTGTGTTCGTATGTAATCGTGTACATTGCAAGTTAGAATACTGCTGTGCAGAGTTTTGAAGCTACGTAATATGTGAATCTATACTTAAGGTGCAAGTTCGTCGGGTGCGGCTTATCGCAGCCGCGTGCAGCTGTCGCCATTCCTAGACGCGTTCGGATGATGCTGTAGTGTAGCCACACCGCCTTCCCGATATTACTCATAAGTTAGTACCTACTAAATGTATTACATTATTATTCATTCAGTATACGGCCAGAGCTCGATACAGTCGTTTTTCTTTACGAACACATCCCGCATAACATGGCGACCCTGCCAAAATCTTCCAGGATCTTCAACTTCTTTTTTTAATTTAGTTTATAAGTGTATCGCGCCGCGTTCGAGGGCTCCAACAAACGCGTGCGGCCGCGATCTCATACTATGACTATAGCCGCATTGGCCGCACGCTTCAGTCGCATAACCGCAGCCGCATGCGGTTGCACCTGACGAGTTTGCACCTTTAGTAACGAAGTAGGTAAATAGATGTTAAACTGTATAGTACCTGCTAAGAAGATGGTTTTTATTTTGTTTAAACTTAGTTGTAGTGCAGTCAGACAATTACCGGGCGATATTGCGGTTCTTGACAGGCAACTCATTCAAAACATGAGATCCCGCCGCAAATGTGATGCGGCGACTTGTTTTTCATAGGATATCGTAATTTCCTTTCATTTGACGACCGGATCCGGCAAAATCCCGATTAAACATTCAGTAGGTGTGAGAATCTCCTTACTAAGATTAAACAAACAGAATTTTTATTTGGTAAAATAATTAAAAAAAAAACACAGATAACCGCATACACCAAAGAACCAATATTATTATTACAGCCGGCCACTGTATCACCATGAAAACGGATTATGCAGATTTAGTTTGCCTTTGTATGTTAGGCGCATGGAGTACAATACATGTAATCGAGCTGTAGGTAGACTATGTAGAAATGCAATATCTGGAACTTGAATCTAGCCTAGGTACCATTATTTTAATTTAAAAAAAAAACTTTGGAAACACGCAACGAACGATAAGTTATAATTTCCCATGATATTGTTTGTACTGTCAGCTGCATATGAACCATACTCCTTTCATGGGATCAATAGGTTTTCAAAAATACCGGCCAAGAGCGTGTCAGAAACGCCCACAAATAGGGTTTCGTAGTCAACATTAATAATCAGGTTTTTAAGCATTACAAAGTTAATTTTGTTGTTCGTTTGATTGTAGCTGTAGGTTACCAACCGCAAAAAGAAAAACTTTTATTTTTCTGAAATTTTTAGTGGTACAGTATCCGTTATAGTTTTCATGGTAATTTCAGATTATAAGCTATATTCCATAATTATTTCAGATTTTTAGCGTTAAATACTTTAGAAGTTACAGCTGGAACAAATTATAGGTAAAAACGCCCCTTTTAAAAGCAAATATCTCGAGACACAAACATTTTAGTGACATTGTTTCAAAGAAATCTTCCCTTAGTTTCAAAAGACCTATTCAACGACACCCTACTCAATATTACAGAAGAAAAAAACTTGCCCCCCGTTCACTTGTATGGGAGGGGGTCCAAAAAATATTATTTATAATTTTTTCTCAACATTTCTATATTTAAGTCAACACGATCTATCTTCACACCAAATTTCATGTCGATAGCTCGACGACAAAAAACTGACGAAGATATGAGGCCGCGGCATACAGACAGACAGACAGACTTGACGAAATGATAAGGGTTTCTAGTAGACTACGAAACCCTAAAAAAAGGACATGTTGTAGGGATATGTTGACGTACTATATACATACAAGGTGTTAATGCATGCTATAGCTTAAGGGTAGGTTCAGTATCAATAAAGGATCCTTTAAAAATATTCATCACACAGTCCCATACATTACCTACAATACAGTCCCACACATTACCGGCACGCGCGTGTTGACGTGCACGCACACGAGCTGCATAAGCAGGCAGTGTGCTGAGCCCTTTAGTGCCATGAAAATTCAATCCCCATTTTCATTTACCTCAGCGCTGGATAGTTCCCTGTGACGCCATAAAACCCAATATATCCCATCTGCTCATTTGCCCAGTAGCCTATATAAGGCCGGAGTACACTGGCCAAATCCCAGAGGTCGAGCCATAATTCCGGCGACGCGAGGCCCGCACCTGCGCTACTAATATCTCACTGCTGTACCGCCCCTTATTTGTACCGTAGTTGGCAACTCTGCTGGTATTGACATGTTCTGTATACAGTTTGGTCGGACAGCGGTTGGTTACGTTATTAAGAGCACATATGAAAAATCGCGCTCGGAATCCTACTACCAACATTGATTTTGTGAGGGGCACTGCATTACAAACAAAAATCGTTTTTTGAAATCTTGCGTTTTTTGTAAAAAAAGAAGCGTTTTTTGTTAAGTTAAACTAAAAACAACAAATTAATATCACCTCCAGTATATTATAAAACAAGAGTTGCTGTCTATGATTGTCGGTCGTTACCAAACCATGTCAGAAGCCTGACTACTTGGAAAACTGACACCAGGGTTCATCGGGTCGTTGGATGACTCGGTGTCCCACTCGAAAAAAAATAACTTTACGCGTCTAACCAAGCACAATATTTGCAGAACGCATCGCGTTTCAACTGTCGATGATAGATGTTATTAATAAAAAATTTGGAAGACATCTGCAATGATTTTTTGTATGGGAATCAGTAAGCTCTCAGGCCTGCCTAGGAAACCTATAATAACGACATCACGACAGGTAGAGCTAAAGATAAATGTCCGATGCATATTTGTGTCGGAGAACCCTTACGCTTGCTAGGAAACCCATAATACGGACATCTCGACAGGTAGAGCACAAAGATAAATGTCCGATGCATTTTTGTGCTCGAGCTCTCTCAGGCTTGCCTAGGAAACCAATAATACCGCATCACGACAGGTGTTCTATCAAAATAGCCACTTTAAATTTGCATATGCAGATCCCACTGCGCAACAATTTCGGCCCCACACCTGCTCTCGAATAATCTCTCACTAGGCGTCTCTAATTTGTGCCCCTAGTTAGCAACTAACCCCCAGTTAAATGCATAACACCTTGAGACAAATCGGCGATTTGTAGCGAGCACCGTGTGACCCAGAGTTCGTGTGACTAATAGAGTTAGCCATACTTTATGAGCAAGTATGTTAAATGAATTTGAGCTTGGAGATGTGGCCTTCTGTGTCTCTGTATGAGTGTTAGATGACAAGACAAAGTGTTCAACTTCCGTAAATATTTACTGCAATTACAATATAGTTTGTAACGACTTTACTACTGAAAAGGCTATTGTCAAAGGTTTTAGATATACGCTGACTTTATTCAGGGTCTGAACTTCTGCAGATGCGTCCATATATATTTAAGGTAAGCTGCATTCAAACGGTTCTTTGCTCTACATCTCACGTTGAACTTTCAGAAAAAAAACACATAAGAAAAGTACTCAAATATGTACGTACTCTCTCTCTTCTAACCGACTTGATTAAAGAGATCCAACAGAATTTGAATCATGATTTCACTGAATGCTCAGATACTTCTCTGGTACCTACAACCTACAACCTGGTATGATAATCCCAATACTGATCAATACATTGTTCGTGAAGAGCTCTTGCCAGTAAACCTTCCCGAAGGCCCCGAATTGGACGGGTCTAATTGGACTTGCAGATTTGACACCTGAATTTATGCTAATCCCAAACTAGCACTGCCCAGTGTACCCGCTATCGACAGATTGGATCTATCTTCACGCCATTTCGCCGTTAGAGATACCTACTCTAGTAACTTAATAATAAATGATCATTATCTATCATCGATAGTTGAAACAAGAATACTGCCTGGAAATGGGATTAAGCACACAATATTTGTAGAGGGCGTTTTAAATAGGTACCCACCACGCATTTCAGGTAGGTGTATAATCAGTGCTATATAGATTTTTGTTTAATCTTAAAGTAGAGACTTTCCAGAAGGTTCACTCGACAATATTAGGAAATTTTGCGATTGTCGCTTGTTACATAGCCAAGGTTGCTACTGTAAAAAATCTCAAAGTATAAGAATTTCAAAACAGAAAAATCTGAAGTTCGTGCCAACCGTCTTCTTAGTTACCTTGATTTCCCCTGAAATTCCAGTTATTTCAAGTTAAAATCAGTAAGCGTCAAAATCGTCGCTAGTACTGAGTGAGCCATCTGTGTAGGCGCCTCGCGCGCAGTGTCCCTTTATGACAAGGACGGCTTTGCTCATTTCCTACATTTTAAAACTTTTTTTGTACTTACCTATGTTGATGTAAAGAAGGTACTTTATGAAAAGTTTTCATTACAATGTGCTCTATGATTATGATTAACTTAGAAGGCAGTCGAGACATACAACCATGACAAAGAGTTACTTCATTCATAAGTGATAAATTCCATAAAACCTGTGCATAAAACTCTTTATGGCAGGGAGGGTAAGTTGAGTCATCGCGCGATAAGAAAAAAAATTTTTTAAGTAAAATATAATGTCGTCAAGAATCAAACCTATATCCCTCAATAAGAACAAACAGCTGCTGAACACTCGACGCACCCAATTCATTTATGTTGTTAACCTAAATAATCTATAAGTACTCACATAATACTAAAGAGACCTTTTATACAATGGATTTCAGAGGTCGTAAGTAGTCGTAACAGAGGTGCAGCTGGTGTAGTAATTTCTTTAGTTTTCGTGACCTGCAGTTAGTTATTGGGAGGAAAGAAAGAAGTGGAATAAGATAATTTTCAGACTCCAGCTGTTCAAAGCGATTCAGATAATATAGTAAAAGCACAAAATAGAGAGTTTGCAGAAGGTTCACTCGGCCCTATTTAGGATTTTCGCGATTGGCATTTGTTACTTAGCCAGGGTTGCTACTGTCAAAATTCTCTAAACCCCAAGCTCCACAGAGAGGACATAGGACATGCCCTACGATGCTTGACGTTTGATATCGCGACGCTTTGGCGACGCTTGAAACGGTTTCCATATAAGATGTATCCCACCCAAAACATAAATGTGAAAGGCTGCCAAGTTCGATAATATTGGAATACTTCGCCTATAAAAGAAGTGAGATCTAAATAAGTACCAAGTTCCATACACAGACCTCAGTTAAAAATAGTTACAGGAATGCACACTTGATTTTTCGCAGTTTGGAAATAAGAATCTACTTTCCAAACTGCGGAAAATCAAGTGTGCATTCCTGTAACTATTTTTAACTGAGGTCTGTGTATGGAACTTGGTACTTATTTAGATCTCACTTCTTTTATAGGCGAAGCATTCCAATATTATCGAACTTGGCAGCCTTTCACATTTAGGTTTTGGGTGGGATTCCTTTATTTTTGTAAGGTTTATTTTCTTTTTTTCTTATGATTAAGTTAGGTAAGGAAATATCTCATTTATACTTTACTTTGACTAAATACAAACCTTCGTAACGAATTTTAGGTCGGTACGACGATTGGAAGATATAGATAATTTTTTTGTTTTAGTTCCTTAGGGGTATGAATTTACACCTTCATTATTTTTAAAACCGACTCACACTTGGCCATTTTCAGATTTTTTCCTTTACCTTGACCTAAAGACCTACCTCCATGCCAAATTTCAAGTCAATACGACCATTGGAAGTGGTCTAGGTTTTTGATGAGTGAGTGAGTGAGTGAGTCAGTGAGTGTATAGTAAAAATAGCGATTTTTTGGCGTCAATATCTCAAGACCTACAATAGGTACATTAATGAAATTTTGTATTTTAGATAAGTAAGTAGATCTCGACAGATACTAGAAATTTCATATGCGCAAATAAAATAGATTTTGAGTTATAGGTGGGTCGAACTTGGCCCGAAATGGTTCGTGTAATATAACGCTTTTTTTGCTCGAACTTGGCGGACACACTGCCGTGTGTCTAGATGAAAACGTATTGACAAAGGCACACACAAGCGTCGCCAAAGCGTCGCATCTATGACAGCTAGCGTCAAAAATTAAGAAGAATGTTTGACGATTACTTGTCTGTCAACTGTCATTCTTACGTCCTATGCTCTTCGTCTCTTTGGTGGAGTTTGCGCCTTAGTATAAGAACGTCAAAACAGCAAAATCTGACAAAGAACGTCGTATGATTCTGAGCCAATTTTAAATCCAATAAATATGACATTCGTACAACCTGTGGTACCACCTACCTTCTTTCTTACCACCTTCTTATTTACCTTGACTTCCCCTGAGATTCCGGTTTTTTTCAGTTTTCGTCAGTAAGCGTCAAAATCGACGCTAGTACTGAGTAAGCCATCTGGTAAAGGCGCCCGCGCGCCGTTTTCCTAATTTGTGGTAAAAGTGTAGAATAATTGTAGTAGTGTAAAGGTGCAAGTTCGTCAGGTGTTGCCAATCGCAACCGCAAGCGGCTGCGGTCATGCAACTGACTTTCTAGTAGAAGTGTACGGCGCACGGGCCGTCATACTACTTCTTCTTCGAGTGGGACACCAAGTTGTGCAACGACCTGATGAACTTTCATACTTCGACTACTATAGCCGCATGGAAGCAGACGCACCTGACAATCCTGAAATATTGTAGAGAAGTACCCAGATAGGAATATAACCACAAAAAAATACCATTTAAATGCGCAAAGGCGGCATTATCGCTAAAAGCGATCTCTTCCGGACATTTGGGTAGAGGACAAAGAAATTGAAAAAAACTGACTGATCTACTGGTACTTCCAAAATTTGCGTACTATCTTACAAGGTAACCCTAATTCTTTGCGGTACATCTACTTACAACTCATTTTAATCTACCCATCTTTTGCTAGATATCAATAATATTCCACTTGCAATACAAGTGCACTCCGCTCCTTTACGACCACTCCGGGCAACTCTCACAAACTACAGTTTAGGTAGTTGCCCTGCATCTCACAGAATGTATAAAAGTATGTTGCATTTTGTAGTATGAATCTTATATATCTTCTTCGTGAATAATGTATTATAGTTTTTTATTTCTATGTATTTGCATGTTAGTTTTTATACTTGACTACTTACCTGGCTGAGAATAGCATCACCCCATATATTTCCTATGGGTGTTGTAATGTAAGAAGCAACTAAGGAATTTGAGACACTTGATGGTGTATTGCAATTTTAGGCGACAGACTAATAACTTGTCGCTATGGCGATACACAATCTTCTAAATGTCTTTCAAACTTTTGTTATATGTGGTATATGGCCGTTTTCTTCAGCCGTTTACACTCTATTTACCCCGCATGGGATATAGGCGCGATATATGTATGTAAGTAATTTCTGTATATTTGCATGTACTTTAGGTAAATTTTTACTTGACCAATTAAATAATTTGTACAGTAGTCTCGGCTTCATGATAAAAAGTTATTTTTTATTAATTAAGTACCTACTCCTTCAAGACTTTTGCTTGTTCATTTTCCTTTTATAATAACGAACTGACCTCACTTTATTAATTACATTTAAAACTTCCAAGAAAATTATATAACTTTTATAAAAAGTTTCCTTTGTCATTTCATGCTGAAAACGTTTCAAATACAACAAAGAATTTTACTTATTTTCATCCGACTGCCTCAGAAGGAGGGTTGTGTTTTTCAAAAGTATGTATGTGAACGTGTATGTATGTGGGTGGACATGATAACATTCTTTTTCACGAGCTACAGCCTAAGCCGCTTGGCAGTGACACTGGCTATATAAAAACTTCATGAAATGGCGGGTTTCTAAATATTGCTTTGAATTTACCGCAGTCGGGATTTGTTTTTTGAAAATTGTGCTTGTATAATTTCGTGTTTGTTCTTGTGGGTAATTAAAAACGTTCATATCTACTAATGAAAATGCACCAGAGCGATAACTTGTGTTTCGCTGTAAAGGATAATCATCTTTTCGGTAATTAACAGGTAAAAAGCTTGAATTCAGCACTAAAATATTCAAAAACATTCTGGTTCCAAATATAATTCTTTGTTTGAATCTGACAGGAAATATTTTTCGCATGAGCTGGCATTTTCCCTAACCCTAACTATAGTGCGGTCATTCGGATAGGCAATATTTGGCAGCTGTTAAATCCATACTAGGAAACGTGTCAGCAAAGAAAAATAGACCATAGCATAAACATGATTTTGACAGCTGTCAAATAGGGCCTATTAGAATGACGGTACTATAACATACAAGGTGATTGCTGGTGACCGATATCGACTTTTCAGGACGGGTGGGTTTATTACAACTAGTGACTAGTGATAATGTAATCGATCCGCCGGACACCCTGTATAAAATCCGTGACTAAATGCATATAGCTCGTTAAGAAATCCAAGCAAATTTTTATGGAAGGCGCAATAGTGATAGCCTTATCAACAGCCTATAAAAAAACCGGCCAAGAGCGTGTCAGACAGGCCCACAAATAGGGTTTCGTAGTCAACTTTTAAATATCAGGTTTTTCAGCATTACAAACTTAATTTTGTTGCTGGTTTGTTAGCAGCAGTATGATGACCAACCGCAAATAGAAAAACTCATTTTTTTCTGAAACTTTTAAGGGTATAATATCCGTTATAATTTTCGTTGTAACTTCAGATTGTAAGCTATATATTCCACATTTATTTTAAATTTTTAGCGTTTATACTTTAGAAGTTACAGTTGGAACAAATTATGGGTCTAAAACGCCCTTTTTAAAAGCAAATATCTCGTGACAGAAACATTTTAGTGACTTTGTTTGTAAGAAACTTCACCTTAGCTTTAAAAGACCTATTCAACGATACCCTACTCTACTCAATATTAAAGAAGAAAAAAAAAATTGCCCCCTTTCACTTGTATGGGAGGGGGTCCATAAAACATTTAATATAATTTTTTCTTAACATTTCTATATTTGGGTCAACACGATCTATTTTCTTACCAAATTTCATGTCGATAGCTCTAAAACTGACGAAGATATGAGGGCGCGGCATACAGACAGACAGACAGACAGACTTGACGAAACTATAAGGGTTTCTAGTAGACTACGAAACCCTAAAAACCTGCAAATTAGGTATTACGCCTTGCTCTACTTTTCTATAAACCTGCTTACCATTTTAGCGATACTGTGGCTATGGTGACTAGCAGGGAGTACCGCTAACTAGGTAGATAAGGCTGGAGCTCTTGAGGTAAAGAAACACTCTTCAGGATCAGATTTTGGAATGAATTTATTTACAAAATATGCCTATCTATATTTACATCAAAGGGTTCGCAACTAGGTATATACAAAAAGAGCTTACATGCTAATTAAAATTACACACACACGTACGCACACGCGCGCACACATACGCGATTCCGCGGGGCGCGCGGGGGCGGGGACTCGCGGCCGCGGCTCGCGGTTCGCGAAACTATAAATACGGGGTCATGACCTCGCGCTTTCTTTTTCGTCGCCGCTCGCCGAGGAAGATGGACGTCCGCGCAGCTCCGTGTCGCGCCGCGCCAAAGCAATCAAGACGTGAAGATGAAGATGGTGGATGCTGTGCTGATGAAGATCTTCGACGAGTGGAGTGCTGAACTGGATCGCCGTGTCTTCTGATAGGCTGTGCGCTGATGCACATGAAACAGCTCTTTTCAGAGCTCCATCTTAAGTTTCACCTCACTAACGTCTATATTCAGCTGCTCCCACCATGGACAGCTATAAGTTTCTGGCTAACGTCTGATCTGCTGTTCCCTCGTGGAATGGCGCGAAGTTTCAGTTGAACTAACGTCTTCCCAGTTGTGTATGCGTAGATAGTGCTGCTTGTAGATTAGTAGCTGTAGCTGTAGATATGCTTCATAGTGCGCATTACGGAAAGTAGGTACCTATTGATGATCGATCGCCGCTTGCCGCTTGCTTGATCTCACGCCTGGTAGATAGAGTAGGTATTCATCCGCTTGCATGTATGTGACGTCACACGCGTAGGTTCCGACTTAGTATGTGCACGGCGAAATGCTTGTAGGTAAAGCTTATATCGCCTTGCCTATGCGCTCATGTAGGTATTCGCGCTCGCAGTCGATGTACATGTAGGTATGTATGTTGTAGCGTGACGTAGGTAGCTACACCATAAACTAATCACCAGCACATCAACCTATCCATTTAAGGAATCAACATATACTAGTCTTTCTCAGTAGGTACCTACCCATTTCTATGAAAAACCACCGTAAGTTGGTCCCTAAATAGGTAGGTTTATTTACTGGCGATTAACAACTTCGTAAAGCTAATGGTCGAAAACTGCTAAGTTACGAGTATGACTAAAATGCTAAAGACACACTAAACTCGGAGTGAGGTCTGGAGTAGCTCAGCCAAAGACTATATAGTGATAGACGGCACACGAGTTCATACTCCAATGTGGACCAACCAAAGTATTAAGTTGTAAAAACTACTACTAGATGTCGCTTAAATCGTCGCTTCGAGACGAGCATCAAGAGGTTGAAAAATTCATCAGGGTCATCCAGGCGCCCGTAGCTCAGTTGGCAGAGCAGTGGAATGGTTCCCCACGGTCCCAGGTTCAAGTCCCGGCGGTTGATGATAAATATTTCAATACACTTATTTTCAATTTACGAGAATAATCGCAAAAATCCTTATTAGCTTCGAGTGACTCTTCTGTAAACTCTTTGTTTAGTTTCGTACCATACGTTTTGTTGTTTCGCGCCATTTCGCCTGACAGACCGCGACCTGTGACGTTGACGTCGGCCGACGCCATTTTTTTCCTTTGTTCGTTCAGTCCGTTCGATAATCACGCGGCCGCCGGCAATATAACCTCACTTTTTGTCGCTCGCGTCGCGGCTGCCGATAGCCACATATTTTAATTGTTTTCTTGATTGGGGGCCAACGGGGCTGATTTCTCATTCGGGGAGAAATCTTTTAGTTTTTGCGTTTTGTACAGCGAACTCTTTGCTGTCGCAACCAATAGTGTGCGGGAGAAATCTTTGTTATTTGTGTGTTAAAAACATTATTTGATGTCGAACTGTGAACTATAGTGAATATTGGAGTAAAGGATTTCGAGATCAAGCGGATGTTCCAGTGCCGTGAGTTTAGGTTTCTCTCTATTCCTGTGCTCCTCAAATATCCTGATACCTGATTCCTGTCATACCTAGACTCACAAAGAAACGGCGTCATAATTCGCACGGTAAGCAATTCGCTGTTAGGTTCTGTATTGCAGTGATTTAGCAACATTACGTGGAGGTCACCACCCTGATGACCTTTGGTACAACCGGAACTTGGTACATATACTTTAGACATGAGCTGCGATAGTGCGGTAGAATATTAGTCATATTGTAGGAAATTAAGGGCCGTTGCAGACAGATCCCAGAATTTCTCGGCCGGAAATTTTCCGGAACGAAAATTTTCTCATTAAATTTATTTTATTTAGCTATAGTAAAGAGCACTACGAATCGTAGTCAAATGTTGTTCCGAGGCTGATCGACCATTTAGTTTTAGATTTTAAGATAACTTTAATTTGCTTCCACTGCGCTAAGATCAGCTTCGGAATCAAACACTCTTTATTTTGCATATTAAGAGTCTATCAGGGCTGTGTGGTCGTTGCGCTCAGAGTACTAAATCCGATGAGCCACCTGCGAACTTTCAGTCTGGGATGCGGACGTGACGTCACCTACTTTTCTGTTCTGTTTATCTATATCCTCCTCCGACCGATTTCGGTCATGGCGACTGCTTCAACTCCGCTGTTGGCGTTCGTGCGCTCGCATATGGCTTATGTAGCCAATCTTTTTTGTGAAGGTCCTCGCGCAATGCGGGCATGTGAGCACACCGTCTACATAATTATAATTGATCGCCGCTGGTGGTCGGGCTTTCAACTCATCCCGTTTAGAGTCAAGATCTAGTCTCCGTTTATCTTCGAAGTCAGAGATATTGGATTTTATCATAGATCTCCACTCGGGTCTCTTAGCAGTCTGGCACTCCCATATCGAGGGGCTGATGTTACACTTCTTCATGTGACGCTTAAGCACATCTTTATATCTGAGTAGTTGTCCGCCTTGATTTCGCTTGCCCTCTTCAAGTTCTGAGTAGAAGATGCGTTTAGCCACTCGCTCCTCAGCCATCCGCGACACATGACCGCACCACCGAAGTTGTCGCCGCATAAGGTAAACCTCGATACCACCTACATTGGCTCTACGCAGGACTTCAGTGTTCCGCACGCGATCAGACCATCGGATTTTAAGGATCTTGCGGAGGCATCTGAGGTGGAATCGGTCTAGCATGCGTATGTGACGACGGTATACAGTCCACGTTTCAGCTGAGTATAAGATGTTGGGGAGGACGACCGCCATGTAAACAGCAATTTTCGTGCCTAGTTTTAGGTCGTGCGAGCAGAAGACTTTTGAGTCAAGCTTGCCGAATGCTGCTGCTGCAGCACCAATCCTGCTATTCACTTCTGCATCGAGATCGCACTTGGATGATAGCGTGCTCCCCAGGTATCGGAACTTGTCGACCTGCTTTAGTACGTCCTCTCCGAGTTTTATAGACAGTTCTTCGTGACCATTAATGTCTAACGACATGGTTTCCGTCTTTTTGACACTAATTTTTAGTCCGAATTTACCGCATTGCGCATGAAAGACAGATATAAGCTGCTGCAGGCCTTCTGGGGTTTCTGCCATAAAACATAGGTCATCCGCATAAGCAATTTCTGTGATGATATCGTGAGACACTTTAGTACGAGCCCTGAAACGGGCTAACTTGAAAAGATTACCATCGGTACGGAAACGGATACGTACACCTTCTGAAGTTTCTTGCAAGACTTCCCGAACTACGACCGCAAAATACAACGCAAACAGTGTAGGTGCCAAGACACACCCTTGCTTAACTCCACACGACACGGGGAAGAAGTCAGATTGTTGACTGTCAACGGCAACACAACACTGCATTTCGTCGTGCAGGAGTCGCAATAATCGCACAAACTTCTCCGTGCATCCTATTTTTTCAAGAACAAGCCAGAGGGCTTCACGTGGCACACTATCAAAAGCCTTCTCAAGGTCAACGAAGCAGAGATACATATGGCGACTTTGCTCTCTACTTTTTTTTCTTGTAATTGACGCACTGAGAAGATCGCCTCGCATGTGCCACGGTCAGGTCGGAAGCCGAACTGGGTTTCCGGTAAGATCTTTTCTGATAGTTTCATGAGGCGGTTTAATAAGACTCTGGCAAAGACTTTTCCAGGGACTGACAAAAGCGAAATACCACGGTAAGAGTTGCAATCAGAACGATCACCTTTATTCTTATACAGGAGTCTGATGCGTGATACTTTAAAAGCAGGAGGAACTTGTTCCTTTGTCCACATGAGATCAAAGAGTTCCCATATAGCTGAGTGCAACTCCTTACCGCCGTATTTGAGTAGTTCTACCGGTATCGAGTCAATGCCTACCGCGCGCTTGTTTTGCTGTTGTTTAATGGCCAGAACAACCTCTGATCGCAGCAATGGCTCATCCAGCTTAATATCCGTGGGGGACTGAGTGATAGATCGAATGTAGTCTAGGTCAACGACTCGATTCACATTGAGCAAGGTGTTAAAATATTCTGCCCATCGCTTCAGCACTTCCTCTTTGCTTTTAAGAAGGTTTACCCTACTATCAGACCTTAAAGGTACCTTTGCAAGAAAGGAAGTGCCAATCAAATTACGCACCTCACGATAAAATTCTCCTAGCTGGTTAGTGTCAGCTAGCCACTGCATGTGACGAGCCTTATCCTGCCACCATTTATCCTTTGTCTCCCGGGATAGTCTACGGAGCTCTAGGTTACTTTTTCTAACCATCGATTTGCTTCTATTCTGGGCTTCGCTACGCTGCTGACGTAGGAGATTCCGATGCTTGTTCAATGCTTCACATAAGACTTTATCATTTTCATCAAACCAGTCTTCGTTCTTTTGTACCTTACGACCGAGAGCAACTGTAGCGGTGTCTAAGATATATGAAGATAAAGTGTCCCAGCTACCAACAACATCGCCAGTCTCCCGAACTAAAGTTAAAGGCAGTTTAGAATTCAGGGCTTCTTCATAGTCTTTTCTAGTTTCGCGGACTTTTAAGCTGTCTAGGTTTAAGCAGACAGGCTTTTGTGTAACAGATCTACGAGGGCGTCTAAGGCGAAGACAAAGTTTTGACACCACAAGCCGGTGATCAGTCCAGCAGTGCGCACCACGCATGACACGGGTAATTTGGACTTGGGAGATATCTCTTTGTCTAACGATGGCATAGTCTATTAGATGCCAATGTTTGGACCGTGGGTGCATCCATGTGGTTTTGTGCTTAGCGGGAAGCCTGAACATTGTGTTCGTGATCGCTAAATGAAATTGAGCACATAAACTAAGTAGCAGCTGACCGTTGTTATTCATACTGCCCACTCCATGTCTCCCCAAAACATTAGGCCACGCTTCGTAGTCTCTTCCTACCCTGGCGTTAAAATCACCCAAAAGCAAGATGTTCTCTTTTGGACGTATACTTCAATACATTGGGTTAATTCGTCGTAAAATTTGTCCTTAACATCATCAGATTTATCTAGCGTAGGAGCATAGACACTGATGATGTTTAGGTAGTTGTCATTCTCAAGTGAAGGCGCAGTGTGGAAACGCGGTCTGAGATGTGTACCGGATACTCCTGTAGTTGTTTCATAAGTTGGTTCTTGATCGCAAAACCTACTCCGGACCTTCGAGGCTCAGAAGCAGCTAGCCCTTTCCAGAAGAAGGTATAACCTCCGCCGTGCTCTACTAACTCTCCTTCTTCGGCAAGATGTGTTTCACTGAGGGCAGCTACATCAATATTATAGCGAAGAAGTTCCCGAGAAACAATCGCAGATTTCCTTTCCGGGCAGGCGTTGGTATCGCGATCAAGGAGTGTTCGCACGTTCCATGCACCAAAAATCAGGTTAGATGTTTTAATATTACTATTTTCTTTGTTACGTCGACCGCGAATTGATAGATGCGGAGGCAGCCGCGGTTGCTACCATCCTAGTGGGTGGGGGTGAGCAATTTTTGGGACACCTTTTCTAGTCCCCTCCCCGGCTGAGCGGAGAAAGCAGTGCCTCCCTGAAAAGGGCTGCTTTGTCACTCCGGGTGCTGCCGAATCCCATCTGTCTCCCCAATGCAGATTGAAAGCGACCACGGCGTTTTAGAAACACCCCCAGAGCCGCCCATGTGCAGGTTTCAGACAAAGCCCAGTCTGCATCGAACCGAACCTCTCTACCTCAACCCATCGCCATGGGACTTTAAGTACTCGGAGTCCATTTTCGGAAGCAGTCAGGTGCGCAGGAGATATTTTGGTGCACAAACGTACGCGCAAACGCAGGTGCACACACTCGTCGTCCCCCTCCTTGACCCAGTGGGACGGAGAACCGTTACGACCGGAGAAGGGTTTCAATGATATGTCTGGCCGACAGTAACTGCACGCGCCCTCCACCGTCGCCCTTGGCCATCCACCTTGCCTTGCTGCAACGCCGAGTCCGCCAAGCCCTTTTGCAATATCTACGTTGGGTTGCCTTCCTCGCCGAGACAGACTTTGTGTACTTTCAGCAGGAGGTAACTGCTGTTGGGCCTAATGATATGATGCCCTTGAGTCCCTTAGTCGCCTCCTACGACACCCACGGGAAGGAGATGGGGTGATGCTATTCTAGGCCGGCATCACACGGCAGCACAAGTTCTGTTTATCTATCTGCACGGTAGCACAAGTTAGGGAAACAGCGCGCGGGGCGCCTTTACAGATGGCTCACTCAGCACTAGCGACGATTTTGATGCTTACTGACTGAAATCACTGGAATCTCAAAGGACCTCAAAGTAACTAAGAAGATTATTGCCATAAACGCCATATAAGTATCTTGGATTAAAATTGTCTCAGGATCATATGACGTTCTTGTATCTGATTTTATTGCTTGATCTTTATTGAGATTTTAGACCGTAGCAACCCTGGCTATGCAAAAAGTGACAATCGCGAAGATGCAACATAGGTTCGATCGACCCATCTGTAAACTCTTATATTTTGTCTATTAAGCGTCTATTAGGGCTGTATGGTCGTTGCGCTCAGCGTACTAAATCCGATGAGCCACCTGCGAACTTTCAGTCGGGGTGCGGACGTGACGTCACCTACTTTTCTGTTCTGTTTATCTATCTGCAGGGTAGCACAAATTAGGGAAACAGCGCGCGGGGCGCTTTTACAGATGTCTCACTCAGTACTAGCGACGATTTTGATGCTTACTGATACTGACTGAAATTACTGGAATCTCAGAACCCTCAGTAACTAAGAAAATTGTCCTAGAATCATATAACGTTCTTGTATCGGATTTTGCTGTTATGATAATCTTTGAGATTTTAGACCGTAGCAACCTTGGCTATGCAACAAGTGACAATCGCGAAAATCCTAATTAGCTTCGAGTGACGCTTCTATAAAATATTTTATGTATTAAGCGTCTATCAGGGCTGTGTGGTCGTTGCGCTCAGCGTACTAAATCCGATGAGCCACCTGCGAACTTTCAGTCGGGGATGCGGACGTGACGTCACCTACTTTTCTGTTCTGTTTATCTATCTGCAGGGTAACACAAATTAGGGAAACAGCGCACAGGCGCCTTTACAGATGGCTCACTCAGTAGTAGCGACGATTTTGATGCTTACTGTCTGAAATTACTAGAATCTCAGAGGACCTCAAACTAAGAAGATGGTTGCCACGAATGTCATATTTCTTGGATTGAAATTGGCTCAGAATCATACATAAACGACGTTCTTGTAGGCGCCCCGCGCGCCGTTTCCCTGATTAGTGGTCTTTGTATCAGATTTTGCTGCTATGATATTTCTTGAGATTTTTGACATTAGCAACCCTGGGTATGATAAAGTGACGATCGCGAAAATCCTATTTAGGTTCGAGGTTTCGAGTGACCCGTTTGTAAAGTCCCTAATTTGTACCATTTTGTACACCTATTAAGCGTCTATCAGGGCTGTGTGGTCGTTGCGCTCAGCGTACTAAATCCGATGAGCCACCTGCGAACTTTCAGTTGGGACTTGGGGATGCGGACGTGACGTCACCTACTTTTCTGTTCTGTTTATCTATCTGCAGGGTAGCACAAATTAGGGAAACAGCGCGCGGGGCGCCTTTACAGATGGCTCACTCAGTACTAGCGACGATTTTGATGCTTACTGACTGAAATCACTGGAATCTCAGAGGATCGCAAAGCAACTGAGTAGATGGTTGCCACGAACGTCATATTTCTCAGAAAGAAAGAGAAATTGGCTCAGAATCATATGACAAACTAGTATCAGATTTTGCTGTTATAATAATCTTTGAGATTTTAGGCCGTAGCAACCCTGGCTATGTAACAAGTGACAATCGCGAAAATCCTAATTAGGTTCGAGTGACCCCTAAATAAACTCTTCATTTTGTGTAATAAAATAAGCGTCTCTTAGGGCTCTGTGTGGTCGTTACTCTCAGCGTACTAAATCCGATGAGCCACCTGCGAACTTTCAGTCGGGATGTGGACGTGACGTCACCTACTTTTCTGTTCTGTTTATCTATCTGCAGGGTAGTTTCCGTTACTTTTACACGTACTTGCCACTTTGCTAAAAGATAAGACCGTGTATACAGGGTGTCCGTAGACAAAGTGCTTATACTAAGAAGTTGAGTGCAGGACTGAAACTATTTTTATTATTATTAGGATGTGGATTATGAATATAAACAATGGACGTGTCTTTCATAGCACACATAATTATTATTTTCTTTGCAAACTTAAACTTTGCTTGTTTAAAGTCGACTTGAAATTGAAAGTTTACTCGTAAAATTCTATGAACACGTTGCTGATTAGCTGATAAGGATACCAGAAAAATTACGCAGCTATAAAGTGTACTGTAAGGTCCAGCCTCTTTCATGAGCCTGGCACCTTATACTTTCTAAATTTGAATCGCTGGCCGCGTCAATGGGACAGGTCAAGGAAGCTCTCTTCAGTATTGTTTTGTATCTCAAAAAATGATGTTGCTATCGTCGCATAAATCAGGAATAAATTATTTCAATTCACTAATATATTGATTTTTGTGTCTTGCTTCCACCATCGAGGCTACGCCGCCTAGTACATGGTGGAGGCAGTCTCCTTACCAGTGTATAAGTGATCGGGAAGTGAACAAAAGTGTAAATAAGTGTGAAGTGACAAAACGTTTATTCCATCCATTGAAAGTGTTTTAGTACTATAAGTGATAGTTAACAAGTGTCAAAATGTGGAAGAAGACTCATGTGTTCATCGACGAAAGCGAAAGGGTCATCCCGCCAGACGACAATGCGCGGGACCAGCGTGGGATGAAGAGAAGACCTTCCAAGGTAGCGGCGAGTCTACGCAGAACTTGCCGTGCGAACGTAGAAACAAGAAGAGACTGTGCGGCAAGTGCTAGCAGATGACTGTACAAAAATAGTTAAATTTAATTTCCTGTTTTATATTTTGTAAATCAACCTATTTTATGTTAGATGCTATTGAAATAAGTCGCTGAGTACCCGTATGGCGAAAGGTATAGGAAGTACTTAATATTTGTTTTATTGAAATAAAAGAGCCTTGGATTATTTATTTAACTATTCGTGTTTTGTAACTAGGTAGGACAGGTATTTATGTGTCTATTGTGCATCTTTTTGGTACAAATAGGCGAACAAATCTCGCGATGTTTCATTCGTAAAGATGGTTCAGCGTTTATGATAGTAGGTAGGAGATAGGATAGTTAAATTAGAATTTTCCTATTTAATTAGAATTTTCTATGGTGAAATATGAAATTATTTCCGATAGAAAATGTAGAGTGTAGAAGATAGTTTTCGAATTCTAAGCAAATTCTAAGACATACTTTCTTAGACGATGTCATTTTTGCGTCCATTATCTCTGTACTTTATGGCACGTCAGTAGGTATTCTTTGCTGTTTTACTGACAAATCTAGACCAAATAGGTCGCAAAGACAAGGTCAGAGACAAACAATCATTATTGTCAAGTGTCAAATAGATGTTGTCACATGCTATGAGTTGACAAAAGTTGTCTTGTTTGTTTACATTATGTTATCCGTTTATTTTGCGTTTAATCGTTATTTTATTAATTTATTCAATGAACAACAATTTATTTATTATGTAATTGCACAACCTAGGCAAAGCTTTCGCCAGAATAAGTATAGTCGCCAGAATAAGTATAGGAATGTAATTTGTTACTCAAGATATAATTGTGCACAGACACTGAACGTGTGTGTATAAGTGACCATCGTTTTGTATTTGAAATGGAGTGAAAATGATTCAGGTATTTTAGTAGGATTGTGACTCGATATGAGGGTCGGACAACCACACTAAACGGCATAGCCGGTGTGGGGGGTTTTAAATGAACTCCACGTCCCACACCCAACTTCGGTTACTAGGTTGAGACGTAGAAGGAGTAGAATTAGGCGGGTTATATGATGAGATGGTCATGAATGATAAGATGGTCATGAGATGCAAAACGTCATAATTCTGGAGTTTGATCCTATACTTTGTAACCTTTGTAGATATTCAATAATCTTATACTTAGGATAATCATATTCGATAGTTTTGTTCCTATAGTATAGTCCTTTTGTTTCATTTTGCGGGAGAACTAAACGTAAATTGTAAATAACGTCTCACTTGTAAATGACATGACTAGATGTTTAGTTATAATTCGTCTTAGAGCAAGTTATATTCGATTGCATTCCTTCGTAGAATTCTATTGTAGATTACGCTTGTCGTTTAGTATAGGTAGGTCACGATGACCCAGGCGGTTAAATGAACAAATAATCTCATCCTCTGGATTTATTATTCAAAATTCCTTATTTTTTTGTCAGTTCATTTAGCCGTAGTATATTGATGTTGGTCCTCACATATATCTACGTTTCCAGACCTTAGACACGTATCCTGTAACGGCCGGAGGAGCGACGAGAGGTGTCCAGTCCAACCGAGATCGGGAACAATAAAAAAGAATGAATAATCTTTTTTTTACAGTGCCGAAAGTAGGGATAAAAGAAACTCCGCGAAATTCTAAAATAACGTCACAGATACCGGGTCAATCAATTTAAACTAGGCGCGTAAATTTTTTTATTTTCGGTTCCAGTCCTTTAATGTACGCGTCCGAAAAAGCGATAGGAAATCACCTTAGTCCCTTAGAAGTAAAGTCAACGGGACTGGGGGATAAAGTACATTGACTTTATTTTTAATGCGGTGAAATCATATAGGGCCAAGATTGTTACTGTAGATGCATAGGCCGGTATCTATCTTGACTTAAAATCCCTCCACCACGGCACTAATGGTATGCCTTTCCTATTGGATTAAAGAAAATATTTTTCTTTTTGCTTGTGGATTGGACATGCTCGTTGGTCTCGGGGCTGAGTGTTAAGACTCGATAGCATTACCATAGGGTAACCAAATTGAAATCTCGGAACGTCTAATTACTTCTGAATTTAAAAATTTTTGGATTTTGTTTTAGTTATGAAGGAGGTGGTGATAGCTCACGCGTAAGTTTTTTAGCCGGGTTTTTGGGCTGCGAAGTCAGGGTAAGATTTCGGACACCCTTTTTTTAAGTTCAAGTTTGTAGAATCTCCCGGTCGACATTTCGGTGCGATTGGATGCACCATCTTCGGGAGGTCGACAGGTCGCTCTCGCTAGATCGGGATTGTGCAGGTCGGGCACCCGAAGTAGTAGGCTATGCTTATTCGGACTACCCTCCAGCAGAGGGCGGAAGTGTTCACCACCTTCACTGCTTCTGGAATAGGTTATAGCCAGGAACCTAGGTGTAGGGTTATCCCGGCTAGGAAGGAGCTGGTTAGGCGAAGGGATTTTCCGCCGGACTTGTCCCAGTCGGCTCCAAATTAAAACCACCGGGGGGGATGTAAGGTCCAGCCTCTTTCATGAGCCTGGCACCTTATACTTTCTAAATTTGAATCGCTGGCCGCGTCAATGGGACAGGTCAAGGAAGCTCTCTTCAGTATTGTTTTGTATCTCAAAAAATGATGTTGCTATCGTCGCATAAATCAGGAATAAATTATTTCAATTCACTAATATATTGATTTTTGTGTCTTGCTTCCACCATCGAGGCTACGCCGCCTAGTACAGTACCTACTACGAATTCTACCCACAGACTGTCTCTCGTTTTACACTTAAAGAATCATTCACTGTTCAAAAATGTAGTTTCTACCACAGAATACATAATAGTACAGGTACTTTTCTACCTACACTTTCAGCACGTCCCAATCAGTTAGGTGTTTCAAATCCTAATTTACGCACACTAATCTGTATTTATCCCTCACGTGGGGAATTCTAAATCTACTTGTTTATACTTTCCCAGTAGAGAGGATAAGTCCCAATAGTGTGACAGTAATGTCGATGAGGGAACGGGAATTCGTAGCTCATTTGAACTGAAATTCTAGGTAGTTTGACTAATTCTGTGATTCAATTTTGGAACCTGTATAAGCTAAAACTAGTACTTACTCTAACGAATAGGTGCCCCCTGAAATTCGATTACTCGATTTTGCTCATATGTAGTTGATTCAAACGATTAATGTTAAAATAATTCACTAATGTAAGACCATTGCACATTCGCAATGCCGCCGCGAGTTGCAAGCCAGCCTAGCCTTAGCCGGCCATGTCTCAGCTCCACCCATGCCAGGGTATATGCCATGCCATGCCAAGCCAGCCGAGCCAGCCAAGCCGGAGCTGAAGACAAGCCGCCGTGGTTCACAGAATGAGGCCTCATTCTGTGTGCTAGCCAGCCAGCCGGCGTTCGCGCCTTTTTGTTTTCTTTTTTTGAATTGATTTTGTTCGAACAACGCTTGTAAAACAAAAGACAGTAGTTTTCTCTCTTGTTATTGAAGTTTGGTAATAAAAAGTGGTTGTTCCAGCATAAAAGTATTTTATTTAGTATTTAGTGTTATATTTTCAGAAGAGTGGGATAATAATTACCTACTAGAAGACACGGCCCACATGATAAACGAGTAAACTACCACGAGGCCTGATGATCATGAATTGCGGATGACTGGGACATGGAGTCTCCAGGCGGCGGCCGTTCAGAACAGAAACCGAGGGCGTAAGGCGTCAAAGCAAGCCGAAGCTAGCAAGCTAGTCAAGATTCCGCCTGTACATTTGGTCCGGTGCCCGCCGCGATCGTATTTCAAGACCATCCATCCATCATGTCGTACAATGTTCTGTTTTACAATACGCTGCCGTGCATCTGCTGAGCATTGAGTACCTATGTCGTGAATTGTGGTTTCCCGCCAAATTCAACAAAAGCTATCTGTCAGACAACGACAAGGCCTAACCTAACATAAATAAAACAGAAATAATCAAAATATTACCTATTTCGCAGCGTTGCCAGAACGTAACTTTTGTTGCGTTTTACGTAACTTTTCACCCTTATGCGTAACCTTGGCGTAACCTAGCCACGGGCGTAACTTTTACGTAACATTTCGTGAAAAAATATTTTTCGTAAAACGAAACGAAAAAAATCGTAAAAGAGAACAAACGCAACTTTTGTTTCGTTTCGACCGTCATGTTGGTGAACTTGGAGCTAAATTTTTACTTAGGCAACAATGAAAAAAAAATGTAGACCATTGTATCTATACTTAACACGCCAAAAAACAACTAAACAACAATGAAAAAAAACATGGTATCTATACTAAACATGCGAAAAAGAATATTTTTGTATAAAAAATTGTGGCGTAACTTTTTTCTTCAAAACGTAACTTTTTCAAAGAGTGTAAGTAACTTTTGAACATACGGCGCTGGCAACACTGCTATTTCGTGAAAGTTGTGAATCCAGTGGCAGAGGCGGCTAGCAGTGTTCCCAAACCTACCGATTTTTCGGTAGATCTACCGAATTGGGACTGAATCTACCGATCTACCGAATTGAGACAAAAATCTACCGATTTTTAAGTTTTTGGGGTTTTTGTTTAGCAAATGAACGCCGCACCCTTCTATTTTCATGAATTTTATCCAAATGTGGACGATTCGTGCGTAGAGTTCAGTTTTTTTCAAGCGATTCAGACGAAGCGAGTGAACAACGTGTGATTTCGCGCGAACAAACCGCGCGGCTTCATTTGATTGCCATCACCTTCTCGCGCGTTTACAGTGCAATTTCGGTTCATTTTTTGATTTTATTTGTTCGCGAGTTGCAAAAGAGACTTGTTTTTCCTCATTTTCAAAATCTACCGAATTCTACCGATTTTTCGAGTGAGAATCTACCGAAATTATTAATTTTGGTTTGGGAACACTGGCGGCTAGGCCCTTTCGAATAATACCTACAACTCTCGGACAAAAGAAAACAGGACATTTGATCCAGAAAATACATAAGAACTGCGTGGTACAATTTTGGTGCTGATAGCCCCATAATTTTATGATCACAGGCGACGGAACGCATTGTCAGAGCTATGCACTTAACCTGAAGAGCTGTACGAGAGTTTTCGATGTGCCCTGGATGAAAATATACCTACCCTGACCGATTTCCGTACCGGTACCTAACCTACAACTGTCATGCTGGATGTCGCTGCTATTCTGTACGTGATGATGGAGGCTACAATCACAGATAGAGGCTTGCATGCTTCTCGACGCTCTAAGGACGTGAAAAGGTCATGTGCTCGTTCTAATTCCATATATGTCTGCAATGCAGGTGAAAGCAAATATGGAGATCAACGCAGTGATTATATGCAGTTGTTTGTTTCAGTGTTCTGTGCTGCTTGTGCACTATGTGCCCCTTCCCTACACTTGCCATGGTGCTGTGCTGGCGAACTGTTCAAAGCAAGCTGAATTATTCCTGTCCATGCGGAGTGACATGAAGCAGCTGCAACTGATGGCTGCGAGCAGTGGTTCTGGTTTAAGGCAGCGCTACAAGGAAGTTATAAGGTCATGTAAACATTCTGTTTTCATTTATTTCTTGTATTCATGAAAAAGTTTCAGAGAAAACCTAAGCAGTCATTACATGCAATGTTTTAATTGTTCACAGACTATGGATTAAAATGCTTCTTGTCAAGTGAAAGTGTTCCTGGTATCTGAACGGGCTAGCTGGAATTTACTTGTCAGCGACAACAGAGTGAGGAGCGGTCAAAGCAGCCAGCTAAACTGTCAACAGAGCATTTCATGTGTAGCGGCTGGCCAGTCACAAGATTGGGATTTATAGGACCTGCATTAGAAGCCGTGCTGGAAGCTTGATTATATCAGGTGCTATGCTTTCATTATGTTACTATCCATTCACTAAGGTTGTACAAAATGTTGGTTGTAGCAAGATAAAAAAAAGAAAACTATTAAAATGAAGTGATGTGGCCATTTACCAGCAGTGCAATAATAAATAAGTTTTCTTCATGCATTTTATCCTCACAATGCTACAGAACAGTCTTACATAGCTTGTAGACCTAGGATACTTACCTATAATAATGTAACATTGTAGGTAGATGCTTGTAGTGAGGTTCCAAATCAATGTCTCTCTGGGGCCGATAAGAAAGTATGGGATACCAAGGATAAGATCAATAAGTAAATAGAATATTTGATACAGAGTGTTATGTTAATTTCTTATCTTTGTGTGGGAGACTGAGTCGTCCAACGACCCGATGAACCCTGGTGTCAGAGTTTCACAACCAATTAAAATACTTGAATAACAAACAACTGTTGTATTATGCAATTTATAAAGTTTAACATTAGGTATGTGTTCTGTGACCAAAATCAGTACCTAGACTGTAATTTCAAAACCGTTTCTTCTGAAATAGGTTCCGCACATATATTGCTTACTGAAGTAGGCATTAGAGCAAATACACTTGCCAGTCATAAATTAAACCAGATTAGTACATAACATTCACTTTAGTATGCAGGTTTGCCTGGTAGAAATTGCAATCCGAATACCTTTGGCAAAATATTATATCCAATATTAATATGAGCAATTAATATTTTCTGTCAATTTGGCAAGTCGGTATAAATGTGGATGCAGGATATTACATTCTGCATTGTAAATATTGCAAAAAGAAAATAATAGCAACAACTTGTATTAATTATTTGGACATTACATAAAAACAATATACAACAGGTCAACTTATTTCTAAAACAAATCCTTGCCAGCAGACCAGATGAGATAGAGACATGATATAATGTCAGCCCAATGGCTAAAATTGTGATAGTCGTGATACCCTATTGTTTCCCTTTTCAATAAGCGGCAAAAAGTCATTCAAATTCAATGTCACATGATTCAGGCAAAAGGTGAGTCGGTCAACAACTTGTCAGTCTGTCAGCCAGTCAGTCAGTTAGCTAGTCAGTCAGTCAAATGGCTAGTCACCCAGCCGGTTAGCTAGGCAATCAGTAAGCCAATGGGAACGTTAGCCAGTCAATCAAGACATCCAGCCAGCCAATAGGACAGCCAGCCTTACAGGCCGTAAGTAAGACAGCCGAACAGTCAGCCTGCCAGTCTACCAGCTAGAGAGTAAGCCAATCAGTCAGTCAACAAGCCGGACCCTCAGCCTGCTAGACAATTGGTCACCTAGTCACGCAACCAGCTAGACAGCCATCTAGTCAGACAGCCAGCCTGCTCTTTACCCAGTAAGCCAATCAGTCTGCAAGAAAGCCACAAAGCCAATCAGTCAGCTAGTCAGACGATCCGTCAGCCAGATAGCCAGACAGCCTTCTAGTCTGCTTGTTAGACAGTCAGCCAGTCAGTTTGCTAACCAGACAGCCAGTCAATGAGCCAACCAGACAACCAGTCAATTAGCTAATCAGGCAGCCAGCCAGTTAGTTTGTCCGTCAGTCAGTCAGGTCACTGTAAAACAATTGAGTGTATGTACACAGCCCATTGTTTTTCAGACATAATGAGCCACTAGGCACTTGCTTCTGCTGACAATATTGCTATAATTTGAACTAATGATATTAATATCAATTAGCCTAATGATTGTGTAGGGTTTTCCGAATGTAAACTATCGTAGAACTACTAGGCAACAGTAAATGTGACAAAATATTGAATACTAATAACCTTCATTACATTACCAAAAGCAGTATTGGAATCTTTCAAGTAAATTGTCTCAGTAAATGTCACTTTTCTGGCATTTTCATCTCTAATTACAACTTAGAATGTATGCTGATGCTAGTTTACTTAAATTTGTGTTCTCAATTGCGGGGCAATTGTTGCAGGATGGCCGAGTGTAAGACCATTGCACATTCGCAATGCCGCCGCGAGTTGCAAGCCAGCCTAGCCTTAGCCGGCCATGTCTCAGCTCCACCCATGCCAGGGTATATGCCATGCCATGCCAAGCCAGCCGAGCCAGCCAAGCCGGAGCTGAAGACAAGCCGCCGTGGTTCACAGAATGAGGCCTCATTCTGTGTGCTAGCCAGCCAGCCGGCGTTCGCGCCTTTTTGTTTTCTTTTTTTGAATTGATTTTGTTCGAACAACGCTTGTAAAACAAAAGACAGTAGTTTTCTCTCTTGTTATTGAAGTTTGGTAATAAAAAGTGGTTGTTCCAGCATAAAAGTATTTTATTTAGTATTTAGTGTTATACTAACAACAAGCTAGACTACTGCCCGCGATCTGATGGTAGCCACATGTCAATATTGTCTTCGCTTCCGAATGCCCTCAGATCGCGCGCATACTATAGTTAGGTATTCTAACAAACTGTGAAAAACCAGTTTAAGTAGATTGATGTGCTGCTGATAGTACTTAGATACCTGGTTTATGAAACTATATTGCAAGCAAACAACGCCAACTTTCTGGAATAACCAGTTTCCTCGTAGGTAATATTAAAAATACTTCACTTACTTACCTCCAACCTTGTTCAAAGAAGAACAAAGGATGAAATATTTCTATACAGACTGAGGAGCAGTAACTATTTCTAGATATTCAGGTAGATACTCAATCTACCTGAATATCTAGAAATAGTTACTGCGAGTATCACTGACATTTTTAAGAGCAATAAGTAAAGTTCCACGTGTACATCTAATAAGAAGAATAAAAAGCAATACTTTCCAAACAAAATCTTCTCGCGAACTTAAAAATTATTCCACAAAAAGTAGGCACGTCCGAATCCAATTTTATCCCGCTAATAAGACTTCTGCAATTTTTGCATCCCGAAACTTGCAGGAATGAATAATGAATATTTGATATTTAGAATAACAAATTCCTTTGGGAAAATGTCATCAGAGTTGCCCATCCGGCGTCGACGCTGAATACAGATGAGCTTTCTAATACAATTTGATAGAACTTTCCTTTAGACAAAAAGTGCGGCCGATTCTGACAAGGTTTTCGTTAGGACTTTTTTAGCTTCCTTTTTGCGTTATCAAACTAGCAAAGATAAGGTGAGAAACACACGTAACGTTTGTTTTGCGCAACATTATCGTATGCGTTAGGAAAAAGAGATTTTCCACTTCATTGTCATACAAATATGGTTCATGTCAAACGGTTTGACAGAGGCATCCGGTAGCGCTGCGCATTGAACAATGCTGGGTCGACGGATGAGTCTGTCAAACCATTTGAAAATAATATCGAAATTCGTATTTGTCATAGGTACAACATAACGCATGCTATACACAGCGCAAGAATTACGCACAAACGGACGGTAAAGATACTAAAAGAGTCATTAATTTATTCTTTCAGACATTTGTGCGTTTTATTTGTCAAAGGTGTGATACTTCGAAATCGTAACAACGAAGAACGTTGAATTACGGACAACGTTCTACAGGTAAATCTATGACTTTGTAAGCGTTTCGAGCAGCCGTGTTGGATGCAGTCGTACCAAAGTCGCGGTCTGTGGTAGCGCGCCTGGGCCTTCAACCCTAATTATTGAAATGGATGTTTCATGACTTTCGATAATGAATTTTTAGGAAACAAACATGACACTTTCGAAGGAAAAATGTTGTGCTATTATTGATTTGTAATTGTAATTTAAGACAGTGACGAGATAAACTAGAGTGCTATCTACTACACACGTAAGACGTAAGATATGAGACGTAAGACGTGACGCCCAGCGTCACTTTAGTTTCATAAATTATATATGGAAACGGCCTCAAGCGTCGCGCTGTCTCACAACTTTGGCGAAGAAAGCACCTGAGATGAAGCTAAGAAAATGTCAAGTCAGAATCGATGCCAGTGTCAAGTTGGCCGTATGAAAATGTAAGTTGTTGACAAGTCCGGGTTCTTATCCCTTATTTCTTCGGCTTGTTTATACAAAAACAGGGCGCGTGAGAAACTTTGCTTGCTACCCTTTTTATTTAATACTTAGGTTACGTTACGGTGTCACACCACCCTATTTGGGCTATAAAAACAAATAGCTCTTGCCTAAAACTGAAGCTGAAAACTAAATATTTCGTTTCTCCTTTTTGATATTTATGCATTATTTTTTTTATATACGAAATATTTATTCTGTCTGTACCTTTTACACAACTGTCCAAAAAAAAGTCGAACCGTTCTTGAATAGGTAGAATTTTTGTTGAATAGGTGGATTGAAACCTTTTTTGCACCACCGGTCTGTAGCTACGCCGTAGTAAGCGTAGCACGAGGGCTACGCTGCACGACCCAGAGTCGAATCAAAACACGACTACCTAAATATTTTTGAAAATCTTTTGCAGTAGTCGTAATATTCTTACTAGGTATTTAGGTATACGACAAACAAATGTTAAGTATTGATTAATCCCTCCATCATACATATTACATATTATGATAATACTTTTACCATCTTTTACGACGAGGTAGTGTGACTGTTCTTACCTAATACGTTTATATGACATGCGATGGTAGATAGATAGTAAATGTTAACTCGAGATGCTGTTGATAGTACTCAGGTGTTAGTACCTTTGTTTACCCTCTTATTTAATGCTAATCCAAACCTTTTTAGTTTATTACATTGGCTTTGTAACAAAGAAATCCAATTTTGGAGTTAAAATGAAAACGACCGCTTATTTCGGGCGCAAATTACAATTATAAGTCATTGGAATTTATGAAGAGAGAGAACTTTACTCGTTTCGCTAAATAAACTTGTTTAACGTGCTCTCAAAGGATACGAAAAGATGAGGTGAACTTTTATTAGCAATAGCAACCGATAAAACAGACGGCGGGGCGGGGTGATGATTATGATAATATTTTCAGAACCCAAGTCGAAACAGAAAAAATAATGCCCAAATCTCTCATATATACACACAAGTACCTAAAATGTATTAAAAAACCCGACTGCTCAAAATTGTATTTTGCTTTTAAAGCCCGCCATTTTAAATTTGAGGTATTTTAATATAGGTACCTAGCCAGGGTCACTTGCCCTGCTTACGAATCTATCAACCTTCTATTCTTCGCCCAGCCGTGTGGGTTGTAGCCCGCGAAAAATATTTTTTTGTTTACATACCTACATACTTACATAACGAAAACATAACCCTTCTTCTGAGGCAGTCAAGTAAAAATGTGTTTGATAAAAAGAAAAATTTAATGGGACGAGTAGCCCAATATTTTAAAATATTATCTTGATCCAAGATTCTTAACGAAAGTTGAAACGTTTAATAGGGATTCACCTCTTTTTATTATCAGTTATTTTTTACACTCGTGCTTATGTTTTTCTTTAACTTAAAGGTTAAATGCGTTTCTTAAAACAAATAACATCGAAGGAGTTCAAGGTAGGCTTGAAACTGAACAACTTTCCCTAAGTACAATATAGCTTTAAATCTCCTTGTATAGAACAATGAAGAAACAGTGCGTAGTGCTGCAGTGTTGCTTTTTGTAATACTCCAAAAGCATTATTTAAGTGCCAATTTACTATATCTATTTAATTTAAGGTGGGACACTTCCCATACAAAAGTTAAATTGACTTTCGTATGTACGGGAGACAAAAGTCTGAATAAAAAATTCGATGGAAGTCCCGTGTTTATAAAACATGTTCGCAAAATAGTATAAATATTTTTATTACAATAACATTTCCTTGTAAAACCTATTCACTACTTTATGAAAATAGCTGGAGCTAATGCTGCAATAAACACGTTTGATTTTATTGTGGAGAAAATGATCACTTTTTTTTAACCGTAAAATTGTTGTACAGCTCATGTTAAAGTTGATTGAAGTTCAGTTTTTCGTTTGTATGGTATGAAGACATATATTTTCCTGTCATGAATCTATCTGTTCAGAGGAGAGTCAACAGTCTGAACACGCGTCAGCCTGCACCTGACCAACCTTACTTGACTACCCCCGCGGGAGCACCTTCAACAAATAACTAGCTTTTTTCTCTTCCCTGTCCTCTCCTGAATGTCAATGAAGAAAGAGCTTTATGGAATTTCTGCGGGGCACACACGTCACGCGCTATTTTAGCGCAGCGATAACACATGCGTCTGACAGATGCATACTCGAAAGCAACACAGAAACTTGCGTTGAAACAGAGCAGCACAGAAACTTGCGTTTCGTTATTTTAACATTGGTTTCTAGTATGGGGAATTTGAAAATTGTGTGCATTATGACATCTGCATGCATTAGCGCTTCGATAGTGCAACAACAGACGTTACGTGTTACCATGTATAACATCACGAAAATTATACCCGTGGGATTCGTAAAAAGTGACTAGCGATAGTAAGTAATCCAGGGAAAGGACAGTAGCCTTCCCTGTAAATGCAAGATCTTGCACTGCGCTCGCCAATCGCGTGGTGAGGTGAGTGGTGCAATACCCCCGATAGAGGGACGCCCACCTCTAGGAGTGGGCTGTAGGCCTGTTGTGGTAGTCAAAGTTTGAGTATAATGAGTTCCAAAATTGTAGGAATCTGACAGACGCATGTGTCAGCAGTTCAGCACTGCGCTAAAATAGTGCGGCCGAAGTTACGTGTGGGCCCCGCCTTAGCTTATTCCATTACGTGTGAAAAGGAAAGGTTTTCGTCTAGGTATATCAAGTTAGAGTCAGACACAGCCATTTTATTGCGTTAGCGTCAATCTAGTTATAAAATTGAATTCTAGTTTCTAGTTTTCTACGGCCATTTTGTAAAATTAATTAAAGACCGGCAAGTGCGAGTCGGTTTCACTACAAAGGTTTCGTTAATTAACTGTTAAATAGAAACAAAATAAATAAAACACCATTTGTATTTTGCATGAATGAGATGCAGCCTGGTGATAGAGCCTGCTGAAAACAACCCATCCTTTACCTTTGAGGACGAAACCCCAAAAAAAGTTTAATAAGTTTATGTCACCGAAAAAAGCATATGTCTAACAAAAGTGCTGGATTCAGTTTTATTTTTAGGCGCTAGCTCCACAGAGAGAAGACGTGAGACATAAGATGGCATCTGTTAAACAATACTATGCGACGCTTGAAAACGTTTTCCAAATAAAAAGTACGAAACAGAAGTGACAAAGCTACAAACGTGCATCGATAACGGCTGATGATCACTTTTCTGACAGATGTCATGTTGCGCGTTCAATGAAGCTCGTCCCAAAGATTTTCAACATATTTCGTTTCTTGGGGAAAGTTTCACTTTTACTTTTATGATAGATGGATCTAACGAAAACTTATCGATAACATTATTACACGACCAAAATCCTAGGGTGTTTCTACCTATCTATAGTGGCACATAAGACATATCACATGAATCTTATTGGAAATTGCCTCTTAATACAGGGTGTCAAGTTGTCTAGCGACTGCAGAAGCCCCATATACCGGGTCTCAACTGACGGCTCAGATTTGCAAGTTGGCAACACGCCGAATACGTATTCCAGCGTTTCCAGCCCAGCAGCCTTCGTGCTCAGATCTAGGGAAAATTCTAAAGGGAACTCTACAAACAAAGAATGAAACCATCAAAAAGTCATCGCGATACAATTTGATTTGCAAATCGGCAACACGCCGAATACGTATTCCAGCATTTCCAGCCCAGCAGCCTTCGTGCTCAGACAGAGGAGAGTTCTAAAGAGAACCCTATAAACAAAGAATGAAACCATCAAAAACTCGTCGCGATACAATTTAATTCTCGGTGTTCAGAACAAACGATAATGAGTTTAGAGCAAACGCTACGTTTAAGTGAATGACACCATTCAAAATTCGTCGAATACATATTCTACCTAACAGCTTCCATGCTCAAGCGTAGAGAGTTTTCAGCAAAACCTACGAACCAAACAACTACGTACAGAAATACAAAATAACATACGGCGCGAGAATAGACACTCTCTACCCTGCCTGCATCGAGTTGAGATACTGCGGTCTACCCCGCGTGCTACGTGAAGATCTGCAGACGTATACTCGAGGCCAAAAGCACAGAAATGTACTAAATCTCGTATCAATGATAATACTCAAATTTTGCACACTTTATAATAACTAAACGATCAGGTGACACAACGTACTACCAAGTACTTCTTAAATTAGGTACTAGCTAGTATGTCTCTGTATCTGAAATTTCAAATACAGAATTTAGCATATTTATGTGAATTCGCTTTACATCTTAGTATGCACGAAGTCTTATTGCATTTTCGCAGAGAGATTATTCTGGTAGTTCGTTGAGTTCCTTCTAGAGTATTTCTTTACTCTGAGGCTCCACGTCACTGCTGTAAGCCACTGTGATTGCTTGGATTTTACAATGTTTATTGCTAAACACTCTATTGCACTTGACATAAGGGACATCTTTTTAGGGTTTCGTAGTCTACTACATAGCCTTACAAACAAACTTATCATTTCAAATAACTTATACTATCAATAACTTCGTCAGTTTTAGGCTGAATGACATTAAAGGTGAGAAAATAGATAACGGATTCTGTATCACCCAAGCCTTAAGGAAAAGAAAAGTTTTTCGTGTTGGTCTTGGTAACCATGCAAACAAATCAACAACAATATTACCTTTGTGACATTCGAGAACTGATCGATCCGTAGTATTCCGTACCTTATTCTTTTTGCTAATAAATGTTTACGTAATGTTACTTCATACTTGGACTACGATATCCTATAATATGGGGATTTGTCTAACACGCTCTAGGCCGTGTCTTTTTCATTTATTTTTTCGGCTCTGTTCTTGCCGCGGACTCTAATTTGTGTATCGTCTATTTCTATGCATAGAGGCACACCTATTTACCCCCGATCCTAAAAATTTGCAAGTTAAAACAACTGGCAGTGGTTCCGGAATACCAAAACAGAAACAGGTGTGTTCTTGACTGAAAGAAAAAGTTTCCCCAACAGGCATTCCACGTGTAAGCAAGTTTTAATTAAAAATCGTATTTTCAATTATGGTACCCTCAAACGGAGAGGCGTTTCAGTTTCAGACTGTTGATCAAAGTTGTTGATAAAATGAGTTACAAGTATTTTCGCGTGGATCACACGTCACGTCCGTTTGTGCGCTGCGTAAGGCATGTGTTAAGACAATACTACTCTATCCGCGCGATGAAGATAATATAGCGTCGTCTCAACCGCACTTTTGTATGAAAGTGAAAGGGACAAATGATTGCCCTTCCAGGTAAGTGGGCGTCAACAATTGTATAAAAACGGTAAGATGCGTTTACATGGCTCTTTGGTTAAAGAAGACTCATAAATATCTTTTACTATTAAATTAGGTTTTCTTTGGTCTATTACAATATTAAATAAGTAAAAATAATTTTAGGTAAATACATCTGTGTATGTTTCACAGGAAATAGTCCAAAACACGCGCTAGGTCGTAGGAGAAATAAAACAATCGATATAAGAACAAAAGAACGCGTCCGCTCCGTGCAAGCCACAGAAGTAGACTGAAATTGCGCCGCCATGTAAACGCACCCTTGCCTCGTTATCGCTAACCAATGGCAATAATTTTGCATTTTCTGGTATTATCTTCATCGCGCGGATAGAGTATAACTTTCACCCTTTTCCCATAAACATACGGTTTATGTGAAACGGTTTGAGAGACGCATCCGTCGACGCAGCCTTGTGTGATGCGCAGCACTGACAAACTGTTTGACATAAACCGTATTTATATGAAAATAAAGTGGAAATTCGTATTCTCATATCGCGTGCATTACGCAGCGCTAAAATTGCGCAGCAACCGACATTATTTGTGATTGTCGCCTTAATAGAAATTCCATTTTTATTTTTTCAGTGTTTCGTATTGTTTTCGTGACACAAACAGATACTCTAGTAACTTCCAATAGTATATCCTGTATCTGGGCGCTTTCTACGTTACGTAAACATTTTCTTAAAGAACAAACAAATCTTGAATTCGCCTTTCAATATCAGTCCCGCCATTGAATTGTACCCAGGACCTGTGTGGCAGACGCATAGGTACCACTGCGCCACATCAGTTCCCATATTTATCGGGAACTACCTAGCATGTGTCGGGTAGATTCAGTCCGATCCGACTTTCCAACAACTCCTATTATGATGAACGACCATACAAATATTTCCGGGGGTGGGCCCACTCTCCCCACCAAAGGGCCAGTCTTCCCACACGAGACGAGCGACGCGAGACGCAAGTTGACATCTGTCAGACAAGTGATCGTCGGCAGAGTCGTCGGCCGTCAACCATACGACGCGCGTCTCACTAGTGTAGGTAGACGGCATCTCTTATGTTTCATACATTTTATATAGAAACGGTTTTGACCGTCGCTATGTCGGAATCTCAGTCTCATGTCTCAAGTTAGCGCCAAATAGTGAGATGTTGGTAGAGGCGTCACCAGTTCTGATGGCGAAGAAAATTTTGCAAATTTTTCAAAAATGTGTACCTAACATCGGAAGTGTTTTTGGATATTCAGATTTATATAGGTAGATTAGACAGCCCTACTAGGCCTGAAATTGTAGAATCACTGTGTAAAAAACACGCCGCATCACTCGTCAACAAAGAATCTTCGGAATTCCAGTAAACAATTCCATTAGAGAGGTTCTTTCATGTTTTAAGTAGAGATACAGTCCCGACCCACTTATTCATTCTCTATACTCCCAAAACTCTCGTCGCTTTGTCACAAAGCACCGAATTTATCTGCAAAGTTATTATTTCCCAAGCGAAAAATGAGTTGTAGTAATCGCGGTAACTAAGGCAGGATAGATTCTGTTTAGAGGCATCGTTCGTTAGGATTATGCTGACAGAACCATTTGCGAGAGGCCGCTTTTATTGGGAACCATTTATGTGGCGACTTTTGTTAATAAGGCTGTACATTGAAATCGGGGTATGAAAAGGTGAACCTCAGTTTAGAACAACAGTGTCGATGGATGCATTAGATTATAAAAGTTTAAATCAGCCGACCGTAACATTTCACTTCCAGCCAACATATGATTGGATTAAAACAAAACAGTTTAGCGTCCTTTGAAAACATATTATTAAGTTAAACTTTAAACGAGTAAAGTTAAATAACTTTCCATAAATTCCAATTGTAAATTGAGGTTGAAATAAATTGGCCATGTTAATTTCAACTCTGAACCGGTATTTCTTTGATATTTTCGCGTTAATTTTCTGATCATTGCGGATGAACGAATTTATAAACAATTGTATTGGAAAGGTTAATTAAATAAGTAACAGTAATTAACCGAAGTAATGTTTCGGAAATGTTCAACAATGAGAGAAATGCCTTTCATAATAGTACTTGCTTTTATAATAGTATTTATACAGGGTGGTACTGAACGACCCACACCAGGCGCGTATGCGTGACGTGCACGTCATCACGCGCGTAGAGATGACGTTGTATCGTATGGGATTGTTGATAATGATGCTTGCGTTGCGTAGACGTACACGTGCGCGTAATGCGTAGGGTTACGCACAGCTCACACCGGAGACAAACGGGTTGCGTAATCTACGCAGAGCTGCACGCGGTGATGACTTTGTATGCTATGAGATTCCCTATTGAACTTCACACCGAACAAGTCCAACACGCACAGCTCAGTCCTGCGCGTAACTATACGCACGTGCCTTCAGACATGACAGTTGTAGCGTTGCCAGACCTTCTCAATACGGACGATTTGTTACTTTTAGGTCCGTTTGCTTCCATCGTCCATTTACGTAAAGTGTGACGTGCACGTGATGCATACGCGCCTGGTGTGTAGCGCCCTTAAGGCTTAACATCAGCGACACTAGCGCCGCTCAGTAAAAATATAAATCCCATCAAAAACATTCACTTGTAAAAACAACCAAGTCTCGCCACTCAGTTCTTCTACTGTAAAAAGTTGTGAGATCCATGAGATGCCAAGTCGGTTATTGATTTATACACGGACTACTTCAGGGAACTTTCATCTTAAGCTATTGCGTAATTAGGTAACAGACATCATCTTATAGTAACCATATCGATATTTAAAAACTTTTATATTTACTATAACTAGAATGACCCGGCCATCGCACCAGACCATCGTATCTCACAAGCAAATAGCGTGCGATTGCCAAGTCATTCTAGTTATTGTAGGGGAAAGTGGTATAAGACGGGGTAGGTGGGAAAGACGGGGACCCGGAAAAAAAGCATGTTCTCAACGTGCTCTGAAAATACTACTAACTCCATCTTACGGTCTTTTGGACAAGTTATTGATTGCCACAAGTGCTATGGAGGAAAGTGCAGTCATTATGATTTTATGAGCAATTTATTGATTTTAGCACTTTCTATGTAATACATGGGTAGGTTTATTACGTAACTGCATAAAATTCGTGACGGATAGAACTGGTGCAGATTTTTTTTCACAGAACAAATATATTTTACTAATTATTCAGCAATTTTTCTAGATGGCAGCTCTTGATACATAGTCACAAAAAAAATATGAATTTTTTGGTTGTCGTTTGGGGCACAATGGGGTACCCCCTTTCTCCTAGCATGCGTACAGCTATGGACTCTGCAAATAGGTGTGAAGGTGTTACGGACAAATTATGAAGAGGCGGTACATATTTACCCCTATTGTGAGAACCTTGATTGATTGAGTTGTACCCCATCATGCCTCACCACCCCTAGGCGTACCTATACCCTGTCTTACCTCACAGGTGGAGGCAAGATGGGGCAAAACTAAGTTTTTAAAAATCTTGCATTTTCACTAGACGTTTTAATTTTTATATAATTGTTGATTGAATTATGAAAGAAGAAAGAGTGTTTGTTTCTTTACTCAAGTTTCAGTGTCATAGAATAAGAATTTCTTGGTGTTTTTGCTGTTTTTCCTTAAAGGCCACATCTTATACCACCTTCCCCTAAATATAAAAGTTTTTAAATATCGATATGGTTACTATAAGATGATGTCTGTTACCTAATTACGCAATAGCTTAAGATGAAAGTTCCCTGAAGTAGTCCGTGAATAAATCAATAACCGACTTGGCATCTCATGGATCTCACAACTTTTTACAGTAGAAGAACTGAGTGGCGAGACTTGGTTCTTTTTACAAGTGAATGTTTTTGATGGGATCTCATTTCTTTTTGTAGGTAGTAATCCTCTTTCTCATTTCTGGAACTAGTTCTCGAGCCTCAGCGACAGATTTCCTCAAAGCCCATCTGCAAAGTTAACTTTGTAATCCTATACATTTGTATGGAAATACAAAGTTAATTATGCGGTTGCAACCGAATTTGCAGAATGTTATAGTTTTCCCTTTGTTCATACACTAAATAGAAGGTATATTCTAAATTTCAAGCTCCTCAGTCTGCTAGAAGTACCTTAGAATTTTGATGATCGGTCAGTCAGTCAGGCAGAAAATTAAGAAACTTTGACTAACTATAACTTCTAAACTACTAGTATAAATTAGATGAAATTTAAAATGTATCGTGTCTATGTAGTGCTTGATAAGATATTTTGAAATGAGGGTTCTAAACTTATCGACAAGGGAGTTATGGGGGGTCGAAAATGGCCTGAACTGGTTCGAGAAAAGGATGGTACGGCCGTGCCGCTTTCAGCTCGACTTGGTGGGGGCACTGCCGTGCCCCTAGATTACTAACTGCATACGACAACACAGAGCACCAAAATGTCATTTGCGACCCCCGAAAAAAGGTTTCATTTGTCTATGGGAAACAACATGATGAATTAACGACAATCACTAACAACGAAGAATTTTTAGAATCAGTAAACCCTTGCGAAAATTGTGCGTTTAAGTTATGTATGCCGAAATTGCTAAAAGTGGCCACCCTAACCTAACTATTTTTACCTATTTTATTAGATTTAGATAATCTTTGTGGCTGTTATGACTTCTGAAATCACCTCGTTGTATCGTGTCATCTACTTTTAGGGCGTAAATACCTAAAAAATGTAGGATTGATCATGTCTATGTTGAGAGGTACGTTTACCTACTTAATATTTTTTGGGTTTTTGTAGAATTTCATTACTTTTATGTGTATTAGAAAAATAAGATTGCCGGAGAAAATATTTGAAAAGGGTTAAGTACCTACTTGTATATCTTTATCTTTTTCTTATGAATGCCCTACGTGCCCACTTAAGCCATATTAGCCTACAGAAAAAATATTCTCTTAAATCTTGAACTCTACAAAAATAATAATTGGATAGAGAACATTTTCAAAGAGTTAGTGAAATGATTGTAGGCAAATTGTAGGTACCTACTTATTAGTTTTTTATATACGTTTCAGTCGTCTCAAGCCGGTTTATAAGAGCTTCATCCAATTCACATTGGGTGTCGCTTTATCCCAGGAAAAGGCAGTAGCGTTCCCTGAATGCTACATTCTTCATTTGTTTTGATAAATTCCATACGATTTGAGACATCTGAAGTTGTCTCTCTACAGTGCACATGCTAGCCCGGCCGATCCGTGAAATTGTATTATTAAAACAAAAGGAGTAAGTATTTTGCATTAGGTGTTGTGAGAAAATCGGAGTCGCATGGTCGCATCATAACTGGGCTGATGAATAAAAATCTTCAGACCGCCGTATTTTTCTGCGTTATCTAGGTATTCTGTTATCAGTAGGTACAGACTAGATAAGTTTATTTATATTGGAGTACAATGGCACACATGACCGACAAATCGAAGGCTCTAGACAGTTTTTTTTTAGATTTTCATCTCCAGACATAATATACCTATGGACATTCACCTTTAGGTTTTTTAGTAACTGAGTGAATATTATTTTATCTATTTTCCACTATTAGAAAAACTACATACATACATCACGCCTTTATCCCTTGCGGTGTAGGCAGAGCGTCAACGACCGTAAAAGTACGGTCGTTATCGCCACGTCTGACACATATTTGAAGGCCGTTTTAGCTATTGTCGTGTATCGCTATAGTGACAGGTTGTCAGCCTGTCGCCTAAAATTGCAATACACATGATACCCTCGAGTCCTTTAGTCGCTTCTTACGACACCCACAGGAAAGAAATGGGGTGATGCTATTCTAAGCCGGCATCACACGGCCATAGAAAGACTAACAGCCTTAATTACCACTTCTGGGATTCTCCCTTGGGAATGAGACATTTCTCCGCGGTAAAAAGTAGTCTAAATGTTTAATCTAGACGACTTTATCCCTTGCGGGGTTGCATTTACACCACGTCTGACATAAGTGAGAGTCCTTCAGAAGACTGTGTATCGCCATAGTGACAGGTTTTCAGCCTATCGCCTAAATTCGCAATACACATCAACTCTCAAATCCCTTTGTTGCTTCTTACGACACTTACGGGTAAGATACGGGGCGATGCTAGGTATTCTAAGCGACATAGATAGGTAAGTACTTACTTACTATTCTAGATTCTAATAAACTTTTCTTTTAAATCTACAATCTTTTTAGCGCTAAGTCTTATCAAACACACACACAAACATCCGCCTACATAATATTTAAATAATAGGAAGTCGGATTAGTTGGATTAAAATATTTTAGCAAGTGATGTCAATTACGAAATATTAAGCAAAACAAATAGGTATGTGCTTTTTTACTGACTCAGGCAAAGGTAGGCGAGAAACACACGTAACGTCCATTTGTGCGTAAACGTAATGTTTGCACTGCGTAACGCATGCGTTAGGACAAAACGAATTTCGACCTAATTTTCATACGAATACCCGCATGGCACAATGCTGCCTCGACATTTGGCCTAGACAGATGCGTCTGTCAAACCGTTTGAGATAATCTGAATTTGTATGAAAATAAAGTCAAATAAATATTGTCCCAACGCATGCGTTTAGAACGAACTTTGATCTTCTATGTGCTCACAGTCACACTTTTCAGGAAACGTAAAAATACGTTCGTTTTCAGTGATTTGTTTTATGAAGGTTCATCATCATCTTCCTACCTTTATCCCAATTAATTGGGGTCGGCGCAACATGTTTTGTTTGAACAATGTTGTTGTATGAAGGTTCATAGTCTAATGTATGAAGAGCTAAATACACACTAAATACACAACGAATTAAAGTAAAACTTAAAGCTAAAGGGGTCAGTCGAATATCCCGCCCCGTGACGTGTATGAAGGTTATCTTAATAAAATGCATATGCACTATTGCAGACTTCTTATAACAAACAAAGTCTGAGAATATGCTGCTCATCGGGAGAAAGTTGCAGTTCATGGTGACGAAATATTACCCAACTATACTACCCAACTTATCATCATAACCTTAGAGCATTATCTACGCAAGCTATAGAGTGTGCCTTACCCGGTACGGACGGTTGGCACGGGTAAGAACACAACCTCTCTGTCCATCAGTTGCAAAACGACATCGATTACACTATTTATACATTTAAGCTTCTCCTACTTGCATGTGAATTAGTACGTATCTATAAGATCCTATTAGATTCAATACAATTATTTTCAGGGTGTGTACTACTCGTGAAACTGAACAACTTTCTCTAATGAACATAAGTCGAAATATGAAAAAAAATTGGTCGTGCCATACATATTAACTCGGTCGACTAGTACATTTTGTATGGGAAGCCCAATTTTTTTTCACGATTAGGATAAACTAGAATTTTTCTAACGCTAGGAACAATATGGTCCGGAGTGATACGCACACTCTATAGCTTGCTTATGTATACTCTAAGATCATGACTTATTATCACAACGTACGATACAAAATACATCAGCGTTATCAGTGATAACAACAGTGTCGTATCATTCGAGGCTCAGTCAGCAGCCTTTGATAAAATACTTATTCAATAAAAGTCCCTGGTTGATAGAGAATTACTCGGCTTTTTGTGGTTTCGTGTTTTTTTCGAAATGAAACTTAGCTAGACCGAATGAAATTTCGTGAAAATCGTTCGAGCCATAAATTTTGCTAGGCGTTATTAGCGAGAACCGTCTCAAACAAGTAGATAGATTTGGAACAGTGGCAATTCTAGGTTAAGCGTTCACGGGAATAGGGCCCAAAATGACTTAGAAATTGTAACCCGTGTAGAAACAGTGAAGTGATGAGTTTCTTTGACAAAACGTGCGTGATGACAAGGACAAGCAAGTAATCTAAAATGTATAGGATAATTCTCTTGTGTAGTGTTTTAGCGGTAGTGAGTGGGAAGCCGAAAATAGCGGATTCGAGCGAAGGTAAGCGTAAAAACACACATAAACTGAGTACATATTGTAAAAGGTAGATAGGTACTTCTAGGGTAGATATCATCTTATTCCGGGACAAAATTCGTTTGTGGAATTTCAGTTTGGTTTGGTTTGACATCAAAGATTTTCCGCGATAATTATCATATCTCTGGCATATAAAATATGTTTGAACTAACGCAGGTTCGACAAATGTCACAGTAGCGAAATGTCCCGGTGTCGTTAAAAGTCCCTGTAGCTAAATGTCCCTATCGCTTAAAGTCCCTGTAGCTAAATGTCCCTGTCGCTAAATGTCCCTGTAGCCGAATGTCACCCTCTCGCTTTATCTATCCAGTAGGAATATGGGTGGATGATTATTTAATCCTACTTCCTACTAATATTATAAAGGCGGATGTTTGTGTGTGTGTTTGTTACGACATCACGCAAAAACGGCTGATTAGATTGACATGAAACTTTGCAGAAATATAAAAGGGCACCTGGAATAACACATAGGATACTTTTTACCACGGAAAAATGTCTCATTCCCACGGGATCACGCATTTTCCAATATTTTTGAAATAGGTGGCGTGACTGAGCCGATTCGCGTTTTAAACGTTTTCGGCGAAAACTAACAGCGACATCTCTTGGCGAATAATGCTTTCTTCCCGCGGAATAATAGGTTGCAGCGGGTGAAACCGCTGACGGGCAGCTAGTAAATTATAAAACGGACTCATTTCTAATTCCCAACGGCTAAAGAGATCGGTTATCAGAAAATTTATAATCCAAAAAGTTTGTTTATGTACGTACTTGGTACCCACTATGAAATACAAAAAAATAACGAATTAAAAACATTTCTAATGGTGAAAGAAACCGTGAGATTACGCGATACGGGAATGTGACATTAGACGAATGTGGCATTACGCGAATGTGACATTACGCGAGTGTGACATTACGCGAGTGTGACATTTAGCTACTAGCAAAATGTCCCGATTTCAAGCGGGACATTTCGCTACTGTGACATTTGTCGACGGGAGGGTTTCGACCCAAAGTTTCGACCGACCTAGATCGCTAATATACTGGGTGTATTAAAAGTGGCTAAACATTGATATTTGAAAAAGTTTTGTAAACGTAAAGTCGTTCGCATGACGAGAAAAATACCATTATCTATCTTTGATAAAAAACAACCAAATGTTGCGTATTGTAATGGAAACCATGTTATCAAAACTGGCAAAAGGAAACAGTAGGTCACAGTATATTAAAATTGAAACTGATCATAAATTATCGCACCTAGCCCTTATAACTGATGTGACAAATCGTATGGAGTTTATCAAAACAAGTGATGATGATGAATTTTGACAATCAGTAGGGAAAGTAAGGAAAATGATATGGGCTGGCGCCCTATCTATACAGGGAGTAACGGAAAGGGTATAATAAGCCAAAAGGAGGTCAAGGTACTCATGACACTGAACAACTTTTGTAAGAAACTTTTCTTCAAAATAAGAAAAATAATTTAGACCTCCCATACTAAGTGACACAGTTTATCAACATTTTTGTATGGGAGGTCCAAATTTTTTTTTATATTTCTAAGAAAAGTTTCAAACAAAAGTTGTTTTGTTTTGTGAGTGAGTAGACCTCACCCTTATGTGATTTGCACTTAATTAAATGTAACCCTATATATCTATGTACAAAAAATCTTACAGTACCTACAGCACTTTAGGAAAGGTTATTTAACTTCAAGACCGTTTTCTCTTCCTTTCGAATATGTAAACAAACTCCACGAAACACCCGGTATAGTGCAAACTGGGTGTGATTGAATGCGTTTGCTCTGTGTCGTGAGGGAAATTTGTTTGGCCGCCAAGTTTGTGTGCATTGCCCCTTATTTCGCAATTTTTGCTGGTCTGAAAACGTGAACCTGAAATATTACGGTCTCGATACTGGCAGCTAAGTGAATAAATAGTTTTCATATAATGGAAAGCCGAAAAATATAAATTTATTTTAAACAAAACAAAAACTGTTAAAAAATGAAAGGTTTTGTATCCTGCTACATCATCATTGGCCTCATACGTCTGTGACAGACGATTTATTCAGTGTCTTAGGCAAGATTTTTCATGGCTGTATAAGCCGATACGGGAGCGGCATGACTTTCCGCACGCTCTACAAACGAAGGTGGAATTGGAGACTGACACATGCATGTTTAGATGTCGTTTTTGCCTTTTGTCTGCTACAACAGGATGCTTAAATACTTAGTTATTTGCCTTTTCATTGTTATTAACTTATTACATGAACAAACAAATCTCTGTCTTGCCAATTTTTGCAATGTTTTTTATTCATATTTCTAGAAGATGACGCAGTCCGCTGTGAAATGATGCACTGCAACCAGGAAGGCTACGACTGCATCAAGGGCCAGTGCTACTGCTCACAGGGGTACATCCTGAGCCCCTACCATAACAGATGCATCAGGTGCCCTGGTAAGTCACGACATCATACATTACTGGACGTAGGTCCACTGTTTCCCTGGTATGTCACCAACAATTACCATTGTAGAGTCAGTGCTACACCGGATACATCCTGAGCCCCTTCCATAACAGATGCATCAGGTGCCCTGGTAAGTCACCATATATTAGGTACTCGTCACTACTGGACGTAGGCCTCCAGGGTAAACTATAAGGCACCATTGTAGGGCCAGTGCTACTGTGCACAAGGATACATCCTGAGCCCCTACCATAACAGATGCATCAGGTGCCCTGGTAAGTCACCACATCATTCATTACCTACTCATCACTACCGGACGTAGGCCTCCAGGGTAAACTATAAGGCACCATTGCAGGGCCAGTGCTACTGCACACACGGGTACATCTTGAGCCCCTTCTATAACAGATGCATCAGGTGCACGGTAAGTCACCACATCATTCATTACCTACTCATCACTACTGGACGTAGGCCTCCAGGGTAAGCTATAAGGCACCATTGCAGGGCCAGTGTTACTGCGCACACGGGTACATCCTGAGCCCCTACCATAACAGATGCATCAGGTGCCCTGGTAAGTCACCCCATCATACATTACTCATCACTACTGGACGTAGGCCTCCAGGGCACAATCTCCCGTATTCCACTGTTGCCCTGGTAAGTCATTAACAAGCACCATTGTAGGGCTAGTGCTACTGCGCACACGGGTACATCCTGAGCCCCTACCATAACAGATGCATCAGGTGCCCTGGTAAGTAGGTCTCCAGGGTACGCCATAAGGCACAATCTCCCGTTTCCACTGTATCCCTGGTATGTCACCAACAATCACCATTGTAGAGTCAGTGCTACATCGGGTACATCCTGAGCCCCTTCCATAACAGATGCATCAGGTGCCCTGGTAAGTCACCCCATCATACATTACGCATCACTACTGGACGTAGGCCTCCAGGGCACAATCTCCTGTATTCCACTGTTTCCCTGGTAAGTCATTAACAAGCACAATTGTAGGGCTAGTGCTACTGCGCACAAGGGTACATCCTGAGCCTCTACCATAACAGATGCATCAGGTGTCCTGGTAAGTGACCCTTCTTCTTCCTTTCAAGTCTTCTTCTTCTTTGAGTGGGACACCAAGTCGTCCAACTTGTGTCAGAGATGTTCAACCGCCTACTGCAGGAACAGGTCTCTGACATGGTTGTGTAACGACCACCGGCTTAGTGATGATCATAGACTGGCAACTGGGACCGACGGGTGCCCTTTCAAGTGGGTCACCAAGTAATACAAACTTAATGAACCCTGGTAGGTGTCAAATTTTTTCAAGTGCCTGCTACTAGATGCAGGCAACGGTTGTGTAGCGATTGCCGTCTAAGTAAGCATAGACAACAACCGATACGGGTGGCTTAACGTGCCCTCCGAAGCAAGTGATTCCTAGACTGAAATGTGCGTTTCGAAAGAAACAAATGGTCACATCAACTCTTGAAGTCATCCCAATAAAAAACTATAAACTAGCGCCCGTGAGCGTTTTCATCCGCGACAAATCATTTTCCTGTGGGAAAGAGTCATTTTCCCGGCATGTCCTATTATATAGGGTGCAATTTTATAGTGGCGGATCCGTTAAGGGTGTGTTCTGTCAATGAAACTGAACAACTTTCCCCAAGGAACATAGGTCGAAATACGAAAAAAAATTTGGTCTTCCCATACTAAGTGTGTTGGCCGGCCGAGTCAATTTGTATGGGAGGGCCAAATTTTTTTTATATTCCGACCTATGTTCCTTGGGGAAAGTTGTTCAGTTTCATTGACAAAACACACCCTTAACGGATCCGCCACTAATAAAATTACACCCTATACCGGGAGTAACAGAAAGGGTATTACAAGCCGAAAGGAGGTGAAGGTACTCATGAAACTGAACAACTTTCCCCATGGAACATGGGTCGAAATATGAAAAATAAATTTGGACTCCCCATACAAAATCACTGATTAAATGACTGATTTACTATGGGAGGTCTAATTTTTTTTTCATATTTCTACCAATGTTTCATGGGGAAAGTTGTTCAGTTTCATGAGTACCTTCACCTCCTTTCGGCTTGTAATAATACCCTTTCTGTTACTCCCGGTATAAACCTTCCTCTTGAATTTCTCTATCTATCACAAAAAACGCATCAAAATCAGAGAGGAGAGAGGTACAGAAATAAATATGTTATAACTAGCAGCCCGTTAGCGGTTTCACCTGCTAATTTTCCCGTGGGAAAAAGGCAATTTTCCGGCATACGGGGTGTTAGGGACGGTGTAACGAAAACTTTGCAGGCGTGCTCAGACCATGAAACTGAACAACTTTATATGGAGCCAATGGTGGGAAACGAAAAAAAAATCCGACCTCCCATACAAAGTCAGTCAGCTGATAGTGAATTTTGTATGGGAGGTCGGAAAACTTTCGTTTCCCACCATTGGCTCCATAGTAAAAGTTGGTCAGTTTGATGGTCTGATCTGCAAAGTTTTCGGTACACCGTCCCTAACACCCTGTATAACCTTCCTCTTGAATCACTGAAAAAGTCGCATCAAAGTCCGTTGCATGGTTTTGAAGGAGTTAGCAAATTCCACGTCAGACCGACAGAGAAACGCAAGAAGTGACTCCATTTTATACTATTTGTTAATTCTGCATACTTTATCGTTGATGAGAAAATGTCTCGATAAAATAACTCCCAATTTTACTATTTGATGTGCCAGAGTAAAATTCACAGATTCCGTTAATAAATGGAATTAACTTTATGAGTACCTTTATCAGACAAACAAGAAACTCAAAACAAATTTTAATTACGTTAATAATCTGTTTCAATAATTGAATATAGCCAGTTCAAATTTCCTCGGTAGGGTTCACGAACATTCAAATTGTAACCGACTTTAAAAGGAAGGTTATATCGTTATATCCGCAGATTTGAAAATACATAGGTATGCCCTGGGCAGTTTCACAAAGTAAGTATTGGCTAGTCTCTATTTTGTGGCAGTTTGGTGTGGAAGTATGTTTCTTCTCGTATTATCCCAAAAATTATTATTATATTTCTTTCAATGAAAACGGATAAAAATACCTCTTCTTAAAACTACACAACCATAATCCTAAGTAATTAGAAACTATCAAAGTATTTTTTCCATAATCCTTTGTTTGCGTTCGCTTCAAACATTAATGACTTTTTATCAAAGGACATTGTAACTCGTAAGATCTGTTCTATTTACGGAGGATAACATCTTATCTTGAACTATCGCTAGCAAATCCACCTACTCATTTAAGGGGTCAACTAATAATGGTTTTTCTTAGTATTTGTTTAAATAACCAGCAAAAGTTGGTCCCTTAAATGGGTAGGTGAATTTGTAATTTGCTGGCGACAAAACTAGCCGCCCGCCCAACGGTTTCACCCGTTGATAACCGTTTACCCGTAGGAGAATTTTTACACGGCATTTCACCTTTGAAACCTTACTCTTGATTTACTCTGTCTGTTAAAGAAAACTGCATTAGAATCTGTTAACATAGTCAGAAAGGCAGATAGACACGGGCAGCAACTTTTAAGCTTATTATGTAGAGATTACGATACGGGGAGTAACTAGGGAGAACTATTCTATTTAATACAGTGAGCATAGAATCAACTGTGATAGAATCTTATCATGATGATTGCAGTCAATGTCCTGCGGTTAAAAACACTTCAAATGTTGTCTGAGCTCGTCTTAAGTTCTAAGAATAAAACAAACTCGTTGTTAACTCAATTGTTTACATTAGCAAACTTAATTAACGAAATATCTGCAAAGAAGAAGGGTGTAACTTTTGGTTTAAATTTAGAACCCCAAAATTTTTATCACCCACTTTTCATTTGACACCACTCCCGATAGGTTTTAAAACAAAAAGTCTTTTCTTCATACAAAAAAAGATGACGTCATAACACATCGAGGATTTTTTAAAATTTTGTACTACGGGTCAAATAGATTCCTTTACCATAAGTACCAAATTTCAGAACTCTTCTCTCAGGTGCAGCACGTTTTGCACGTCAGCACTGGGAGACAAATGTTTCAAAACGCTTTTTTATCATTTCAGATGTTGGAGAAAAGTGCTTTGGGCTATGCTGCAGCTCAAACAACACGCTGACCTGCTGGCAGGGGGTCTGCCAAGTGTGTGTCGACCCTTTAGGCACGTGGATATGCAGGTACCCAAGGTCAAGATTTTACACATTGAGAACAGAGTAAAAAACTGCTAATCAATGCCATATATTCTAGTGCTAACTCTAATCAAAGTGCAACGAACACTGGCTACAGAATATTTGTGAAATTCTTCAGGTTTTGATTGTCCGAAAATGTTCTGGTCAGTTCAAACTGATTTACTGACGAGGCTGACAAGTGGCATAGTATCGAAATGATTGGCAGTAGGTTCAGTAGAGAAGACTCGTTATACGCTGTAGGGTCGATAGCACCCAACGCTTTTAATCGTTCCAGTACTAATATTTCTCATTGTTTTGTAAATCTTTATTACAGGGAGCCCCTGGACCACATCCTGTTGATATCCAGCACTCAGATCGCGATGGCGACAGCTCTGGTGCTCGGCATCATTGCAACGTTCATGCTGCTCTACAAACTGTGTGCGGCTTCTACTTTAAGGTAAGCTTTTGAACAGGGAGGTTCTGAACCACATCCTGTTGATATCCAGCACTCAGATCGCTATGGCCACCGCTCTGGTGCTCGGGATCATTGCCACTTTCATGCTGCTCTACAAACTGTGTGCGGCTTCTACTTTAAGGTACGGGGTACAGGGAGGTTCTGAACCACATCTTTGGTATGCGTAGCTGACTATTGCAAACCTAGTCAGCTGGAGACAGGACGAAAAATTCGCGTTGCTCGAACAGCTGAACGGACAAAAGCAAGGTTCTGTTATGTTGCTGGCCAGTAAACACTCTTCAAAGTTGTTGTGGAGCCCGTCTATCCCAGAAAAATGTAATAAAGCTCCTTGGTAATAAAAAATATGTTTAAATGGCGATCATCAGCGAAAACAGCCAGCTAACAGAACTTATGAATAAAAACTTTTTTTTAATTGTCGTGTCGTAGGTAAGTAGGTACTTAGAATAAGAGCTATTTTAATTTATATTTTGTTTTATTTATTTTACAGGCCTCTGGGCACCGGATCACAATACGGAGGCAGGTTGTCAATAGGAAGCCTACAGCTCTATGTTGAAGAAAGACTGAGGGATGCCCCACCGAGGTAGGGTCATTGTGCCCGTTCGCGACCATGCGTCAGTTCGCGACCATTTTCAGGTCTGATCTCAGTAATATTGCAATAATAAGAGTTATATTTCACTCCTTGTAAAAAAGTGTGGCTTAAACAAGACAAGGATAACTGTGGAATCTACGCCTATTCAAATCTGTTCATTAAACCTCACCAATGTACCGCAAATAAATCATCCATTTTGCCAGTCGCTATGCCCTCGAAAACACACCGAAAACCTATCCAAAAAATAGCGACCACGTGCCACTTCAAAAGTGAAATTTTCAGGTATTCGTCTAGTTTTTACAACTATAACGGTTTTATAGTGTTGATACTTTAGTGAAGTATCTAATTTAACGATAATTTCGTGTTATTTTTAAGTAAATTTATGATTTATTAGATGGTCGCGAATGGGCACGCAATTTTTAGAAAAATGCTGGATAGCGACCGGCCGGTCGCTATCTAACACGATGCTTGAAAAAAAGTTAATTTTTTTCCAGGTTATCTTTTAACAAAGTTTTGATTCTTACAACATTAATCAATTCTTATAGACGTTTTTTATAGCGTAGTTAGTTTGCGACCGTCAGATTATGATTATTTGACCGATTTTGGAACAGTTATTTAGTTGAGTGGTCGCTAACTAGTACATGCTAAAAAACCATGTTTAGTTAGCGACCGCCTCAAAAATGTATGAAAAATAGACGGTCGCAATCTGACTCTAAATTTTTTTACGTTACTTAGCGACCACCACTTTTGCTCTAGCACTGTTTTGTTGGCTCTTTGATAGGTTTTTGTTACAAATGTCTTTAACTAGCCTATTATACCGCTACTCTTAGGCTCTTTGTCTTGGAACGCGCTATTACTCTGGAATCTCTATCTAACAAATAAAACAGTGTGGGACGCCGCGCGCCCCGCCAACATCATCTCATGGACCCTGTTGGCTTTTAATATGGTTTTCGCGTCCTGAAGTAGAGGACCTGTTTTAACTTCGTATTTGTTTCTGTTGGATCGTGCACAATGGACATATGTAAAGGGCATCAGCTGTACCCTCTTGCCTTCCTCGAGCTGTGCCAGAAGTACAGGCAGAGTTTCTTTGGGCTGTCCTGGTCTATACACGCCAGCACGCCACCCCTAAATCTTCACACTTCAATCAGAGCTATTTCGTAACGTCATAAATGCCTGGGGTGAGGTTCCAGTATGTTCGGGTCAGCTGCGTGGAGAAGATGCACGTCCTAGGCTCGGGGCCTGGGTGACTTCTGTGCACTTTGAGCCGAGCATTCAAATTCCTCATTGTCCAGAGAATTCAGCCCAGTTTTTGTTGTGCAGCAAATTCTTGGCAGAGAGACTCCTTATAACGTATAATTATAATTCGTTGGACTCTCTCAGGAGTTGGGACTTGTAAAGCAGTTCACCACAATAGGGCAGCAAGTTCTCGCTGCTTTTTTACTCACTTTGAGGCTTTGGAGACAACGAAGAAGCAGGAAGTTCTCACTTTTTACTGACCTCCACACAGTCCTTGCCTTAAGGTAGAAGGGTGCTGCCATGTAAAAGCAATGTTTTTGGTTACAGGGGTATTTTATCTGGCTACCGCCGCGAATTCACCTGATTACAACGATCACATTTACATTGCACCAGAACTTCCATGCCTTACTTAAAGCCCAGCACCATCACTTCTGCGCGATACACCCATGCCTCCACGCTAGCGTAAAACTGGGCCTATAATTCTTCAGGGTAGCTTGCGTTGGCAGATTCTCGAGCTGTGTCATACATAATTGCTGGCAATGGTTGAATCAGGCTGTGCTGCTCTCACATCCTTCAAATTTCATGTTGGGTTGAGCAGTTGCATGACGTCATAGATACCCGTTTAAAAAGGTAGGTGAAAAAGATCTGCGTTTGGTGCACCCACACCAGTTTACCTGGCGCAAGTAGCCTGGGTAGTCATAGTCAGCTAGGCCTGCAGACTATGAAGGCAATACAGTGGCCAATATAAAAACCCAAGGGTTCTAGAAAAATGGAAGAAAGCTAGAGGCTTGATGAGCTCCTGCGACGTGACTGACGAAGATACCTCCAACAGAGCGAAGTGAATACTTCTTTTTTGTCGTATTCTTCATGACTGAAGGTCGTGTCCTTTATGAAAGTTCTTCGCGTCTTTGATGACTTGTTTCCATACATCTTGTTGTTCGGCTTTCCTTAGGGAAATTGTTACAGCTCTCTGTAACAACTGGTCTCTGACCAGTGAGTGCTTTCACCTGGACACACCAACGGCTAGGTGATCGGCCGCGGGGTCTTTTTCCTTCTACTTTGCCCACCACAATCAACTTGTCGGGGCTATCTGGTTGACGACGAGCAATGTGTCCAAAATACCCCAGGATTCTTTGGTAGCATATTGTTGAGAGTCTAGTCTTTATGCGAAGCTGATCCAGTATAGACTTATTCGTTCTCTTGGCATTCCACGGTATGCGAACCATCCTTCTCCAACACCACATCTCAAATGCGTCTATTTTCTTCCTGTCTATGGCCCTGATCGTCCAGGACTCCGAAGCATACAGAAATATAGAGAAAACCAGTATCCGGACAAGTCTCATCTTAGTGCTATTGGAGACCTTCCGATTTTGCCAGATGCGAGTCAACTTGCTCATGGCATTTTTGGCTATCTGCGTTCTTCTCTTGATTTCTCGCTCACTTCCTCTTTGATCGGATATCAACGCTCCGAGATATACAAATTCACTGACAAATTCTACGTCCGAGAGTTCTCCAGTCCTTGAGAGTTGACCAGTTCTGTCGACAAGCATCACTTTCGTTTTCGACTGAATACAGGAGACCAGAAAGGACTCACCATAAGATGAAGAAAATAATTGCCAAGAATAGAGAGCTACGTTCTTATGTACTTCTGCTTTGTGTTGTTGGCCGACAAGAGTCTTTGTGCGATATTTATGGGTCGCTTTTGGTACATCGTGGGTCGTACTGTGTAAGTGAATCAGGAAGTTCCAAGACCAATACTTTGTAGCACCGTGAAGTAGCGACACCCGGAATTGCTACTTGCTTTTGCTAGGGACTCGAAGACCGTCGGTCTATGTGCTCTAGCGTCCGCGCATATCTAAAGGCCTGTCTCCTGAGCTCCCTTTGATGTTTTTTCATAAAGCCTACCTCAACCGAGGGTGGAATTTCATGCCCAGTTGCTGCATAAGACAGATCCTGCTGGTCGAGTTTGCAGATGGAGCTGAACACCCCTAACATTGCGCGCTGGCGTGATTGGTACAGGCAAAGGTAGTGTTTATGAGCACCAAGGTATGAGGCATGGACAGTTCTGGTGCGGTGTGACCTTGAGAGGTAGAATCGGGCTGGGTCCTTGCATTGCTTGTTGCATCAATGAAGTAGAAATAGTTGATCCTCCTCAGTATCAGAAAATACGCATTAACCTAGCTAGGATCGATACAGTACAAATGCGCGCTGAAGACCAGCGAGGTCTTGATGCCTCTTCAGTTCACGCTGAGGCTTCGGAGACAACAAAACGTAATAAACAGCGTCGGTAAGGGTTGTGAGGCAGCAAAGTCAGCAGTAGTCATTGCTGTGACACCTGTTTGGCACTATGAAATATTGTTAATTTTTTAATCATGTCTAGATAGGTACTAGGTCACAACCTTAGGTGTAGATTTAAAAAGGATTGTTCAATATGTATGAGAAAGGTGCAAAAGTAATTTCTTTTTATTAAATAATGGTTAATATGCCCATAATAACGATAGTAAAACGGGCGGTCGCTATCTGACGCACATGTGGTCGCTATCTGAAAAAAGCGGTCGCTATCTGACTCTTTGGGTACTTTTCGGTTCAAAATTATTTTTAAAATAAACTGTTACAGTATTTCGCTAATACTTCTCGAAAAGAATATCTTGATTATATCTGCTATGCTCACAAAAAAAATCAACCTTCAAATATGAAACCTTCATATTAATATCATGGTGCAAAGTTGGGAAGTCGACTAATCGGTCGCCAACGGGCGCAATGACCCTAAATATTGCGTTGTATACTTTTATTGCTTTCCTAATCATAGGATTATTTTTATTGTCGCGTGCAAACAGTACCTATTCTTTAGGGAAAGTTTTTCAGTTTCAAACTCTTATCAATCATGCCTGCAAAGTTTTCCCTCGTACAATGAATACAAAATTTAATGAAACTTTTCTTTACAAGCTGCTTTATTGGGTAAGTGCTGCCATCTCGTAGAGTATGAAATAACTAAGCAATGCACTCTGCACCGGCAAAATCAGATTACTTACCTGGAGAAGTGGTTCACAGCGATATCTAGAAGTAAAAGTGCTGGCTGGTAGATGGATCTTTATACAAAATTCAATAATCTATGTTATTTTTCTTTGGCAAAAACTAGCATAATAAATGATTACTTTATGTATTTGTTTTTACAGATATTCCAGGACAGCTCCACCTGGAACTACTGCCATACCAGCTACTGTTTACGTAAACTCTGGATTTGTGAGTTCTTTAGTTTTTTTTTATCGCAAAATCTATTCCTTGTCTTTGTCCCATTCGTGGCAGGAGAGGTGGTTAGACCAGAGCGCATAATATTTGATAAGTAACCAAGCTTAAAGCGAGAATAATTTCAGACTCATTTAAAGATTCATCGGGTCGTTAGACGACTCGGTGTGCCACTCAAAGAAGAAGAACCTACTTACTAGTAGGTGCATAACTGACTAAGTTGTTTGCACGATAAATTGTACAGTTTCTAATGTCAGTCTATTTACTGAATTCTGGGTATCGCACCGCAAACATCCATAGTACTAATCCTAGTCTAATCCTAAAAATGTAATAAATTAATATAGATTTGTTTGTCAACAGATACACGACTACAGCGTGCCGCCTCCGCCTTACACACCACCAAAAGACGAAGACGTCCACATACACAATCCGCATTCCACTACGCTTCATATTTAAAAGCACTAGACTATTTTTGTACATAAATCTCAATAAAACGACATATTACTTAATAAATAAGTTATGCCAATGTAACGCATTTTATTGCTTTTTTGTTACTTACTAGTAGACCATTCCCCTTTTAAACTTGCCAAGTACCTCAGTTTCGAATATTAGAATAACGAAAGTTTCAAATCATATCTTGTGGACTGTAATGTAACCAGCTCTTCGACTATAGCACTGACTAAGCAAAGCCACATGGTATAATAGTTCGAGAGCCCAGGGGGTAAGTGGCTATCTCATAAGGTACCACGATAGGCTAGGTTTGGATCGTTAACCAAGACTTAAACAAGTCGTACGTATGACCCAGGTCTGCCAGAGCCAATCCTGCCGAAACATAAAAATTATCGATATTTTTCAGAGTCATTTTTTCGTAAAAAATATGTCATAAGGTACCACAATGAAAGTGCTGGCATCAGTTAACCATTGAAAAATTATGTAAAAAAAGCTTGGTCTGCCACTGCGCACCCTGCCGGAAGTGCTTGCCAGACCTCTCCAAAGATGCCCTTCCGACACCCCTAAACTATCTCATCGGGTACCACGACGCGACCACCACAACATAATAGCCAAGATCACTCTGACAATAGATCACAAGGTCTGCCAGGCCTATACTTGCCGCATCCTAGTGTTTCAGACATTTGAAGTTGTAGGTCCAGTGTATGAAAAATGACCTATATCTTTTTTCCCCCGTGTTTGATTTTGATGGTGCCTTAATACGAAATGCTCTCCATAATAAGGAGCTTCGAGTCATATAGGACAGTTGGGTGGAGGGTTTCAGTATTGAACGCAATCCTGTCAAAAAGTTTGAAATGGAGGTTTGGTCTATGAAAACTGGCCTATATCTTATTCCCCCCGGGTTTGATTTTGATGGCGCCTTAATATGAAATGCTCTCCATAACTAGGAGCTTTGAGTCATATACGTCAGTGAGGAGGAGAGTCTCTGTATTGTACACAATCCTGTCAAAAAGTGTGAAATTGTAGTTAAAGTGTATGAAAACTGGCCTATATCTTTTCCCCCACTGGTTTGATTTTGATGGTGCCTTGGTATGAAATGCTCGTAATGATTAGGAGATTCGATTTGTATAGGTCAATTGGATAGAAGGTCTCTGTTCTGTGCACAATCCTCCTAAATATGAAAATATTCGATAACTTATGCAGATTTTATCAGTTAAAATTGTCATATCATAAGGAACTCGAATAAAAGTGCTTGCATCAGCTTACCATTGATAAATTGAGCTAAAAAAACTTGGTCTGCCATTGCGCACTCTGCCAGAAGTCCTTGGGAGACCCCTCCAAATATACCCTTCCGACACCCCTAACCTATCTCATCTAAGGACTTCCGGCTGAGTGCGCAGTGGCAGACCAAGTTTTTTTAACATAATTTGTCAATGGTAAGCTGATGCAAGCACTTTTATTCGAGTTCCTTATGATATGACAATTTTAACTGATAAAATCTGCAGAAGTTATCGAATATTTTCATGTTTAGGAGGATTGTTCACAGAACAGAGACCTTCTATCCAATTGACCTATATAAATCGAATCTCCTAATCATTATGAGCATTTCATACCAAGGCACCATCAAGATCAAACCAGTGGTTAGGTAGGGGTGAGATAGGTTAGGGTTGTCGGAAGTGCATATTCGGAGGGGTCTGACAAGGACTTCCGGCAGAGTGCGCAATGGCAGACCAAGTTTTCTTAACTCAATTTATCAATGGTAAGCTGATGCCGGCACTTTTATTCGGGTACCTTATGATATGACAATATTAACGGCAAAAATCTGCAGAACATATCCAATATTTTCATGTTTAGCAGGATTGAGATTTTTTCCGTTAACATTGTAATTTCATAAGGTACCCGAATGACAGTGCCAGCATCAGCTTACCATTGATAAATTGAGTTAAGAAAACTTGGTCTGCCATTGCGCACTCTGCCAGAAGTCCTTGGGAGATCCCTCCAAATATACCCTTCCGACACCCCTAACCTATCTCATCTAAGGACTTCCGGCTGAGTGCGCAGTGGCAGACCAAGTTTTTTTAACATAATTTGTCAATGGTAAGCTGATGCAAGCACTTTTATTCGAGTTCCTTATGATATGACAATTTCAACTGATAAAATCTGCATAAGTTATCGAATATTTTCATATTTAGGAGGATTGTGCACAGAACAGAGACTTTCTATCCGATTGACCTATACAAATCGAATCTCCTAATCATTACGAGTACGAGCATTTCATACCAAGGCACCATCAAAATCAAACCAGTGGGGGAAAAGATATAGGCCAGTTTTCATACACTTTAACTACAATTTCACACTTTTTGACAGGATTGTGTACAATACAGAGACTCTCCTCCTCACTGACCTATATGACTCAAAGCTCCTAGTTATGGAGAGCATTTCATATTAAGGCGCCATCAAAATCAAACCCGGGGGGAATAAGATATAGGCCAGTTTTCATAGACCAAACCTCCATTTCAAACTTTTTGACAGGATTGCGTTCAATACTGAAACCCTCCATCCAATTGTCCTTTATGACTCGAAGCTCCTTATTATGGAGAGCATTTCGTATTAAGGCACCATCAAAATCAAACACGGGGGTAAAGATATAGGTCATTTTTCATACACTGGACCTACAACTTCAAATGTCTGAAACACTAGGATGCGGCAAGTTTAGGCCTGGCAGACCTTGTGATCTATTGTCAGAGTGATCTTGGCTATTATGTTGTGGTGGTCGCGTCGTGGTACCCGATGAGATAGTTTAGGGGTGTCGGAAGGGCATCTTTGGAGAGGTCTGGCAAGCACTTCCGGCAGGGTGCGCAGTGGCAGACCAAGCTTTTTTTTACATAATTTTTCAATGGTTAACTGATGCCAGCACTTTCATTGTGGTACCTTATGACATATTTTTTACGAAAAAATGACTCTGAAAAATATTGATTATTTTTATGTTTCGGCAGGATTGGCTCTGGCAGACCTGGGTCATACGACTTGTTTAAGTCTTGGTTAACGATCCAAACCTAGCCTATCGTGGTACCTTATGAGATAGCCACTTACCCCCTGGGCTCTCGAACTATAATAAGATACTCCGCTTCTTTGACCTGGCGAATAAGCTGCATGGAAGTTGCCTTTCCTACGAAGAAAATCAAATTTAAAAAGCATATAGGTAGTGCTTTCAAAATACAATAAAAAGATCGATTTACATCATGCTTGAAACTTCCTTTTAAATATTGTTGTAAAAGAAGTTGAAAATAGTGGAATAACCCTCAAATAAAGAATGAATTCCAAATTGGCAACATTGCTAGCCTCTCTATCATAAATGCCTCTCTAGCTAGCTGAAAAAGTAAGTATCCTAGGTGCACCTACAATAAAATAAATAAAAAAATAAACTGCATCTACTAGTTATTATTAAAGTAGGTATAATGAATTCAACCAATTATTTAACAAATCTTTGATTAAAATTAAAATCTTCTTTTATGGTAAGTATTACCATGTATATTAAACACGTTTTGTTTTCTTCTCATTTTTGCGTACATTTTGAAGCACAACTTCTCTCCTCCCCACATAACATAATACATACGTCGATTATTAATTAGATAACGTACAGTCCAGCAAAAAAGAGTAGAAATTAAATAAAATGGAACTAAAAAAATCATACTAAATTGTTGCCATTCATAGCCAATGTTGCCATTTAATTTTGAAATTTCATACAAAGTGGCGCCCTCATTTTTTGTCTACTCTTTTTTGCTGCACTGTAACTAACCTTAATACGATCATAGTCTAATAAAACATGGTCTTTCCTTCCCAGAGAAACACAAGTCAACGTCACTTAGTATTGCCATTTTATTTCAATAAAATACGTTATGGGTTAAATTCAATCTCAGAACAGTGGGTTAAAATATTTCTTAATAATTTTATAATTTAGATTTACGTGTGTATTAACTTTAACTTTACAGCAACACTTAAACTTTATTTATTAGTTAACAGTATCTTATATGATTTACAAAAAACATCATAAGAGTGGGTAATTCTGGTAACCCACAAGCATGATGACGTAGTCTTGTGTTGGTCACGTGGTTCACGAGTCTCGGAAAGAAATACCAGGCGGAGTATTCATGGAGTATCTTATTATACCATGAATACGATTGTCTAAAAAGGGTTCAAAAGATCGATATCAAGTATCGATTCTTGATGTAGTTGCGCGACACTATCTAAAATTTTGACGTTTCAGACAGAACAGCAAATAGCAGGAAATTTTGATTTCGATTATTGTTGAAATTTTTTGCATTTCTCCATTATTTTCAATAAACAGAGGCCTTACCATTTACAGAAATTAATTCTGTTCTTTTATACTTGTTTGCTAAGTAAAAACAATGGCGGAAGAGGAAATAAACGGGGACACAGACGAGCTTCAGCATGACATGGATAAATTGCTGAAAAAGACGGAGAAAAAGCACGACAGCGGCGTTGCAGACCTGGAGAAAGTCACAGACTACGCTGAGGAAAAAGAAATTGGGTCCCAGGACATATCAGGGGTAAGTTAATAACATCTTTTGATAAGACCGTTTTGAGGTTAGAAATTGAAGGACAGAATTTGAATCTCGCAGCAAAGAAAAACAGGATTGAAATCCACATACTCAGATTTTATGGCTTTTGAACTGACTCGGGTGAGAATTATATTGTGATAATATTGAGGGTTATAAACAATACAACTAAGGCATGTTCATGCTGTTTCTTCAACGATACCCAATTCAATATTACAGGAGAAAAAAAAAATTCACATGTATGGGAAGGGGGTCCAAAAAACAATTAAAAAAATTTTTACTCAAGATTTCGAACTTTGGGTCAACACGATCTATCTTCACACAAAATTTGAAGTCGATAGCTCCAAAACTGACGAAGTTATGAGGGCGCGGCATACAGACAGACAGACAGACTTGACGAAATGATAAGGTAGGTAGACTACGAAACCCTAAAAAGTGCATACAAATCCATTGCATGGTGGAGGAAGAGTTAGCAAATTCCACAAGTTACAGACAGACAGAGAAACGCAAAAAGCAACTTCATGTATGCTATGTATTGAAGACAATTCTATGGTGTGCAGTATGGTTTTAGGGTTATGAATGAAACTAATGATACAATTTTTCATTTTCCAGGCCCTTTCGCTGATCGGTGACAGAAGAAACAAGGAGGCTGCTGAAAGACTCGAAAAAGAAAAAGAACTATCAAAAGTTTCAGTCAAAAAGGATGACATAGAGCTTATTGTTAGTATAATGTTTACTTACCTATATAGGGTTACATTTAATTAAGTACTTGAAGATTTGTAAATCTCTTACGGGTGTGGTCTACTTACAAAACTGAATAACTTTTGTTAGAAACTTTCCTTCGAAATATGACAAAAAATATGAAAATATATATTTTTGTATGGGATGTCCACATTTTTTTTTCATGTTTCGAAGAAATGTTTCTAACAAAAGTTGTTCAGTTTTGTGAGTAGACCACACCCTTAAGAGATTTGTACTTAATTAAATATAGGTGAAGAAAACTGAAATTGTTTTGTTTTGAAGGATGAGACAGTCAATAAGATTGAACTTTCCCCAAAGAAGCTAATCACTAAATAGCTAAGTCACTTCATTTTGCATAGAGGAGGTAAAAAACAGTTCCAACTATGTTTCTTGGATAAAACATGATAGAAATTCATATATTGGCTGGTTCACCTATAAAAATATTTTGTTCAGGTATCATGTGGTACCAACCTACAACAGCATCACACCATTTTCCCTGGGTGTTTGCTTTAGCTGTACTTGAATACAACATCTTTTTTTCCTCTGGCCAATCCATGTGCCAAGTGTCGTATAGCAAGTACTTGCTGATAGGGGGAGGCAAATGTCCAGCAGTGAACTGTCATATTGTGTGGCTGTTGAAGTTGTAACTGCAAAAACTGGTTGGCAAACTTGAAAATATTTATCTTTATATTTTCTGTTTATGTTTACAGTTTAGTATAATCATACTTTGTAACGAAATGGCTGGTTGAGCTCACTCAATATGCCTTTAATGGAAAACCCTCTTATTTAGGCCCATATCCAGCAGTGAACTGTTTTAGCTATTGATTTGCACAAGTTTGTAAAATTGAGACCTATAGGATAGTTTGCCCCCACAGTATCACAAAAACTATGCATGCATAGGACCATGGAATGGGACTGATATATTGATCGTTTTTGGCCTGTAGCAAGAGGCCAACAGTTGAAATCATCTTTGGAATTTATTATTGTAGTCCTTGTGTCTTCCAATCGTCAAGCTGCGAAACCTCTTCCTTTTGCCTTACAAAGTAAATAATCAACATTGCTGTTTCGTCTCACTACATTTTTATTCTAATTCCAGGTGAAAGAAATGGAGATCTCAAGAGTGCTAGCCGAGCGGACGCTGCGGGAGCACAGAGGGGACGTGGTCGCGGCCCTCACTACTCTAACGAACTGATGCCATGTCTCAACTCCTATTGCAATTTGGATTACTTTCAATACATTTGTGTATTTCCAATTCTACTGCTGTTTTTTATTCTCTCTGTACTATGTCAAGTTGAGCTACCACTTTAAGGCATCAACTCGATTTGGTTCATAGAATACAAGTTACTGATCAGTATAAGTAGATTTTTTGTAAAATGGGTAGGTAGAGTTGCTGCTTAAAGTACATATAACTTATGCAGATAAACAAATCCAGAATTGGCAACATTATTGTTAACACCCTGCTCATATGCCATGTAATATGATAGAGAGGCAAACAATATTATGTAGATTCGGGATTTATTTTTATCTGCGCAGTTTGTACTTACCCGTTTATTAGGCCAGAAAACTGATATAAATTACCTAGTTATTTATATGGATAGAGCAGATAGAGACAACAATGCACATTTCTTCGCAATTAAGCTAGAACATTGACTCATAAAAATAAATAAATGGAGGGTCTGGTCTATTAGAAATTATAAACCAAAATGCAACCTGAAATGATTTTGATAAAAAGCTGTACAAAAAATACATCCTTTTTGTAGCGACCTCCTTCTTTGTTTTATTAGAGCCATCTGTTGCCAAGATGCAACACTGTAAGTTCCAGTCACGACGTTTGACTTAGATGGCGCTGTTAACACGTTTCTTTACACGTAAGAATGCAAAGCATATTGAGTTTTTGGATAAAATTACAAGAAAATATAAAAAGGCCTTTCAATACATCTCCACTGTACATTGTTTCTAAAACACAAGTAAAATTGGGAAAAATCTGTTCGATAACTATTAACTAGTCATAATAAACTGAAAATTAATTTTAATTTTGGTGCCTGAATCGGAACGTGTAAAGGAAGAAAAAAAAAAAACAAAAATAGTCTATGGTCGCCTGTGAGGTGTGCTTGTGCAGTTTTGACTTCTTTTGTTTTTATTTCGTATTTTCTAGCGAAATCTTTTGTATTTTCTGCGACTTTCGTTTCCTTCCTGTAAATTCTATGCCTACGTGAAGCACTGCAAGCTGAGAACGTCGATCACGTTGTTGGTGAGTGGATTTGCATTCCATCGAACGTCAACGAGACCGACGGTGATATTTTTACGAATGTCGTCCTTGACGTTTGATTTTATTTCGATCGTCGTAGCTAATTCGTCGCTTGGTGATATGTGCACAGTTGGAGGAATGTGTTTTGGCTTTTACTCCACGTAATGTTAGCAATTCGTGGTTACGTCAGGGGAACTTCAACCATGGGTATTGGCTGACGGATTTGTAGTGCGCTCGCCTACTCGGTTATTGTCCCCTTTACATCCTTTCACACATCAAGGCTTCGTAATTCCTCGTATCATTTTACTCCAATTCTTATCCTCTTACTAAAATAACGTCTTAGGTATCGCGTACGCAAGAAATTAAGGTTGTTGGAGGCATAAATAGATGGGAAAATTACCTGAGAACCTGTCAATAATGCCTATCAGCTGATTTTTAGTGTCATTGATTTCCATAACAACACCTAGCTCTACTTGTCTTTACCTACATAAATACCTACCATCATAGTCTAATAAAACATGGTCTTTCCTTCCCAGACAAACACAACACAACGTCACTTAGTATTGCCACTTTATTTCAATAAAATACGTTATGGGGTAAATTCAATCTCAGAACAATGGGTTAAAATATTTCTTAATAATTTTATAATTTAGATTTACGTGTGTATTAACTTGAACTTTACAACAACACTTCAATTGTATTTATTAGTTAACAGTATCATAAATGATTTACAAAAAACATGATGAGAGTGGGTAATTCTGGTAACCCACAAGCATGATGACGTAGTCATGTGTTGGTCACGTGGTTCACGAGTCTCGGAAAGAAATACCAGGCGGAGTATCTTATTATACCATGCCTACCATCTACTTTTACCTACTACCAGTGTTGGGCAAATTGTAATTAACTACTAATTACAAAATTACAATTACTGTATGTAATTGCAATTACCAATTACAATTAATAATTTTAAAAAGTAATTTCAATTACCAATTACTTTGATGTAATTGTAATTAGAATTACTAAATTACTCAATTACATATGAACAAGGGCCATATAAATAACAGCTATAAGGATTTTTAACTATGTGTTTATTTCTAAATAATGACCCATACAAAACAATATGATGAAATAAAAAGGTGTTTTTATCATCTCTATTCAAAAACAAAAACAGTAATGTATCAAGGATAGGTTGATGTGCTGCTGATAGTACATGAATCAATACTTAGAATTGCTTGGCCTTTTGCACTCCTTGAACCTTTCGTTTTTTTAGTGTATGTATATCGGGTTGTAAGGGATCATCGCGTTTTAAAAGTTCATCAGGTCGTACGGGTTCATCGGGTCGTAAGAGTTCATCGGGTTGTTAAAGTTTATCGGGTCGTAAGGTTTCATTGTTCTGGTCGAAAGGGTTCTTATGGTCGTAATGGTTCTTCGGGTCGTCACGGTTCGTCGGGTCGTAAGAGTTCATCGGGTCGTAAGAGTTCATCGGGTCGTAACGGTTCTTCGTTTCGTAAGTGTTCTTCTGGTCGTAAGGGTTCTTCGTGAACTTTTAGTGAACACTTACGACCCGTTGAATCCTTACGACCCGATGAACCCTTACGACCCGAAGAATCCTTGCGACCAGCTGAACCCGTTGAACCATTACAAACCTAACAACCCTTACGACCCGATGGCTGACCTCTAAAGACCCATTGACAAGCAATTCGAAGGGCCGAGCCGGCCGAGTCATTATGTACTTATACCTACAAATTAGTTTAAGTTTTGACTCAAAAATTAGCGATTGAATACTTAATAATCACCACAAAAACTAGATTTTCAATCATCACTAATTTAGTGACAAAATTATAAGTTTTAATCGTCAAAATTTGTGATTATGCCAATAATGCAATGTATCATACTACAAAATGTAATTGAGTAATTGAATTACGAATTATAATTACTTAATTACATAATTGGAAAAGTAATTGCAATTACTGTTAATTTCAATTACATGTAATTTCAATTACATGTAATTGAATTAAAAGTAGTTCAATTATTAATTAAATTACAAAAGTAATTAATTACGCCCAACACTGCCTACTACCTACCTTACATTAATTGATTTTCACATCTGCTTTGTTTTTGTGAAACTATACTACCTTGTCTAATAACTAAACAATCTCACAATAACAAAATACACTTATGATTCAGAACCAAAACAGTAGATGTAGATCATATTGGTAGGATTGACAGGTGAGCACAATATCATCATCATCATCATCAAGGTGGGGTATTCATTGTGGACAAAATTCCAGACACTTAGTATCTGATACAATGTTCCGAGACAATCTTCCCAAAACATTCCCAATGAAAATGCATTCTCTTCAGGAACTTTGTTCCGAAACATTGCTTAAAATGCATCTCTCCATTGGGAACATTCTGATATAATGTTCCAGACCTTTGTTCCCAATGAATACATGCCTTCATTTCTCAGTCATTCACCCTCTGCAGGGTATAGGCCTCTTCTCTACAGCACTAATTCTCATGGTACTGTGCCAGTCGAATTGAAGCCCTGATAATTTGATGACTGTTGGATCATCAAGCTAGCGGTCTGCCCACTGACCTTTTTGCTCCTCTTGCCCACAACTCTGTTAGTATTTTTGTGCATCAGTTGTCTCTCCCTCTTCCTAAGTGCCCTGCCCACCTCCACCTTAATTACATTATTCACCTACCTATGTTGTTATATATGTGTTTTGTCTGGCAAACTTTCTTGTAAGTTTCATCCTTCATGTTAAATGACTTGTACTTACAAAATTTTCCACTGCAGGCAGATTTAAATGTGCAACCCCTGGACCAACAAAATAATCAAAAATTTGTATACAGGAACACAGGAAGTGTTTTAAAATTTGGTATTCTACTTAAACTTAGTTTGTTAGGTTAGGCCGATGTCTCGCAGATTTGTATACATCTGCTTAAATCTATTCTGTCTTAAAAATATCAGATTTCACTAGTTTTTCACACGACTGCCCAGACAAAAAGGAATGTAATGTTTTTAGGGTTCATGGTATGTGCGTTACTTTAAACCACTGTAACTCTTTAACCACTGAACATATTTGATTGGGAATTGTGTGAGAAGAATCCTTACATTATCCCGATTGTCATAGACTATGTTTTGTATAGGAAAGTTGTTTTTCCACTAAAGCAGGCATGTTTTTGAAATTTTATATTATGAAGTTATTAATGATATTACTAGAAATATGTTTGTAACTTTTTTTTATCTACTCCAATCCTAATCTAATTTCCTCTCAACATATTGAAGGATGTCATAAAAAGTATAATGAACAGTAAACTATTTTAATGGGAAATGAAGACAATTATTCAAATGAATGCTATCAACGATTGTGCCTCAGCATAAAGTTTCTATTGAAAATGGAGGTTAAATAAAAACCTTTGCCAGTTCAATTTACCACCAACAGATGGCGTTAGGGGTACCTACGTGTGATGTGATGTGATACAACATGCGCAGATAAATAATGGATCAGGAATTAGCAACATTGTTGTTTGCCTCTCTATCTGATATAGAGGTAGAAGCAGGATGTCAACAATAATGTTGTCAAATCGTGTCCATTCTTAATGGGTGCAAGTTGTACAAACATAATATTCTCTGTTAGTTGCATTTCCTTTTATTTTATACCTACACAAACTCTTGCCTTCCTAGTAGTTCTTTCACCTGCTGCCACTTGTTCTTTCGCAGGAATAAGGGGTTTTTCTTGGTAAAATCCCACACTATTCCTCGCCCTTTGCTGCCCCCATCTGCCCACCCCTTAACTGCCTCCATCTTAACCCGCCATATCCCCACCAACAGTTCTATTCCTGTAAAATAAAGGGATTGCAACTCTGCTGTAATTTATTTCTCCAAGTGATTATTAATTCCACATTTACATTACACACATACACACACAAACAGGGTTGACGTCAGGCAAGCAGCCACTCCTAAAACATAGCCAAATCCTTTTGCTACTGGTTGTGTGTTCTAACAAAACATTTAGCGCCGGATGGATAGATTGCATCTGTACATTTCCAGCCTCTTTTATTTGCATATCTCATGAAGGCTGATTGATCTCACATTACCATGCATTTAATTTACATCAGCTACTGAACAACTAACGCCTGGTAGTGCTAGATGTTTGCTTGCCGTAAAGAGACAGAAAAATGTCGACATAATAAAATATTCCAGATTCAAGAGCATTTATCAATACATAGTATGGAATGAAGTCGCTTTTTGCGTTTCTCTATCGTGGAATTCGCTAACTCCTTCTAAACCACGCAACGGATTTTAAAGCAGTTTTTTAAAATAGATAGATAATTCAAGATCAAGGACTTGCTGCGAAAAGGGGGAAATGAGGTGCAGCGGGTGAAACCGCTAACAGGCTGCTAGTTTCCTATAAAATAACAATAATAGGTGTAACCTTACATAAACATAGGCTGTAGATTGGTGGATTTGTCAGTCTATTCGTCGGGTGACCCTCAAAACGCAAGGCCACCCTTGGAAAGGCTCAGGGCTGTTGCAAGGGCCTTCCGGGGTTTAGACCTTGAGCTTAGATACAATTTCTGCTGTAGACGGAACCCTTACAACTAGGGTGAGGCCGCGATCGATCGCTGGATCTGTCACCATCTGTCAATTCACCAGACGACCCTGAAAGCGCAAGGCCACCATTGATTAGGCTCAAGGCTGTTGCAAGAACCTTCCGGGGTTTAGACTTTGAGCTCAGATACCAAGGTAATTCAGAAAGAACAGCGCGATCAACTACAGTGAAGCCGCGATCGATCGTTGGATCTGTCAATGTGTCAGACGACCTTTAAAGCGCAAGGCCACCCTTGGATATAAAATATCCAACAAATAGCGGGAAGCTAGATCGATCGCTGGATCTGTCAATTTGTCAGTTTGTCATACGACCCTCAAATGCAAGGCCACCCTTGGAAAGGCTCAGGACTGTTACAAGGACCTTCCGGGGTTCAGACCTTGAGCTCAGATATAATAATTGCCTAAGAATGAACGATACGAACCACCTGGGTGAAGTCGCGATCGATCGTTGGATCTGTCAATTTGTCATACGACCCTCAAAGCGCAAGGCCACTTTTGTATAGGCTCAGGGCTGTTACAAGGACCTTCCGGGGTTCAGACCTTGAGCTCAGATATAATAACTGCTTCAGACAGAAACAGAACCCTTACAACTAGGGTAATAACTACTTCAGACGGAACGCTAACAACTAGGGCGAAGCCGCGATCGATCGTTGGATCTGTCAATTTGTCATACGACCCTCAAAGCGCAAGGCCTCCCTTGGATGGTTACAAGCTCTTGCAAGAACCTTCCGGTTTTTAGACCTTGAGCATAGTGGTTAATGTTTTAGAGGCAACCCTGTGAACAATCAAACTCTTATACCAGGTTACATCGAGTTGTCAATTACGTTTTCGAAGTAAAATATTTGTACCAATCGGAAAGATTTACCACGCGCTAACCTAAATACACAATGCAATATTATTTAAACAAACATATACCTACAGATCAAAGAGCATTTTCTTGTTTTACCAATCTTTTACTTTTTTAAAGAGAGAAACAAGTATTCACGACTTCACTTTCTTTACTCGTAATCCCTTCACATTTCTCTACTCTTGAGACCTTGAGCAAGTTTGGGCTCAAGGACTAAGGGCATGATAAATGAAATCCTTCCTTTCTAGGGCGCGGGGGTGGGGGGTATGGCCTGAATACGCGATTTTATGTTCCAATTCTCTCCTGAGATGCTTTAACCTCAATATGGGCGAAAGTTTCGGGGAATAGAAGCTACTTGTGACTGAATAGGGATTACTTTTATTACGTGGATACGAAAACGACCTACATAAAGTCATTTTGTGTTTGGGGTACTTACACACCCTATGATTTTGATAACCGTGTTATTTGGGGAGGAAAACAAGTTAAATACTGGGTAGGTAGGAAAATTGACATGTTAAAGTAAATAGGTATGACCTCGAACGAAACGAATACCTACTTGCTAATATTTTACATCAATTTTGTGATATATTATACTTTTCCTAAGAACATTTCTTTTATCCCTTTTGAAAAATCACTATTAATGGAAATATTTTAAGTACTCTCTATTGATTTATATGTCACACTGGCCTCACACGTAATTATACACATTTGTGGGTCTACTAATTAGTTTAATTTAGGGTTGAATTTCGTCAAATACAAATCAAATTCAATTAACCTAAATAATACCTAATGCAAAGTACAGGTATGTCAGCATTAAAATAGTTTATTAAATTAAAATCATGGTTTTTGTCAAATCTATTGTGTGTTCTTATATGTGTTTATTTCATTACAATTGTAACCAATTTGTATCTAAAATTACCTGCTTTTATATTGAAATTGGAACTTATATGTTATCTATCAAATTATTGCGAAATAGGCTTCGTCTTGAGTTATTTACATTAATTAACTAGTTTGCTTTAGGTAGGTGTAGATAGATAGACAGATAGGTTTGTACATATTTCTGGAAGGATTAGAAAAAGTACGATCATTTTCCATAAGAAATGATTTCATTTTGAATATCAGTAAAGCTTAACTAAAACGGCATGTAGGTGTAGCTAAATCGATAACCAAATATTTAGTACAATTAAACACCACTAATCAAAGATTTGATTTCGTTCGTATTAGGTGAGAGGCTCACAACCTATCTCACTATGGTAATACACAGTCTTATCTTATGAATGACTCGCAATTTTTTGTCAGACGTTGTGTAAATAGTCGTTTTTACAGCCGTTTACGCTCTGGCTACCCCGCAAGGGATATTGGCGTGTATATGTATGTCTGTATTTATTTATCAAGTTAACACAACTTTTATTAGAATATTCAGCATTTTTATCTGAAATCCCCACAATAGTTACATCACAAGAATATCTTTGAACTCTACGAACAAAGGAGTAGGTACGGGTACAGTAGCCAAGTAATACAACCCAGGGGATGAAACTCGGAGAAAAGTGCACCGTTCAGAACTTACTGCGAGTTTGCGACTGTGCACAATACCTAGGTACTTATTCGGTGCCAGGAAGATAGCACACAGTCTCTCGTGAGTTTACTCAGCTAATAATATTAAACAAACTGTTCTAATACTTATGAAAAATGGCGAAAAAATTGCTCCAATCTGCTCATCTAAATAATAATAAACAAGCTGTTCTACGACTTTTGAAAAATCGCATCTACGAAATCATCATTATCAAATTGGGCTATAGAAAACCTTTTTTGGGATTCTTCTAAAGTCGTACAGCAAAGGTCTCGTGGGATGACAAGAGGTTTTGAGCTGTTTGCATTTTTATCTAAAACACTCACAATAGTAACAACACAAGAATATCTTTGAACTTTATGAACAAAGGAGTAGGTACGGACGAACAGTAGCCAAGTAATACAACCCAGGGGATGAAACTCGGAGAAAAGTGCGCGGTTCAAAACTTACTGCGAGTTTGCGACTGTGCACAATACCTAGGTAGGTACTTACTCGGTGCCAGGGAGATAGCACAGTCTCTCGTGAGTTTACTCAGCTAATAATAATAAACAAACTGTTCTACGACTTTTGAAATATCGCATCTACAAAATCATTATTATCGGATGGGGCTATAAAAAACCTCTTTTGGGATTCTTCTAAAGTCGTACAGCAAGTCGTTATAAAATCTCGTGCGCTGACAAGAGGGCTTGAAGTGTTTGCATTATTATCTTAAACACCCACAATAGTTACAATACAACACAAGAATATCTTTGAACTTATGAACAAAGAAATAGGTACGGGTACAGTAGCCAAGTACTGTATGGGTACAACCCAGGGGATGAAACTCGTAGAAAAGTGCGCGGTTCAAAACTTACTGCGAGTTTGCGACTGTGCACAATACCTAGGTACTTACTCGGTGCCAGGGAAATAGCACACAGTCTCTCGTGAGTTTACTGAGCTGATAATAAACAAAGTGTTCTAAGACTTTTGAAAAATCGCAAGGAAATAGCTCCTTTCTACAAAATCATTATCGGATAGGTCTATAGAAAACCTTTTTGGGATTCTTCTAAAGTCGTACATTAAAGGTTAGCGAGGGCCGTCGTGGGATGACAAGAGGTCTTGAACTGTTTGAAATCTTTGAACTTTACGAACAAAGGAGTAGGTACGGACGAACAGTAGCCAAGTAATACAACCCAGGAGATGAAACTCGGAGAAAAGTGCACGGTTCAGAACTTACTGCGAGTTTGCCACTGTGCACAATACCTAGGTACTTGATCGGTGCCAGGAAAATAGCGCAAAATCTCTCCCGGGTTTACCCAATCCATGAAATTAGAAACTCACGGTTTGCTTTTATTACATTAAGTTCCCTAATTGTCGGTGATGTTGCAATCAAGCGTCAATACGTCTTATAGTTTTTTCTGCGATGCCAGCTTAGAATAGCATTACCCTATTTCTTTCTCTTGGCTGTCGTGAGAGGCACTGCCTTTCTCGCATGGTTAAAGTCGTGATATGTGTTTGTATTTAAGTCTATAGTCTATACCTAATGTAAAATCGCGAAATTGCCCTATATTTTAGTGGCTGGAGTTTTCTGCCTATTTTCGTATTTATTTACCAGGATCCTTCGCTTTATCCGATCGCTTTTAACCGCTGCTACCTGACGAAGGTCACATTACCTACATACTGTTACGTGTGTGATCAACAATTTAAAAATCAGGAGTTTGGAACTTTTTAGATTTCATAAAAACGGTTCGTCGTTAGCACTGAAGTATATATAACATCGTGCTATCTTCGTCCCGAATCCCAGTTCGTATTCACTGCACGGTGCAGGGGTCGTCAACCGCGCACCCTGTACCTCTGTCTACCCCGCAAGGGCTACAGACGTGATGTATCGTGCTATCTTCGTCCCGAATCCCAGTTCGTATTCACTGCACGGTGCAGGGGTCGTCAACCGCGCAGCTACTGACCCTGTGCCTCTGTCTACCCCGCAAGGGCTACAGACGTGATGTATCGTGCTATCTTCGTCCCGAATCCCAGTTCGTATTCACTGCACGGTGCAGGGGTCGTCAACCGCGCAGCTACTGACCCTGTGCCTCTGTCTACCCCGCAAGGGCTACAGGCATGATGTATCGTGCTATCTTCGTCCCGAATCCCAGTTTGTATTCACTGCACGGTGCAGGGGTCGTCAACCGCGCAGCTACTGACCCTGTGCCTCTGTCTACCCGCAAGGGCTACAGGCGTGATGTGTCGTGCTATCTTCGTCCCGAATCCCAGTTCGTATTCACTGCACGGTGCAGGGGTCATCAACCGCGCACCCTGTGCCTCTGTCTACCCCGCAAGGGCTACAGGCATGATGTATCGTGCTATCTTCGTCCCGAATCCCAGTTTGTATTCACTGCACGGTGCAGGGGTCGTCAACCGCGCAGCTACTGACCCTGTGCCTCTGTCTACCCCGCAAGGGCTACAGGCGTGATGTGTCGTGCTATCTTCGTCCCGAATCCCAGTTCGTATTCACTGCACGGTGCAGGGGTCATCAACCGCGCACCCTGTGCCTCTGTCTACCCCGCAAGGGCTACAGACGTGATGTATCGTGCTATCTTCGTCCCGAATCCCAGTTCGTATTCACTGCACGGTGCAGGGGTCGTCAACCGCGCAGCTACTGACCCTGTGCCTCTGTCTACCCCGCAAGGGCTACAGACGTGATGTATCGTGCTATCTTCGTCCCGAATCCCAGTTCGTATTCACTGCACGGTGCAGGGGTCGTCAACCGCGCAGCGGACGCGACGGATACTGACCCTGTGCTACCATTCATATGGAAATATATTATCGTAACACCAATTATTGTTTGATGATAAAGTAGCTACCAAAGGTACCACTACTCCTACTCCACCAAAGATCAACTTGAAATAGCTATCACTCCAATGGGCGTTTTTTGGACAAACTAAACCACAAGATGGCGTTGTGCGCCGCCACAGATTTCGATTAGCGGTCAAATTTTGACAGTTACTCTACTTACATGGCGGATTCGTTTCCCAAAATACGCCATTTATACCCGTGGCTTACGTTGAAGCATTTAAGGTATCAGTCCCGGGAATATGGACACCAGCGTTACTATGATTTTAGGATCTTGCACTACGCTCGTCAACTTGGCCCATGTCCAGCAGTGAATTTGTTACCTTGCTCACCAGTTTCAAAAGAATTAGTATCACCATAAAGACATGTTGTCAGCTTGTCGCCTAAAATTTCAATACACATCAACTCTCAACGCCTTAGTCGCTTCATACGATACCCAAGGGAATGATATGGGGTGATGCTATTCTAAGCCGGCACCACACGGCATTTATTAGGGACACGTTTTCGTTCATATTATAAAGCCGTTACTAATACTCCTATATTGACCTACTCGAATAACTGGATTACCCAGATACTAATAGCTGTGTTTATTGAACGTACTGCGTTTCGCACGCTTCCTAGATACGTTATCGTATCGCGGTGTTGTTATCAGCTCGCCTCGATCTGATTCGGTACCCCGGTTTAACTCGTCAGTTAAGTGACGTCAATATTTAATGAAGTAATGGTAGTGCAGGCTTTATAAAGTACGCAATGAGTAGAAGAAGGATAGATAAAGTACGAAATTAGTACATCCGTGGCAGTTTTAAAGTAGCCGACAAGCTCAAAGGAAGCCGTCAGAGATGGTTCGGCCACATAATGATAAGAGATGATATTTTGTGGTGAAAACAGCAATGAATTTTTCGAAAAAAAGAGATACAGATGACACCCTTCATACACATGGTAAAAGAAGACCTACCAGATCCGACAACCCTAGACAGAACGCCGTGACGCAGAAAAATTAGGAGAGCCGACCCCACCTAAAGTGAGAAAGAGCAAGGAAGAAGAAAAATGGTAAAGCAGACTTGGCAAGAATGGTAGCCTTTCTGGGTATTTAACTTGATCAAATTCTTATTGTTAAGTACCATAAGCCAGGATGGGTATCTATGTGGGTAGTGGAACTCAATTTGTACCAATCAAGATACCGCGTACCCGAGTACCGCGCCGGAACCGTTTTGGTTTGAATGGGGCCTAACCTATGGGTCGAACACAAAGGACCATAGACTATCAAAGATTCCTGCATGTATAAGAATATCCAGTACGTACTATTTTTGAAAAATCTACACAGTTCAGGAAAATAACACAAGCATAATACCTACTCGAGTAAATACCTAATAGAATCACTATTTATGATGATTTCTTACTAATGTATTGTGCACGGTGCGGTTTCCTCATAAACAGCACGTGTCCGGTACATGTGCACTCAAGGGTTAATTGGTCACAATGTCAACTGAGTTTGCTGCGTTTTAGATGGAAATGTTATAGGAATTGTACTGCTGTTTCTTAGAGAAGCAATCTTGAAAAACATACTAAGAACTATGTCCAAAGCCACCCGATACAGTCTTCTGAATAAGCGCCATGTCATATATTGTCATATTCATCACTTTCTTTAAGATAATCCTGCATTTGTTTGGTATCACACCTGTAGGTAAGTGATGATGCAGACGATGTTGGAGCATGCTTGCCTATATCGTGCGTGCCTATTCTTTCTTGCCTTGTTATAATCATCAGGAAATAGATCCGCTGGCAGGGAGAAAAAACAAGTTTGGCAGAAAAAAGAAAAGATGCTTGGCAGGCGGATTGGCAGTGCAAAATTTTAAATTCACAGGAAACACTGCCCATAATTTCATGGATGGTTCTTCCTTTTACTACATTAAGTGATGATATTGTAAGCTAGCATCACATGTCAAATGCAACACTCGGTATGTGCGAATCAGGCTATCGATTGGTGGTCACTCGGCCGGTCGCTGACCCGCGATGCAGCCCACTTGACCCTTGCTACCCTTTTGAAATTAGTTCACTCTAACAAGCAGATGTATTAAAAACAAAAATCCGACCGCGGTATTTTCAAAGTCGCCGTAGTGTTGAAATTACGTATTTTTCATATAGTCAGTGTCACTCGCGCTATTGAGACGAATCTAACGACACCTCACATCACACTCACATATCATGATCAACCCAGCCGTTTAGTACGTGAAAACAAATTTCAGGACACATACACACATAAATACATACAGACTTTCGAAAAACATAACCCTCCTGAGGCAGTCGGGTAAAAACAAAAAAGTATCCCTTTGCTTTGTTTTAAGGCGAGTGGTAACGTGAAATAGTCAACTTTGAGGATCCATAAGTCCAAAATGAGTGATCATTAAGCTCCAGAAAAAATATGATCTTATATTTTAGTACATGATTTAAAATCTGAGCATTTGAAAACACCAAGAAATATCAAATACTGTACAAAAAAAATTTTTTACGTAAGGGCTATTTTCAACGTAAAAACCGTAACTGCTCATAAACTACTAGTGATATTTCAAAAGTTTTTGAACTAAATTGTAGCTTTACCTTTTTTCTTAAAACTGGGCACTTTTTATAAAAAACTAATCATAAATTTTAGTAAAATCTTTATTTTTACCTAAAATCTACAAGCCGCCATGCGAGGGGCCCTGCGCGGGCGACGGAGATCGCTCAGTGCCGAGCGGACCGTCGTGGGGGTAGGTCGCGCGCTTTGCCGCCGCTGCACCGATCGTGTCGTCTGTGATTTTGTTTACGCGAAGTGACAAAACTGTTCTAAAACTATTGTTACGCGAAAAAGACGCTTACTGCTTAGCTACCTGTGTTATGTATGATAACTAAATAGACTTGTAAATATGTGTACTTACTTTTTGTTGAGTAGTAACCGAGTGAACATTTTGTTACGTTGTGTTTTGGAATAAAAAATAAAAATGCCACCACGAAAGAAATATTCGAAGAGTAGTACATAAAAGGCTGCGAAAATGCACGAATTAAGGTAAGAATAAGTACCTTTCTAATAATAATAATGTACACAACACATCATATTATTTGGTACAAAAACGCCTCCGTACTGTTTGCTTCAGTCCCCCACATACCTTACATACCTACGTTACGTGCTCCTTTTTTAGGGTTTCGTATATTTTGTAATATTGTACCTACCTACTTTGGACCACGTTCAAGTAGGGGAGGTCGGGGCAAGACGGGTTGGCGGCAAGACGGGGTGGCGGGCAAGACGGGGTACCGGACAAAAAACGATGTTTCAATTGACTATAGTACCGTCATTCGAATAGGCCATATATGACAGCTGTCAAAATCATGCTAATGCTATGACATAAGGTCTATTTTTACCAGACTGCCTCAGAAGGAGGGTTATGTTTTTCGAGAGTATATATGTATGTATGTGGACAAGAAAATTATTTTTCACGAGCTACAGCCCAAACGGATAGTTGGATTTTGACATATGAGGTGTCGTTAGAGGTTAGATTCGTCTCAGCAGCACGAGTCATGATTTTAATCAGTGGCCAGATTGCCGTAGTCTTAGATTACACAGACAGCAAAATATTTCCAAAAACCAGATTTTTGGACAAGACCTTATCACATTTTCTTTTCTTTCCACTCGTAACTGTGATAATAGAGTGAATGATAATAAATATTGAATTTGACTTGCATTTTGAATATTTATTTATTGATTTTTCATTGATAAATTATACGTCGGGACAAGATGGGGTAAGCCATATCATACTATATAAAATATAAGTACTGATGTGTTGCGGCAACATTCCCGTGCCCAGGCAGTTTCCAGTAGGAAAGTTCCCGGGAATGTTTCCACGTGCCCGGGAATATTCACAGTTAGTAGGAACAATACTACATTGATTTTATTTACGTTTATAGGTAGATTAGGTTACATTTTACCTTTAAAATTTTGCTTTATACTGCGAATAAAAGAAAATAACATGCTTTAAAAACAATACATGTAGCAGCTCTTACACCTGGGTATTTTTATTATTTCTTATTCCCGCTTTAGGTATATTCCCGGGCACGGCATATCGCTAAATTTAAGGAACAAAACATATTTTTATTGCAATGAGGATGGAAATCCCGTTATTTCTGACGAAAATGGGCATCCAAATTATGTGCTGGCGTATATGACGATCTATTTCACATTTGGGAATTTTGACATTCAAATTAAGCTCAACTCATATATTATGGCAAATACCCCAAATCGCCCATCTTGCCCCGCTTACAGGAATACCGTTTTACCCGCAGTATGGGGCAAGATGGGGCAAAGTGCATATTTTTAAATTTCGATTTATCGCAAACATACTGGACCACTTACACCATACCGCAGCAAGAAACCCACACCATCCTACACCATATTGCAAAATCCCGCACATTCCGCAAACATATCGCACTGTACTATACCATACCGCAAGAATCCCGCCCCATACCGAACCATCCTACACCATTCCGCAAAATACCGCACATTCCGCAAACATGTCGCACCATACCAGGCTTGGCGCACTCCGCGGCGTAGGTATAGAGTTGCAAGTACATGCGGCGGCCCCCGCGAGGGGGATAATCAGTTGGTTGCCGCGCTCCGCACATTACGTGCGCGCTCCGATGCCGTTCGCATTTCTTCACGAGATTTATTTTATTTTATCAATTCTGTATTAAATAACTCACCTTCCTGCCTCATTTGTAAATTTTGTACAATAATGCAATTTTAATATTTTTTCTAATATTTGTGCTTTGATTTTCTTTAAATATCCTACGTTTAACGAAACATTTTATTTATGTTTTACTTGGGTGTAAAAATTTACTCCAGTATATTTAGGTAGTATCGTAGGTACCTACTTTCATATAAATCTCGAAATTTGCATCCCTACAAAGCGCGCTGGCTGTGACCTTCAGAGGTGGTCTGCGGCAGTTGAACTTTCGCGCGCAGCAATTCGGCTCAATTTTGCTTGCGCGCGCGATCAGTAGGCTAATATAAAAGTAGGTATCCAAAGCCGGCGCGAAGGAAATTGTACTTTATTATCGCGCATAAAGATTTATATTTGTTGAATTGCTATGGCGGAGTGCGTCTTCTGTACCTGTACTATTATGTATTCTGTAACCATACTGCAAAATTCCCTCACCACCCTACACCATACCACAAAATCGGTATACTGTCATACCGTTTTATTCTGACATTCAATCGTCTATACCGATATTCATACTTTTAAGCAAGTACATACATAGTATAGGTACCTACCTACCTACCTCTTATTGCTAGGTACTTACTATTACCGATTATGTCGGTCACACCACTAGTTAATCTCTTTAACCGTAATTTATTAAAAAAAAAGGAAGTACTTTTATGGAGCTTTTCTATGCAACGCAATAATAAACGAAAATCAATATTCAAAAATCATTTATTTGGTAAAATAATTTACAATCTCCCTTCACAAATATAACTTCTCAATTTACAAACTCACTTTGTAAGTGTAAAAAATATTTTATTTTTATTATTTATTGCTTTTTTAATGTACTCAGGTGACGTTTTAGTAGTACAATTCACCCTAATTACATTTGCGTCGTGCTCGTGCGTGAGAGTCGTCCTGCAGTGGCGAGTACGATGTTTCGGTGCAGGGGTGGCTGGGGGCAAGAGAGATTAGGCCCCGCCTTAGCGCTCAAGGCCGTTCGCGTGGACATCCGCCCTAATATACATATAATAAAAAATCCTGCTTTACAATCATCTGCCAATCCGTTGCATTTGACTATCATCATGATGACATCTTTTATTCTCAAAATGCGCTTTTTTTGTATATTTACATCCACAAACGGGAGTGCTTTTTTTGCAGGATAATCATCGTTACTGTGACGTCACAGGCACTTTTTCAGTAATTTACTATTATTTCCTAAATTACGCCACTGAAAAAATCTGAATCTTTCTCATATTAATGATTAACGATCGAAATTCTGCAAAATAATCATTGATAATGTGCGAGCTAGACGTGCTCTTGACTCTTGGCCAGTGTTTATTGCTATTGTTCAAACCAATGCACTTCAGTAGGTACAAAAAAATTTCCTTACAAATTTTTTAAACTGGTTTTAGGGAAAAAACGGAAACCCCGCAATAAAATTAAAAAATAAATGTATTTCTAATAAATTTTCACCAAAGTTGTTATTTCCTTAGATGGCCATCATATTAGTAGAGAATATCCCTAAAAAAAAACAGCACGATCCACGAAGTAGTTTAGCCGCGATGTAAAAATTATATGGTCCAAAATTTCCTCGAAAACGAAATATCGACCATAACTTTTTATCGAAAATGTATTTCCCCTCACTAAAAGCCCACGTTATTGGATTTTTCTTTAGACCTCTATAAACGAGACACCATGTATAAGGGACAAAACATATTTTTATTGCAATGAGGATGGATATTCCGTAGTTTCTGTCTAAAATGGGCATCCATAGGATGTACTGGCTTATATGACGATCTATTTCATATTTAAGAATTTTGATATTCAAATTAAACTCAACTCATACATTTATGGTAAATACCTCCTAATCTCCTATCTTGCCCCGCTTACAAGAATACCGTCTTACCCCCGGGGGGTACCCCGTCTTACCCGCATTATGGGGCAAGATGGGGCAAAATGTACTTTTTTAATTTCGATTTTATGTCTAAATTTAGTTATGAATCTTCGTGAAATGACCAAAAAGAAATAGATATATTATTAAAGTTTCCCCGCAAATTATAAAACTTTGATTCATTGCCCATCTTGCCCCACCCTCCCCTACCTACCGACGACGGCTTGCAGCGGCGTGCCGCAAGTGGTTTGTTTGGAGTCGGAGTTTTTCTATGTAACTCAATAATAATTGAAAATCAATATTCAATAATTATTTATTTGGTAAAATAATTTACAATTTCCCATCACAAATATACCTTCTCAATTTACAAACTCACTTTGTAAATGTAAATAATATTATATTTTTATTATTTATCGCTTTTTTTAATGTGCTCAGGTGACGTTAGTAGTACAATTCACCCTAATTACATTTGCGTCGAGCGCGAGTGCCGTCCTGCAGCGGCAAGTACGATGTTTCGGTGCGGGGTGGCGGGGGCAAGAGAGCTTAGGCCCCGCCTTAGCGCTCAAGGTCGTTGGCGTGGACATACGCCTTAAACAGTCAAATGAGTATGCTGAGTGACAGCGTAAGGGCACATATAGGGGCTCTCTTCACAGATGAGATGTATGATGAGTTGATGACATCTGTCAGACAATTGATCGATGCGACGCACGTCTCACGACATACATATTCAATGCCTCGCCTACTTCACTAAATACTAAAGTTTAGTTATACAAAAACAAGTGGATGGATATCGTGAATTTAATATTAACAATTTCTTAGATAATGGATTACTTATTTAATTTTCAGTAACCTTAATCAAACTATTTCAATCAAATTACTTTCGCAGCTATAAACTGAAAAATACTCAGAAATAAGAGGTTAAACGCTGTCATTAAAACTCGCCCTTTTCTCTCAGAGCAAGGGAATTTTAAACAGGGGCAACAACAGATCCATTATTGTTCTAACCATTAAAAATTCCTTCCGAAAATACAACTAAACTATAAAACATAAAATCACAAGATACCTACTAGGTACATTACAGGTAATACGTCAAATAAAAAAAATCCTTTCTTTTAACATCGTTATCAATACAGAATTATTAGTGATTCTGTGTATTTAGTTGATTTGCAATGAAGTTTACATAGATTTATTCTGATTATTTCCTCTGAAACATTTGCTATCTCTGAGCCTCTACTAGAAATTAGTGTTTGAAAGACAAAAGGTGAAAACTTGGGCATGCAACGTTGCAGCCCACTCGAACGAACTCAAGTCACCCCTACAACCTTCTATTATCTAGAATTTTACTCTGAAAATCTTATTGTGCAAACCACAAGATACACAAAAACACAAGATACCTACTTGATACATCATAGGTTGTACGTCAAATATGAAAGTTCCTTTCTTTTAACATCGTTATCAATACATAATAATTAGTGATTCTGTGTATTTAGTTAATTTGCCTTCAGGTTTACATAGATTAACTCTGAATAATTCTGGGGTTTCCTCTGAAACATTTGCTATCTCTGAGTCTAAACTAGAAATTAGTGTTTGAAAGACAAAAGGTGAACACTTGGGCATGCAACGTTGCACCCCACTCGAACGAACTCTATGTAACCCCTACAACCTTCTTTTATTTAGAATTTGACTCTAAAAATCTTATTGTGCAACCCCTATTGCAACGTTTCCCAAACTGGTGTCGCAATTTAGGCACACTAAAATACAGTATGTAAATAAAATAGCCAAAAATATTTCAAGTGGGTGAATCAGGTCGTTGGACGATTTGGTGTCCCACTCGAAGAAAAATAAGAAGTCAATGAAACAACCAAAGAACATAAAAAGTCGAAATAAGAAAAAATAGTGCTCCCATACAAACTAACCCGGCCGGCCTACAGATTTTTTTGGCCCAACAAATTATTATTTTTATATTTAGATCATTTTCATATTTTCAGTTTCATGAGCTGGTTCACACATTCTTTACGCCTTATATATCTAAAGCCCTGTATTGTGGAGAATTATGACCCAGATTTAAATCACAGTCATTAAGAAGACTGGGTATTGCCACATTGACAGGTTGTCAGCCTGTTGCCTAATGTTGCAATGCATCTATCTCAAATCCCTTAGTCACTTTTTACAACACCCATGGGTGAGATATGGGGTGAGGTGATACTGTGCCGCCACCACATGACAAGCCAACAACACCAAAGGCTGAGAATGATCTCAAATCCCTTAGTCGCCTCCTACGACACCCCCAGGAAAGATATGGGGTGATGCTATTCTAAGCCGGCACCACACGGCATAATTTTTTTAATTCAAGAAAAAACTTTTCATGAATCGCCGTCTAGAAAACTTTGGGCACAACTGTTCTATCGATTTAAGCAAGAGGCTGGCAACGAACTTCTGACTGTAAGTCCAATTTTACCCTTCACAAACTTCGTCCTCTCGGTCCTCTGCCACAAGTTTGGCCATCTAGTTAAACCCTTATTACATAAGTAACATAACCTTACCAATAAACCATACATTGCTGGTTATCTTGTAAACGTTATTAAATATGTTCAAGATAGCTAGCAATGTATGCAGAAACGGGCCTTGTTCGTTTGTATTAAGGTTTGTATGATTATGATTAGTAACGTAATTTTAAGTTTTGACGAGATCGCCATTGATTCGCCAAGAAGAAGTAACTAGCAAACATTTATTTATTTGTAAGTTCAATAATCTCCGAAACTACCTATCAGAGCTTTTTTCACAGTTAGAAACCTACACCATCCCTGTATAATATAGGCTACTTTATAGCTCGTGAAAATGCCATATTCCCCCGGGAAAACGGGTAGCGACGGGTGAAGTTGTGAATAAAATTGATCTAATGAAAAATAAAATAAAATCGATTGAGTGCACCGTACCACGCTGAAAGTTGCGAGTCGGTCGGCCGTCGACCTGCTCCCTGCAGGCGGAGTTCACCCTTCAAAACTTCGCCCTTTGTCACTGCACACGAGGATCACGCCTGTATCCCTTGCGGAGTAGGCAGAGCGCAAGTGGATGTAAAATACGGCCATGTACACCACGTCAGACAAAAGTTTGGATTTGTATACGTCTTTTTATGATGAAAATTGTGTCAGGCACGTAATTTTTTCTGGATTCTCTTGGGTAGTGGCAGTAAGTTATTTATTTTCAAGCTAATACGTTTGTTGCCACAAGTTGGTCGGCCGTTAACCTGAAATCCTGCAGGCGAGTTTACCCTTCAGAACTTCGCCCTTTGTCACTGCACACGAGGATCATGCCTGTATCCCATGCGGAGTAGGCAGAGCGCAAATGGCTGTAAAATACGGCCATATACACCACGTCAGACAAAAGCTTGAATTTTTAAACCTCTTTTTATGATTATAATTGTGTCAGGCATGTCATTCTTTCTGGATTCTCTTGGGTAGGGGCAGCAAGTTATTTATTTTCAAGCTAATGCGTTTGTTAACAATTTTACAAGTCGGTCTACCCACCATCCTGCAGGCGAGTTTACCCTTTAGAACTTTGCCCTTTGTCACTGCACACTAGGAGTTTTAATCGTCTTTTTATGATGACGCCGTCTGGTGGCGGCTTAGAATAGCATCACCCCATATCTGTATCGTAGGTGTCGTAAGAACCGACCAAGGGATTTGAGAGATGAAGTGTATTGCAATTTTAGGCGACAAGCTGACAATCTGTCCTATGGTGATGCGCAGTCTTCTGCATGACTCTCAAACTTTTGTCAGACGTGGTGCAAATGGCCGTATTTGCAGCCATTTACGCTTTGCCTAACCCCCAAGGGATATAGGCGTGATGTATGTATGTTTTTATGATGAAAGTAGTGTCAGGCATGTCATTCTATCTGGATCCTCTTGGGTAGTGGCAGTAAGTTATTTATTTTCAAGCTAATACGTTTGGTGGCACAAGTTGGTCGGCCGTCGAACTGAACTCCTGCAGGCGAGTTTACCCTTCATAACTTCGCCCTTTGTCCCTGCACGCTAGGATTTTAAAACGAGTAGCTGGGGAATAGGGCTTGACAGTTTTGTGAAATTGTGTCAAGCATGTCATTCTGGATTCTCTTGGGTAGTGGCAGCAAGACTTATTCCTAAATATTTTTTATTTTCAAGCTAATAGTTTGCTGCCAATTTTACAAGTCGGTCGGCCGTCGACCTGTCATCCAGCAGGCGGAGTTTACCCTTCAAAACTTCGCCCTTTGTCCCTGCACGCTAGGATTTTAAACGTGTAGCAGGGCACTTGGCAGTTTTGTGAAATTGTGTCAAGCGTGTCATTCTGGATTCTCTTGGGTAATGGCAGCAAGACTTATTCTTAAATGTTATTTATTTTCAAGCTAATACGTTTGTTGGCACAAGTTGGTCGGCCGTTGACCTGAAATCCTGCAGGCGGAGTTTACCCTTCAAAACTTCGCCCTTTGTCACTGCACACTAGGATTTTAAAACGACTTTTTATGATGATGCCGTGTGGTGCCGGCTTAGAATAGCATCACCCCATATCTTTCGCGTAGGTGTCGTAAGAAAGCGACTAAGGTATTTGAGAGATGATGTGTAATGCAATTTTAGGCGACAGGCTGACAACTTGTCACTATGGTGACACGCAGTCTTCTGTCTTCTGTCAAACTTGTCAGACGTTGTGTAAATGGCCGTTTTTACAGTCATTTACGCTTTGCCTACCCCGCAAGGGATATAGGCATAATGTATGTATGTTTTAATGATGAAAATTGTGTCAGGCATGTCATTCTTTCTGGATTCTCTTGGGTAGTGGCAGTAAGCTACTTTTTTTTTCAAACTAATGCGTTTGTTAGCAATTTTACAAGTCGGTCGGCCGTCGACCCACCATCCTGCAGGCGGAGTTTACCCTTCAAAACTTAGCCCTTTGTCACTGCACACTAGGATCACGCCTATATCCCTTGCGGAGTAGGCAGAGCGCAAATGGCTGTAAAATACGGCCATATAGACCAGGTCAGACAAAAGTTTGAATTTTTACACGTCTTTTGATGATGCAAATTGTGTCAGATCATGGATTCACTTGGGTAGTGGCAGTAAGTTATTTATTTTCAAGCTAATACGTTTGTTGTCACAAGTTGGTCGGCTGTCGACCCGCCATACTGCAGGCGAGTTTACCCTTCAAAACTTTGCCCTTTGTCACTGCACACTAGGATTTTAAACGTGTAGCAGGGGACATTTTGTGATGAAAATTGTGTCAAGCTTTCAAATAGACAAGTTTATACTTCAAGCTAATTAGTTTGGTCGGTAATTATGAATTTCACCCATGTGGATTATCATAACATAACATTGATCTAGTAACAAGCAATTCAATGCTATTATTCATTGTTGTTTACTATCCAATTCGCTGATGCGCATTAGTACTGTTAACGCCTGACAGAAAATACAGAGCTAAAACATTTACCATTCAAAAATACTTTACACTCGCCGCTGCACCAAAATATTATCAGCTGAAAACACACTATGAATTGACAAAAGCTTTTCAAACCAGACTACATAGGTACATAGGTATCGATTGATGCACTAAGCCGGTCGTTGACCCCAGCAAACACTAACTCTTTGTCCTTTTGCACTGAAAAATAGTTCATCTGTTTGACCTCTGATGAGAAAATAAGTCCTTATTACCTATGCTGTTTACTCATAATACAATTACTTATTGCTGGCTTTTCGGAAAATAAATTCTCTTAACTTACCTTAAGAGCGCATTCAATTTTTTCTAGCAAATTTGCAAATATTGGCTTTATAAACATGCGAGTTTCTCGAAAACCGTTATGTAAAAATAATATGTTACTTGAACATTTAATCAAGCATATCTTCATCTAAAAAATGTACAATGTAAATATTAACATTTTAGTTTTAAACCTGTTACAAACAGCGATATCTAAAGCGACAAAACCAAAATTCAGGAAAAGACCTCAAATCAAGCGTGAGTTTTAGAGTTTTGGTTCACTGTAAAAAAATATCAATTATACAAAAAAATAGAGTATATATTTGAGAACAAAGTCTACAGTGAACATTTTACAATTTTATTCAGAAATATAGAATAATACCACGTTTTTATATACGATTTTTTGCAAAATAATGCGCCATTATAACGGCTTCTGTATGAAAAAATAACAGTAGTAAAGATTTAAAAAAAATATATGTTATTTAAGAAGATGTACTTAATCTAATTGCAGAATTATATATTTATTTTTATTCATAATATCACTGTAAAAAATATTCTAACATCCCCATGTTTTTCGCAAAATGACGCTCCGAGAGGTCTGGCAGGGAAAATTGTATGGGCTTCGTGAAAAGCTCTATAGCGGCCTTAATTAGCACTGTCACTTTCTGTCAAATTAGTTTAGAAAAGGATAGGAGATGTCCAGGACTTAAATTGTCTTAAAATGCGTGTTATCGTTAATTTGACGCAAAATGGCGACTAAATTGACTGAAATAGGGAAAAAACACATTTAAGAGGGATCTATAGTCATTATTTTTCATACAAACGCATTCAACGTATCCCTCTGCCAATTAGCAACCGATCGACTCAATTTTTGGCACGGTAACTCTTCTGGACTAGATCTATGCTCCATATTCTTTTTCTGATTGTAATAATGCATTTAAAAAAATATATGGCCGTGGCAAAATGCTCTAAAATTATCACCAAGTTTACGCCTTGGTATCTTCTAAATATGACAATAATTTCAGCAAAACAAATGATACGGGCATAGAATATTTTATTGGCAGCAAAATAATGCCACTATCAACAAATTTGGTGGCGATTTCGAACGGGGAACCTGGTAAACCCAGAACGCAAATTTTCCGGTAGCGAGCTATAACTGTCTCTTTTACGGCTGCGAGACGGGTGGGTTGCATAAATGAGATAGAAATATTTTTATCAACTGACAGCTCACGAACTTCCAGCTCGGTATAGTAGCCTCTTAAACATGACACGACTTAGATGACTACTATCCTTTACTAAACCTATTTGACGGAAATGACTGCGCTAATTTAAGGTAAGAGAATTTAGTTCTCGAATTGCCAGCATTTACTATGCACATATAATAATAATAAACAACCTGAAAAAACCAGCTATTCCAAAAATCTACCTAGCCGTACTAGCCAACCTTACCTCTCTTATGCTGAAGTAACTTCTCAAAACTCTCAGGGACAAAATGAGTCTAATAATATTTACATACCTATGAACCGAGCAGAGGTAAACATGAGTGAAAGTCTTACACCCTATATCAACTCAGATCCAGAAACACTCTCTCATACGTCACCTAACATGCCACCAACAACGCCAGAGTTACTCTCTCACACATCTCCTAACATGCCACTAACAACCACACATCCAATCAATCAACACATTGATAATACTCAAAAAACCGAAGTAGAAAGTAATTTTGAAGAGGCCTTTCAATACGTCTCTAATATCAACCCAACACAAAGAAGTTATATACCAAAGCAAAGGGCTTCTAGAAAATTAGCTGCTACAGTAGATTATATAAATACAAGTATTTTACCTAAATACACAAACATAGATACCGATTTCAACACACTGCAGACAGTTATATACTGTGCAGCGTGGACAGCAGCAAAAGTAAATGGAGCTAAAATTAAAATACCCCCAGTAGTGGAAAAGCATGATAGGCAAAAACATAAAAGAGCACCAAAGTGGCAAATACGACTGGAAAAAAGTGTTGAAGATTTAAGAGCGAAGATAGGCAGGCTTACTCAGTATATTAGAGGAAATAGAAGTGACAAAGTAATTAGACATGTACATAAAATTCTAGAGCAGTATAAAATTCATTCAACACATGAACCACCAAACACACAACTAACAGAATTTCTAGATACTCTCAGACAGAAACTCACAGTCATTAGCAGTCGTCTTAAACGATATAGGGCATGCACACTTCGTAAAACTCAAAATAATCAATTTCAAGCGAATGAAAAGCAATTCTACAGGCAACTCAAATCTTCTACTAGCAACAACTTGCAAAACAACCCTGAACAATCTACACTGCATAACGTCTCACCAAACCCAGAAGACTTGCATCAATACTGGTCTCAGCTTTGGCAAAACCCTGTATCGCATAATATGGATGCAGGATGGATCGAATCAGAGAAGGTCAAACTAAGAGACACTGAACCTATGCAGTTTGAGTTTGTCCCAGTTGAAACTTTCCAAAATGTTCTGAAAAACCTCCATAATTGGAAAGCACCAGGTACCGACAATATTCACAACTACTGGTACAAGAAATTTTCATACATCCACCCACACTTGCACAATCATATCAACAAAAATTCATTCATGACCCGAAATCTATGCCAAAATACATTACGACAGGAGTTACTTACATGCTTCCAAAAGATAAAAACGACCTTAAAAATCCTTCAAAGTATAGACCCATAACTTGTCTACAAACTATATACAAAATCATTTCATCTTGCTTAACTTCCATCATTTACGCCCATGTAGATACAAACAATATATTATCAGAACAACAAAAAGGCTGCCGAAAGTTTAGCCAGGGCTGTAAGGAGCAACTAGTTATAGACTCGGTCATACTAAAACAGGTTCAGCAGAAAAAGAAGGATTTGTGTACAATGTACATAGATTACAAGAAAGCATATGATTCTGTGCCTCATAACTGGTTACTAGAAGTATTAGAAGTCTATAAGATTCATCCGACAATAATTTCATTTTTACAGAACAACATGACCAACTGGACAACACACCTAAAACTTAATACCCCAACTGAAACAATAGAGACCGAAAAAATCAAAATACAACGCGGCATTTTCCAGGGAGATGCCCTCAGCCCACTCTGGTTCTGCCTTGCCTTAAATCCATTATCTAGTATATTAAATGATAGCAACATAGGTTACCCTCTTGAATATTTAGATGCTGCAAATGAAAAACGGGTTTGTCGTCTAAACCATTTACTCTACATGGACGACATAAAAATCTACGCAAATAGTCAGGATGACCTTAACCATCTGGCAGAAAATATAGAAAAATATTCAAAAGACATTTGTATGGATTTCGGTATAGACAAATGTAAGATTAACTCGGTTAAAGCAGGAGAAACATTTGAACACCAATATCAATTAGAAAATGGAGAACAAATAGAAGCTTTAAATGAGAATGAGGTATATAAATATCTAGGTTATAAACAGTCCAAACTTATACAGCATAAAGAAATTAAAAACAGTTTAACCCAAGATTTTAAACACAGGCTTAACTCTATCACGCGCACGTATTTAGGTTCTAGAAATATGATTAAAGCGATCAATGCATTTGCGATACCGGTACTCACATACTCGTTTGGAATAATAAAGTGGACCAAATCAGAACTGACTAGCTTACAACGTCTCATCAATGTCACTATGACTAAGCACAGGAAGCACCATCCAAGATCATGTGTGCAGAGGCTAACCCTACCAAGATGTCTTGGAGGAAGAGGGTTCATAGATATTGTGAACTTGCACAATAAGCAAATAACCAGTTTGAGAGCATATTTTCGCAGTAAATCGGATACATCAGTAACACATAATGTGTTTAGTTTTCGTATAAAATGGGCGCGCGGTGCTGGCAACACTGTCCTGTCATTCACGTCCTCTGCCGTCGCTCGCTTGGTTGATGCGAATTGTAATTATAAATGGTGTAATTTAGTGTGCTTTCGGTGTTCTCGTGTGGTTTTCCCTGTTCGGTGGGGAAGAGAACCAAGTGTATTTGGTTCCGACGCTTTGATTGTCAGTCGGTTCGATAACCACGCGGCCGTCGGAAAAAAAAATAACCTTACTTTTAGTCACCCGCGCGTCCAGTGTCCTTTGGTTCGCGTATTGTACAGTAAAACGTGTTGCTGTCGCGAGCAGTGGTGTGCGGGAGAAATCTTTGTTACTGTGTGTTAAACATTATTTGATGTCGAACTATGAACAATAGTACTCAAGTGCTTGTGAAACTTGTTGGACGGAGTACCACGCGAGCTGGTGCCCGGGTACAGTAAGTCTAGTACCTAAGTCCCAATCCAAAAGTCTTCCTCAAACCTGATACCTATTTTTCCTGTCAAAAACTAGACTTACAAGGAAACGACGGCGTCATCGTTCGCTCGGTAAGCAATTGTTGCTGGGCCCTGTTTAAGTAGATTTTGGACACAAGAATTTCTCGGCCGGAAACTTTCCGGAACAAAATTCTCTCATTAAATTTATTTTATTTAGCTATAGTAAAGAGCACTACGAATCGTAGTCAAATGTTGTTCCGAGGCTGATCGACCATTTAGTTTTAGATTTTAAGATAACTTTAATTTGCTTCCACTGCGCTAAGATCAGCTTCGGAATCAAACATTTTTGGTAGCAGAGCGTGGTTGCTTTATTGCAACATAGTTAGCCGTAATTTAGTATTAAGCGTGTTTTTATATTACCCACATATTTTATTATTTTTGGAAAATATTGTTTCGGTTTTTTTGACTGTATTGTTTGCCTAGTGAACGGTACCTTATCGGTAAGGTCTAGGCCAGTCAACTAACATTTATTTTGTGGTATTTGTTTATTGGTTTTCGTTTTATTAAGTCGAGTGTAAAAGTTGGTACCATGGCTCCTCGATCGCCAGGTATAAGGCTGCTATAAAGACAGAATTAAGGTGGTTTACTACCACAGCGGCAATGATCGGCCGCGAGGACCGGGAGGACGCGCTCTTGAAAAGTGCACTACAGGCAGATGAACGGGTTCGGGTTGTGTCGGAACACCTCACAGAGTGCCTCATGCTCCTTGAGGAAGCTCCTAACCCTGAAGATAAGGAGCTGGTTGAGGGCGATGTAAGCCAGTGCTTGGAGCTGGCACAGGACATTGCGCAGGCAGCTGCGGACATATCTAGGCGACGTGACGGAAAGGAAAAGCCATTCCGTGGTAAAGTGGGACAAGGATTACAGGTGCCTCTTCCGCCTGTTACGGTTCCAGTCTTTGCAGGCGATTACGCCGACTGGCCGGCGTTTGAGGACCTGTATAGCAGTGTGGTCCACACACGGACGGACATAACGCCGGCGTACAAGATGGCTCAGCTGATGTCCAGGCTACATGGAGAGCCTCATGAATTGCTGACGCATTTGGCTGTCTCGGATAGCAATTATGAGGTGGCGTGGAAGATCCTTACCGACCGGTATCGAAACAAGCGCCTGATTGTAGACAGGCTGTTAGACCAGTGGCTGTCAATACCAACCATAACGCGAGGTACGGACCTCCGCGAGAAAATCTTCCACCCAGTCAGTGTCGCGGTCAGCGCACTAGAGCGACAGGGTTTGCCAGTGGCGGGCTACGGTTATATCGTGGTCCACACAGTGCTTCGCCGCCTGCCGAGCGAAATGGTCGCTCGATTCGAGCAGCTACATGGGGGCAAGTCCTCGGACCACCTCCCGACCTACGAGGATCTGAAGTCGTTCCTCGAGGCCGAAAGCAGGCGAGTGGACGTCCAGGCTGGTGAAGCCCCTCGCAAGGAGACCTCTGCCCCTCGCCACCCGGAACGGCCGGGTGCACCGGCGCGAGGAGGCAACAGTGGGCAACCCAGGCGGTACAACACCGCATTGGAATCAGGGTGTGCCTACTGCAGGGAGACAGGCCACGGGGTGGCAGCGTGTCAGGAGTTTGCTGCGCAGCGGGTTCAGAGGAGACGGGGTGTGGCACAGCAGAGGCGTTGGTGTTTTCGGTGCCTGGGGCCGCATCAGGTGCGAGAGTGCCCTTCAAGCACCAACTGTAGGTACTGCCAGGGTGCACACCATCCGCTGCTTTGCATGAATCGCTCCGGAGGCGCCGGGGGCAGCGCTGGATCGGATCAGCGAAGGGAGCCTGCCCACCAAGGGAGGGAGCAACGCTCCCCACCCCCTCCAAGGAGGAGCCCACCTCCGCATCGGTCACAGGGACAGGCAGGGGGACGTCAACAGACGGAGCCCACTTACCCAAGGACGTGGGGACGATCCCCACCACGGCAGCAGGTGCCGGATTGGGGAAGAGCGGCACAGGAACGTGGCCAAGGACACCCATCCCAGGTACGGGATTCAACGGGCGGGTGTCAGGGAGCACTAGGCAGCCACCAGGGTACATGCAGTATTCTGCGGGCTTGAGCCACCTGGTTGGGTCTCAAGACCCACGCATGCCTCCGCCTATGCCTGAGTACCCGCGGCTACAGGCGCAACCTCGGTACGGACGTTTGCCGTCGGGGTACTATAGAACTCCAGCCATGGCCTTTATGGGCAGACCTCCCTACCAGCAGGAGTGGGACCCATACACAGGTTTGGGTAGTGAGGATACCCCGCGGGACGCGGCCTCACCGCGTTTAGATTCCCGCTAGGTAATCGCCGCCTACTCATCAGCTTCGGCTCCCCGTCCAATCACGGTACTTTTGCCAACGGCTAAGATTTGGGTATGGGGATACGGTGGCCGGACCATTCAAGTAAGAGCCCTACTGGATACAGGGGCTCAGGGATGTATTGTATCGAGTAAGCTGGTGAGTAGGCTAGGCCTAAATGTACGGCCAAGTGAGGATGAAGCTGTAGGCATCGGGGGCCTAAATGTGCCTGACATTCGGGGTCAGACGAACTTTGAGTTCGCATTAGGTAGCACATGTACAGGGTCAGCTATCAAGTCTCAGCCGTGGTGCTGGATGAAGTGGTTGGGAAACTCCTCAGGTTAGGTTACCACCAACGGTACGAGGGTTAACCACAGGGTTGGAGTTAGCTGATCCTGATTTTGATACTCCTGGTACGGTGGACGTACTTCTCGGGTCAGACGTCCTCGGGAGATTATGGTGCGGTAGGAAGAAGGTACTCCAGGAAACTGGTTTGGTGGCCGTAGATACCACAGGGGGGTATGTTGTTTTCGGCCCAGTTTGGATACCTCAGGACCTACCAGAAGGGATCCGGTCCTCTATGGTAGTGTGCTGTCAGAAGTGCTGCAGAGGTTTTGGGAGTCTGAAGAGCCGCCCACGGCGGACAGACGGAAGCCAGAGGATGACGAGTGCGAGTTGTTCTATCAATACAACACTGCGAGATGCCCGTCAGGCAGATTCGTGACCAGGCTACCTTTTCTCCCAAACCGCCCCGCTTTAGGTAGTTCGCGACAGCTCGCGGAACGGAGACTACTCGGAATGGAGCGGAAGATGAGGCGAGACCCAGCACTTCGGCAGAAGTATATAGAATTCATGCGGGAATATATTCAATTGGGCCACATGTCGGTGTCCAGCCTGGATTGGAGGTGTGTCGAGCATTATTACATTCCACACCTGGCTGTCTTGAAGTCACCTGAGGCGAAAATACGGGTGGTGTTTGACGGTTCTGCTCCTACCTCGAATGGTGTGTCTGTGAACCAATGTTTGCACGCGGGTCCTAAATTGAACCGGGACATTGTGGACATTCTCACAGACTTTCGGTTACACCAGGTAGCGTTCGTCGCAGACGTCAAAATGATGTTTCGCCAAACCATGATACATCCGGATGACCGTCGGTATCAGCTGATTTTGTGGCGTGAGAGCCCAGATGAGCCGATGGTTACATACGAACTTAACACGGTGACGTATGGACTTAAGCCAAGTCCGTATTTGGCAGTACGTACGCTGCGAGAGTTGGCCGCACAGGAAAGGGTAAGATATCCTCGAGCCGCAGCAGTACTGGATCGCGACGTCTACGTGGACGATATCTGCACGGGTGCTGATAGCGTGGAGCAGGCGCTAATTCTACGAGACGAGCTGATCGCGATCATGGGTTCAGGAGGTTACGAGTTGCGGAAATGGTTGTCCAGTTGCCCAGAGCTCCTGGCTGGTTTGCCAGGCGAGTTCCATCAGGACCCGCACCTCTTTGAGAACCCGGACAATCCAAATACGTTGGGCATCCTCGGGGTGCAATATAGGCCAACGCATGACGTATTCACATACAAGATCGAGCCCGACCTTTTGGAGAAAACTTGGACTAAGCGGTCGGTACTGTCGACAATCGCTAGAACGTTCGATCCTAACGGATGGATCGCCCCGGTTACGTTCATGGCGAAGTGCTTTTACAAAGGTTGTGGCTAGCCAACTTAGGATGGGACGACCAACTCTCCGGAGAGTTGTTGAAGGATTGGCTCAAGTTTGTGACCACCTTGCCAGGGATTGTGCACATCGCGATACCCCGCAAGTTAGTCCCATCGGTGGGATGTAAGGCTACCCTACATGGGTTTTGTGACGCCTCGGAGCGAGGGTACGCGGCAGCTGTATACCTTCGGACAGCAAGTTCAACGGGAACTGTGCACGTGCGTCTGGTTATGGCCAAAAGTAAGGTGGCACCAGTCAGAACTAGATGGACCATCCCCAAATTGGAATTGGCAGGGGCAGCTCTTCTAGCGCGCTTGCTAAATCATGTAACCTGCAATCTGCGTGGTACCATCAACTTGGATGAAACGGTGTACGCGTGGACTGACAGTCGGATAGTTCTGTGCTGGTTGCAGACGTCGGTACATACACTTGAGGTTTTCGTGGCAAATCGGGTGTCACAGATTACGGGGTCGGAAACTCCGTTAGTGTGGAGGCACGTACCGGGAGAATGGAACCCAGCGGACTGCGCTTCGCGCGGGTGCAGGGCACCTGATTTGGTGAGTCACCCACTGTGGTGGGGACCTCAATGGCTGACTGAGTCGCCGCAGGAATGGCCATTCAACGAGTGCAGGGCGCCGCTTGGGCCACCTGATCGAGGTTTGCGAGTGAACGTGGGGCAACTCGTACCGAAGCCTAACCCAGCTTTCTTGCTGGAACGGTATAGCTCCTCGACAAACTTCTTGGGGTGACAGGTTGGATCAAGCGGTTCGTGAACAACTGCAGGAAGCCTCAAGCAGAACGGAACTTTACACCTGTCCTCTCGCCTGCGGAGCGGAATGCGGCTCTATGCTCATTGGTTAGAGTCGTCCAGGCGGAACATTTTGAAGAGGAGGTCAGGCTGCTCAGGGATGGACGTGGAAAGCTGAAGGGAGGAATTGTGCGCCTCAACCCATTCCTGGATGAGCAAGGTATGCTCAGGGTTGGAGGCAGACTTCGGAACGCTAGCCTGCCCTTTTCGGCTCGGCATCCACTGTTACTTCCAAAAAGGGGACCCTTAGTTGAGCTCTTAGTCAGGGATCGTCATGAGAAAAACTCGCACGCGGGCTGTAATGCGCTATTGGCCATTCTACAGCGCGAGTTTTGGATCTTATCGGGACGACGAACGGTACGTAGCGTTGTGTTTAGGTGCTTGCCTTGTTACCGCTTGAAGGCAGCCACAATGCAGCCACAGATGGGAGATCTTCCACCGGACCGGGTGACGGAGGCCTGGACGTTTGCAGGTGTGGGAACGGATTTTGCAGGCCCTTTCATGGTAAAGGCATCACGCCTACGGAACGCAAAGTCTATCAAGGCGTACTTGTGCGTGTTCGTGTGCCTAGCCACCAAGGCCGTCCACTTGGAGCTCGTGGCCGACCTATCTACGGAGGCCTTTTTGGCAGCGCTGGAGAGATTTACGTCGCGACGAGGGCGACCAGCGCTGATCAGGTCGGATTGTGGTACCAACTTTAAGGGTGCTGATCGGTGTATGAAGGAAATTGTAACGTTCTTAAGACTTTACAATAGCAACCTGAAAGTTCGCGAACTGTCAGTTGATAAAAATATTTCTATTTCATTTATGCATCCCTCCCGCCCCGCTGTGGACCCTCCCGCTACCCCCTTGCCCTCATTGTATATGATCATTATGATCAATGACATTTACGTTTTGCAACCATTCACAAAATTTACCACTAAGTGCAAGTACCTGCGTGGCGTAAAATGTAAGCCGCTCCCCCTGAGATCAACGGTTTATGGAGAGTACAGGTTTCGAGTCACGACGATGACGGGTCGTTTTATACAAAAATCAGTTTTTTCTTTGCCTTTTTTTTACACACATCACGCCTACATCCCTTGCAGGGTAGGCAGAGTGTGAGATATTTCTTGATTATATTTGCAATATTGGAAATCCTAATTATCTAATCACTCTGATGGATGACGTTTCAGATTCTCAAAAATCGGAAAAGTGCGAGTCGGACTCGTAAACGAAGGGTCCCGTACCATTGTGTTTAAAAATAGCATTTATATCACATTTGTTGTATGGGAGCTCCTCTATTTTTTAGTTTTTGTTATCCTAGGGCAATAGTAATATTAGTAATAGGTACATGGTTGTGAGAATTTCAACTGTCTAACTGTTACTGTTCATGAGATACAGCATTTGAACCATCATAGATAAAATCGAGCATAAAATTGACGTTTTTTGTATGGCTGGCTGTATTTTTATTTGTATCAAATGTTCAGTATTTGTTGTTATATATAGCGGCAACAGAAATTCATCGTCTGTGAAATTTGCGACTCTCTACCAATAACCATTTATTAGATAGTGCCTGCTGACAGACGAACAGACGGACAGACAGCGAAGACTCAGTAACATGGATCCGTTTCCACCCTTTGGTTACGGCACCCTAAAAATCTACTAGACTTAGTGCAGCTATTGGAAAAGTATGGATAAGACTTTATTTTTGGATTATAATACCGCATTTTTTTTTCAGGATGTAAGTAAGGAGTCTAAAAATGAACTACAAATATTTTAAGGGGTGAATCAGTCCACGAAAATAAACAACTTTCCCTAAGAAACATAGCCGGATAAATTTTATTATTAAACGAACAAGTATCACTCATTATGTAGGTTTACGCGACTTACTTGTTATTTAGTTGGTAGAAAGTGTAGCCCTCTACGTTTCGGCTGGTTACGACGTAGAGGGCTACACCTTCTACCAACTAAATAACAAGTAAGTCGCGTAAACCTACATAATAGGCGGATAAATAAATAAAATTTGGATCCACTCAGACGCGTCCAGACAGACAGACAATGTTGCCAGCGAATCAAAACTAAACGAAAACTACACTTCCGATCAGAAACATCAAGACGCTTTGCAACTTTACGTTTTGTACGGATCACATTATCTGAGACATATGTTTATTTTGGTGTGAATGTCTAATGTAGATGTGTTAAACAACAAAAACCCGACTGAAGTAATTTTAAAATAGTATTTTGCTGTATAAAATCCGCCATCTTAAATCTATAATTTTTTAATATAGCCAGTGTCACTCGCGCTGCTAAGACGAATCTAACGACAACTCATTTGTCAAAATCTAACTATGTGATTGGGCTGTATGAAGCCCGTAAAAAAGAATTTTCTTGTCCACATACATACATACAAACATACATACATTCTCTCTAAAAACATAACCCTGAAAAAAAGGTGAACGCATACATATACTTACCTACGACTACTTTAATTAGGTACATGCCATTGTAAGCATGAAAGGTCCAAAGTATTTCATTTTGCTTTTCTTGGTCTGAGTCTCTTGGGGAAAGTTGCTCAGTTTTATGAACTGAACTCAACCCATCAATATATCCTGTTAATTTTTTTACACCATAAATGTCTGTTTTTTTTATAGGTTTCCCAAATAAAAAGTCCTATCCATACTTTCGCCAACGTGTGAAAAAATCAAAAAATGGATCAAATAGTTTTTTCTATCTGACATTTCCCGTCATTTTTTGATCGAAGAAACAAAACATAATACCCACCCACACTTTCCAAGACATAAGAGCCTATAACACTAGCGTTTTCGGAGCGGATGTTGAGCGGAGCGTATGCGCACCAAATTCGTAGCATACGTGCGGCGGACGCGTTGCGAATGGATTTGTATTGTTTTGATACAAATAACGACGGTATCCTCCGCACGTCCGCGAGAAATTCACTGCGCATCCGCCGCGCCTACGCAGCTACGTCGCGCGTCGGTGGTGCGAATTCGCTGCACATCTGCCACGCGCATTCACAAAGAATTTGCTGCGCACCTGCTCCGCTCCGCATCCGCTCTCAAACTGCTAGTGTGATAAGGCCAAACTCCTTGTTGAAACAAATCTGAAACTCCTCCCTTACTCTGCCTATTTTGTTACAAATAATGATAAAACATTTTGTGCATTCATGATCATGCATTGCATGACATATTTTATAAGGATTATAAAAGATGCAAAAAAATATATACAAAACTTTGAAAGAAAACAAAATATGTATTGGCATAAGCAGGAATTGAACTCCACTCTCTTTGTTTAAAAGTCTCGCATCTGACCATGTGAGCTATTTTGTCACACCATAATCGGTCGAAATAGCTGATATAAATCAAATCGCATCTTATGTCATACCAATATCTGCTTATTATAATTTATTGCCTTGTAAATTAACTATACCTGGTAAAAATAACTAGAAATAACTACATTTAGCAATAAAACCGCCTCTGTGGTAATCATTGGTTTATTTTCTTTATCCATGCAGTAAAATTTCTGATTTATATTGCTCTTTACTATGGTGCAATTAAAACTTTTACCGCTAAATTGTGATTTATATTGCAAATAATATGTTGTATTGTATTGGTCGCTGTAGTACTTACATATTATGTACGTACCTACCTTCATTCAAGTCCAAATAAATAATTAGGTAACTGAAGTAAAGCTACTCAATTAGTACTACGAGTTATTTTATGATTTATTATTTAGCCTATCTTCTGGTGGTTTGGTGCCTATGTTAATTTACATATGTAAATTGAACAAAAATAAACTACACATTAAAGTTTGACTAGTGTTCAAGAAGTAGAAAATATCTACGTATACGTAGACATGAATTATTGAATTTAAAACATATTAAAACAAAGTAAAAAATAAAAGGCCCGGTATTATTGAGACCTTGTATACTTGCTAAATGAGGGCCAGAGGGTCAATCTGTATCGCCACCCCCTTCCTGCCCTCACCCCGCAGCCATGAAAGAGACAGTTGTAGCTCGGTACCGGAAACGTGTATAAAATTTGCGTTCTGGGTTTACTAGGTTCCCCGTTCGAAATCTCCACCAAATTTGTTGATAGTAGCATCATTTTGATGCCAATAAAATATTCTATGCCCGTATCATCTGTTTTGCTGAAATTATCGTCATATTAAGAAGATACCAGGGCCTAAATTTGCTGATTATTTTGAGACATTTTGCGACGGTCATATCTTTTTTTAAATGCATTATTCCAACCAGAAAATGAATATTAGGCATAGATCTAGTCAAGAAGAGTTATCGTGCCAAAAATTGTTTTGATCGGTTGCGAATTGGCTGAGGGATACGGTAACATCGTTTGTATGAAAAAATCCAGACTCACGATTCTCTTAAGGGAGAACGAAGAAGCCATCAGCACGGGCCTCTCCCGTCAGGGCATTACTTGGGTGTTCGATCCACCAGCGTGCCCTCACTGGGGTGGTATTTTTGAAGCGGTTGTAAAGTCCGCTAAGACGCATTTGTTGCGCGTTGTAGGGTTAACAATTTTGACTTTCGAGGAGCTGGCGACCGTGTTTTGTAAAATTGAGGCTGTACTCAATTCGCGTCCTTTGTGTCCGCTCAGCTCAGACCCAAATGATTTAGAGGCCCTGACGCCAGGGCATTTCTTAATTGGCCGCCCACTTAACGCCTTGCCGGAATATCCCTATACGGAGGTGAATAGCAATCGTTTGTCGCGTTATCAGTTGTTGCAGCAAATGACTCAAAACTTTTGGAAGCGTTGGTCGCTTGAGTACTTGCACATTCTGCAGCAACGCCTTAAGTGGACGGACAGGACTGAACCCCCCTGCATTGGGGATCTCGTTCTGGTTAAGGATGTCAACCTACCGCCACTGCGTTGGCGCCGGGGGCGCATTCTCAACCTGTTTCCGGGTAGTGATGGCACTCCTCGAGTTGCAGAAGTTCAGGTGGGGGATTCAGTCCTTAAGCGAGCAGTAGCTACATTATCACGCCTGCCATGCATAGAGCGGACCGATGGGTCGGTCCGGGGCGGGTGAATGTTTAGTTTTCGTATAAAATGGGCGCGCGGTGCTGGCAACACTGTCCTGTCATTCACGTCCTCTGCCGTCGCTGGCTTGGTTGATGCGAATTGTAATTATAAATGGTGTAATTTAGTGTGCTTTCGGTGTTCTCGTGTGGTTTTCCCTGTTCGGTGGGGAAGAGAACCAAGTGTATTTGGTTCCGACGCTTTGATTGTCAGTCGGTTCGATAACCACGCGGCCGTCGGAAAAAAAATAACCTTACTTTTAGTCACCCGCGCGTCCAGTGTCCTTTGGTTCGCGTATTGTACAGTAAAACGTGTTGCTGTCGCGAGCAGTGGTGTGCGGGAGAAATCTTTGTTACTGTGTGTTAAACATTATTTGATGTCGAACTATGAACAATAGTACTCAAGTGCTTGTGAAACTTGTTGGACGGAGTACCACGCGAGCTGGTGCCCGGGTACAGTAAGTCTAGTACCTAAGTCCCAATCCAAAAGTCTTCCTCAAACCTGATACCTATTTTTCCTGTCAAAAACTAGACTTACAAGGAAACGACGGCGTCATCGTTCGCTCGGTAAGCAATTGTTGCTGGGCCCTGTTTAAGTAGATTTTGGACACAAGAATTTCTCGGCCGGAAACTTTCCGGAACAAAATTCTCTCATTAAATTTATTTTATTTAGCTATAGTAAAGAGCACTACGAATCGTAGTCAAATGTTGTTCCGAGGCTGATCGACCATTTAGTTTTAGATTTTAAGATAACTTTAATTTGCTTCCACTGCGCTAAGATCAGCTTCGGAATCAAACATAATGCAATAGCTCAAAACGACCGTAATTATACACCCCTAAACCTCAATAGCCAAGTTACACAGAAAAATGAGTCTCAAATATCAAAAGAAACTAAACTAAATGAGTGGGCACATAAATCCCTACACGGAAGATTCTACCGCGACCTGAACCAGCCACACGTCGACAAAGAAGCGTCGAACGAATGGCTCAGGCGCGGAGAGCTCTTTCCTGAAACGGAGGGGTTTATGATCGCCATCCAGGATCAAGTAGTAGAAACGCGTAACTATCAAAAGCATATAATGAAACTCCCAAATACATGACATGACCAGGTTGCCAACATAATTCATCAAAAGATTGCCCTGAAATACAAACTTATAGATACACCGCCTGTGCCATATTACAAATACATACCCGATACAATATTAGAAAATACAAGTTACAAATTATACTTTGATCGTGCAATACTCACTGACAAGACTACACATTTCAATAGACCGGATATTACCATTATAGACAAAATTAATAATACAGCAAAAATAATAGATATAGCAGTGCCTAATACTCATAATTTACTTACAACAATATCAGAAAAATTAAATAAATACATAGATTTAAAAGACGAAATAACCCGCATGTGGCACCTGCATAAAGTAACAATAGTCCCAATTGTGCTTTCCACCACAGGTATCATTCCGCGGCAGCTTCACCAATCGTTACAACTGTTAGATTTGCCAAAGAATACGTACATAAATTTACAAAAAGCGGTAATTTTGAACACGTGTAGGATAGTCCGGAAATTTTTGCAAAGTACAGACAACTCAAACGAATTTCAAACAAATAACAATAGCGTTCACCTGGCTTAGGCCTGTAGCGCTATAAAACCGGCTTTGCAGAGTCGAGATGGTAAAAACCAACCAACTAAATAATAATAAAAATTGTTTATTCATTTATATGCTGGCACATTTACTTTTCAATGCTCATAAACTTAACACAAACAATGTTTAAAATTTATGTTACAGATGGCATTAATCTCGCTATCATCACGGATATAATGTTATTTATTATATTAGTGTTTCCCCAAACGCTAGGAAAACACTGGCCATATTTCCTACAAATTGAATTATTATGTGTTTGAATTAACGCAAAATCTCCGGTGGTTTTGTCAAATACTGATAAATCATATTTGTTCTTTATTGAATTAGTGTGTATGTGTGATATACGTACTTCTATAATAAAGTTGGAACTGAAATTGTACATGTGTCTTTCTGTATAACTAAGGTATTCATTATTCTATAAGGTGAAAAATCAACTGCAGATATTTTAAGGGGTGAACCAGTCCATAAACTAAACAACAACATTTTCCAAAGAAGCTAGGACGAAAAGAAAGGGCCTCCCGTACAAAATGTTGTGGCCGGCCGGGTCAGTTATGTTCCTCGGGGAAAGTTGTTCAGTTTCGTGGACTGATTCACCCATTAAAATATTAGCAGTAGATTTATATTTGTAAGTTAAGACCAAATGTATTTTCCACACAAATTACCACGTATATCAAATATTACAGGAGCCCTGTCTTATATGTACCACGTAAAACCGTTAAGCTTGCTATTGGCGAATGTCGTATACCTCTGTCGTAAACTGTAAGCTTCTCATATCCCAGCGAATTCTATTTTCCGCACCTCTGTATGTGTAAATTGTAGTTTTGTGTGCCTTTGTTTTATCTTTCTTTGTGTGTTTTAGCATTGTGTATCCAATAGGTATTATCGCCATAACGTATGGGACCGTTGAATGACTATTAATGACTCGATGCAAGAGTTCGGCCTCTAAGTGGGGGTCTCTGTTCTTTAATAATCGCCGTCTACGTAGAATAGACAATAACCGGACCGAGGTTTAAACGTGCCTTCCGTAACGAGGAACTACCTTTCTTTGTTACAGAAAATGTGGCGGTTTAGCCTGCCATATTCTATCCAAAGTAGGATTAAAAATTTCTTTACGCGCCGTGATTGGAAACCAGGAATCTCCGGGATATTAATTTCTTGATATCAATCAATTAGAACATATACAGGGAGTAACAGAACAAGCCGAAAAAAGGTCAAGGTATTCTTAAATCAGAAATATGAAAAAAAAAAATTTGGTCCTCCCATATTAAATCAATTAGCTGATCGGCGATTTTGTATGGGAGGTCCAAATTTTTTTTCGTATTTCGACCCATGTTTCATGGGGAAAGTTGTTCAGTTTCATGAGTACCTTGACCTCCTTTCGGCTTGTTATACCCTTTCCGTAACTCCCGGTATATTAAGTATTATGGCTTTTATTACAAATACTTTTGCACGAAATGTTTTAGTATAAATCAACTCGACACGGCATGACAATGTGGCAATGAATCACACAGTTTTTTGCCTTCCATCGTCTCCAGCGTGGCGTCGTTTAACGATTTTCACTTTACAACCGATTGTGAAAGTCCCTTTCAATTTCAAACTCAAAACGAAATCATTTGTAAAATTTTAAGCCTTTTAAACTTTTGCACTCAGTCGTAAAATTTAAATGCCTTACATCTTGAACCATAACTTATTATAGGGCGAATGAATCATCGACAAACCCTACAAATAAATGAGAATACATCAAAAGTTGGTACGAAGATTGCCCATGACAAGTAAAACTAGGTAGATGATGGATTGGTAGAGTTCGATGATTTAAGGTCATTTAAATACCAATAGTTGCAAAAATCTTAGAGACCTATCAACATTAACAATTCTGATGCCAAATACACTTACCGTCAACACATCAACCTAAGTATTTAAGGGACCAATTTACACTGGATTCCATAGAAATCTTAAGTTAATCCAGTATAAATTAATCCCTTACTTGGGTAGCTCGATGTACTGGCGATAGTAAAATCCAATAATAGAAAACAGGAATTCCGCATAACATCCGTATATGAATAAAATATAGATTATCTTCTCGTTTTTAAAACAAAACGCATTGTTTGTTAGCCCTACAAGTACAAAGATATAATCTGGAAATCGTACATTCATCTATGTACGCCGCACAGAGAACGATTTCACAAATTTCACTGCGGACGATACGCCCACTGCTTATTATCTCCGTGCATTGTCTAATCTGTGGCTTTCTGATCCACGAGCAGCAGGATATTTTTATGCATGCATTTAAAAAAGTAGGATAACTTCTTTTGGTCATAAATGAAAATAAGAAATTGAAAAAATGACGGTCGGGGCTCGAATCTGGGGGAGCTTTACAATGTAAAAAATAAAACAATTACTGCACAATCCCACTTTGGCAGCCTCAAGCCTCTCAATACAGCCTTCTTAAACCTACCCTAAACCAAAGAACTATAACTTCTAAACTGCATAATGCAAATTCGATATAAACCATTTTTCCTGTTATAATATCACCCTAAGCTTCAATTCAAAGCGCTGCTTTGATGTCTGTAGTTTGAGATAGTTCCATGTAATATACTTTACTGACGCTTCAGGAAACGATTTATAATAAATCCTCATAAGAACCCTACCCTAATCTACTTTCTCCCTAGCAAATCTTGACGACTCAGATGTTGCATAAGCAAATATACACATTTCTTCCGGTAATATTAAGCTCCAGAATCCAATTTCGATCTCTGTTTTAAAAAGTAGCTGAAGAGAGTTTAAAGAGTATCGTATACAGTGTTGTTTTACAAAACGATTACTTTTATTTGCGGCATGGCATAAGGCTTACCCTAATCTACTTTCTCCCTAGCAAATCTTGACGACTTAGATGTTGCATAAGCAAATGCTACACATTTCTCCCAGAGATATTAAGCTTCAGAGCTTCAATATCTGTTATGAAATGTGGTACGAGCTGAGTTGCGGCCCGGTTGCATATTCTTATCTAACACAAGTTAGAAACTGCTGTAAGATGTAGGGTTGGTCAAATAGCAACCTATTGGGGTTAACATTTAGGGTAAAGTAGAAATGAAGAGTATTTTTATGTAAATTAAGATAAGCTGTCCTTTCTTGACATGGGGGCATTCAGCTCTCGGACCCCAGCAAAAAGATTTTAGTAAGTTATGATATGATTGTGGTCGTTACTGTATATTTCACAAGTACACGAGGAACGAATTTAGATGTATTTACCTCGCCGTTTCAAGCCATTTTGTCCTTACCAGGAACTCAACCTAAGCTTGCAACCACATCCCTACAAACTAGAGTCATAGTGGGCCACCCCTCGAAACCCGCGAGCTCGACCCAGCATGTGTGCCACAATATGTAGGTTGGCATCGGACGCGCTCGATACGCTGCCTACTCCGCTTGTGATGTCGACCAAACCGAGTTGCCAACTACATCCCTACAAACTAAAGTCACCCCTGGAAACCCGCGGGTCGACCCAGCATGTGTGCCGCAATATGTAGGTTAGCTACATCCCTACAAACTAAAGTCACCCCTGGAAACCCGCGGCTCGACCCAGCATGTGTGCCACAATATGTAGGTTAGCATCAGACGCGCTCGATACGATGTCGACCAAACCGTGATGCCAACTACATCCCTACAAACTAAAGTCACCCCTGGAAACCCGCGGGTCGACCCAGCATGTGTGCCACAATATGTAGGTTAGCATCGATACGCTACCTACTCCGCTTGTGATGTCGACCAAACCGAGTTGCCAACTACATCCCTACAAACTAAAGTCACCCCTGGAAACCCGCGGCTCGACCCAGCATGTGTGCCACAATATGTAGGTTACTCCGCTTGTGATGTCGACCAAACCGTGTTGCCAACTACATCCCTACAAACTAAAGTCACCCCTGGAAACCCACGAGCTCGACCCAGCATGTGTGCCACAATATGTAGGTTAGCTACATCACTACAAACTAAAGTCACCCCTGGAAACCCGCGAGCTCGACCCAGCATGTGTGCCACAATATGTAGGTTAGCTACATCACTACAAACTAAAGTCACCCCTGGAAACCCGCGAGCTCGACCCAGCATGTGTGCCACAATATGTAGGTTAGCTACATCACTACAAACTAAAGTCATCCCTGGAAACCCGCGGCTCGACCCAGCATGTGTGCCACAATATGTAGGTTAGCATCGGACGCGCTCGATACGCTGCCTACTCCGCTTGTGATGTCGACCAAACCGTGTTGCCAACTATTTGATTATCAAAGTTAACAAAAATAAGAAAGCATCGGTAAAATACAAAAAGTTTTACCTATAACACATCATAAAAGTGATCGGCGTTTCTGTTATGACTTTTGAACAGAGAACGAACGTCTATGTTTATAAAGTGTGTCCCAATTTTATCACTTTGTCTTTCATTTTCAATTTAATAAAATTAACGGCTTTAAACTTGCCTTGTTGAATACAAAACTTACGTAAATTATTAATGATCAGTACAATTTCGATCACCGAGGTGGCAACACTGCGACCAAATAACCTAGATCAGGGTGTGGAGAGATCGCTTATGAAATCTGGCGCACGCGGGCTGCATAAATGAAATGCCTGTGTAACATACAAACCAGAGATCGTTTAGAAAATCTCACGAGAGCGCAGTACTGTCACTTAACTAGTTATATGGAGCCAGAATATATGAACACTTTCAACCAATATGTAAGCTACAATTAGTAGTATAACATAATCGGTTCGTGGTAGTCTCGGCGTTCCCGACATTGCCGGCAAATTGCAGGATAGTAGTGTACGGTGGTTTGGCCATGTTTTTTTGTTGGGTGTGAAGAGAAAACCTCCGGACTATAAGGGGTCAATCCCAGTGGAAGACCGAAGGTGGTTAGACGTGATTAGTAGGGATATTAGTTGTGACGTGACTGAGGAAGATACATCAACATCAACAGAACCAATTTGAGAAAGAAGACTAGAAAGGCAGACCCCACTATCAAATGGGAATAATAATTGCCAAGGAGAGACAAGAGGGTATAACTACATCGGTCTAGTTTGCTGTTAGTGTTGCAATTACTTACGGATGTTAGAAGCCTAATCTCTCTTTCGTGTGGGACACCGAGTCGTCCAACGATCCGATGAACCCTGGTGTAAGGGTTGATCAGGTTGTTCGGCAACTCGGTGACTCACTCGAGAAGAAGATAAATCGCTATCCATTTCTCTCTGTCACCGAGAAAAATGTTTCCGTCGCGTTCCTTAAAGAATTTCAACGGGAGGATTTATAAAGACCTAGGAACGAATAGGAATATAGTTTTACGCACATTATATCTTACTTAGTTTTACTTAGGTACATCTCAACATTGTTGACCTGATTCTTTGAAACAAAATATTTCCCTAAAGTGGATTATCGTCCCCTATAAAATTTCGTTGAATAAGCGATACTGGGCTTCACGGCCGTAAATTAGCACGCAAATTCATTTGCACCCAGAAAGCAATTAAAGCGAGGACATTTAATTTTCTTGCGGAAGTGGGTGTCCTAGAGCTAGGAGCTTCGCATTCACAACGTGGAATAACATTAAACGCAGCCCAGTTTCAGATTGATATCTGAATTCAGCAAATCCTACCGCTATACTGGGTGTTACAAAACAACCAATAAAGCTGAAAGGAGGTCAAGGTACTCATGAAACTGAACAACTTTCCCCATGGAACATGGGTCGAAATATGAAAAAAAAATTTGGTCTTCCCATACAAAATGAACTCACTTTGTATGGGAGATTTATTGGTTGTTTCGTAACACGTTGTATTCAATTCAGGTGTTTATTTTTATGTTTTATTTTGTGATATCGATTCTTGCTTCTCGAATTCATTTTGTCTGAGCTCAAACAATTTCATCTTAATTGTTTGAAATGGTTATCTAGACACACGGCAGTGTGTCCGCCAAGTTCGAGCAAAAAAAGCGACACACCGGCCGTGGGTTATATTACACGAACCATTTCGGGCCAAGTTCGACCCACCTATAACTCAAAATCTATTTTATCTACGCATATGAAATTTCTAGTATCTGTCGAGATCTACTTACTTATCTAAAATACAAAATTTCATTAATGTACCTATTGTAGGTCTTGAGATATTGACGTCAGAAAATCGCTATTTTTACTATACACTCACTGACTGACTGACTCACTCATCAAAAACCTATACCACTTCCAATGGTCGTATTGACTTGAAATTTGGCATGGAGGTAGGTCTTTAGGTCAAGGTAAAGGAAAAAATCTGAAAATGGCCAAGTGTGAGTCGGTTTTAAAAATAATGAAGGTGTAAATTCATACCCCTAAGGAACTAAAACAAAAAATTTATCTATAGGAATGCACACTTGATTTTTCGCAGTTTGGAAATAAGAGAATCTACTTTCCAAACTGCGGAAAATCAAGTGTGCATTCCTGTAACTATTTTTAACTGAGGTCTGTGTATGGAACTTGGTACTTATTTAGATCTCACTTCTTTTATAGGCGAAGCATTCCAATATTATCGAACTTGGCAGCCTTTCACATTTATGTTTTGGGTGGGATTTATATTTACCCGATAGCCTCAAAAGGAAGGTTAGGTTTTTCGAGAGTATGTATGTGGACAAGAAATTCATTCGCACGGGCTACACAGCCCAAACATCTGGGCGGATCTTATATATGTGGTGTCGTTAGATTCGTCTTAGCAGCGGGAGTGACATTGTCTTTAATAACATTTCATAAATTCAAAATGGAGGATTTTAATATCTAAATTCAACTTTGAAATTACTACAGTAGGGTTTTGATTTTTAATACATCTGCTTTTTAGGGTTTCGCAGTCTACTAGAAACCCTTATAGTTTCGTCATGTCTGTCTGTCTGTCTGTCTGTCTGTCTGTCTGTATGCCGCGTCCTCATATCTTCGTCAGTTTTAGAGCTGTCGCAGTACGATGGCAGAATCAGGTTTTTGGCCAAAAACCTAGGTTTTTGGCCAAAAGCCGGCATATGGCAGAATCGTAGACTTCTTTCGGCCATCGTCGTAAGCTGATCCAGGTTTTTGGCCAAAATCCTAGGATTTTGGCCAAAATCCTAGGATTTTGGCCAAAAAACTAGGATTTTGGTCGAAATCCTAGATTTGTTTAGTATTATGGCTTTTTTTACATTTCAGGTGAACTTCTTCGTCTTCGAGTGGTACACCAAGTCGCCCAACGAGCCGTTGGACCCTGGTATCAGAGTTTTCAACCGCGTACTGCAAGTAGCAGGCCTCTAACATGACTGTGTAACGACCGCCGTCTAAGTGATCATAGAGAGCAATCGGGACCGACGTTTTTTCTTACCGTGCCCGTGTGGTTCGGGGGAACGAGGAGTGGAGAGGTACTTTATGCACCTCCCTCTGATCTTTTGAGGGTAGACTTGGCCACCGTAAATGGACACCCTGAAGGACGGGGGGTAACATCAGACAGCAGGATTGCCTCGAATTCCCTGAAGGGCAGGATAGAGCATCAGACACCATAAGAGCAGGACGTACCACTAAACGCTCTAGAGGATTGGTGGTAGCGTTGGACGCCCTGGAGACCAGGAGGTAGCGTCGGACCCTCAGAAAATCCAACGCCCGTCATCTTATATCCTCCAGAGTGTCCAACGCTACCCACGCCCTCCAGAGCGTCTGACGCTACCTCCCACCCTCTAGAACGTCCAATGCTACCTTCTGCCTTTCGAGGTGTTTGCCCTAACTACACGGGCACGTTAAGCCGTCGGTCCCGATTGCTCTTTATGATCACTTAGACGGCGGTCGTTACACAGCCTTGTCAGAGGCCTGCTCCTTGCAGTAGGCGGTTTAAAAACTCTAACACCAGGGTTCATCGGGTCGTTGGGCGACTTGGTGTACCACTCAAAGAAGAAGAAGTTCCCCCGAAATGCAAAAAAAGCCATAATACTAAACAAATCTAGGATTTCGGCCAAAATCCTAGTTTTTTGGCCAAAATCCTAGGTTTTTGGCCAAAAACCTGATTCTGCCATCGTACTGCGACAGAGCTATCGACATGAAATTTGGTGAGAAGATGTCACCAAATTTCATGTCGATAGCGTGTTGACCCAAATATAGAAATGTTAAGAAAAAAAGTATTTAAAATGTTTTTTTCATCCCCTCTATTCAAAAAACTACGCTTTGGTCGCACATAAGTGGGATTAAAATAGGTTATTTAATCCCAAGGGATTAAAATTCATTTGAATTTGGAACACAAATATTTGCAGTCAATCAATCGAAAATTTACTACAGATGGGTTTTTTCTCTGCAACACTACCTGTTAATCTGCTATTTTATTGAGTATTTTACACCTAGTATGTTGCCCATAAAAGACCTAATTCCTAGAAAAAAATGAAATTAAAAAGTAATGTGTCAAATTTTATTTTTCTTTTGACGCGATAACTGGCCGGCATTGGGCAACAACAATATAAAACCTCACAATTTATATTGCAATAATATGAAATGAAATGTGTGATAATGGTTTTGTAAATATTGGATGTTTATAACGCAATTTATAGGATTTCTAGGTAAAATAATGGATAATAGCAAGCAATATTTAAAGAACTTCGTAGATTAAGTAAGTATTTATTGTTTTTCTCATAGAGGGGGATGAAAAGTAGTATGTATCACTCGGGTATAAAGTTATTTATTCTCGGGCGACTTACATTGAATCCCTCGCTTCACTCACGATTCTACTTTAAAATCCCTCGCTACGCTCGGGATTTTACTCTAGAATCCCTCTTTCCGCTCATGATTCAAAATAGCGCCCTCGCCCTAAATATATCACTTTATTCCCTTGTTATAAAAACTACTATTGGACCCCCTCCCATACAAGTGAAAGGGGGGCAAAAAAAAATTTTTTCTTCTGTAATATTGAGTAGGGTATCGTTGAATAGGTCTTTTAAAACTAAGGTGAGGTTTCTTTGAAACAAATTGTCTAAAATGTTTCTGTCACGAGATATTTGCTTTTAAAAAGGGCGTTTTTGACCCATAATTTGTTCCAGCTGTAACTTCTAAAGTATAAACGCTAAAAATTTGAAATAAATATGGAATATAGATTACAATCTGAAGTTACAATGAAAACTATAACGGATATCGTACCTTTAAAGATTTCAGAAAAAATTTAGTTTTTCTATTTGCGGTTGGTCATCATACTGCTGCTAACAAACCAGCAACAAAATTAAGTTTGTAATGCTGAAAAACCTGATATTTAAACGTTGACTACGAAACCCTATTTGTGGGCGTGTCTGACACGCTCTTGGCCGGTTTTCATATTTTACTTTATGAAATTAGGCTTACAGGACTATCCGAAGTAAGGAATGAGTTCTGTTTATTGATTAATAAGTATTGGTTCAATGCAAATGAAAGAGAAATCTTAAAAAATATTGTGATATAATATTTTGGGTAACATAAAATGCATCAACATAAAATTGCATTTAATGATCGATGAATTTTGCTTGGACAGCTTTACAGCCGAAATTAGATCGGTTAGTAACATCAAGCGAAAGACTAACTGTAGCATTAGAAATACCTTCTCTTTAGCGAAAATGAAGCAAAAATGTAATAAAAAAGCCAGACGGTACAGTGTGAAATCGGCGAGAAAAAGTCGAGACGACCAAGACAGGTGGTTTCCTAACCGATAAGTTTGCAGTACTTTTGCACTCTACAGTTCTTTTTGCCGGAATTTCTAGCGCTCGCCTCTTATTGTACTTTTTTCGAGTTCAATAGTTCCTCTTTTAAAGAGAAAAGTCTTTCGTGCAGATAGTTTTTGCGAAATGAACTCGGTGGAAATATTTGCTTTGAATTTCTCAAAATTTCTCGTTGAAAACCTTGTTGAACGTTTATGCTACAACCAGGTTCTAGCTTAGTACTACTTATCTCAATCTGATGTGAAACTAGTTAGAAAACGGGTACCTTTAGTAAATTTAATAGTTTTAGAAACATTTACATTGAGAAAGGTTTAACTCATTTACATAATTAGTAAATACTTTCGCTGCCACGAACGAACGCTTTTACATGACAATAAATTTAAGTTAGTTCTGCAGTGTTTTCTTTTTCAGTATTGTACTCTTTTGCCGGCTCAGAATTATATCACCCCATATCTTTACCGTGAGTGTCGTAAGAAGCGACTAAGGGATTTGAGAGTTAATGTGTATTGCAATTTTTAGGCGACAGGCTGAAAACCTGTCACTATGGTGATACACAGTCTCCTGAATGAATCTTAAGCTTTCGTCAGACGTGTTTGTAAATGTCCGTTTGTACAGCTGTTTACGCTCTGCCTACCTCGCAAGGGATATGCGATGCGTGTTATGTATGTTCACTCTTACGGATATTTTTCAAGTCGCAAGTTTTTTTTTTACTATTTCAGTTCTAACCTCCAGCTCCTAGCTCTAGCTAGCGACCTCTTTGTGACCCAGTTATCAAGTGGAAAATCGTACTGCATTTTCTGAATTTCTTTCTACGATTTGATAATTGCCTTCAGGGCTAAAAACTCAAATTTTGTCATATACCTTCGACTCATCAATCCGCTTTCTATCGCTGAAATAGTTGTTTGCGTCCCGATTAATTAGTTACATACTCCATTTTTGCGCGACTATTACCCTACATAGTATGAGATATTGGACGTCCTGAGCTGCAATATTAACGCTTTATGCCTCAATGCCTCATACATATTAGAATATTCTGTCAACGTTAATATAGCGACTACATTACTGAATCTTGAATGTAGTCGAGTCCAGGATTTTGCAACATTATTGCCCAAGTCGCTAGGCGGTGCTGGCGACACAAAATCTAGGTGTTCTTGGCACATACGTAAGTGCCTCGCGTTATGGAGTTGCTGTCAGGGCGCATGCAATTCCCTACGTCTTATGGCATTTATAATGAAACCACTGACTTGGCAAATCAGCGGTAGTTTCTAACTGCTTTCGCAGTCTAGTAGGTAGTGCAGAGCTTGTCTCACACTCCGACGGACCTGGTTTGATCCTCGAGAAGAGGGATAAAAGGCATGAATATATTGTTGATTTACATCGCTTAGGGCACGGAATTTTTATTGCTATTAAACGAATTATTCAAGAGTGTTCCCAGCTTGGTGTAGAAATTGCAGGCTTGAAACGCCAAGCGTTTCATCCCGCTTAAACGGTAGTCGTTACAAGACAATGCCTGAATTCTAGCAGGCAGTGTGAAAAAACTGATGTCTGGATTCTTTGGATCAGTGGTCGAGTCGGTACTGATAAAACTGTCTTGTATATCGATGTTAGACATACCGTTAAACATGACTACACTTTCAATAACAATGGAACTACTTTTAAAAGATATGTAATATCAGCAACGCATAAATTTACCCCTGTCAACTAACACAAGATTTTCATTCATTATTTTTTAACTTAGCTTCGGTTGACCCCTTAAAAGGGTTGGCTGCTGTGCTGCTGATAGTATCAACTTCAGTGTAGCAATCTTCTCTTAGATCAGCCGACTTACAAAACTAGGTTCACACTATTTCTGTCTCCGTCGGCCTATTCGTCGCATTCGTTGACAGTGAGGTGACCCATCTCACTAACATTACTGCTAGGGATGAAAAATTCATTGAACTATCGATATACTTATATCGAGTTCAGTCAGTAATTTAATATCGATATGTCTTCCTAGCCTAGAACTTCAATGATTATCAATATTTTATAATATTTAAATAAATCATTATAATTATTTAAAAAATTGCAACTCATTTCCCCCCTTTTCCGCGAGAAAAGACTTTTTCCCGGCATGTGTTATACAACCTTACCTTCCTCTTAAATCACTCTATCTATTACAAAAAACCGCATCAAAATAAATTGCGTTGTTTAAGAGACTTCGTTTTTAATACAAAGTATGATGAATACGTTTTTTATCTGAATTAAATAAACTCTGCGAAAGCATACCCGACCAGCGCACCTTTCGTAGCCTTTGAACACAAAAAAAAACAGTGTTGCTAAGAAGGAACAAAATAAGTGTTGCCAGTTCATAGTTAACTTTTGTGAAAATGATGGGTCTTTTGTTTCAGTAATTGATTTCCGATAGGTGTTTTGAGATATTTATCTCTCAATGTGTATGACTCTGATATATCGATATGTTTAGGCACTCTAATATATATGACTCTGATATATCGACATGGCGAATTCATCTAATTTCGATACATTTTTGCATCCCTAGTGAGGTGACCCATCTCGCTAACATTACGACATTCTTTTGCCACTTTGGTGCCATCTTTTTAGGTTAGATTATTTTCGATCCGAGTTTATAGGTCACCTCGGTATTAGTGTCAGGGAATTGATGGTTAAGTGGTTGAAATGCATTGCTGGATTAGCAATTTGCGAGACACAGTTTTATTAGGTCGTTTGTCGACGCAATAACCTGTTCTGTTACGAAGATTGAATTTTCTTTAGAGTAAGTGCTAGAGGTATGATTTTTATTCTATAGGTTAGGTAGTTCACGCTTGCCGAGAAATTTTTATAGGTAGGTATGCGTAATTTTTATAATCCCAAAATCGGTATTTGAAGTTCTGCAACAAGAACAAGCGGTTTAACCACGTAAGATGTTTTATTTTTGCTGCTAGCCGCTACAATAGCTAATTGTCAGTATAAATAAAATGATATAAGCAAGAATTTTACGATACAATACGATTTACCACATTCACTTTCTAATAAACTCTGCATTTGATATCAACGCAACCAAAGTATTGTATCGCTCGCTACATACATACATACATACATACATATATATCACGCCTATATCGCTTGCGGAGTAGGCAGACTGTAAACGTCTGTAAAAGCAGCCATTTACACCACGTCTGACAAAAGCTTGAGAGTCATTCAGTTGTATCACCATAATGACAGGTTGTCAGACTGTCGTCTTAAATTATAATACAAATCAACTCTCAAATCCCTTAGTCGCTTCTTACGATACTCACGGGAAAGATATGGAGTGATGGTATTCTAAGCCGGCCGGTATAAAACTAAATCATTGAACGAGATATGATCTCATTATGTATATTTACGCGACTTACTTGTTGATTATTTGGTAGAAGGTGTAGCCCTCTACGTTTCGGCTGGTTACGTTTACGTTTCGGAGATATGATCTGACTAACGAAGTATTTTCATTCATACACAGCACAGCCCACGTGCAAATGCATCGTGACATCTCGGTTTCACAGTGGGCTTAACATATTTATGTATTTTCTGCCTCATTGAAGCCGCAATGATTCTGCAATATCATTTTCTTACTTATTTTATTACTCGTTTTAATGTCGATGATCTTAGCTCATCTCTTGCATATTTTCTAGATTCAATAAGCGATACAATCTTTGATAACTACTATGTTGGGAGTTACTTTTTCTAGAAATACATTTTTAACAAAACTGATCTCTTTGTAAAAAATCAAATACATGCCGAGTCGTTCAACGAACTTATGGACCTAATGCCAAAATTTTTCAGTCGCCAAATATAGGTACAAGTAGCAGGCCTCTGACAAGGTTCAGTGATAGTTCTCGTGTAATGCTATAAAAATTCAAATAGAAACTTAAAGAAACTAATATCCCACGTTACAATCTCCAGGAAAAACGTAGAGCAAAATGGTGTTCTAATACACTTTGAAAGAGCCATCAATCCACTCAAGAGATTTCAAGTATTCCCATAACACCTATTCAGCGTAACGAAATCCAGTTTGCGCGTGCCACTGCAGAGTCGTGTTGACAGGCACTCGCTACAAACGTACACACATCACGCCAAGTCCCTTGTGGGGTTACAGGGTTACATGGTCGTATATGCCACATCTGAAAAAGATTTTTGAAAACCAGCAACATTTTCACCGCAGGCAGGATTTGACCTGTGACTTTCGGCATCTGTACTGCTGTTGCCTCTACCAACTAGCCTACGCGACTCATACGTAGCCGGCGAAATAGTGCAATATTAAATTTTGCAAGCTTTCCAAAAAAATATAAACCTATCACGGGAAGCGTTTTAAAAAAATCGGTGTTCATCTGAAAACGTATTTGAGGGTTATTTAATTACCTATTGCAGATATATGTGTATCTATCACTGATAGTTACCGGTTAACCCATCGCCTTATACGTTATTTTGCATCAAAGATTTCATGTGTATGAAACCGCGTGCCACTACGCTAGTAGATACGTGTATCTATCTTGTTTATGAACTGCTTGGAAATATTTGCCCGCGTTAATTTCCAATAGCAGTTTCACCGTTGGAGAGCGCGTTCCGCCACCATTCGGAGCGGTTTCGCGTCTATCTCGCTCGCCACGGCCAATTGTGCGCGCGCGCCGATTTCAAAACGAAAGTCTACACTCTACGCGCTGGCGGCAAGCGCATCTGGGACGGTGAGCGTGTTTCGCGCCGCGATCTCGCGCGTGTGTTGCCAAGCTCTTAGGCGCCTATACAGAGTAGACGTAAGACATAAGATGACATTTGTCAGACAAGTGATCGTCAGACGTCATAGATGGGACGCGCGTCTAACGTGTGTAGCTTGGTTTAAACTGTTTCATACATTTTAAATGGAAACGGTTTCATTCAAGCGTCACAATGTCGCACGTCTCACGTCTCCGATGAACTCTTGTTTGACAGATGCCATCTTACGTCTCACGTCTACTCTATGGAGCTTGCGGTTTACATCTAGGCTTATCATTTTTATTTTGAAGAATGAATACAGCCGCCAGGGTTATTTCTATGGGTTGATTGAAACTAAATTGTAATTGCATACGAAAAGATGAGCTTATTTCTCGCCTCACTTACCATTTACCAGCTAGCATTTGTTGACATTGTCATGTCATACAACAAATCTATGGACTTTTTTATTCATTTCCAATAATGATTGTATTTATTTGGCATGAGGTATTCTGAAAGCTTCATCTTTCAGTGACCAGAGTGGTTTTCGCGCGCCGATTTCGAAATCCATGTTTGACGAGCATCAAGAGATAGAAAATTTGGCATTTATCAATCGGTGCATTGATAGCTCAGTGGCAGAGCAGTGGGGCGTGTTCCTATGCGGCCAGGGTTTGATCCCCGGTCGATGCATGACATTTTTTAATTTTATATTTCTAATTTTAATTTGTAAGTGTAAGTTTCGCAGCGATCTCTTACCAATTTTCTAAATTCCCAGTCTGTGTAGTCCAAATATTATTAACGCATTACCTTAATAAATAACTAGGTATTATATTGCTTGACATTTCATCTTTTACGAGGCCAACAAAATAAAATCCTAAGCGCTAACTAGCAATCTCCACTGGCTCCATACTAAGCCCCGCAGAGAATGCTATTAACTCGCTCAGTTGTTCATAAATATTCATAACGTGCTGTATCTTAGCTCCTTTATTATCCATCCACAATCCAGTTAGCTATCTACCGCTAGGAAGTACGAGAATCGTATCTCATGAAGAATTATATCACACCTCATCGGTTCCGTGTGGTGCCGGCTTAGAATAGCATCACTCCAAATAAATCCCGTTTTCCCGTCTGTGTCGTAGGAAACAACTAAGGGATTTTGAGCGTTAATGTGGTTGACAACCTGTTACTATGGTGATACACAGTCTTCTGAATGACTGAAACTTTTTTCAGACGTGGTGTAAATTATTCAAATACTTTATTACCGTTGTCATGCTATAAAATATAGATTTCCTTTTTAAACAGTCGGGTGAAAATCTTTCTTTCTTTTTTTAGAATTAAAGTACTTGAATTTTAGGCTTATGATACACAAATGCGTTCTAGCTGATTCAGAAAAATCTCTTTTCTTTTCATCCATGAGCAGCAATGTATGTCTAACAATTCTGAAAGTGCGTCTTAAAGCGCAGTAGTAAGGCAGGGCCGTTGGGCTCCAGATAAGTATTCATAACTTTGCAACAGCGCGGTTTTGCAAGTTTCTAGTTGCGGATTTATTTGCGAGTACCTTGCGCCGCTATGCTAATGCTTGAGATTGTAGCTAAGATTTCTAAAAGAAAATGTCAAAATGATGCGGTTTGATTTAACAGTCGCGTTTATGAAGCAAAAGTTGCAAAATTTAATTACACACAACATCTCTCTATATCTACAGATAGAGACAAAAACTGGTCGTCAAATTTTATTTACCTACGTAAATGGTGAATGCAACGATTAAACGATGCATTATGCGTATGAAACGTAATTATATCCAACATAGTTGTGTTGATACACATCTATCTACCAAACTATAAAAAAAGTTATAACAGCTCTTCGTTTTCCTCCTTTCCCAGATATTACAAACCATTTCCCCTTTCAAACAAGGAAACCAACACATTTGTCAATAACGCGCTCAATATTTTCTGCGTCCCGGAAAAATAACTTCAAAACTGGCAAACATAAAACAAAGATTTATAGAATTTACGTTCATCCGCGTGTAAGTTAGTAGTTTTCGATGAGAGGCATTGTAACAATTTAGATTAAAAGTAAGTAAGATGGTGCGCAATCAAAGTGAAGTTAAAATTATAGGTATCACTATAACCTTACATCATATATTCTTTAGGTAGAAGTAGGACCACACTAACTGTTAAACAAAAGACCCTAAAATACGAATATTTTTACTAATTTTTTGTTATGTTCTCATATATTTATTTAGATAAATACGTTCTATCCGCTATCCATGCGCTTTGGTGTCCTTCTCCTGGTGTGGGTTGTTTTACTGGACGTATATTTTTCCTAAACGTACTAGCAAAAAGTCTTCCTTCAAATGTCGAGATGTTATGTAATGTATAAATTTTTTAAACCTCTACAAACAAAAAGGCTCTCATGTTCGCGAACTTCGTATGTAGTATTTCTTTGCAAACATGTCGTCGTCCATCCACAACGCAAAGAGACGTAACCAGCAAATTGTTAACTTTACAGGGGACTCGTTTTTACTGTAGATCTCAAAATTGAAAGGAAAACTGTTGATATGGATTATATTTTTAGCATAAAATGTTAGTTACGTCTCTTTGTGTTGTGCGTGGGCGACGATGTACACAAGACACAACATTTCAAATACTTGATTTTTCATAGATTCAACTCATTTCAGCGCGCTCTGTCTACCTTATTCCTCAATCAGATTGCAACAATAAATAGTTAGGAAAGCGAACGTCAGTGCACTTTCTATCGGGGCAAGAGTAACGAGCGGTAGTTACGATATCTAGTATGATATAACCGCCAGCCGATTTCATTTCCCATTCTGGTTGTCAGATCTTTCCTATGGCCCGTGTAATTAGTTTCAATCCGAGAAATGGTGGACAATTTGTTTGTCGGACAGGAGCGTAAATCTAGAAAGAGGAGAAATTTAGAATTGATCGTGGTGAAACTTTATTTTAGGCGACTTATCGTATCGGGCTGGGTGAGCTCGCTCTATGATAGACTGTCTCATTCAAATAGTAACCTCAGATTTATTTGGCCTAAGAGCATTATTTAGGTTTACGCGACTTATTTGTTATTTATTTGGTAGAGTTCAGGCCTGTACGTATCGGCTGTTTACGACAGCCATCTTCCGGAGGTCGACAAATCACAAACGCCCGTCGCTCGTCAGCTGCTTCTGTAGTAAACACTTATTTTCCACAAAAAAATGAACTATGTATGAGCTTATGTACGGCCTATACGGAGCTCTTAAATTAACTGCTAACTACTTTTTATCTAACTTCGCAACACATTCTTGTTCAATCTTGACATCTAAGTTTATATTGTTCTTCAACATGATTTCCAAATCCAATAATTCTAAAGCCTTCCTGTTTTCTCTTTGTCCCTTCCCTTGCAAATGCTACCATAATATCTAGTCCAGTATGATATAACTGTGTCGACGCCTGCTACCGGCCGATTTCATTTCCCATTTCGTAGGAACAGCCTCTCTCTTACGGGGCTGCTATTTCACTGTCTACTCTTATTGGTATGGTACTACCTAGTTTAGTTAGTTACATTGTGAAGTTTAATATTGATTTTACTTCAAGTATTTCTCGGAATATGTTATTCAGGAGTTTTTTCTTAATAAGTCGAGTAATTCGTCATCTGCATGCTCTATGGTCGTCCTACCTACAACTGAATAGGTAGTAGCTTGGTATGGCATAGAATAAGCAGATGTGTATGAATTTATTTGCGAATTTGTTCATACGATCGTCATAAGTAAACCATTAACTAACAAACATTTATATTTCTGCAAATTACCAAATCAACATCAACAAACGCGGAATAAAAACATTGGTTTCGAATTCTCAAGTTTGTTTGAAAGTAAATTTAGGACGGAATGTCCTCGTGAGTTTTGTCAAGTTTTAACCCTTTCGAAGGTTTCCTTTCCTTTTAAAAAAATGAAAGCTTTCTGCTGGCTGTGCACGTGCCTAAAAAGTCAAGCCAAAAAATAATTCTAGATACGAATTTCAATTTGAAAGGCTTCTGAACGTGAAGCGCCTTTTAAAATGGCATCAAAAATTTGTCATAACAATAAATCAATTCGTTGCGGTCAGATCTTCGTTTATAAACTAATGAATCTTGCCGATACGTGAGCTAAGAGGTTTGTTCTCTCAACCTACTTGTTGAATGCCGCACTCTTGCGCACGACAATCGACTTTATACACTTTAGCAGAAAGATTAAATCATTATCTTGTCACTGGCGTTCTCAATCTGACAATTAGGAACACAGTTTTCTATGCTCGGCGAATGTGCACTCTATGGTGAAGCTAAAAGGTGCATAGCTCGGTGTATGAAGTTGTATGAGTGTTGTACATGTTCCATTCAACCATGAACTCTCGCGGAGGATCGTCCCGCGCGCGCAGGCCTCAATTTTTTAAACTCTCGCTTATTGGTCAATCGGTGTGACATTTTGTATGGTGGATAATTGTTACTACTGCATTGTTACAGCAAAAGCGGTCATCCGCGGTTGCGAAAATGCGTCCGAGTTTAAAAATATGCCTTTTCTATTGTTACGCGTTGATTAACTAACACTGTATGAAAGTTGCGTGAGCTGTGGTCTCGTTTTCTAATGTCTGCTTTGTTAGATAGAAAACGATGGGTCGCTTGTTTTGTAAGAAAGTTCCTTTCAAATATTCGACTATAGTCCGGCTAGTTCGTGCGCGACCTTCCCTAGGGGTGACAGACGTTGGGGGGCGAGATGTCAGCGGGTAGCGGGAGGTGTAGCGGGGAAGGGTGACGCGCGCATCCGCGCTGCACGTCATATTAAAATGACGTGCTTCCTCGCCCCCCGACCGTCTGTACCCCGCAGGAAGGTCGTGCACGAAGTTGTCAAACTATAGATTTGTCTACTTCTTTGGCAAAAACTGGTAGTTATAAGCGAGGCCTACTTCAATTTCTTCTATACCTACCTAATCCACTTCATCTAGAAATGACCTGCATTGTGTCGGACGTCAACTAGGTAAATAGGTATATTTTTATGATATTCGAGCTATTTTCATCCTCTTTTTCCATCCAAGAATCCGCCCAAAATTTCCCGCCTATTTCTTTTCACCTATAACTTTGATTACATTTTGACTTTCGTTTTTGGAAAGCTTGCAAAATTCTCCACCGCAGGCGGGATTTGAAACTGCAACTGTACTGCGGATGCCTTTTTGATATTAAATTTTACTATCGTTTTGAAGCATATCCATAGTCATAAATTTTTTGAGCTTGTTTATTTTATCATGTGTTTCTATCATCATTTTTACAATCTTTTAGGTCACGGCCGAACATGACAAAAGACCATTAAAACTGGGTTAGCCCTAACCCAAATAGATTTTGGAACTTGTATCACCTCAAACAAATAATTTATTAAAACACGGGGTTATCGTGTAATCCATCTCTAGCATTATCATTGTAATACATTTTGTGGGGCACGCATCCGTCGTTGAGCGCCAAACAGTGTCAAGGATTCTTATATTGATTTCAAGCTTGTTTAATAATGTTATAAGTACCTACTTTGTTATAAACGCGAATGTTTATACACAATGATTCTGGTTTTATGAAGTGTGAAAATTAAGTAGGTAGAGGTTTTTACCATATTTCATCATAAGCTTTTGCTTGACATCTAAGATGATGTTTAGATTAACTTGCTCTCTACAGAGCTTTGGTTGAAACATTTAGATCTTTTTGATAGAATTTTTCATTTTATGATAGGTTTGTAAAGTAGGTATTCTTTTCTAATCTAAGGCTCTCAAACTCTAAGAGGGAATGAAACTATTTCATTAGTAGTGATATTGGCAGTTTGTGTAACTCTGCATTGTATTACACTTTAATATGGGTGTTATATCAGTCCTCTTATCTATCAGTGTATCATTTGATGATGCTCGTTCCAGTTACTCTACCTGCAAGTTTTATTATGTTCAATTAGACTGTTTACATTTTGTTGCATTTCGCAGTCCTATCTGTTTTTATTAAATTAGTTCATCATTGTCAATTGGCACAACAGTCCTGCCATAGACTTCTGCTTTTCTTTATCTATCATACTCCACCACGCTTAATTAGAGACAAAAGTATACAATAAATTGAAAAGCTATTTTGTTTTGTTTCAGACCTAACGGCGAAAACCTGACGAGCTTAATAAAACTGTAAGTCATCTAATATACTTTTTGCTTCTATTCCTCATGTGCTCCTTTTGATAGTATGCAGTCAAAAAGCCACCCAAACAACTGCCACAGAGTACGGTAAGTAGAATTTGAATATGGAACACATTGTATAACGCAGACAGCGATGTTGAGCCTATTGCGGTATTGCTCATCGAATGCATCTCGAGCTCGAGAGAGTCGAATTCCTACCCCCAGAAAGAAAATAAACATCAAAATATTGTCACAATAGCCACCCGAGTAACCGCCACAGATTACGCTAAGTAGAATTTGAATACGGAACACATTGTGTAACGCTTTCGGCGCGAGCGCAGCTATGTTGGGCCTATTGCGGTATTGCTCAACGAATGCATCTCTACTCAAAATTCTCGAGCGCGAGAGAGTTGAATTTCTACCCCCATCACCCCGTGCTCCAGAAAGAAAATAAATATCAAAACATTGTCACAATAGCCACCCAAGCAACCGCCACAGATTACGCTAAGTAGAATTTGAATACGGAACACATTGTGTAACGCCGTCAGGGATGTTGGGCCTATTGCGCTATTACTTAACGAATGCATCTCGAGTGCGTCAGAGTTGAATTTCTGCCCCCAGAAAGAAAATAAATATCAAAAAATTGTCAGCCACAATAGTCACCCAAGCAACCGCCACAGATTACGCTAAGTAGAATTTGAATACGGAACACATTGTGTAATGTAGTCGGTGCGGGCCTATTGCGCGATTGCTCAACAAATGCATCTCGAGCGCGAGAGAGTCGAATTTCTCAACTCGCCTACCGCGGTGATGCCAACTTTAATGCACCTAATTATAAAATTGCCTCTACTTAAACTCTTGAAAAAATTGTTGCCTATACGTATCCTGGCCAAATTCGAGTTTTCTAATCAATTTGGAGATAAATTGGGAATTCTGGGGATATCCATTTATCGCTTTTGTCGAAAACTAGTGTAAAAAAAATATGAAATGTTGTGGTGCCAGTTTAGAATAGAAACACACCATTTCTCCATTTATCTAAACAGATGCTTGGATATTACAAAATTTGAATTACTTCAAGCCACTCTACTAGGTGAATAAGATGCAAGCGACATACGAACGAAACGAAAGTATGTTACGTTACAATTTCCAAACCGCTCGTTTCCCTCAATCTGGCAGCACCGCGCGTTTCCCAATAGAAAGTCCTCGGTGCAGGAAATGCCCGCGCAACTGCAACACGTGCGTTGCACCGAGGGGGGGGGGGTTAGGCCGATGCACTTTCCAGCCGTGACGTCACAGCCTTTCGTCAGCGTCACGCCGCCCGTAAGACTTGGGCCGCTGTTATGCAATGCGCCGCTCAACTTTCCAATTTCGACAACACTATTGTGTAGCGCTTTCAAATTTTACTATACCGAGCGGTGGCGCTTTCCAGTGTTGCCAGGGTGCACGGTGTGGCGGAATCGTGCATTATGTGTTGTAAATGTTGGTGTTTTGATCCGGTGTAAGAAAGATACTATTTGGAGTGCTCCTCGGCGTTTATCATTGCGTTCCTGAGAACTGTTCAGGTTCAACTTCTTTGTTTCTTTACACTATCGTTTTTTGACATGTTTTCTTTTAATTAGAAGATAGGTGAATCAGGGTAATTAAGTAACTATTTGCGATAACTTATTTACCTGGAGTTTACAGATATTTATTTCGACAGTTTGCATTTTATCTATTGATTTTTAAACTGTTAAACAGTTCGCTGTGTGATGCCGGCTTCAGTTCAGTTCAGTTTCTTGTTTTGTGGCGTTTTCATTATGATTTCGCCAGTGTCTAGTTTTTTAACTGGGTTTAGTTTACATAACCTGATGCCGGATTAGAATAGCATCACAGCGACTAAAGGATGATCATCAAGGGAATGGGCAGCAGCGTTCCCTGTAAATGCAACATCTTTCAATCCGCGCCTGCCAATCGTGGTAAGTATGGCAATACCCCCCGCTAGGGGAAGCCCATGTCCAGCAGTGGACTGTTATGGCTGTTATGGTTAATTAAACAGTTGACTTCTAACGATGTTCTAAGTGATGGCAACACCCGCGCTTTCTTACGCTTCTCTCGCTGAAAAATGCTCTGAATGCGCCCGCGCACTGCACTTTCACTGTTGCGTTTCGCGCCGTCTCTCAAACTGTCATTATTGAGATCTTAGAATAGCATCACCCCATTTCTTTCCTTCAACTCAAAGATTTCATGTTTATTTTAGAATTGATAGGCCACTTTAATGGTACCTACATATTAAGTTTTTGAAATGAACCTCAGGTATAGGTTGGTAATTATGGCAATTCTGTTTAGTGATCATTTATTTACTACAGAGAAATAACATAATGAAATGACTAAATAATAACATAATGACGTAGCTATCAGTACCGTTTACCTAGCAACTTTGCAAGGAATACGCTTGAGTCCCGGCAAACGGCAATTTCTTTTTTCAATGTCTTATTTTCATTTATGTGTATGTATTATTGATATCTACTACTATGGTCCAATACCAACTTGGATTACGTTCGACCATTATTGTGACAATTCTTGAGGTGTTGGCCTGTTGGACTGTCAAGTTCCGCGTATACTAGCAGGGAGCTTTCGAAATGCTTTCGATCGTTCATATTGTGCTTAGGAAAAAAAACTGTGACCAATAGTCGTCCTAGTCTTATTATGAAATGGAAGACTTTATAGGACCTACTTACTGTTCATTGAAATTGAAAGTGGTATCTAGAGACGTGTGATGTTTGAGATTATGTCAATTTTAAAGAGAACTTAAGAACATACATTTATCACACCTATTTTCCCTGCGGGGTAGTTAGAGCGTAAACAGCTGTAAAAATTGCCATTTACACCACATTTGACAAAAGTTACAGAGTCATTCAGAAGACTGTGTCATCCTGTCGCCTAAAATTGCAATCCACATCAACGCTCAAATCCCTTAGTCGCTTCTTACGATACCCACGGGAAAGAAGGGTACCTAATGCTATTCTAAAGAGAACACTTCTAGCAAAAAAAAAAAAAATTTTTAAACCTGCCTGATACTATAACCTAGTTTAGTACCTACCTATAATCAGAGACCTTATGATAGAGTTGTGTTTGAAAGCGGGATCTATGCGTGACAGCGAGGAGAAACCCTCGAGGGTTTCTCTGAGCCAGCTCTTGAGCTTTCTCGCTCTCTCCCGACCGGCGGGTGTCGAGGTGTCAACCCGACCACGACACCGCCTTGCCTCGCTTATTTATGTAACTATTTCATTCATATATGCCGTGTGGTAGCGACTTAGAATACTAAAACCTAGTTTTTAACTTATGTATAATCAGAGACCCTATTTGATAGAGTTGTGTTTGAAAGTGGGATCTATGCGTGACAGCAGCGAGGAGAAACCCTCGAGGGTTTCTCTGAGCCAGCTCTTGAGCTTTCTCGCTCTCTCCCGACCGGCGGGTGTCGAGGTGTCAACCCGACCACGACACCGCCTTGCCTCGCTTATTTATGTAATTATACGTGTTACAAAACAACCAATAAAGCTCCCATACAAATTGAGTTCTGTTTGAATAGGAGGTCCATTTTTGTTTTTCGTATTTCGACACATGTTTCATGTTCAGTTTTATGAGTACCTTGATCTCCTTTCAGCTTTATTGGTTGTTTCTAACACCCGGTATTTTTTTCATGCCATGCTGTGCCGGCTTACAATAGCATCACACCATATCTTTCCCGTGGGTGTCGTAAGAAGCGACAAAGGGATTTGAGAGTTAATGTGTATTGCAATTTTAGGCGACAGCTGATAACCTGTAACTGGTGAGACGATACACAGTCTGCTGAATGACTTGCAAACTTTTGTCAGACGTGATGTTAATGGCAATTTTTACAGCTGTTTACGCTCCGCCTACCCCGCAAGGAGAAGAGGCGTGACTTATATATGTATTTATATTTTATTAATATCACGACATAGTTTAGTTCAACATAAAGTTACGATGTTCTTTCTACACGATTTCGCAAGATCACGTGCACTCATAGGGCCTTACGTTTAACGCGCGTCTAACTTTTTTGTGGCAACCCCTAAGGTCCAATCAAAGTTGCCCTGATACGCTGCGAAGGCTGTTACATCCGATTTTGGCCGTAAATTCCAGTGCGAGGTGTGGATAGGTCAGCTTCCTGTAACCCGGTAAAATCTGGTCGGATTGAGAACAATTGGCTTTGCAATACATGGATAGTGTAGGTACTGTTAGAGACCGTTTAGGTATTAGCACGCGATGTAAATGAGAAAAAAAAACTGATGCAATTGATTTGCGAGTCTCCTAAAGTAGAAGACATAATGTAAATTAGTTCAGTGTAAAAACTAACGAGAGTCTGCTTTATTTCCGTCCTTGCATATTACAATAAACGAGGCTGACCTAAAAATAACCCCACTTTTATCTGTAAGCATTCTTACATGGCAACTAGGCCAACTTTAATAATGCACAGCTTCTCTAAGCTCCCCGCAAGCATTCTTACAATAACATACATAGATGATCACTAGTATACACCGACCCAATTAGCACACGACGTAAATAAAAATCTGATGTGGTAGATTTGCGAAGTTCCAAAACTAGCATACATAAGGTTTGCTTTATTCCCGTCCTTGCATGTTACAATAAACTAGGCTGACCTAAAAATAACCCCACTTTTATCTGTAAGCATTCTTACATGCATGGCAACTAGGCCAACTTTAATAATGCACAGCTTCTCTCTACCCCGCAAGCGTTCTTATAGATGATCACTAGTATACACCGACCCAATTAGCACACGATGTAAATAAAAAGTCTGATGTGATAGATTTGCGAATTTCCAAAACTAGCATACATAAGGTTTGCTCATATCCGTCCTTGCATGTTACAATAAACGGGGCTGAACTAAAAATAACCCCACTTTTATCTGCAAGCATTCTTACATGGCAACTAGGCCAACTTTAATAATGCACAGCTTCTCTAAGCTCCCCGCAAGCATTCTTACAATAACATACATAGATGATCACTAGTAGTGATGCGCCGAACATAGATTTCACCGAATACGAATATTCGCGCGAATGTTCGGTAAAAAGTTTGCCGAACCGAATATTCGGCCGAATAATTCGGCAGGAGTCGATGTCCATATGAAATAATGAGGAGCATTACTTGTTTACGAATTAAACGCTGATCTGCACTAGACCATTGCGCTCTTTATCGGTCTATTTTTTTACATTGAAAACGTTGACAACAAATTAAAATAAAACTGCTTCACTGCTTGTCTTGACAACAATTTGCAATACAATACATATAATAAGGATACATTTTATTCGGCCAAATATTCGGCGTAATATACCGAACATTCGGCCGAAACCGAATATTCGGTAAATGTGCCGAACATGCCGAATACCGAACATAAACCAAATATTCAGCCCATCTCTGATCACTAGTATACACCGACCCAGAATCTGCTCGACCGGAAATTGACCTAGAGACGACCCTTGGCCCGGAAAACACATGTACTGTCGAACTACATTATAATGTAGGTGTGTCATTGACTAAACGGATGTTGTAGTAACATTTCGAAGCTTGAAAAATGGTACTGGCGTTTCTCAGTCATGTCACGAATTTGCGATTAACATACATAACATACATACATACATCACGCCTTTATCCTATGCGGCGTAGGCAGAGCGTCAACGACCGTAAAAGTACGGTCGTTTTCGCCACGTGTGACACATATTTGAGGGCCGTTTTAGCTATTGTCGTGTATCGCTATAGTGACAGGTTGTCAGCCTGTCGCCTAAAATTGCAATACACATGATACCCTCGAGTCCTTTAGTCGCTTCTTACGACACCCACAGGAAAGAAATGGGGTGATGCTATTCTAAGCCGGCATCACACGGCCAACATACATAATGTTTTAGCAAAATTTTATAAAGACTGTATTGACAACCGATCGTGACCTACTGAACCGATTTCAGTGAAGTTGGTCTTAATTTCTAAATTAGTCTATTACTGAATCAACGAAATAGGGTCGTTTCCAAGATATACCTACTTCTCAAATTGCAACACACGTATAGTTCTCAAATCGCAAACATGCTTTAGTAATAAAATTATCAAGATTTTATAGAATCCAGAAAATGCTACACGACGCATGATACGGAATTTGGATAAAATGACAACTTCTTTTTGACGTGAATTAAAAAAGGGGGAAAGTTTTACACGGATGGATTAACCATACAAAAAGCTTATCCTTTCGACAAGCACCCAGCGGTCTGTAAGTGGGCAGATTTTCACTTGGCAGCAAATTTCGAAAACCTTAAACTGGGACGTCTGTTTGTGAAACTCGATAGCCTAACTGATGAGTTAAGAGGCAGTTTCGCAAGTGAAACGCGGACGAACAGCATATGGCAGTTGTCTTGTCTTTAGCTAGCGGTTAAATAAATAAACATATGTTTCAGTTTGACCTTTGATTTTCAGGAGCACGTGTTTAGAAGATAATCACGGTCTGTCTCAGCCGTGCGGTTTTAAAAATATGTTAGCAGCCACATATGGCTAATTTTTATCACCATTCTGACTGGGTATCTATCTAGACGACATTAAGCTTAAGAATTTTGAATATAAGTGATAATGAATTATATATCATTGTTGGATGTGAGTAAATATAAAATAATTGTCGTCATTGTGTTGCCTGCCCATGTTCAAATTTGTTTTAGAACGGTTAAACATTTTTGTTTTCTCTATTCATATCTATCAGGCATTTTCTCTAGCAGCATTCGTACTTTTTAACGTTTTTTTTTTCTATGTCATATTTTTACACCGCATTTGATCGCAAATACCCCTTCCTACTTTTCCTATTATAGTCATGGTCCTTAGCAAAAAAATACTGTTTTGCCGGCACAGTTGATGCCGCTTTGCTCAGTGATACTAGGGACCATTGTGAGTGATTCCATCCGAGGAAATGAAAAATCCGTCCACTGGATTTCAAGATGGCGGACCTTCGTTTTTTTGTATGGCACTAAAAAAATAATTCTTCTGGAGCCCATCGTGTGGGGTATCAAATGAAAGGGCTCAACGAGACGATTTCAAAAATATATCGTTTTATTACATTTCTGTTGCCCTCTTAGAAAAAAATCAAGTTAAATTTTTAAAAGTAGTCAAAACATGCCAAGTTTGAGGTCCAGTAGATACAAAATGGCTGACATATAGTTTCTTAAAAGTATGCCAAATGATCCACCATATCCTGAACTCTAACGTGACGAAAGGAATTTCGAAAATAATAAGATTTAATGTATATTTTGCAATGGAAAGTAGATCATTGGGAACTGCAGTAGGTTAGTAAGAACTACTTGTGCGCCTCCATAAATGTTTAAAATGCAATTATTCTCATGATTGCTTTTACACATTAAGCTAGATTATGATGTGCCGGATCATTTTGAATGTGCGGGCACGGTTGTGCCCCCGCCAAGTCCAGTAAAAAGCGGCTTTGCCGTACCATATTTCTCTTAAAGCAGTTTCGGCCAAAGTTGAGACCCCTTTAACGATATCTCCTTATCTTATCTTAATAAGCCTATAAACGATTATGTTGGATAAAAATTGAAATATTTCATTTAGCAGATAATAATATAGAAGCTCTAAATGGAGTAAAATACTTAAGTGTTAAGTTTAAGAATTAAAAAAACAATTAACTATGTGATTCTATGTAAATACACAGGATTAGCATTTTAAATGTACTGCGAAACAGCATCATTGCAGTTTTAATTGTAGAATCTTGTTAGTGTTTAGTGTAAAAAATGAAATACAATGATGCTACAGTTATTTCGTACCGACGACGTCGTGTATTGTACAGCTTTTCTGGTGGAGTGGCGAACTTGGCTGTGTTTAACAAAATATATCTTGCAAGTAGTAAGTATATGATTATTTGTTTTTGCAATTATTTAAATACGATCGCTCAAATACGCCATATTTGTCAATTTTGAGATATAAGGTTATTTTTCTTTGATGCTGTGTCTTTTCGTATGGGCTGTTAAATATGGCCTATTGGTCAATAATTAATAAAGTCAATATTAACTCTCAATTTTTTGCGGTAGATGTAGATGTAGTATTGAGATGAGTAGTGGTGAGACTTGTTTTTTTTTAGTTGTGTTGTAATCGTATCTCATATCTTTACATAAGGCTTTTTTGATCTCTCTTCATTCATACCTATACCTATAGGTACATTTAATCTAAAAGTGCTTTAGAAGTTTGATGGTCGGTCAAATTTGTAACAGATTCAAGGGAATTGAATGATTTTTCTTTAAATATTCAATGTTTATTTTATGACTGTTTGGGTCCTTAAAACACAGGTTTGAAATGTTATCCAAAATATCGTTGTTCGTGTGTTCGAAATTGCCCTGAACTGTTTCGAGAGAAACATTTATATTTAATTTAATCATTTATTGTACACAAAAACAAATACAGGACAAATACAAAAATAAAAACGACACAGCAGGCAATACTTATTTCTAACAAGAATTTTTCTTACAGCAGGCCTACTAAAGCATTCATGAGTAGAGCAATATGGTACCTATGGCAAATCCGCTTTTTTCTCGACTTGGCGGGGGCACAACCGTGCCTGCAAATTCAAAATGATCCGGCACATGCTTTAAGTGTAAAAGCAATCATGAGAAGAATTGCATCTTAAACATTTATGGAGGCGCACAAGCAGTTCTTACTAACCTACTGCAGTTCCCAATGATCTACTTTCCTTTGGAAAATATACATTAAATCTTATTATTTTCGAAATTCCTTTCGTCACGTAGGAGTTAAGGATATAGTGGATCATTTGTCATACTTTTAAGAAACTATATGTCAGTCATTTTGTACCTACTGGACCTTAAACTTGGCATGTTTTGACTACTTTTAAAAATGTAACTTGATTTTTTTCTAAGAGGGAAACTGGAATGTATTAAAACGATATATTTTTAAAATCGTTTCGTCAAGCCCTTTCATTTGATACCCCACACTATGGGCTCCAGAAGAATTATTTTTTTAGTGCCATACAAAAAAACGAAGGTCCGCCATCTTGAAATCCAGTGGATGGATTTTTCATTTCCTCGGATGGAATCATTCATAATGGTCCCTAGTATCACTGAGCAAAGCGGCATCAACTGTGCCGGCAAAACAGCTTTCGGGTATTATTTGACCGTACCCGCTTAGACTATTACCATTGGTTTATTTTGTACGCGACTGAAAAAAAAAGTGCCTGTCAAATTGACCCTCTGTGCAATAGCAAGTCGATAGAAAGGAAAGGTCAACCCGCGTTATGAATGAGAAAGTTAATCGCAACGAAGGAAAGTGACTGTATCTGTGCACTGTTGGTACTTGGTACACTTGGACGTACAATTTCTAAATGTTATGAAGTTCGGATGCAAATTAGAGTGTTTGTCTTTCGGAAATTGAGGATACACAATAAGTATAGACAAGAAGGAAGGGAAAATAGAGTATGGGTAGGACTTCGTAAATGAAAATAAGAAATTTATATTGTCAGCTTCGTTAAGGTTAAGGTTAAAGGACTTGAGGTACCGTCCCACCACTCTGCTACTAAGCTACCTACTCTTGCCATCTTTTCAATCTATAGATGCTGATTCCGGTAGCTTAGTTTGTAGAGCTGTCTCAAGACTCGCCCTCTTCTTATTTTTGTTCATATTGTTTACTCTAAAAGCCAAACATTTGCAATATTAAACTACCTACCATCTATACTTAAGCAGTGGGTAATTTACTCTACCTGAAGATCTTTTCTAGTTTAAAATATTTTTTTCACTGAAATCTTAACGTCATCATTATTTTTCGTAGAACGAATATTTTTAAAGGGATGCTTTCACCCTCAGGCTAATCTCCGATCAACAGTGTGAAGTAAAAGGCACACTCATCAAAACATTCCTTAACCGACGCTCTCGAAAGTGAAAGAGCGTACGCTTTGAAAGTACCTTTCGATTATTACTACAGTGGAAAGAGGAAAAGAAATCATATGCTATCAGAGATCCCATCGGCAGATACTTCGACACGTACTTAGTAGAAAGAGATAAAAATAAATGTCAATAGGTGAGAAAACTGAGAATTTGCTCTTCCGTTCTCGGGTTTGATTACTGTAATAAAAGTTTATGTACAGAAAGTTTGTAGACGGTGCTTGATTTGGAGTTTAAAGATGTATCTAGGTACAAGTCAGTATCAGTAAACATGAGTTTAATATCTGCCATATAAAAATACCGATAAACAGATTAATTTACTATTAGAGGTAATTTTTTCATGTGTCGACCCATTTTCATGAACAACTTTTCCGCTACCCATTTTCGTAGGAAAGTTGATCAGTGTCATAGCAATGTTTTAACAGATTTGCACATTCGCAAATATACCTTGTATCGTAGGATTCGTAGGTAATTCTGTATTTAGATTAGATACGTGACTAGAATATAGAGTCTGTCTGTTTAAATTTTAAAGCAGTCTAAAGTGTGTTCGATGCACTTCTGTATCTATGCAAAACTATAAAATTGTTGGACTGTACAGACTTTTAATTTCAAGCCCCGAATCCGGTTATAATCCGCGTGATAGCCACCGAAATCGTTTGGATTAACTTTTTGGTTTTAAACTAGCGATCCGTTTTGTGGTTTCACCCACTGCAACCGTTTTCTAGCATGTGTTATACCTACATATGAAATTCCTCTCGAATCTCTCTACCTTAGCGAAGTTAGCGGTGTCCATGACAGCCATGTATTGATAACAGTTACATTGTTAAAACCCAAAACACATGCAATTTAATCAATTTACGGATCATTTATCCTCTTGCATTCGGTTAGCTGACCTAATTTCAAATCATTAAATTTTAATACGCAAATTTAATGGAATTTCTATCAGTACGTACAGAAAACTACAAACGTTTGCTGAAAATGTTGCATATGTAACCTACTGTTTGTTTAAACTTTTAAAGAACATTGCTATCTACGAGAACCTTATACTATTTTGTTGTCGTCAGCATTAATTTTCTCCCGAGAGTTGATCCTTATTAAAATTTCTTGTCGCACTACTTATTAACAAACTCATTAATACAGAACGACCTATTCTAAAAACTGGGTCCAACAGCTCCAACCTAATTGATCAGGGGGAAGGGGTGTCGGCCTGGGCACTTGTATCGCCGTGGGTACTTGGTCGACCCACTGCCCTTGTATTCAGCACAGGTCGGGTGAACCGCGCCCAGCGAATTAAAAACAAACATCTAATATGCAAAATGGACGGGACTGTACGTACATAGCTGCTTATCGCAGGGCTTGTACAGGGCCCCAAGTCTGCTAAATAAAAAATTTGTCACTTGAATGTCGATGGCATGTTGGTTGGATGGTTTCGGTCATTTCGTATTCTGCGAACTGTTTTTAGTATGGAAAATCAATGAACAGATAGAATGACAGTTGAGTGTCGCTGGCATTACAATGGCTAAAAATTATCAGACTTGAGGCCCTGGTGTAAAAAATTGCATTTTTACAGAAAATACAAAGGCACGAGCTCGAATCATTTGTATGATTTTGGCTCTGTGGAAGCATTGAAAAGGTCCTTAGTTCAATTTTATCTATGTTGCACCTAAATCGTTTGCGTATGTTTTTTGCGAGAACGACCTATTCTAAAAACTGGGTTGATCCTAACAGCTCCAACCTAATTGATCAGGGGGAAGGGGTGTCGGCCTGGGCACTTGTATCGCCGTGGGTACTTGGTCGACCCACTGCCCTTGTATTCAGGACAGGTCGGGTGAACCGCGCCCAGCGAATTAAAAACAAACATCTAATATGCAAAATGGACGGGACTGTACATAGCTGCTTAGCGCAGGGCTGTACGGGCCAGAGCCTTAGCTGATTTCGTATTCTGTCGTTTTTAGTATGGAAAATCACAGTGTCAATAGAATGACAGTTGAGAGTCGCTGGCTTACAATGGCTAAAAGTTTGCAGACGAGACCCTGGTGTAAAAATTGCATTTTTACAGAAAATGCAAACGCCGTCACGAGCTCGAATCATTTGTATGATTTTGGCTCTGTGGAAGCCTTGAAAAAGGTCCTAAGTTTCACTATAACTATGTTTCACCTAAATCGTTTGCGTATGTTTTTTGCGATTCATCAATAGTTACTATGCATGTTTTATCGTACTGATACGCATCGTAAATCTTCATTGGGAACTGAGTTCTATTTGTTTTTTCTTCCAATGCGAATAAGAGACAAACTCCCCGTTTTAAATGGTTACAAAATGTAACGTTAATTTTATTGTTTTTCTTCTTAATATTTGTCAGAAGAATCGCGAGCGAATCGTTGTTATTTATTTTTGCAAACCACTTTCTTTTCTTATCTCTTTACTTTCTGCAAGTTGCTCTCAAGTTTGGTCTTTCTTTTGGATTTATATAACTTTCCACTGCAGTCTGAGTATTATTTTCTCTGTCCTGGGGTTTAGGAAGGTTACAATTATACTTTAGGTGATTCAGGATATTTACTCGTACAGGCCGTTACTATTACCTGATTATTTACCTTGGTTTGCGCGGAACGCAAATATTTGGCCAATATCACACTGTCGCTGTTTTTAGTAGCGGTAGTATTTTTATATTTTTGAGTTGACAACCCTGCCTATCCCACATTTTAATGCCCACTCGATTACGGGACAGGGGATCAAGAGCGAGTATTTATGTCACCGTAACAGAGTTCAAATTCGTGTGTGAAATTTTATCTGTCGTTTGCAGCGGTTCACCAAAAAATTTAAAACTTTTGGTATGCTTTGTTTGTCCGTAAAAGGTATGACGAGGTGCCTGTAATCTGTTTTTGCCAAAAACACCGAACGATTCGACCCATTCATTTCGTTTGTCTTTTATTTTTGGGTTAGATATCGAGTTCTGGTTAGAAGGGTTTATAGTCTGTGTTTTCTAATTCATCAGTGCCGTAATGAGTGCAGTTCAAGCAAATATTTTCCTTATTTCATTAATCAACAAATTGTGGATATTAGTTTTATAAGGTACTTTGTATTTAATGCTACCAAATATCTACAAATACCATTAAGTAAAATTAATTTAAAATGTTTGGTCACGTAATTGTTAGAGTACTATATTAACTAATTAGTTTTTGTGTTAGGTACTAGGTGTACTACCTTTTACGCTGAATATTTTAGATATTGATATTCAGTAGCTCTTTCAACTAAAGGTCACCCATTGGTCGGCAATTTGACCTCGTCTACTGCGTAAAAATGATGTTTACTTAACTTATGCCGGAACAATCAGTTATTCAATTATTAAGTTGATAAGGGCTATCCTATCAGAAAACCAGAAGTGCGTAACTTTAAAAACGAAGGTAAAGTTTTGTTAGGTTTCCGTTTCTAATAGCCAAATTCCAGAATAACCCGAAGAAAGACTGTAAAAAACCTTCTTGAATACCTCTATGGTTTCGCGCGCCGTACCCGTTAGCGAGGACCTGGTTTTCCATCATTCAACATAAAGAATAGGCACAATAAATTCCCTCTGAAGGTCAGTTAACCTTCAGCGGTAAAAAATCCTATGGTTGAAATTATGCCTTCTCGTGTTCTTCAAGTCAAATACATGATCGTTTCAATGATTGCAGATAAAAAAACAATTCGAAAGAAGGGCAGGTTTTTAAAAGCCGCGCGCAGGTAAAGATGGCCCGGGATCCGAGGCCGAAGGACCTCTCCTTCGGGAGGTTAACCCTGAAGCGGCCAAGGTCGCCCACTGGATCCAGCTAAAGAAAATAATACTTGCAAAATCTCTGGACACTTACACGAGCGAGCTCAAAGACGAACAATAAATGTGTGCGTCAAGGGACGAAGCGGGTTGTAAATAAGATTCTGGTGATTCCAAGTGTCGAGTCTCCGTAGAGGGAGACGACTCGCTGACTTTGAAGTACCCTCCGCATTTAGGTATTCATTGCAGCCAATGCACGCATTATGCTGCATCAGGCCATTGAGTTGAGACACAATTTGGTTCGTACATGACATTTGCTTTTAGTGTAGGATGATATCTTTTTCAAACCTGAGAATTCTTTGGCCCTTTTGTAGCTAGGCAATCCTTCTACCAAGTGTTTAATAATGAGGTTCAAATCATTCTCAGCACAAATGTTTATTAGATAGAGTGTAAATGGCGCTTCAATAACAATATTATCAGAAATATGAACACAAAACTGATTAACATGAAAGCGTGACTAATTAAACCCGTTCACAGTATATAGAACTCTACTATCTTTATGACAATGTTACCAGAAATTTGCTCGACGAACCACTTGTTTTAAACTTGCAGTCGGTTCATAAATTACCTCTCCAGCGAAGAAGCAGAGATTACAATTGCTTTTGAACAGGGCGCGATTCAACATACATTGCTGGTTATCTTGAGTTTATTGTAAAGGAACCAATAGAATAACCAGCAATGTGTGCCTAAGCAGGCGATTTTAGTAGTAGGGTAGTATAATCGCTCCTGAAGTTGCAAGTCGACGATCGTCGGCGGCTCAAGGCTCTACCCAGAGGGCAACAACTCCTCCCTACGTGCTGTGAACGAAACTGCAACTAAATATTTAAACGGGTGATACTTTGGAGCTTGAGCTATCAAATCGTGAACACGCTAGCGATTTGTTGTAAAAGATAAACAAAATTTACACGTAAAATGATTGAAGTATAGGTTCAAAAACATCGGTCCTAATATAGAGCCTTGTTGAACCCCAAACGATAACACTAAATGTACATATTGACATGACAAAAACTAAATACCCTTGCTGAACTTTAAGCTAAGGCCCAAAATAAATTTTAATGTGTCCAAGAACATTGTGAAATGACATCACAGCTCAAAAAAGTAGTTTGAATACTTAACCGACCTAACCTCGCCTAATTTTTTCAGTCTGTTTCCTCATGTATGCGTCATTGTCCTGATTTAGTGGGCACATTCATTGTCCTGATTTAGTGGGCACATTCAAATTAGTGTTGAACGAGTTTTTCGGTTTTTAATGCATCTGAATGTAAGCTTTCACCGGTGCACAATAGAGGAGAGGAGAAAGGGTCGGTGTGTGGAGTTGGTGCGCAGCTGTCCCGCGGGTGCTCCGCCCTCGCTGACCCCTTGTCGGAGAGAAGAGCGGCTGCCGTGCCGCTTGCCCTGCCGCCGCCGCTCGCCTCGCCGCTGCTCGCGACCAGTCGCCAGCCGGCAGCCGAGCGTACCGCGCGTCCGTCACGCTATCGCGCGCAACCTCACAGCCATGTGGTGAAGTGAAACTGTCAAACGTGATACACAGCGCATCATTCCGTTTCTATTTTACAACATCACTTTTTATTCGTTGACTTGTGGTGATATAGTGTGTCGAAGTGGTGCCTATCATTTGGAAAATTGGATTATACGAACGAATAATGGCCTTAGCCAGGTGAGCTATTTTGGTTGTTGGAGTCAACGCGGAACTAGTTTATTTTATCATGTTCATCGAAGGACTACGGTACGGTTGTTTGATTTAGTGCTCAGGTACGCAGAGTGTTGCCTGTGATGTGATCCACTATCTCATTCATCGAGATCTCTTCCTGCATCATGGTGTAGAGTTTATGCCCCGCTACAATGGGCGAAAGTTGCTTTGCCCGCACGCGCATTTAACTTTCCTTGTTGTGTAAGCTGACAAACGACAGGTAGAGGGAGCAACTTAGAAATCGAAACACAATTACATTTGCAATTAGTCTTGCGCTTGTTTATTTCCTAATAGCCGATTTGGTAACTATGTAATTTTCAAATACCTCTGTTTACATATCTGTTTCTATAGCGCTGAGCGTTACCAAATTTTCCCCGAATGCGATGTGGATGTTTCTTTATTCGTCGTCGTCGCACCCTCGCTTGCACCCCAGACGGTTACAACCCCACGGCTGCTCGCCGGTGCGACGGTGTGTCATTGTGTGTGTCGTTTCAAATCACCGGATTATAAGGCTGCACGAGTTTTGATTTTACATTTTCGACTGCTTTCCCCTTGTATTGATATTTGGATTGTATCGAAACCCCTCATTAAGTCATCATCATCACTTTGAATCAATGTTCACAGGGTTTAATCAACTCTAGTACAGATCATACAGATTTGGATTTGAATTCTAATATTGCTATTTGAAACAGTTAATGACCCAACAAAAATAATTCTCAATATCTGATGCGTTTCTTTGGTGATTAATATCCTGCATGTGTCTCCACCATCTCCAGCATCCACATTGCTATAAATAGGGACAGATCCCTCCGAGCAGGTAGCGAGCCCTCACGACCGGAAAGTCTTCAAAACCAAACCTTTTTTTCATACTTTTCGTTTTGGGATTAAACTTAACACACGCCTTCCTTTGTTGTTTTGATAGCATCGCAGCTTGCTTCAAAGTTGTTCAGATGAGCTTAAGAGAACAATTTGTCAACACAAACAGGTAAATCTGCAAAGCAAAAAATGAAGCGCTTATTGAACCTTGTACGAAACTTGAAAAGCATATTAATGAATGATTTACCTTTCATCGCTGCGCCAATAAGAGGTGGCTATAAATTTTTATGACTATAACTAAAGATATTATCTTAAATGGCATTCTTAACAGGCTTTAAATTGACTTCCTGATCACAAGCAATAACCGCATCTTCACCTTTAAAACCGCCATCGATTTAGAGATTAACATCTTTAGCCGTCTCAATACCGGGAGACTCCTCCCTCCAATACTTGTCTTGCTATAGGTACGAAGTTGTTGGTATAAGGATTCGCGGGGATGCGCCTTCCTCCGGTCAATAACCCCAAGGAGAATGCACGAAGGAGCATTAAACGTACCCTCTTTATTCTTATTCGTGGCGGCCACTTGCTTCAACCCAGACTGCAAAAATTGGGAGCAGAGAATATTTCTCTCGAGAAATGCTCTGGCCTGGTATTGTTCCTGAATTGGAGTTTTATGAGTCAAGTTGCGGGTATAGATGCCAATTTTGCAGGAGCTCTTGTTTTATTTACTTAAAGTTTATGTTTGCTTGTGGATGTAGAGCAATATTAAATGCTGCTGCATTTTTTACATAAAAGAAGGTAATATTAATTGTTCAGAATGACGATTATCATTTTTATGCTACTCACTACGTAAATTAAACGATGACTAGTGTTTCAGTTCCTTCTCTGGCGATAAAAAGTTTATCACAAATTCTTTTAAAGTCACCTTTACAAATGTGTTTACAAAATCCACGAACAACTCGTAAACATTGCCAAATACTTCTTATCGATAAAATTAATCTGGCCAAAAGTTATTTGTACAGTTACTCAAGTCACCTAGAAACATCTTTCAGCCTTCGGTATTAAGATAAACCGAGTTGAAACTGGACTATCTTTGTTTGAATAAGTTGGGCGAGGTTATTTCGCAACGTGTATCAATTTTGCCGAGAGGGCCGGTGAGCCCAGTTTTGAGTCCGACAGTGTTACCAACCATATAAATTTTAATATTCTTGCACAAGGAGATCACATTTTCATTTTTGCTGAAATTGAATCTGTTGCCAGTTCATTTTGGACAGCTGGGTATAGTAATAGAAATTCCAACTTTATTTACATGTTTTTATACAATTCTACACGAAATAGGCCACTGCTTGTATTAATTTACATTCTAAAAATTGTCTATGTAAAGTACGTAAAAGTAAACTTGAAATTGAATTTCCTCTAATGGTGGTGTGATTTTATTAGCTGAGCAATGTAGGTCAAATTCCACAAGCATCCCCGAACAAACAAAATACCTGAACAACGTTAGCGAATTCTCAGCCCAGAACAAAGTGAAACATCTCTGTCAAGCGAGGCTCCTTGTTTCCAGGAAACGGGAATGCGATAGCTAAAGTTGGCTTTGTAGTCGTCCTTTAGAGGTATTATCCTAAACTATCTTCTAAGCTAAAAATATATGTATATGTGATAGCCTTAGCATTCAGACAAACTTTTTCAGAAACGCGGTCGAGTTCTGTTCCTGTTTCCCTTATCTTAAGTGGATCTTGTCGACGTTGTATTCCGCCCTTTGAGCTGAGCTTTTCAGGTCAATCTCGAGTCCCTCCCCATACAAACGAAATACCTGAGCAACGCTCGCAAATTCAACCATTTCGAGCTGGTAACCCTACACAAAGCGAGAGATGTCGGTCGAGAGGCGAGTCACTGCTCCTGTTTCGAGAGCCGAGACGGAATGCGATAACTAAAGTGGGTTTTGTCGACAGTCGACAGTATTTCGGTACGATAACGCCCAGTTAAACAGAACTGTCCGTTAGGAAACGGTGCTGCCGGAACACAGAGCTAATTGGAGATTGTAGTTTGTACTTGCAAATTCGACTGAGATACGAAACGCTCAACTGAAACCCTGTTTGGTTTGTAACGCTCTGTACCTTTGTTTTGTTCATTTGTGTTACTTAGTGCTACATGTAATAGTACGCTCAAAAGGCTAGCGCTACTGTAGCTGGAATTAATATTAATGTACCTACGTGCAAAGTTTGTTCATTGTGGCTTTTAATATTACTATTCTGTCTGACCCAGCTGGAAAAGACTGCAGAATTTTCCTTTTTATTTGCAAACCGTTTCTGTTTATTAAGTACTTCAAAAGTGGATTGTTATTATTTAAAAACCACTTTAAGTAATTTATAAACTGATGATGAAACCAGTCCATTGAAATCTCAACACAAAATTATTTTGTTTTCGATATCTTCAACACCAATTATCATCCAATTTACGTAATCATGTTTGTTCGGTATCACTTGAACAATCAGGCGAAGTCCGTATGTACTTTCGGTCACAAATCCAGTTACAATTCAAGAGATCAGTGTATACTGATCTCTTGAATTGTAACTAACTTGAATTGTATTTTCCATAGAGTCAGTAAGGGTATCCAGTGTAGATTGATCCTTTTAATAGGTGTTTAGTTTCGTATCAAAAACGGTTTCGTACCTTTTTGAGCGGACGGTGCTGGCAACACTTTTCGGTCCGCCCCGTCTGTCATCTTTACGCTAGCGTTGTTGAAGCGAATCTTAGTTTTAAGTGGTGTAAAATTAAGGTGTTTTGGCGGTTTTCTCGTGTGCTATTTGCCACAAGCCATGGCTTCCCTGTGCGGTGGGGAAGTGAACCAAGTGAATTTTGGTTTCGGCTTTTTGATTGAGGCCAACGTGGTCGCCGGTAACATAACCTCACTTTGAGTCGTCGCTCGCGTCGTGGCTGCAGATAGCTACGTATTTTAATTATAAATGATTGGAGGCCAACGGGGCCGATTTCTCATTCGGAGAGAAATCTTTTAGTTATTTTGTGTTAAAAAACATTATGTGATGTCGAGCTGTGAACTGTAGTGCAAATTGGAGGAAAGGAGTTCTAGAACGAGCGGATGTTCCAGCGCTGTGAGTTTAGGTTATTCCCTATTCCTGCGCTCCTAAAGTGTCCTGAATACCTGATTCCTGTCATACTTAAACTCACAAAGAAACGGCATCATCGTTTGCTCGGTAAGCAATTCGTTGCTGGGCCCTGTTTAAGTAGATTTTGGAAACAAGAATTTCTCGGCCGGAAACTTTCCGGAACAAAATTCTCTCATTAAATTTATTTTGTTTAGCTATAGTAAAGAGCACTACGAATCGTAGTCAAATGTTGTTCCGAGGCTGATCGACCATTTAGTTTTAGATTTTAAGATACCTTTAATTTGCTTCCACTGCGCTAAGATCAGCTTCGGAATCAAACATTTTTTGGTAGCAGAGCGTGGTTGCTTTATTGCAACATAGTTAGCCGTAATTTAGTATTAAGCGTGTTTTTTATATTACCCACATATTTTATTATTTTTGGAAAATATTGTTTCGGTTTTTTTTTTTGTGACTGTATTGTTTGCCTAGTGAACGATACCTTATCGGTAAGGTCTAGGCCAGTCAACTAACATTTGTTTTGTGGTATTTGTTTATTGTTTTTCGTTTTATTAAGTCGAGTGTGTAAAAGTTGGTACCATGGCTCCCTCGATCGCCAGGTATAAGGCTGCTATAGGGTCAGGATTAAGGTGGTTTACTACCACAGCGGCAATGATCGGCCGCGAGGACCGGGAGGACGCGCTCTTGAAAAGTGCACAACAGGTAGATGAACGGGTTCGGTTTGTGTCGGATCAACTCACAGAGTGCCTCATTCTCCTTGAGGAGACTCCTAACCCTGAAGATCAGGAGCGGGTCGAGGCCGATGTAAGCCAGTGCTTGGAGCTGGCACAGGGCATTGAGCAGGCAGCTGCGAACATAACTAGGCGACGTGACGGAAAGGAGAGCCATTCCGTGGTAAAGTGGGACAAGGATTACAGGTGCCTCTTCCGCCTGTTACGGTTCCAGTCTTTGCAGGCGATTACGCCGACTGGCCGGCGTTTGAGGACCTGTATAGCAGTGTGGTCCACACACGGACGGACATAACGCCGGCGTACAAGATGGCTCAGCTGATGTCCAGGCTACATGGAGAGCCTCATGAATTGCTGACGCATTTGGCTGTCTCGGATAGCAATTATGAGGTGGCGTGGAAGATCCTTACCGACCGGTATCGGAACAAGCGCCTGATTGTAGACAGGCTGTTAGACCAGTGGCTGTCAATACCAACCATAACGCGAGGTACGGACCTCCGCGAGAAAATCTTCCACCCAGTCAGTGTCGCGGTCAGCGCACTAGAGCGACAGGGTTTGCCAGTGGCGGGCTACGGTTATATCTTGGTCCACACAGTGCTTCGCCGCCTGCCGAGCGAAATGGTCGCTCGATTCGAGCAGCTCCATGGGGCAAGTCCTCGGACCACCTCCCGACCTACGAGGATCTGAAGTCGTTCCTCGAGGCCGAAAGCAGGCGAGTGGACGTCCAGGCTGGTGAAGCCCTCGCAAGGAGACCTCTGCCCTCGCCACCCGGAACGGCCGGGTGCATCGGCGCGAGGAGGCAACAGTGGGCAACCCAGGCGGTACAACACCGCATTGGAATCAGGGTGTGCCTACTGCAGGGAGACAGGCCACGGGGTGGCAGCGTGTCAGGAGTTTGCTGCGCAGCGGGTTCAGAGGAGACGGGGTGTGGCACAGCAGAGGCGTTGGTGTTTTCGGTGCCTGGGGCCGCATCAGGTGCGAGAGTGCCCTTCAAGCACCAACTGTAGGTACTGCCAGGGTGCACACCATCCGCTGCTTTGCATGAATCGCTCCGGAGGCGCCGGGGGCAGCGCTGGATCGGATCAGCGACCAAGGGAGGGAGCAACGCTCCCCACCCCCTCCAAGGAGGAGCCCACCTCCGCATCGGTCACAGGGACAGGCAGGGGGACGTCAACAGACGGAGCCCACTTACCCAAGGACGTGGGGACGATCCCCACCACGGCAGCAGGTGCAGGATTGGGGAAGAGCGGCACAGGAACGTGGCCAAGGACACCCATCCCAGGTACGGGATTTAACGGGCGGGTGTCAGGGGAGCACTAGGCAGCCACCAGGGTACATGCAGTATTCTGCGGGCTTGAGCCACCTGGTTGGGTCTCAAGACCCACGCATGCCTCCGCCTATGCCTGAGTACCCGCGGCTACAGGCGCAACCTCGGTACGGACGTTTGCCGTCGGGGTACTATAGAACTCCAGCCATGGCCTTTATGGGCAGACCTCCCTACCAGCAGGAGTGGGACCCATACACAGGTTTGGGTAGTGAGGGGATACCCCCGCGGGACGCGGCCTCACCGCGTTTAGATTCCCGCTAGGTAATCGCCGCCTACTCATCAGCTTCGGCCCCGTCCAATCACGGTACTTTTGCCAACGGCTAAGATTTGGGTATGGGGATACGGTGGCCGGACCATTCAAGTAAGAGCCCTACTGGATACAGGGGCTCAGGGATGTATTGTATCGAGTAAGCTGGTGAGTAGGCTAGGCCTAAATGTACGGCCAAGTGAGGATGAAGCTGTAGGCATCGGGGCCTAAATGTGCCTGACATTCGGGGTCAGACGAACTTTGAGTTCACATTAGGTAGCACATGTACAGGGTCAGCTATCAAGTCTCAGCCGTGGTGCTAGATGAAGTGGTTGGGAAACTCCCTCAGGTTAGGTTACCACCAACGGTACGAGGGTTAACCACAGGGTTGGAGTTAGCTGATCCTGATTTTGATACTCCTGGTACGGTGGACGTACTTCTCGGGTCAGACGTCCTCGGGAGATTATGGTGCGGTAGGAAGAAGGTACTCCAGGAAACTGGTTTGGTGGCCGTAGATACCACAGGGGGGTATGTTGTTTTCGGCCCAGTTTGGAGACCTCAGGACCTACCAGAAGGGGATCCGGTCCTCTATGGTAGTGTGCTGTCAGAGGTGCTGCAGAGGTTTTGGGAGTCTGAAGAGCCGCCCACGGCGGACAGACGGAAGCCAGAGGATGACGAGTGCGAGTTGTTCTATCAATACAACACTGCGAGATGCCCGTCAGGCAGATTCGTGACCAGGCTACCTTTTCTCCCAAACCGCCCCGCTTTAGGTAGTTCGCGACAGCTCGCGGAACGGAGACTACTCGGAATGGAGCGGAAGATGAGGCGAGACCCAGCACTTCGGCAGAAGTATATAGAATTCATGCGGGAATATATTCAATTGGGCCACATGTCGGTGTCCAGCCTGGATTGGAGGTGTGTCGAGCATTATTACATTCCACACCTGGCTGTCTTGAAGTCACCTGAGGCGAAAATACGGGTGGTGTTTGACGGTTCTGCTCCTACCTCGAATGGTGTGTCTGTGAACCAATGTTTGCACGCGGGTCCTAAATTGAACCGGGACATTGTGGACATTCTCACAGACTTTCGGTTACACCAGGTAGCGTTCGTCGCAGACGTCAAAATGATGTTTCGCCAAACCATGATACATCCGGATGACCGTCGGTATCAGCTGATTTTGTGGCGTGAGAGCCCAGATGAGCCGATGGTCACATACGAACTTAACACGGTGACGTATGGACTTAAGCCAAGTCCGTATTTGGCAGTACGTACGCTGCGAGAGTTGGCCGCACAGGAAAGGGTAAGATATCCTCGAGCCGCAGCAGTACTGGATCGCGACGTCTACGTGGACGATATCTGCACGGGTGCTGATAGCGTGGAGCAGGCGCTAATTCTACGAGACGAGTTGATCGCGATCATGGGTTCAGGAGGTTACGAGTTGCGGAAATGGTTGTCCAGTTGCCCAGAGCTCCTGGCCGGTTTGCCAGGCGAGTTCCATCAGGACCCGCACCTCTTTGAGAACCCGGACAATCCAAACACGTTGGGCATCCTCGGGGTGCAATATAGGCCAACGCATGACGTATTCACGTACAAGATCGAGCCCGACTTTTGGAGAAAACTTGGACTATGCGGTCGGTACTGTCGACAATCGCTAGAACGTTCGATCCTAGCGGATGGATCGCCCCGGTTACGTTCATGGCGAAGTGCTTTTACAAAGGTTGTGGCTAGCCAACTTAGGATGGGACGACCAACTCTCCGGAGAGTTGTTGAAGGATTGGCTCAAGTTTGTGACCACCTTACCAGGGATTGTGCACATCGCGATACCCCGCAAGTTAGTCCCATCGGTGGGATGTAAGGCTACCCTACATGGGTTTTGTGACGCCTCGGAGCGAGGGTACGCGGCAGCTGTATACCTTCGGACAGCAAGTTCAACGGGAACCGTGCACGTGCGTCTGGTTATGGCCAAAAGTAAGGTGGCACCAGTCAGAACTAGATGGACCATCCCCAAATTGGAATTGGCAGGGGCAGCTCTTCTAGCGCGCTTGCTAAATCATGTAACCTGCAATCTGCGTGGTACCATCAACTTGGATGAAACGGTGTACGCGTGGACTGACAGTCGGATAGTTCTGTGCTGGTTGCAGACGTCGGTACATACACTTGAGGTTTTCGTGGCAAATCGGGTGTCACAGATTACGGGGTCGGAAACTCCGTTAGTGTGGAGGCACGTACCGGGAGAATGGAACCCAGCGGACTGCGCTTCGCGCGGGTGCAGGGCACCTGATTTGGTGAGTCACCCACTGTGGTGGGGACCTCAATGGCTGACTGAGTCGCCGCAGGAATGGCCATTCAACGAGTGCAGGGCGCCGCTTGGGCCACCTGATCGAGGTTTGCGAGTGAACGTGGGGCAACTCGTACCGAAGCCTAACCCAGCTTTCTTGCTGGAACGGTATAGCTCCCTCGACAAACTTCTTGGGGTGACAGGTTGGATCAAGCGGTTCGTGAACAACTGCAGGAAGCCTCAAGCAGAACGGAACTTTACACCTGTCCTCTCGCCTGCGGAGCGGAATGCGGCTCTATGCTCATTGGTTAGAGTCGTCCAGGCGGAACATTTTGAAGAGGAGGTCAGGCTGCTCAGGGATGGACGTGGAAAGCTGAAGGGAGGAATTGTGCGCCTCAACCCATTCCTGGATGAGCAAGGTATGCTCAGGGTTGGAGGCAGACTTCGGAACGCTAGCCTGCCCTTTTCGGCTCGGCATCCACTGTTACTTCCAAAAAGGGGACCCTTAGTTGAGCTCTTAGTCAGGGATCGTCATGAGAAAAACTCGCACGCGGGCTGTAATGCGCTATTGGCCATCCTACAGCGCGAGTTCTGGATCTTATCGGGACGACGAACGGTACGTAGCGTTGTGTTTAGGTGCTTGCCTTGTTACCGCTTGAAGGCAGCCACAATGCAGCCACAGATGGGAGATCTCCCACCGGACCGGGTGACGGAGGCCTGGACGTTTGCAGGTGTGGGAACGGATTTTGCAGGCCCTTTCATGGTAAAGGCATCACGCCTACGGAACGCAAAGTCTATCAAGGCGTACTTGTGCGTGTTCGTGTGCCTAGCCACCAAGGCCGTCCACTTGGAGCTCGTGGCCGACCTATCTACGGAGGCCTTTTTGGCAGCGCTGGAGAGATTTACGTCGCGACGAGGGCGACCAGCGCTGATCAGGTCGGATGGTGGTACCAACTTTAAGGGTGCTGATCGGTGTATGAAAGAAATTGTAACGTTCTTACGGGAGAACGAAGAAGCCATCAGCACGGGCCTCCCGTCAGGGCATTGCCTGGGTGTTCGATCCACCAGCGTGCCCTCACTGGGGTGGTATTTTTGAAGCGGTTGTAAAGTCCGCTAAGACGCATTTGTTGCGCGTCGTAGGGTTAACAATTTTGACTTTTGAGGAGCTGGCGACCGTGTTTTGTAAAATTGAGGCTGTACTCAATTCACGTCCTTTGTGTCCGCTCAGCTCAGACCCAAATGATTTAGAGGCCCTGACGCCAGGGCATTTCTTAATTGGCCGCCCACTTAACGCCTTGCCGGAATATCCCTATACGGAGGTGAATAGCAATCGTTTGTCGCGTTATCAGTTGCTGCAGCAAATGACTCAAAACTTTTGGAAGCGTTGGTCGCTTGAGTACTTGCACATTCTGCAGCAACGCCTTAAGTGGACGGACAGGACTGAACCCCCCTGCATTGGGGATCTCGTTCTGGTTAAGGATGCCAACCTACCGCCACTGCGTTGGCGCCGGGGCGCATTCTCAACCTGTTTCCCACTCCTCGAGTTGCAGAAGTTCAGGTGGGGATTCAGTCCTTAAGCGAGCAGTAGCTACATTATCACGCCTGCCCATAGAGCGGACCGATGTGTCGGTCCGGGGCGGGTGAATGTTTAGTTTCGTATCAAAAACGGTTTCGTACCTTTTGAGCGGACGGTGCTGGCAACATCTGTCATCTTTACGCTAGCGTTGTTGAAGCGAATCTTAGTTTTAAGTGGTGTAAAATTAAGGTGTTTTGGCGGTTTTCTCGTGTGCTATTTGCCACAAGCCATGGCTTCCTGTGCGGTGGGGAAGTGAACCAAGTGAATTTTGGTTTCGGCTTTTGATTGAGGCCAACGTGGTCGCCGGTAACATAACCACCCCTTGAGTCGTCGCTCGCGTCGTGGCTGGAGATAGCTAAGTATTTTATTTATACATGATTGAGGCCAACGGGGCCGATTTCTCATTCGGAGAGAAATCTTTTAGTTATTTTGTGTTAAAAAACATTATGTGATGTCGAGCTGTGAACTGTAGTGCAAATTGGAGGAAAGGAGTTCTAGAACGAGCGGATGTTCCAGCGCTGTGAGTTTAGGTTATTCCCTATTCCTGCGCTCCTAAAGTGTCCTGAATACCTGATTCCTGTCATACTTAAACTCACAAAGAAACGGCATCATCGTTTGCTCGGTAAGCAATTCGTTGCTGGGCCCTGTTTAAGTAGATTTTGGAAACAAGAATTTCTCGGCCGGAAACTTTCCGGAACAAAATTCTCTCATTAAATTTATTTTGTTTAGCTATAGTAAAGAGCACTACGAATCGTAGTCAAATGTTGTTCCGAGGCTGATCGACCATTTAGTTTTAGATTTTAAGATAACTTTAATTTGCTTCCACTGCGCTAAGATCAGCTTCGGAATCAAACAATAGGTAACTTGAGCATGCTCTTGAGGCATCAAGTTGTTGATTTCCGCCATATTATTATCGTGTTGTGTACTGTTGTGTACACACTACAAGGCCAAGGTTATATCAAAGGCGACGTAACAGGCCTGCTCGTTTCGACTATTGTGAATTTTAGATGCCGTTAATTCCGTATCGGCCTGTTAGAAGTCTCACGCTTCCTGTTTACATCGCCTTTGAACGCGAATTTTTGCTCTTGCGGCTCAATGTTATGTAAACTGTAATGAGTTACAACGTGTTTAGATACAGGGTGTATGTGCGAAGTTGTAAACTCATTGAAACACAGTATGTTATCTATCTTTATAAAGAACACTTCCAAAAACGTGAGTCAAAATAAGGAAAATAAATTTGGTCCTCCGCGAGGACTCCTCCCCATACATAAGGGATTGCCGATTATTTTTTCAATTTACTAAGGGAGGTCTTTATTTTGTCATTTCTGTGCCAATTTTTCTTCGAGTAAATTGATTTTCAACATTGCCATGTTTTGTAAGATTTGCAACTTTGCATAACAGCTCAGAAGAAAGCAAACTCATCTCTGATTGATGCTTCCGTTACGTTACTACGATTTTCCATTCAACTGATTTCCAAATTTCTAACCGACGATTTATGAACGTGTAATTTGTCGAGAGCATTTCTTTTCTTCAAGTGAAACTCCACGATTTGAATATCGCGCGTCTTTGTCAATGGAAAGTGCGTCGGTTTTCTGCGCGCGCGCCGCCACGACGCCTTCTCTTTGTGTGATGCTGATGATCTCGATAGTTTCACCACTTTCAATGGTTTCTTTCTGAGGCTCTCGTAAAATGTCATGCTGGTTATTGAATTTCGCTCGTAATTTTAAATTGGGCTTTTTAAAGTCTGAATCAAATGCCACAAATTAATGTAAAACTGGGACACAAATTAACGTAATAGCGAACCATGGTAAAATATTTTAATTTCATTTTAATTTCACTAGGTTCATTTTTTCTGCTGTTTTGTACGTACATCATGAATTGATGAGTTGAGGTTTAGGTACCTATCCGGTCCTCCCTTTGGGCTCGCTGCCAAATGCGTATCGATTTAGATTCTACAAAATATGAGACTTCATCTGTGACATTTAAGTCTAGACAGGAGCTTCGTGGCCGTGACTAAATATTGTATCATATTTATTATCATTACCTCTTAAATTATGTAAAGACGACATTGTATAAAATGTTACGTCAAGAAAATAATTTTAAATTGTTTAAACTTAAGTGCGCCATTTTAACTTTAATTAAATATAAAAACGGATATTTGCACTTACTAGAAATTTTATTTCATCGCGGATTCGCGAAATAAAATTTCTAGTAAGTGCAAATATCCGTTTTTATATTTAATTAAAATAATTTTATGTAATACTTATGACCCGTTGACCGCACATTACAAGGTTTACCGCGACCTATAGGTCCGACACGCTCTCATAAACACGTCCACTTGTCCTTACCGAGGAAGTTTTGCATTGACCACAAAAGAAATAGAACAACAATGGAGAAATAATAGCCAGCGATAGCATCTAACCCTTATTCGTGGAAAGTGGTTCTCCCACGGCTTGGAGATAACATCGCGAATCACGAAATATCCTCGGCAGAAGTAGGTGGAGCAGAGGTGAGGAGTGGAGTGTCGCAAGGCGAGGTCGCCGCGCCGCTGCTGCAACGCGCGCCATTACCAGCTGAAAGTGGCCCGTGAAACTGTGACGAGACCGGGTCACGTACATTCTCTCAATCCGTGCACATGTGTGTGAGACACGCACACTCTTATACAACATTTAGAAGGCCTATTATGAATGCAAATAAAAACGGGGTTACGAATCAGCAAGGTTTCACAGTTCTCATTCTATGTTTATTAGACCATAGAGCACGATCTTTAACGAGCGACCGAGGATCGGATTCTGTAATGAGTGTAGCGAGTTATAATTTAACCCGTGGCTGATTTGCAGCGTCAGGCGTTAATTTGCCGAGGGAGCAATTCGGAACGGGGGCAGCGCTGGGCCAGTACAGTAGCGAGCGCGAGTGACCCATTTCGTGCGTAACGCTTGGTGCTAGAATCGATGATAAAGCAGCGATTCTCGAGGTCCCGCGCTCGCTGATGAGTTCGGGATCTGTGTCAGGGTCCGCCCCGCGAGCTCCCTTCGTGCACCCTCCGCGCCCTCTCCGCCCCCTCCGCCCACCGAGCCCTTCGCAAACTCGTAAAACTTGAGTATTTGTGTTCCACCTTCCTTACCCCTGTTTAATGATTTGAGGTCACTGATTTTCGCCGCATTCTTGGTTACCTTAAACATTTCGAGAGGCGTTTATCCGCCTCCTCGGCTCGGCATACTTAATACGTACCGAGCGATTGTACAAGATAAATTCGGTGTGATCTATGCCAGTGGATATGAAACACCTCTGACATTATAAACGGAATAGGTCAATTTGTAGCCAAGTTTGGGCAACGCGTACTTGACCAAATTTTTCATATTCAAACAACACTTCCAATAGTCTTTTAACATTAGAATGGCGGCCCCCACCCCGCCCGCAGCAAAGAAAAGTTGCCTGAGCTTGAGGTCAGCTCATTTACATTCAAAAGTTACTTTCAAGGGTTTATAAAACTTTTAACGTTCTAATGTAACTACGCGCTATCCACTTACAAAGGCACTCTGTTTGTACTAGACGACCTCACGTCTTTCTATTTTTGTTCCTTTGCCAGCGTTCTTTCGTCCGGATTATCGTCTCTATCAGGAAGGTTATGTTATGATTGCTTTGTGTAGCTAGCAGTCACATTGTTGGAGCATAAAGAATATTTAACCTCTTTGGTGATCGACCTTTCCGTTGTCACCTTCGTCATGTTGGCGGCATTGTCGCCTCCACTAATAGGAAGCAGTGGCTTGCTATTGGGCTTAAGGCCGCTTTCAATGCACCATCTTTTACCTTGTGCTCCTTACCCGCGGCATGACCTGGAACCAACGTCATCGGCGCTATTCAAGCGAACATGCGCGTTCTGAATTATGCTCTTATAAATAATAAGAGTCCCACTTTTTGAACACGCAACATGTTTTTGAGGCGAACGGTCCAATGACGATTATGAAAAGATCCAATGAATCTCAATAAATTCTCGAAAACAACAGCTGTTCTAGATACAAACATAGATGTACCAGATAAACAAGTACGCAATCAACAAATTAAGAGTAATTCGGTAAATTACGACAGTTGCAAGTAACCGTGTCATCATCACCCACGAGGAGACCAACAAAACTCATGCAACCGCTAAACTGAGCGTACCTTGTCTAATTTTTTCAAATGCCACTGATTTGCCATGTAGGTCAAATGCATTACGATGTCAATTTTGACCCCGTTTTGCCCGACAAGAGAAGCCGAGTCGGCATGAATTGTTATTTTGGGCTTAACCGTTGCTGCTTTTAGGCCGAACGTATTTATTTTTTTAACTGTTGAATAGAGCTTTACCAGCTTTACAACGGAAATTGAGTAACACATCTACAACGGTCTGGAGTTTTTATAACCCTGTCCTGAATGATAAATTTTCTTTATAATAGTTGTTAATTACGTGTGATATCATTACCGTACAGCAATTTATAATGGCCGACAGATAGTGATTAAGTCATTGTTAAGATGTAGGAAAGTAGAACGGGGGCGTCAAATCCAAGGTCTCGGACGTAGCTGAACTAATTCCGTTCCAAACAGACAAGTTTACTTACAAAGTTTATATAGCCTTGTACACACGTTGCTTGCTAGAATCGATGGTCATCAATGTCGCGTAAATATTGTTTCGTGTCAACACGACGTGTAGCAGAATTCGCTCGCACGTTGCTAAGCACTAGTGACAGCATTTCCTTCGCATTGTTTGTTTTTTGTTCGCTCCTTTTCGCAAACGTTGGTTGCTGGGTGTTTCGTCGTTTCCTATCGCGTTGCGAGTGTTCTGAGCACACACTGTGCGTCCGCTTGCGCGGCCTCAACCGCGTTTTGTCGATGCTTTCTCGAGCGGCAAACCAGGTCGCGGTCTCGATGTGGTGCTACACTACTGGAACTCGTACCAGCCCGCTCGCTCCACTGTGCCACACGGCTATCCGTGATACCAGACCCAGACTTGCCAACTATGGACACGCCCACACGAGCCGACGTGTCAGGGCTACATCGCAAAGGGCTTCGCAGATGATTAAACACGCTAAATGAAACGTGGGTGTGACATGGTGATCTGAATTCGTCCGTTTCAAATGTCACGCAAGTTTGTAATCTACTTAACGTATTTTGTTTCGCCTACGACGTTAAACTTGTTATTCTGTTATGATCAGTTTCGGTCACTTCCTATATCTAATTATAGTAATTGTTTGCTTATGTAATAGATATTGCAGCCTTGAACAAACTGTTTGCTTGGCCATGGCGTCGTCATAGCGTCGGGGCTTACACCTTGTTAAATTGTGCGAAGCCAAAATTACCGTTAGATGAGTCGGGTGGCCGCTGACCGCCAAACCCCAGTTTAGTCAAAATCTAATAGGCGACGACCCTCGCACATCGAGGAAGTCAGGTCTCACAATTTATACGGGCGAAGTCAAGGTCTTGCCAATCATTTTAGCCATATACTAATTCATAGCGTAATAAAACTAGAGGCCGAGCCGGTCTGGCCTTATTCATTGCCTTCCGAATTGATCTACCCATCAGCTTAACGAGTACGTCTATAAACTGGACGGTTAAGAGTGTAGTGACAATGACAAAATAGTAAAATCTTGACACATTTTATTATGCAACTTTGAGGTTAAGCTTCAGACTAGTGATGTTCAATCATGCTTAGGTATTATCTCTTGCGGAGTAGGCAGAGTGGAAACGGTCTGACAATATTTGAGTGTCATTTCAGAAAAGTAAAGAAATGTCTAAAATTACTGTAATACACAGGAAAATCTCGAGTCCCTAGGTGCTCTTACGACACTCGCGGGACGGGAAAGAAATAGGGTAATGCTATTCCAAGCCGGCATTACACGGCAAATAAATCTTGACACATTTTATTATTCAACCTTAACAATATTATAACAAATTGATCTAGTCTAGTTGCGTATTCATGGTAAAACAATGTGGAATATTGTTCTCGAGGTGGCACAGTTTCTTGTTTGACTTATAAATCAATCTGTCCCAGTTAGATTAGCGTTGCACTCGATGGTGTCAATTCCAACGCACGCTCAATGTCTTAGCATTCACCCAATTTCTCTCTGAGGATGTAGTAGTAAAAGGCGGCTCAGGGATGAACCCAGGGAAATGGGCAGAATTCTTGTACCTTACATTTTGCTAGTAATCCCTCCAGTAGATAATGTTTGTCAACGATAAGTATGGCAAACTTCCCTCAATAGGAAGCTAGGCTATGTCCAGCAGTGAACTGTTGAAGCTGTTAAAGACGATAATCCTAAGGAAAAGAAAACACATAAGAAAACCACAGCCTGCTCAGTGTGTTGGCATCTTAGAGCATAAATGTTGGCATTCATTTTCATTTTTACATGGCAGCATGGAGCCATTATTTTAGAAATCCTATATCACGGCTTAAGGTTTTCTTCTCTTCTCTTATTTTTTCAAGTATTAGCTTCGTCCTGCAGAATCGAGGCCGATGTTGCCGCCGAAGTAGGGTCTTCGCTTTCGAATGCTTGTTGCCAAATGTCGGGTGTTGCGTGCCGTGGCAGGGAGGTCGCCGGTCGCTTCGGTTTCGTATCGGTTCACGTACTACACATGTCCCTCTGTTGCATAATGTACCGCTCACGCCTTTACATCTTATGGAGTAGGTAGGGCATCAATCAGGCCCAGGTAACACCCGACGAACCTTTGACGGCCTGAAAAGGAAAGTGATATGTTAGGGCCAGCGTGTCGTGCCGTTTTCGAGTCGAAATAATAATTAAGGCCGCTATAGAGCTTTTCACGAAGCCCATACAATTTTCCCTGCCAGACCTCTCGGAGCGTCATTTTGCGAAAAACATGGGGATGTTTGAATATTTTTTACAGTGATATTATGAATAAAAATAAATATATTTTTCTGCAATTAGATTAAGTACATCTTCTTAAATAACATATATTTTTTTTAAATCTTTACTACTGTTATTTTTTCATACAGAAGCCGTTATAATGGCGCATTATTTTGCAAAAAATCGTATATAAAAACGTGGTATTATTCTATATTTCTGAATAAAATTGTGAAATGTTCACTGTAGACTTTGTTCTCAAATATATATTCTATTTTTTTGTATAATTGATATTTTTTACAGTGAACCAAAACTCTAAAACTCACGCTTGATTTGAGGTCTTTTCCTGAATTTTGGTTTTGTCGCTTTAGATATCGCTGTTTGTAACAGGTTTAAAACTAAAATGTTAATATTTACATTGTACATTTTTTAGATGAAGATATGCTTGATTAAATGTTCAAGTAACATATTATTTTTACATAACGGTTTTCGAGAAACTCGCATGTTTATAAAGCCAATTTTTGCAAATTTGCTAGAAAAAATTGAATGCGCTCTTAAGTTCCAAGTCATGTCAAGGTATAGCTCGCGTCGCGTAGATGCAATGTAAAATACATTCATTGTATTATGTTGCTCCCTTAGTTGAATTACATGACAACTCTTTGTGTTTAAACATGCTATTTACCACGTAATAATTTCGAAATAGTCTACTTGAGGCGTGCAGTTATCTGCGCGTGGCGCCGTGGCTTTGATCTGACTAATTTACGTTTACATTGAATTATTGCTTACACAATTTATGTTCGTCTCTGTGTTGACGCGCCGACCTAACTCAAAGCCGTGCCTATTCAAGTAGCAAGTTTAAAATTAGATTAATTTTGCAAAGCGAATTACTTTGTCACAGTTTGCGAGCCATTTATTGATCTTAGAGCTAAGTTACTTTCGAGTGGCGAAGAAATTCTTTAGTATTGATGAAATCTTGAATCAAAATAATTTAGCTGAGATGTTATCACATTAAAATCCAGACCTACCTCAAGGCAATAGTGCGGCCTTTTATGCATACGGAACAAACAACGACCATCAAGAAATATTCATCGAATATCGGGTATACGTACAAAATCTGTTGGCTCTCCTGACAAATTGTTTTAAGGGAGATGGCCTTTTATTTTTCTCATACTTCGACCTATGTTTTTTGAAGATAGTTTTCAGTTACATAGACTCACTCCTCGTAATATCCCAGTATTTTTTATTACTCTCAATAAAACTAGTTAGCAATAAACTTTACCGGCCAGGTGATAAAACCTCGACGGTAGCCATGAGTGTTCGCTTCAGCTGTAGTCGGTGAATTGGTCTCGTCCTCGGCCTCGCGGGCGCTTCCGCCTCGGGCTATCCTCGCTCGAGGCGCCCATGACTAGTGATGTTACTTATGCAGCTCCAAGATGAGTTTGATTCACTATAAGGCTTTGGTAACTCTACTGGCCAGCTGATAAAACCTCGACGGTAACCATGAGTGTTGTACCGCTTCAGCTGTAGTCGGTGAATTGGTCTCGTCCTCGGCCTCGCGGGCGCTTCCGCCTCGGGCTATCCTCGCTCGAGGCGCCCATGACTAGTGATGTTACTTATTCAACTCCAAGAGGAGTTTAATTCGAATAAATTTTTTGAGGTTCCGGAGCTGAGTCACGTTTAGAACCGACATAAAAATAACGATATCATCTCAATCAATGTCGAAAAGTGATTTCATATTTAATGTATTAATGAGTAACAGTTTAAGGCAATAACACTGCATAATCTAGTTTAAAAAAATATTAATTTTAGAAAAGGAAGAATGTAAATATTACGAATAGAATTAATAGACTCGTAAGCTTTGATACTTACCTAGGATGCTATTAGAATGAGGCAACTTCTCAAATTTTAAAGATTTAATGCGAATTTGTTGATCTTTTAATTTCAATCCAATCTTCTTTCGAGTTGAATCATTCCCACAATTTGAATCCCATCACTAGCCGAGGTGCAAAACCGCGAATGATAATCTTTTTGTAGCGAGCCTTGATCCTACCTAGCCTTGCCTACCCAGCTCATGTGTCGTCCATTGTTTAAACACTATATCAACCTTCTGATTTCCTTTCTAGGTATAATCAGCAAACCGCGCGCTCCTCTTGGTTGAAGTACGTAATCATTTTTTTTATTTTTTCTCGTAGACATTAATATCAGTTTGATTCGTTACTGAACTGAGGGTAATTCGTGTGGGACAATGAGTCGTCGTATGGCCCGATGGTCTCTGGGAGCAATAGATATATAGGGTGTATTTTTATTAGTGGCGGATCCGTTAAGGGTGTGTTCTGTCAATGAAACTGAACAACTTTCCCCAAGGAACATAGGTCGAAATACGAAAAAAAATTTTGGTCTTCCCATACTAAGTGTGTTGGCCGGCTGGGTCAATTTGTATGGGAGGGGCAAATTTTTTTTTTCATATTTCGACCTATGTTCCTTGGGGAAAGTTGTTCAGTTTCATTGACAGAACAAACTCTTAACGGATCCGCCACTAATAAAAATACACCCTATATAGTATGTACCAGCTGCTTTCACAAGCTTTCTGTATAACCATGCAAAGGAATAGCTTAGGCACCTAACTACCTATTTCTGTATGAGAAGATAGATGCAGCATCCCAAGTTACCTATACAGGGGATCCAAATACAGTGGCTATTCGTGCAATAAGTGAAAATTACCAGTCTAAGATGATCCGCTAGTTAACTTGAGCTGCTGCTGCTCGTATTACGCAACGGTAAAAAGTACTTTTGAAAACTGTCAGGAGATTGCGCAGGACAGGGATCAGTGGCGAAGGCTCATTTCGGAGGCCAAGATCCATTTCGGGTCGCTGAGCCAGCAGAGTTATTTAGTTACTTAGTTAGTTTTTAATACGATCCCTGACCCTCTGCCCACCCCATAAGGGATAAAGGCGTACGTATCTAGTCTATTTCAGTGGTATGTGCTAGATTGTATGTCCAGTAGTGTTGATGCTAGCACGTGGCGGGTAGGCGTGCGTGATTCTACGTCACCGCGACCTAGAAGGTCGTGACGTAACAAATCGAGTCTCGCTATTAGACTCAATTCTAGCAGACACTTTTGTACACTATTATTGTCGCTTGAAATTAGTTAAAGTAAATCAACAACTGAGATTTATCTGATTGTGTGAGGTTTATTCCTTAAATGCGAAATTACAAAGCATGAACTATAATAATATGTTAAATAATGAGAAAATTTAAAAATTCAATAGCGACCGCCGGGACTAATAATATGATGGGACTATAATAATATGGCCCTCAGCAAAAAGGAACATTTAGGGCGCAAATAACCGCTCTAGATTTGCTGGTTTCAGTCAACATATCTACTTAAAGGACAGGATTAGTACAAAACTAGCAAGGAAAGGTGTACGCCAGAATTGCGTCCATTATCTATACCGTCAAGTCTGTCGATCCATCGCTCGATTCCTTGCGAGGCCAAACGTTCTAGCTAAAGGTTAGTCTTACAATACCTCCGTCTCACTCCCTCTCATTGACAACTCGCTAGCAAGAAAGAGAAGGCGGCTCAGATAGCCCTGTCTTCAAGAACTCTACAACCTCATTTAGGCAGTCTGTTTCCTGATAGGAAATATTATGTAAGCTAGATCAAGATTAATTCTTTATCTTTAACATGCAACCTGCTCAGTGGTTTTGTCTATTGCTGTCCGATTTTTCGCAGTATTTCCGCGGTAAATAGGTACTGCTTCATCGTCATCTTTAAACTCTTATCCCAAATCAGTTGGGGTCGTCGCAACATGATTTGTTATAACACAAAATCAAGATTTGGCAAAGTTTTATGACATCGAACCCTCTTTGGAAATGCTATTGCAGGTGTTATTAGCGCCACCATGCGGTTGACCATAGCCGACAGATATTCAGTCGAGGTCAAAAACTCTTCGTCGCGGTAAAAACTGCTTATGCTAAACTCTAAAGTATTGAGGCTAAGTCGGTTAATCCGAAAGAAGTCATAGAAAAATTGGTTATGCTATTACTAGAGCAAAAAGTGGCCAGCATAAATGCCAAGACTTTCGAAACCGTTTCGCACAAAAGACCAACCATTATGTAATTGTTGTTCTTTGGTGTTTTTGCTGTCGTTATGTAAATGTTCAGTACTGTCAGCAATTAGGTAATGCCCTCGTAATGATAATAATACGACATTAAGCTGGATCCCAGAGTCCCGGATATCGCTCTAGCCAGCTTTGGACCGCCGCCAAGCGGTTAGCGAGCGCAGTAGAATTTCAATTTTCGGACGCGAAAAATATTACAGGACCTATCACACTTTAGGTACACCTTTTTGTGATAAGGAGAAATTACTAGATTGTTAGTAGATATAATCCATAATCTTGATACTGAATAGACACTTGCAAAAATGCTTTTTCTTCGCATTCTGCGCGATAGCATTGTATAGTTTTCTAAATTTCTCAGTTTCATAGGCTGATTGTTGATGACATTACACACACGATAAATATTTCGTTATCACCCCCACACCCTTTTTGTGCCCTTTGAAATATTATAATCAAAATAGGAAATAGAGCACCGAGGTCATTTTTATGGCAAAAGCAGGTAGAGATACTCTATATTACTAAAGCTGTTGATAATGTATCAGTTTTCGATAATAAATACTCACGCATGAGCCTTTATTTCGTGTGTATTGATTATTTTATCTCTCAATGTTAAAGCGATAGCGGTTATAATTTTTATTATAGTTACCTACCCACCTTCATATCTTTCCTATACTTCGACCACTTATATCATCATGCATCATTTCCTGACGATAAAAGTCGACCAAAATTCAAAAATGGTTAATTACTTGATGAACTTTAAATATCAGACAACGTTTTTGCGATTTCCAGTTTTGCTTAAAATAATATTGACTGTATACAACTGTGACCTTACACGCAGGATGTAGGTATATTCAAAACGCAGAATTAGACAAATCTTTATGTTCGAAAATAAAGATATAAATTGTTTATACAATTTTTATGTAATTACAACGGATACATATTCTGGAAGCTACATATTGGTTGACTAATTCCAACGAGGTTGACTAAGAGCTTCCTGGTAGAGAAAGGTTCTGCACGTGCCGAGGCTGATATTCTCGTAAATCACTATACTACGAAGCTTCTCTCCATAACAATACAGTGAAACTGATGCCTCGTGGAACAGGTATTAGGAAAGATTATGACACCCTCGACGGTTTAACAAGCGAATACTTCAATTGATATGGACCGAAATCACGCCTTCCAGTGACACCGGATCACATTACTTTCATTATTTTTATCAGTCTTTAAAACAGTGCATATTTACGAATCCTTGCTGAGAAAGACTAGGAATCATACATCCACAAGACTATGCTTCCACGCACACGTTGGCCGTGTCAATTTGCTAAATGCCTAAATCATATAATTTTTGGAACATAAAGATTAAGTATCCAATATCCATGCACACACAATTCATGTTTCCACGAAACGGAAGATCCATGCACTACTCATGCATCCATCAGACTAATACTTAATATGCTTACATACACGTGGTTCAGGTCACCTTGAAGAGAGAGTCGGGCGAATAGAGGTGGGTGTCCCGCGTGCAAGCGCACTTTGGGTGTTTGCACTATTTTGAACCATTTCAGGAACTTACGTCATTATGATGTGTGCCCCGATTTCCGAGACGCCATGCGAATAGCCGTGCACGTGACAATAGACTCGCAAATAACTGCACGTGCAATGGTCTCGTTTGAATTTAGAATCAAACAAACTGGTGGCTTTTTGGTAAACATACGAGACTTCACCAAACTAAACTTAGAGTCATCTGCGTGGTTGACTTTTGAAAGATAAAGACAAGTTTGTGATTAACAAGTCTCTTTATAGTAAAACTGTTCATAGGGCGATTGGTTTGGGTTGGTTAGCTTGGCATAGTTACTTTTATGTTGTTGACAATGCATACAAGCAATATAGGGTGAAATTTTACTAGTGACCGATAGCAAAAACTCAGAACCGGCTGGTGATAAGGAACAACTTTCCCCAAGGAACATAGGTTGAAATACGAAAAAATTTTTTGGACCTCCCATACAAACTTGCCGATCAGCTGATTTCAGTTACTATGGGAGGATCAAAATATTTTTTCGTATTTCGACCTATGTTCCTTGGGGAAAGTTGTTCCTTATCACTAGCCGGTTCTGAGTTTTCGCTATCGGTCACTATTAAAATTTCACCCTATATACGAGCATTACGAGCACGTTTTCATTCTTATTAGTCTAATTTAAGTATCACACCGCTAATGGTCGTTATATCGCACCTCTTTATAAAAATATTCGCTCTACTTCCTGCTTCAGTCAGATGACTTCAAAGGTGTTTGATCACATAGGTTTTTTCACTTCCGCCGTTTTACTACTTCTATCACGCAAAGTCATATAAAAATCCTTTTAATGGCAATCGGTCGGTCTGCCTATCGGCTACCTAATGATGCTAAAAATCTACTGACTATAGTTTCTTCGGTTTATAATAATGTCCTAGAAAAGTTTCTGGTTCATCTTTGTTTTACAATACCGTTCTTTGTCCGATTATCACCTCGTTATCTCATTAATGAAAGACTGCTAAACAAATGCGTCCTTGTGAGGCGACCGCAAATGCATAGTTACAGATTTATATAGCAGCTATAGTATACTTAGTGTATGTATTTATTACATAGGCACTTGTAACAGCACTATAGTATATCGATTCACTTATTAACCTTGCCACCGCGAAGGTCACACGAAGCGTTTTCCTCATTAGCCCGTCGCATTGTTTTCCAAACTTACCGCATACTGTTACTCATTTAACTGGACCAAAGTTTGCCAAATGTCGTCAAAATAGGTTTCTCATGGAGGCTTCATAAAGTATCCGTTTCATTGTTCAATGATCGCGACTTACTCTTGAATCTTGTAAAGATTTGGTTCCGGTTAGGATCAACGGCTATTACAATACCTAACTGATTTATCGGTTGGGGTCGGCGCAATATGTTAGAGCACAAAATCATGTAACAAAAGGATTGCCTGCCTGATATCATCCCTCTTTACATACCTGACTGACTGATTGGGCAAAAGCCTCAAAATGATACTATCACATTCCACAAAGTTTACTTTCTTTGCGAAACTATTAGTTGTTTATAAGATGTTTACTTTCTCAAGTAATAAACCTAAACAGTAGGTATTTATATTCATAACAGCTCGGTCAACAAAGACGAATCATAATAAATAATGTGAATCACGGCTGCCTACCCTGCTTGGCTACATGTTTCTGTCTCTGTTTATTTTTAAAGGGTTCGAAAGAGACGGTTTTTGTCCTTCGAGCCCTCTGAGAAGGTAGGGTTGCCGATATTCATACAAAATCGTGGAAGTGTTTTCTTCAGTTGTTCCAAAAGATTAGTACAGCCTCATCGGGTCATTAGACGGCTGGGTCCCACTTGAATACAGCCTACATCTGACAAATATTTCAATTCTATTTTGCTAGGTAATAGTACCAATACCTACCTACCTCTAAGTTTTCTTTTTCTTGTTTAGTAATTTTCTGACAGTAAAAGTCTGTTTCCTTTGTAATGTAAGTTTCCACATCCTTTTCACTCTCAATTCCATCTGCCAGCCCTGCAACCCTGCGTACCCACATTAACATGCCACGGGAACTTTTAAGGTTACCTTCCCGGCCCTTTGTGGTGATAAGGGCTAATTCTCTACGCTGAATTGTAAATGACAGAACGGTTATAGCCGGCCCTGTAAACGGAACTTTGAAGGACTTGTCTTTTAGTATTATGCTTTTAGTAAGTGGGTGAGGTTTTGATAAGGGCTTTTTTGGACTCTTATACCCACGTATTTGGAAATCAGAATATAAGCAAAATGTTCATACGGAAAAACTTTAATACCCAAGTTTATAATATTTAGAGCATGTTTATTCTTCCATATCAGACAATTTCTAGCCAAGCAAAAGACGTTTTCTTTTGGCAACTTTATGAAGGTGAATCTTTCTAACGCATCAAGAGTTTACAAGATGGCAACTATCACTTCACTTGACGACCACCTGTAGCTAAAACCAGCTGCAATGTGCAAATCTTTTATGTCTTCAGTCAGCCACTAATAAACTTCCAAATTATTCGTATCGAAAATAATTGGTCCATACCTACATCACGCCTTTATTGCTTGCGGACTAGAAATGCCTACTTGTAAGCAAACCAACGTTACCTAATGATTGGAAGACCATGGAAAACCATGTTTTTCCGATCGCGGAAGTGCTCCGACTTTGACATTGAGTCGTATTGTTCCATATTACGGCTGGAGTTGCGATGACGGCTGGTTCAGCCTTGGATGCACGGTATGTTTGATTACACTGCACGTCACACCTATAATTTGCGCTGTTGCCATCTAGTATTAATCATGTGTGTCTAGCATCACATGTTTTCTTCTCAAGTTTATACGTATCGGCACGTGTGGTGCCGGCTTGAAAAGCATCACCCCAATTCTACCCGTGGGTGTTGTAAAAAGCGACTTAGCCTTACTCACTAGGAGATAATCATCCAGGGAATGGGCAGCAGCGTTCCTTGAAAATGCAACATCTTTTACTGCGCCTGCCAAGCGTGGTGGGTATATCATTTTCATTACCCCCCGTTAGGGAGAGGCCCATGTCCAGCAGTGGACTGTTGTGGCTGTTATAGTTGTGGTTATACATATCACGCCTTTATCCCTTGTGAGAAAACAGAGCGTTAACGGCTTCACAAAATACGATCACTGTAGGTAGCCACGTCCGGCAAATATTTAAGGGGGTTTCAGGAAAATTGTGTATCACTATAGAGACAGGTTTTCAGTCTGACGTCTAAAGAAAACCCTAAGTCACTGAGATACTCGGGAAAGAAATGGGGCGATGCTATTCTAAGTCGGGTGATATAACGACAAAGTATCAGCGCTGTTGGCATGTACCTTTATTAGTCATGTATCTAGCATCACATTATGTTCTCTTCGTACGTATGTAGATATCGCTATATGTGCTATGTCAACCGTGTCAGAGGCCTGCTACTTGCAGTAGGCGGTTGAAAAACTCTGACACCAGGGTTCATCGGGTCGTTGAACGACTCGGTATCCCACACGAAGAGAGAGAGAGCTATATGTGCATCTGTTTCATTCACATACCTCTAGTCTGCAATGTTTTCTATTACGTACAGTTTTTCAGCTATCCTTCTACGAAACTGTGGGAATGCATTTTGCCCTTCACACTCGAAAGAACATATTAGATTCTCTAAGTGGATACGTCTGGTACTTACGATCACGTACTTACGTGTAATAATTATAAACATATAAAAAGTATATCGTGACATTTTAAAAGTACTTATAAATACTTTACACGTACGATGAGCAGAAGACCTTGCGGATGTGTAAAAAAACAAGCTCTATAATTAGTTCATATACTCGTACGCGTGCGTAAGACCCGGTAGTAAGCGTGTTAACTTTGTCAGCCATTTTTGCTCGTTTCCTTGTTTACAGATCAGCTGATCGCAGCAAATACCTCTGTAGTGTATTGAGAATTTTATCTTTGACAAAGAACGTGCCATACATAGACATTCTATCGACAAAGATCACGGTTCGATAGTACCTATGACTTCGTGGCATCTACCGCAATAAAGAGCACACCACAATTCATAATAAAATTTAACCAAAATACCTATACAAGAAAAATTCACGCTATAAATATTTTGTACCGTATTTATCAGTGGCGTGACGTTGGCCTGAAATATTTACAGCCAACTGTTGACCACAAGCGCAAATCAAAAGTGTTATGCAAATATAGCTGCTATTACTTTCAAATAAGGTCGATTACTGTGTTTTTTTCTGTCGTCGCTACTTATTATTGTAACGGTTACTAGCTTTCCGTCCCATGGTTTCAATCGCGACATTTTCCTGGTACAAAACCTTTTCCATACGTTTTGACTTCTTCTTTTTCTTTTAGAGTTGGCCACCGAGGCGTCCATTAAGTCGAAAAACCCTGGTATCAGAGTTTTTTATTTAACCACTTTTCTTTTTACATGTAATAGGCCTCAGTCATGTTAAATGAATTAATTTTCTTGTCAGTCTGCCTCCGAAAATGGCTTAATTTACAAATAAGCATACTGTTTTCAATAACATAATTATCGAGTACCAGATCACCACGTTTGCAATAAATGAGGAACACGTTAATTTCACTGTAAAGTGTTAATGGTTAAAACGCGGGGTTAAATATTATTGGTCGTTTGTTAGTCATAAATTTCAGATAAAACGTTGTTAAAAGCCGTTTGTGCTGTTAAAAGTGGCGGCTGTGGTTACCATTGGGCGGTTTAAATAAATATCTTTTGCTATTTTATTCGTATTAAGTATAGTATTTTAATACTAACTACTACAAGAGTAACAACAGTCCACTGCTGGACATAGGCCTCCACCTATCGGGGGGTTTTACCTTACCACGCTTGGCAGACGGATTGGCGAGCGAAGTGCAAATTGTTCATTCCCTCGATGATTATCCCTAAGTCGCTTTTCACGACAGTCGACACCCACGGAAAGAATTAGGGTGATGCTATTCAAAGCCGGCATCACACGGTAATGCCCAGTATGATATACATAGATTACTTCGTAATATTACCTAGATGGTAATTCAGAAGTTGCAAGTCAGATTTGCCTATGTATAACGACAACCAGCTACTAAGTCTTGGCAATTACTTAGTGAGTAATTGAGTAATCATTGCGTATTACTATGTTGCTCCATTAATAACGTTTATGTCGCGGAGGGAACCTTGTCACGTCAGTACACGTGTAAAATAGGTACAGGTAGGTATTATAGGTATGTATGGGTTTGTTAGAAACCCTCCGCTCATTGTGAAGTATCATAGGAAGCAAAACTATAGGCACAAACCCTTCTTGGCTCATTCAGATAGTTGCAAATACCTTGAACATATATCACGCCTATATACCTGCGGGGTAGGTAGCGTAAACGGCCATTTACACCATGTCTGACAAGTTTGAAAGTCATTCAGAAAACTGTGTATCACTATAGTGAGAGGTGTCAATAAAAATGCAATACACATCAACTCTCAATTCCCTGATAGTCGCTTCTTACGACACCTATGGGAAAGACGGTGAGATGCTATTCTAAACCGTCTCCACGCGGCAAAATTACTGGCACATGAAAAGCCTTTTTGGCTCATTCAGATAGTTTCTACCTTGAAGTGGAACACAAAACACAGATGACCACACGAAACAAAATATCCTAAAGAAAATGTTTCTTACAAAAAAAACCATGGCCTAAATTCGCCCCCCACCCTTGTCTTGGGCGTCTCATTAGTTGTTTTTGGGGACATCTTCCTACAATACCGGTCAAGGTCAGAAGGCTTTCAGACATAAGTTTGTTGCGTATTTCGATGAATACAAGATGTGAAAAAAAAGCAACTTGTTAATATTAATTTAAGGGGTCAACCAGTCTATCAAACTGATCAAATTTCCAATAGGTCGAAATTTAGGAAAAAGAAAATTGGACCTCCCATACAAAAATTTCAGGAGGTTCAATTTTTTTCATAAGTCGACCTATTTTCCTAGGTTTGTTCAGTTTCGTTTACTGGTTCAACCCTAAAAATATTTGCGGTTTATTTTTTTACACCTTGTATAACAGTATTTAGTATCAGTGAGTACCTACATCGAAATTGGGTTACCGTTTTGTCCTGTTTGTGTCGAATTTTAGATAGTCAACCTCGAGGTTAGTGGTGTACGATTATCGAGAATTCACTGTTCCTAGTATCGATAATTAGTTGTTAGTCTAATATTGTACACAGCTTGAACGTCTTGGTAACATTTCAGCATACCATACCCCCAATTATTATTATTTATTCAATAACGGTTACACTGTGTTACAATAACAGTTACAATCTCTATCTGGATAAGTGGCTCTTCCTTAGACTTTGTTTCTAAGACTACCAGCAATTTCCATTTCTAATTAATAAAAATTTAGTACTTTAACAAGCTTATTTTAATTACATATATTTACATTCGATACGACCATCTGTTTATGAAACAACGTCACAAACATATCATGTACCCGACCTAAATATAGAACATTTATTTATAAGCCACATTGTCTTTAGTTATATTTATTTACCGCTGCACTCGTTGTTTATTGTTGCAACCTTTATGCCCTCGAAGTTACAGTTCACACAACACAGTTCAATATCTTCTCCTTTGTGTAGGTTATGGGGTTGTTGAAGGGCAAAAACTCATCGTAGACCATTCTCTTTTTCTTTAGCAATTGCATTTCGAGCGAGACATACATGCTACTCGTATTGTTACTATTGCAAACTATGACTCATAACCACAGTCATAACTTTCGCGAAGAACGAAACCGCCAAAACCATACAACTGACACTCTATCGAGACACAACTGAGACCATTTTCAATTTCGTTCTGGATGCTTTGCCTGTTGGCGTTTTGGCCACAGTTTTAGCAAATGTCGATATTCCCAGACTTTTAGTCAATGTCGACAAGATCCCAGCACTATACGACTTGTGATTAAATGTGTCACGGACCGTACGTTTGACAATGGGGCTATTATGAAGTAGCACAGGACACTATTCGCTTGTATGCAGACTGCGACCTCGCCGCCACTTGACGTCCATTATCATCTCATTATAAATGGGTAATGTGGTAAGGATCATTCTGATACAGTGCGTATTCTTCTTCCCTCAAAAAAACTTGTAAAAAACTTATAACTTTTTGGTCGAGCTCAAAATGCCTGTAAGTTCTTAGCTGACCTAACATTTCTTATTTTGTTGAAGAAACTATTCTATCATCATCATGTCCTTATCCTTTTGGATTCATTTTGATTTCGTTTCGATTCGTTGGCGCAACATGTCGAATGAACATTTTTAGTACTGGGAAGCTAAAGGTCTTCCCTCCACTTTCTTTCAGAACGGAAACTTCTGTAATCGAAAAATTCAGTTCGTTCAGAAACAAAGCTCTACTGTATTACACATTGTCACAATTAGAACAATGTAACATGGTAGTGATAAATGTATAAAATAGAGCATAAAAACAGCTCACTTATCAGGTTGTACATGTTTACGCGCTGACCAACCTACTAAAAAATATGTCACGGGCCAGAGACAAACAACGCATTATAAAGTAGCACAGGACATGTTTGTGTCTGTCTGTTTGTATGCACAAAGACCATGGCCTAGTGGCTACTTGGCGTCTATCATCAACAGAGGATGATATTATAGCTTATAGTTAATTATTACTAGCTTGTAACGTCCCACTGCAAAGCAAAGGCCTCTTTCCTTTTCTACTTTCTTTCCAAGTTCACCTAGCTAGATACCTATACAAAATTTTGACACAGAGTTGACGAACAATTTGGACTGCTTCGATTTCCTATTACCTATTTACTATGGCTACAATGTTGCTTTTATCTGTAGATAAAAACAAGGTTGTTGTAGAATCTTGGTTAGAGATTATCGTACTATTGTACCATCGCTACACTAACTTCCTAATATGATAAGATGAGCATATTGGACCTAAAGTCTTAGGTAAATATGAGTAGATTATGCTCATTTACGATATCTATTTTAAACGGATTTATCCAATAAGTAAAGGTACTTCGAAGTTCAACTCATTTATATAAACATGCGTTCTCAGTTCGTTCCAATATTTGAACAGCATCGCTTTGCACAGTAGCAAATATCGTCATAAGTCATATTATAATATGAAACCACTTACAAGCGTCTCAATACATGTGACCGATATCGTAGGACATGTCGGTAAATAGTCTGTTGTGTATGAGTTGTCCTTAGAGCCCAGTCGAGGACCTTACCGTCCTCTACATAACGTATTTAATATGAGTCATTTGACTTCGTAAAGAGGGCAATGCTCAGTGTGCTATCTGTAGTAGAGTACAGCTATAGTAAACTATCGTGGAGCTGCGCTTAGGGTTGTATTTGAATCAGGACCTCTTCCATCCTGCTTGTTTCGTAGTCTGATGTTATTTGTATGAGCTGTCCTTAGAGCTCAGTCGAGGACCTTACCGTCCTCTACATAACGTATTGAATATGAGTCATTTGACGTTCGTAAAGAGAGCATTGTTCACTGCACTATCTGAGCTGTCTATAGTAAACTATCGTGGAGCTGTGCTTAGGGTTTCATTTGAATCAGGACCTCTTCATCCAGTAGATTGTGTGAGTTGTCCTTAGAGCCCAGTCGAGGACCTGAGCCGTCCTCTGCAGAATGAATCACCTGACGTCGTAAAGAGGGCATTGCTCAGTAGTTCTTATGCCCGCAGCGCAAACGAAAACTATCTTCTATAGCTTAGGGCTGCGTTTGAATCAGGACCTCTTCATCCTGTTTCGCAGTAGATTTGTATGAGTTGTCCTCAGAGCCCAGTCGAGGACCTGAGCCGTCCTCTGCAGAATGAGTCACTTGACGTCGTAAAGAGGGCATTGCTCAGTAGTACTCATGCCCGCGCAGCGCAGCGTTAACTCGATAAACTATCTTCTATTCTATAGCTTAGGCCTGCTTTTGAATCAGGACCGCTTCATCCAGTTTTGCAGTAGATTAGTATAGGTTGTCCTTAGAGCCCAGTCGAGGACCTGAGCCGTCCTCTGCAGAATGAGTCACTTGACGTCGTAAAGAGGGCATTGCTCAGTACGAGTTGTTCTTATGCGCGCGCACCGCAGCGTCAACACACGCCTAACTATCGCTGCAGGGCTGCGATAGGATCAGGATCTTTGTGTCCTGGTTTATTATTAAAAGACATGTTCTTTCCAAGCTAGCAGCAAAAATGCGCCGCCATTTTTCTTTACTGCTGGCTCTATCCTGAAGATCAGTTCCTAGCACAAGCACTTACAAGTTTAACAATTTCTCGGTTTGTCGTTCTTAATTTGTAACCAATTCTCCTATTCCCGCCTAGATCAGTATTGAAATTCTCAGTAGGTACCATTTCATTATATCCGTTTTTATCGAGCTCAGTTTATCAATGCTTTGTTTACTTTTGCAACCATCTGTTTATAGTCTCTGCATGCATATGAAAAGCAGTTCTAAGCACCTCGTTTATCTAATAACAAATTCGACAAATCACTCAACCCTTTTTTTGCTATATTCCCACATTTGTCCGAACACAAACACAGCAACCCTAATCATGCTATAAGGCGAACATTGACAGATATGTGTCCATTGTCTCCCCAGGCACAGATATAGATATATTTAATGACAGTTATTGTGATTTACATAAAAAAATGTACATATATTTAAATAGATACTAAGAAGATATGTGTTATATTTTTAGCATATAAGCGTTTTGGAACTCTGTGAGCTTATATTGTAAATTAATAAATAAATAATAATAATAAATAATTGTGGCTTGGCTCTTGTTATTGACGATCTATCTAACGAACAAACAGAAATTGATGCGGTTTACTGTCACCGGTTGCTTATTTATGTTATGTTACAAGTGTGCTGGTATGTTACTGTGGGCACAAATAGAATCAATCAATGGTCTCCAATAACTGTTGGAATTTGTGTTCGACTTTTCGTGTTATTAGGTCTGTTCGGGTTTTAATTGCCCCCCCTAGACACAATAGTCTCTCGAAATCCTGGCTCTAGGACACTACAGGATCCATTGTTCTAGCCAGTCGCTATTGTTCCAATGTGTGCCATTTTTTATTGATTGCAAATTTATTACCAGCCCAACGTATTGTCACCCTTATCGGGCTATCTGTACGTAATACAACACTAATTCTGTCTCAATTCACAGAATATGGAATGAAAAATCATGTCAATGAATTATAATACAATAACAATGGACTCGCATTGTTAAAATTATGAGTTCGTTTGACTGTTTTTTAGAGCAGGTAGTTTTGTGAGCCAAGTCTGATGGGTTGTTGAGCCTAAAGGGTCTTTAGAAGTTTGCCCTTTAGTCTAAGCGGGTACGGTCAAATATCACTCGGAAGCTGTTTTGCCGGCACAGTTGATGCCGCTTTGCTCAGTGATACTAGGGACCATTGTGAATGATTCCATCCGAGGAAATGAAAAATCCATCCACTGGATTTCAAGATGGCGGACCTTCGTTTTTTTGTATGGCACTAAAAAAATAATTCTTCTGGAGCCCATCGAGTGGGGTATCAAATGAAAGCGCTACACGAGACGATTTCAAAAATATATCGCTGTAATACATTTCAGTTACCCTTTTAGAAAAAAATCAAGTTGTATTTTTAAAAGTAGTCAAAACATGCCAAGTTTGAGGTCCAGTAGGTACAAAATGGCTGAAATAAAGTTTGTTAAAAGTATGCCAAATGATCCACCATATCCCTAAAAATAACGTCACGAAAGGAATTTCGAAAATAATAAGATTTAATGTATATTTTGCCGTGTGATGCCGGCTTAGAATAGCATCACCCCAATTCTACCCGTGGGTGTCGTAAAAAGCGACTAAGGGATACTTAACCAGGGAATGGGCAGCAGCGTTCTCTGTCAATGCACCATCATTCACTGCGCTCGCCAATCCGCCTGCCAAGCGTGGTGAGTATGGCAATACCCCCCGATAGGGGGAGGCCCATGTCCAGCAGTGGACTGTTGTGGCTGTTATGGTTATGGTATATTTTGCAATAGCAAGTAGATCATTGGGAACTGCAGTAGGTTAGTAAGAACTGTTTGCGAGCCTCCAAAAATGTTTTAGATCCAATTATTCTCATGATTACTATTATACTCAAAGCTAGATAATGATGTATCGGATCATTTTGAATCTGCGGTTGCACGGTTATGCCCCCGCCAAGTCGAGTAAAAAACGGGTTTGACATAGCTATCTTCCTTGTTTTTCTATACTCATGAATGCTATCTCACTTCTTAAGCTGCTGTAACAAATTTCTTGTTAGAAATAAGCAGTGCTTGTTGTGTCATTTTTATTTTTGTATTTGTTATGTATTTGCTTTTGTGTACAATAAATGGTTAACTAAAATAAAAATGTTTCTCTCGAAACAGTTCAGGCCAATTTCGGCATCTGTATAATGATATTTTGGATAACATTTGAGTCCTGAGTTTTAAAAAAAGCGTCCAAGAGCGTGTCACACACGCTCACAAATAGGGTTTCGTCGTCAACGTTTGTTTGCAGCTGTATGGTTACCAACCGCAAATTGAAAAACTTTAATATTTCCTTAATCTTAAGTGTTATAGTTTTCATGATAACTTCATTTTGTAGCAGCATAACAAATCCACACGACGCGCGGGCTCGAATACTTTCTCGCTCGCACAGTCTACCTATCTTACTCGCCAGCCGAACCAACGCGAACGCATACGATGCCTCCCGACGGCGGCTCCCGCGGCCTTATAAGCGCGCGCACGCATACAATTATTCATTCTTTAGCTAGCGGTTAAGCTTGAGAGACGGCCTATGCTATCCTCAGGTGACACTCGTTGGGTGACACCAATAAATGAGTACCAGGGTGAGACAAGCCGATGCGGTCCACCTACAAACTCATAGTGTATGCTTTAAGTAGCTAGGATCATTAAGTATAACCTACACACGTATGATTAGTTCCTGAAATGTTTAGTAAGTTTAACTGAAAATAAACCATCTGAAGAGTTCTATCGTCGTCTCATTCTTACCACCTTACATTTGGCGCCCAACGAAAAAGAAGATACTAAGTACGTGGAATGAGTCTGAAGAAGAAAATAAAAAACCAAGGTAGTCAAGAACATAAAGATAAAAACGAAGAATTTGATCAAATGGCGATACAGTTTACTGATGAACAATTCGAGGAATTTTTGAGTCGTTTCCCACATCCACAAGTAAAATCAAACAAAAATTTTACTCAATGCACGCTCCGTTACAATGGTGAACGCGACTATAACAAAGTTGACGAGTTTGTGACGGCCGTGTCAATTTATAAACAAATTGAGGGTATTTCGGAGGACGACGCGCTAACTGGCCTAACATTGCTCCTAAAAGATACCGCAAGTACATGGTGGTCTGGCGTACGATCTGAAATTAAAACGTGGTCTGCGGCATTATCCAGTCTTCGTTCAGCTTTTGCGCCGAAACTACAGCCATATCAAGTTTACCAGCAGTTGTTTGAAGGCCACCAAGGTGACAAAGAACCAATTGATTCTTTCTTGTGTAAAAAACGAGCACTACTCGGGATGTTGCCAGCAAAAAGACATAAAGAGGAAGAACAAATAGATTTCATCTATGGCATGTTGAAGATGGACTTTAAGAGGAAGGTAGCACGCACTGAAATAAAAACCTTTAATGACCTTATTGAGAAGGCGCGCCATCTTGAATCATTGGAATCTTCAAGTGAACCTTCAACCTCCTCGAGTACAACGGAAAACGACCAACCTACTCAAGTATCTTCGTCAACGATAAATAAAAAGAATGTGGTACGTTGTTCCTTCTGTCGCCGCAAGGGTCACTCTGTAGACATATGTAGAATAAGGATTGGACAACTCCCCAAACCTGAGTTACAAGGAACCATTGATCAAGACGTCAAGCCGTCATCCACTACTACTTTGTCAAAGCCCTCCATCACGTGCTATGGCTGCGGTGCTCCCGGGGTGTTCCGGAGCAATTGTGCTGTATGCAAAACAAAAGACAGCCCACCAAAAGCTGTCCAGTTCTATGCCTACTACCCTACAATACAAGATGTTGCGAAGGTCCCAACTATTAAAATTGATTTTAACAAGAGATTAGAGTACGCCCACATCGATACAGCCGCCCGCACAAGTATCGCATCTCACAAATTGTACGACTTGATGAAGGAAGCAGGAGTCATAAGTACGACGTTCAAAACTCAAGTTAGCCTAGCCGATGGTTCATCGAAAATGATGGAATTACTTTCCGTGTCCGTTAACATTACAATGGGCAACAGAGTACTGCCAATCAATTTTACAGTATTCCCTGACGCTGAAACTCGTACGCTTTTGGGCATAGATTTCTTACAATCCAACGGGATAATACTGGACTTAGGACAACGAGTTTGGTTCTTTAACGACAACCCAGAGATGAAGTTTGAGTTTGAGCGAACCCAGTACGAGGTAAAAAATACTACCTGCAGGAAGATTGATTTTTCTGAAGAATCCTTACCCGATTTTTTGTTATGGGCGTCGCAACTGAAGATGCTGTCTCCGATACCGGATACTCCGCCGCAGGAAGCCGCAGAACAAGTGGACCAACCGCCTAAAGAGTCTATTCCCTGGAAATTGGTGCGGATCGACACTCCTCCTCCGCCGGTCCGCCCTCGTGAACCACGTGCCATTGAGGAAACACGTCCCAATGATCCTCGTGTAACCTATATTCCAATAAACAAATTACAAATGTATTCTCTTGATATTTCTTTACAACCTCATGAAGCTACTTACCTATCAGCATCTGAAAAAGAAAGATTGAATAAGTTGTTAGTAGAATTTCATGATATTTTCAATAAAAATGGTGAACCTACACCTTTTGCTGAACATAAAATAGAAACAGGTAACCATAAACCTATAGCTCTGAAACCATACAGATTGTCACCTGTTAGGCAACAACAGCTAAAAACAAAGATAGATGAGATGTTAGAGAACGATATCATTGAGGAATGTGAGAGTCCTTGGGCAGCTCCAGTTGTATTGGTACCTAAGGGTGAATCAGATATCAGAGTATGCATAGACTATAGGAAGTTAAATGCTATTACCATACCCGATAGATATCCACTACCTCGCATAGACGATCTACTACAGCAAGCAAAAGCAATGCCATATATGACTACAATTGACCTACAATCAGGTTACTGGCAAATCAAGATTGATGAAAACGATCAAAACAAATCCACTTTCGTAACCACTTTTGGTACTTACCGTTTCAAACGAATGCCTTTTGGGCTTAGAAATGCTCCAAGCACATTCCAAAGGCTAATGGATAAATTCTGTCGTGAACTTAAGGCAGAATCTGTTTTCGCCTATCTAGATGATTTAATCTGTCGGTCACCTAGCTTCGAGCAACATCTTGCAGACTTACGAGAAATATTCACAAAATTAAGGCATTATAAACTAAGAGCAAACAGAAATAAATGCAAATTCGCATGTGAAACAATTAAATATTTGGGTCACGTAATTACACCTGACGGTATTATGACAGATCCAGATAAAGTCAAAGCAATTAGTGAATTACCAGCACCCACTTCTCTAAAACAATTGATTTCATTTCTGCAGACGGCCTCTTGGTACCGTCGTTTTATAAGGAATTTTGCAGAAATTGCACGACCTTTAACAAATCTGACAAAGAAAGATGCAATTTGGAAATGGGAAGAACCCCAAGAAGAAGCGTTCAATATCTTAAAGACCGCATTGACTACAGCACCAATTCTTAAGCAAATGGATGAAAATTTGCCCTTCATTATAAAAACTGACTCTAGTAGTTACGCAATTGGAGCAGCTTTGGTGCAGGGGGAGGGAGAGAACGAACACCCTATTGAATACGCAAGTAGACTACTCACACCTGCTGAACGTAACTACACAGTAACGGAGAAAGAAGCTTTAGCAATTGTGTGGGCAGTGACTAAATTCAGAGGTTACATAGAAGGAACCAAATTTTTGACAATTACCGACCATCAACCGTTGAAGTGGTTGTTAAACCTAAAATCACCTACTGGTCGCCTAGCCAGATGGGCACTCCAGTTACAACCATACGAATTCGAAATCAAGTACACTCCTGGTAGGACGAATGTATTGGCAGACAGTCTTTCACGTCCACCTTGTGCAAATCACACTGAAGAATGTGAAATATGTCTCATAGAAGTCGAATTACCAAGACGAGGGGAAAAGAATATTCATGATGAACAGACTAAAGATAAGGGGCTGAATGCAATGATCAAAGCTCTTGAAGAAAATATAGATACAGAAAACTATATTCAGACAACAAAAAGAGGTTACTTTCTTCATAATGGAGTGCTATATCGTTTTACTCCAGATCAAGAAGATGACAACGCAAAGTTAGTTGTACCTTGCCAAGAGGTACCCAATATACTTAAACAATTTCATGATTCACCAACCAGTGGTCATTATGGTGTAGACAGAACAACGAAAAGAATAGAAAAGAACTTCTTTTGGAAAGGCCTTAGAAAAGATGTTAAAAAGTATGTGAAAAGTTGTTTAGAATGCCAGAGATATAAACCATCGAATCTAAAACCAGCAGGCTTATTCCAATCAACAGCAAATAATCAACGCTTTGAAGTTTTATCCATCGATTTGTTTGGACCTCTACCTAAAGGCCCTAAAAATGAGAAATGGATATTTATTGTTGAAGATACCGCATCACGTTGGGTAGAATTATTTGCTTTATCTGAAGCAACTGCACAACAATGCGCAATGACATTGCTTAATGAAGTTTTCCTACGGTATGGGTTACCGAGGAAAATAACTAGTGACAATGGAACACAGTTCATATCAGCAGTTATGCAGCAACTAACCTTTTGTTTGGACATTCAGCAAATACTAAGTCCAGTGTATCATCCAGAACCTAATGTGGTGGAAAGAAAAACAGAGACTTAAAAACACAAATTGCTATTATGATCAAAGACAAGCATGGCAATTGGCCTCAAACCTTGCCAGCTATTCGATTTGCCATGAATTCAGCATACAATCACAGCACAGGCTTTACAGCAGCTTACCTGACGTTTGGAAGAGAATTACGAACACCATTTGAAATAGCGCATAATCTGAGTGATGTTGTCCAGTCAGAAAATTTCATACAAGAAATTACACCACAACTACGACAGCTAGCCAGTGACTTAATTATCGCAAAGAAAACATTGAGATGATGCAAGACAATAACAGGGATAGATCAAATAAGAATCGAAGACCTGATCCTGGCTATAATATGGGAGACTTAGTCTTAGTTGAAACTCATCCGATCAGTCGCCAAGATAGTGGTTTTTCTGCTAAGCTCGCACCTCGTAGAGATGGTCCATACATGATTACTAAGAAGATTGGAAGTTCTATCTATGAGATTGCTAATGTGAACGAACCTGACAAACCTATTGGCAAATATCACACATCAGCTATAACAAAATTTGAAAAGCGAGATAATACTAATCCAGAACCAGTATTACCTATAAGAAAAAGAGGTCGCCCAAAGAAGAGGCAAACCATTCCAGATGCTGGTACTCTCACGGGACGTCAACGAGTACCAGAGGGGGAGAATGTAGCAGCATAACAAATCCACACGACGCGCGGGCTCGAATACTTTCTCGCTCGCACAGTCTACCTATCTTACTCGCCAGCCGAACCAACGCGAACGCATACGATGCCTCCCGACGGCGGCTCCCGCGGCCTTATAAGCGCGCGCACGCATACAATTATTCATTCTTTAGCTAGCGGTTAAGCTTGAGAGACGGCCTATGCTATCCTCAGGTGACACTCGTTGGGTGACACCAATAAATGAGTACCAGGGTGAGACAAGCCGATGCGGTCCACCTACAAACTCATAGTGTATGCTTTAAGTAGCTAGGATCATTAAGTATAACCTACACACGTATGATTAGTTCCTGAAATGTTTAGTAAGTTTAACTGAAAATAAACCATCTGAAGAGTTCTATCGTCGTCTCATTCTTACCACCTTACAATTTTAAGAACTATACCTATACCATATTTTTATTTCAAATTTTTAGCATGTGTACTTTAGAAGTTACAGCTGGAACAAATTATGGCTCAAAAACGCCCCCTTTAAAAGCAAATACCGATCTCGAGACAGAAACATTTTAGAGACTTTGTTTCAAAGAAACCTCCCCTTAGTTTTAAAACACCTATTCACCGATACCTTACTTAATAATACAAGAGAAAAAAAAATTGCCCCTCTTTCACATGTATGGGAAGGGGGTCCAAAAACAATTAAAATATTTTTTCTCAACATTTCTAAATTTGGGTCAACGCGATCTATCTTCACACCAAATTTGATGTCGTCAACTCTAAAACTGACGGAGTTATGAGGGCGCGGCATACAGACAGAGAGACAGACAGAGAGACAGACTTGACGAAACTATAAGTGTTTCTAGTAGACTACAAAACCCTAAAAACCCAAACAGTCATTAAATAAACGTCGCATATTAAAATTTTCATTCAATTCCTTTGAATCTGTTGCTCATTAGACCGACCATCAAACATCTAGAGCACTTTTAGAAGACATGTATCTACATGCATGAAGTTATTCCAAAAGCGACGTAAGTATGTAAAGATATGAGATACCATCAAAACATAATTGAAAAAAAGTGTCAACACTCATTACCTTTACGGTAAAAAATATGAGATTTTTGTAAATAAAATATTGACCCAGAGAACTGTCGTTCCAATAGACCAAATTTGACAGCTTTCAAACCCATAGGTACTAAAAGATTTTTACAGCAAAATTTGTTACAGCAGGCAGCAGGCCTACAGAAGTAAGATTTCACGATTTCACGAGTAGAGAAAAACATGTTAGATACTTATGGCAAATCCACTTTTTACTCGACTTGGCGGGGGCACAACCGTGCCCGCAGATTCAAAATGATCCAGCACATCATTATCTAGCTTTGAGTATAAAAGGAATCATGAGAAGAATTGGTTCTAAAACATTTTTGGATTCACACAAGCAGTTCTTACTAACCTACTGGAGTTCCCAATGATCTACTTTCTATTGCAAAATATACATTAAATCTTATTATTTTCGAAATTCCTTTCGTGACGTAATTTTTAAGGATATGGTGGATCATTTGGCATACTTTTAACAAACTTTATGTCAGCCATATTGTACCTACTGGACCTCAAACTTGGCATGTTTTGACTACTTTTGAAAATGTAACTTGATTTTTTTCTAAAAGGGTAACTGAAATGTATAATTACAATATATTTTTGAAATCGTCTCGTGTAGCGCTTTCATTTGATACCCCACAAGATGGGCTCCAGAAGAATTATTTTTTTAGTGCCATACAAAAAAACGAAGGTCCGCCATCTTGAAATCCAGTGAATGGATTTTTCATTTCCTCGGATGGAATCATTCACAATGGTCCCTAGTATCGCTGAGCAAAGCGGCATCAACTGTGCCGGCAAAACAGTATTTTTTTGCTAAGGACCATGACTACTTCGCATAAATCGTGTCCATCAAGACGTCATCATCATTTTAAAATACGCCAGCAATTAATCATGTTGGTGAAGAAAACTTGGTAAAAAATAAAGTTTATTGTTATGATAAATTATGCAATTAATTTTTGTGAATTGATTTTCAACTCGACACTTGCGAAACATATAGATAAGACGTCCTTTACTGACAAAATCTAAAGAAGTTTAGTACAATTGCAGTTCGTTTGTAACCATCAATAATTTCTCTCGTCAGTTCACTCACTACTACAAAGTCTTCAACTTATCAATACGAGACACACGACGCCCACGCTTAAATATAGAAGAGGAGCAAGCAGGTCGGGTGACATCCAACCATATTATACTGATTCTATAATAAGACCACGGGAGACCGACCACCGTACTCTCGATTGCCCAAGCATTCACGGGTTGTTGACTTCGAGACCAAGCATGGGTGGCGATTCTCGGATGCATTCATTTGATATTCTTGACACTGGCATGAACATGAATAAAGACGAAAAAACTACTGCAGTGACGACTTGATTTCTAAATAACGTGCCAACTTACAAACGGAAACATTGCTCATCTACATTCGCCTTCTCTGAAGAATTAAATATTGCTTTGTTGATGATATTGATGACTATAATATGCTGCTCTCTTTTTATAGTAATTTGATTAAATATGACTGGTAGAATCAAACCCACTGCCCGCATTTAGGAACATAATTAACATGGATTAAACGGAACGTATCTTTGTTTGGTTTTTAAAAGGAAACAAAAATGTTGTCAGCCCGTGCTCTGGATGGATGGATAAAGGTTTGAATTTAGAATGAATTTGTTTTTAATAAACAACGGCTGCGGTGACTAACCTTAACCCGTTTGCTATTTTCGTTTTGTTTGGTACTCTTGAAGAAGTTATATTTTCTGCCTTACTGTGTGTGTTTTTCACACTTTTTAACATTAAAATATTTCCATTTTACTACTGCTATAAAAACGTATGAACATTTAAAAAAAACGACAAATTACAGACACATTTTATGAATCAAAAAGTCAAACAAACAACAAGTATTCAAGCTTACATTACGATTACGATGTTCACACACAACATAAATTTGAATATACATTGTTAGAACGGACGGAAGGTTGTTTAGGTTGAACAGAGGGCAGACGATTTCCCATTACTTTACCATAAGTTTTCTGTTAACATAGTACTTTCAAAGTGAAAAGTAAACATGATAAAAATGGCGCATAGAAAAAGTAAACAAACGCCATATTACAGTTATTATGGCAGCGTGAGTGTTAGGTAATTTAAATTGTGATATGATAGGTAAGACAAATAACTTTTTGAAGTTCTAGCATATATTCATGAATACAATTTATGTAGCCGGTTGAGTCATTTATATTATGCTCATTGTTAATTCGTAGGTAGGTATGTTCCTCTGGAAAGTATACTAGATTATGCTAGATTCATGTATTTCTTTAACCCCTTGAAAAGGCAATAACTTTTCTACCAGCCTGTATAATATTGAAACTAGAATTTATTAGGTTTGAACCAATTCTTTTTCGTTTCTATTCAATGTAATATATCGACGTAACCACTTCGCTTGCTCATCTATTTATAATGCTTAACCTCGACTCTACAGAAAGAAAAGGCAAGGCCCGTGTGTCCTTGGGTAGAACTAAATATGTAACTGGAAATATATCTTCGTATAGCGGCTTTGAGGAGAGCGCAGAATCTCGAATTCCTGTTACTGTCTTAGATAAGTAAAATAAAAGAGACGAGAAATCATAGAATTTATAGAGCTGCATGTCTTAAAATTCTCAAATCACTCAAGACCATACACTGTTTCCTCTTATTTCAATCAAAAGTCGCTTGACTGATTATGGTGGCAAATATATTAGAGAAAGGAATATAATTTAGAATCCCGACCAAAGTCGAAAACGCAGACCCTTTTGTCGCTCTTTTTGCTTAATTTTGTTATATCATCAGATTCACTAGTATTTATCCTACTAATATTATAAAGGCGGATGTTTGTGTGTGTGTTTGTTACGACATCACGCTAAAACGGCTGATTAGATTGACATGAAATTTTGCACAAATATAGAAGAGTATCAAGAATAACACATAGGCTACTCTTTACCACGGGAAAATGTCTTATTCCTACGGGATCACGCATATTCCAATATTGTTGCAAAGGTGGCGTGACTGAGCTGATTCGCGTTTTAAATGTTTTCGCGGAAAACTAACCGCGACATCTCTTGGCGAGTATGTAATGCTTTTTTGCCGCAGAATAATAGGTAGCAGCGGGTGAAACCGCTGATGGGCAGCTAGTTTATAATAATAACCAGTTTATTTTGATTCGTTATTGCACAGTACTAACCCCTTACCACATCCCCTTGAAAGTACGAAGATGTCCGCCTGTCAATTTGCGCTGGATTGCGTAGGTTGCAGCTATTTCTGTAAAAATCGCTCTACAGCGTCCTATTACACTCCCATGTGGTTATTTGAGGCAGTTAATCTTCCTGTGACGTCCAACACGCCTTTCGGTGGCCTGGCAGGAAAGAAAATGTTTCAGGACAACTAAAGCGAAAGTATGAAAAAACTCGTATCAATCAGATTGTATCAGTAAAACATCTAAACGCTTTTTTTGAGGTATTTTGTGTTTGTACTTCTAAAGAACATAATAAGGTGTAAAAAATACTGAAATTATTTAGACGTGGTACCAGGCCATGGTATAGAACAACTTCCATAAGGTACATCTATGTCGAAATATGAAAGAAATTCGGACCTCCCCCCATACAAATTGTGTTGGCCAGCCGTTAGTATGGGAGGACCAAATATCTTCTTCATATTTCAACCTATGTTCTTAGGTGAATGTTATTAATTTTCATGGTCTGATTCACCTCTTAAAATGTTTGCAGTTTATTTTTCTACATACTGTGTATCATTTTATCATGTACTTTTTTATGTATTTGATTGTAGAGAAATGTAAAGTTTGATTGAACCCATTTTTTCATAACTTCTCTATGTTTTTATCATTTCCTAGCTCTCCGTCGGTGGCTAAGTATTTTCTGCAAGTCTGTCGTACAAAGATCAATCAGCGAGAAAGGCGTATCGCTTACGACTTGTCCGTTTTTTTTGTCGTCTCCGCGGTGGGCCGAGAGTTGCCGTGGGTGGTCGACCGCAAGGTGTCGGTTCCTTTGCATGCATATATCACCTTAAATAAACCACCACGGATGATGTAAGGGAAGCGTGGCATAAAAAGGGAATAAAGGGTTGGGGAAGTAAAAAGCTGTGGGTTTTTACTTTAAGCCTCAGGCACAATGTTTTGCTCGTCATACAAGGTAGCTACGCTAATGTTTGGTGTGAAGACGGGTACGAATAGCGTAAACTTATTTCTAAATTCAATTTTGTTACTGTAAACGGCACACTAGATGACACAGCAAAGACGCTAGATGTACGCCGGCCCTTTTAGAACTAAACTGAAGCTAATTCAGAACGGAAATGCTTTATTACTGGTCTCTTTCTCAAAAAGAGTGTCAATCCGATTATACCTAACCGTGACGCGTGACCCGACAATCTGAATCTTGAGCATGATTCATGTTTGTACTTTTGACCGCGATTGTATGGAATAATGGACTGTACCCTAGTATTCCAATCTAATCAAAATCTTGAATCTACATTTTGGAAATCTACAGCTGTATTTTGCATACTGACGTGAAGTTTGATGCCTGAAGTTCCGAGAGAAAGAATCAAATCAATCACTTACGAAGCAGCTGTAGTTTTCCTTTCTCTAAATGAAAAGTCACAGAGAGAGCTTAAGAATTGCTCCGTAAAATCTAGTCCAATATGAATCAAGTATGATTCACGTGGTACTTATTGTTATAATCACGATAGGAGTGGTCCCAAATGCTATCTAGGTCGCTGGCTCCATTTGCTACACTATAGCAACTGTCGGTCGACCTCGTGGTATCTTATCTGGCCACTGGTGTGGAAAACAGGCATGGGATGCATCGATTTGATACACTATGCTATGATGTTGGTACTGGAAATGTATCGATTTAGTTTTGAGATGAAAACACACCGTCACGCTTTTATTGCTAGCCAAACAGAGTTTCAAAGTGTCTACGACGACTATAGAACGGTCGTTTTCGCCACGTCTGACGAATACCTGAAATCAGAATTTATGAAGACTTAAAATTGTAATCAGATAGGTAATTTGACAATCGCAGAAAAAAGTTATGTTATTCTAAACCGGCATCGACGTGGTAAGTGCTGAGTGAAAGTAATTAAAAAAAAATTGTTCATTCAGTGAGACGCATTTATCTTTTCAATAATGCAGTGAAACTGTTTCTACAAATAATTTGTGTTTTAATATGCCTAATGATTTCGTAATGCATTGAAATATTATGTCAATTTGAACCAGCAGTTTGAGAAATGTATATTTAATTACACGATGTCCATTCGTTCATTCATTACCGACAGTGATATACGAAATTGCCTGACAAATTCGACAGTAGTGAAATCAAATAACATTAGGTATTCATACTACCGTTCATAATGTAATTTTTTATTTGCAACATCTTTATTACCACTCATTAGATAGTGAACATGAAGATTACACCAAATTGGATGAGTAGGTATGGCAACATCACTTATGTAAAATCTGGCAACACTTTCTGGGTCAAACCGATTATATTCACTTACTTACCCTACTTCGTTTCGTCGCTGTGACACTTTTTATATGTTTGACATAATTGTTTCCTTCGATTGTGTACAGTCGAGCTACAAAAAAGATGGTTACTGATCACAATTTTGTAAGACAGTTCTTTTTGTGTCACAGTACACTGATTCAACGAACAACTCTATAAACCCTGGCTTCAGTGTAATTTTTGTCCGATGCATTTCAGTTTTGTCCGATATTTTGATTAGTATAGCAGTAGCTTGGTTGGATCAACATACCTAGATAATGAACAAAACTGTGATAATGAACAATGCTGTTTTAAGTTGTTATCTGATTATGATAGGTAGTTTTAAGTTGTTATCTGATTATGATCCTCATAAATTCGATATATCGGACAAATCAAGAGTCCTGGTAATAAGATTTCTTATACCTAAATATTCATTACGATCGGGCCGCTAAAGTCTTAAACTTTTGATTTTGCATACAATATTTGCACAGAGAAAAATGCGACGTCGATTCGACGAAGAAGAAGACAGAGAAAAATATACCGGGAGTAACGGAAAGGGTATAACAAGCCGAAAGGAGGTCAAGATACTCATGAAACTGAACAACTTTCCCCATGGAACATGGGTCGAAATATGAAAAAATAATTGGACCTCCCATAGTAAATCAATTAGCTGATCGGCGATTTTGTATGGGAGGTCCAATACAAAATCGTATCATCGTAAATATTTTTTTTTCATATTTCGACCCATGTTCCATGGGGAAAGTTATTCAGTTTCATGAGTACCTTGACCTCCTTTCGGCTTGTTATACCCTTTCCGTTACTCCCGGTATAGAAAGAAGTCCAACATTTTTCTCAGCTGACTGTACTTGCTGCTCTGATTTCCTCGTAATTCTTTTAGTCGGACCAATTGCCTGATTCGTTGGCTATTTGGGCCTCGTCATCTTTTTCGTTTTGTCTTTCACAAGTTTTATTTCCTCTTCGGTTTTAATTTACTCTGACCCGGTAAATTTTCTTTACGAAATAGACTGTTCAATCGCTTAACAATACATACTAGCAAAATCGACACTAGTTACGTTTTCAAGGGTTCAAAATATGCTAGTTATTGTGACTAATCCCTTAACAGGTGCCTCAAACACAAAGCGCCGTTTACCTATACCTAGTAAAAACTATAAACATCTGCAAAGTTACATAACCTCGTTTTTGCTATAAAATATCTTATCACCAGTATTGCGAGCTGTACTGAGACGAGTACCTACGAGCTTGTTTACTTATACAATACATACGATAGTTTATGTACTATCTGCAGCACTTCGACATACCTATTTAGATATAGGATCAGTATACGCTGGTTGTTCATAGAACTATATCGAGAACCAGCACATACAGATCCCTCAGTTACATAGCACTGCTGATAAGTGAACTGAAAATAGGGTACATGTGGTCGTAGTGAACACGTCATTATCGACATTGCATTCCGGGCCATGCCCAGTCGCTGGTGTTTGAACTACCACTGCCTGGCGGGACGAGATAAGCCCAGTTCAGACACTGCCGTATAATTTCCGCGACAAATTGAGGGTGTTCCCATTTATTGTTTTTAGAACTGTATGTAGAACCAGCATATACAGATCCCTCAGATATATAGCACTGCTGATAAGTACGTGAACTGAAAATAGGGTACATGTGGTCGTAGTGAACACATCTCGTCATTATCGACATTGCATTCCAGACCATGCCCAGTCGCTGGTGTGTTTGAACTACCACTGCCTGGCGGGACGAGATAAACCCGGTTCAAACACTGGCGTATAATTTCCTTGACAAATTGAGGGTGTTTCGATTTATTGTTTTTAGAACTGTATGAAACAGCAGCACATACTGATCCCTCACATATAGCACTGTTGCTGATAAGTACGTGAACTGAAAATAGGGTACATTGCTTGTAGTGAACACCGCTCGTCATTATCGACATTGCATTCCAGACCATGCCCAGTCGCTGGTGTTTGAACTACCACTGCCTGGCGGGACGAGATAAGCCCAGTTCTGACACTGGCGTATAATTTACTTGACAAATTTAGGGTGTTTCGATTTATTGTTTTTAGAACTGTATGTAGAACCAGCACATACTGAACCCTCAGATATATAGCACTGCTGATAAGTACGTGAACTGAAAATAGGGTACATGTGGTCCTAGTGAACATATATGGCTCGTCATTATCGACATGCCATGCCCAGTCGCTGGTGTTTGAACTACCACTGCCTGGCGGGACGAGATAAGCCCAGTTCAGACACTGCCGTATAATTTCCGCGACAAATTGAGGGTGTTCCCATTTATTGTTTTTAGAACTGTATGTAGAACCAGCACATACTGATCCCTCAGATATATAGCACTGTTGATAAGTACGTGAACTGAAAATAGGGTATATGTGGTCGTAGTGAACACGACTCGTCATTACCGACATTGCATTCCAGGCCATGCCCATCGCTGGTGTTTGAACTACCACTGCCTGGCGGGACGAGATAAGCCCAGTTCAGACACTGGCGTATAATTTGCTTGACAAATTGAAGGGTGGTCCCATTTATTTCTAAAATTAATAGAATACCATAGAATATGTCTGGTAATCTTCAGCTTTATATGCGTCTGCTACTTACTGATAGATAGATTTCGTTTAGCTTTTCTCCTCCTAATTAAAGGAAGAGGCTGGACAAGGCTAGTATTGAAAGATTTTCATTACGTATTTGCCTATCTCATTTGCTTAGATAAAAATTGCTTATTATCTAATAGGGTTTAAACGGGCGTTTTGGGCAAAAAGCGTTGAAAATTTGTCGTAGAGTAGGTAAAACGTGCCTGCCCACGCTCGCCCACTACAGTTGGTATTTCCATGGTAAAACAATGCAAATTCCCTTGCTCGCGTGGCTTGCTCGTTTCGCTGTGACTGTCACAACACAAATGAAAACCAATACTGGATCAAATTTAGTCAAACTGAACTGACGCATCCCGATAACTGTATTGCGATGTGAGAGGCGTAACGCAACTGCGAATCGCTCGTGCGTTTGTGAATTGACGTAAATCATTACTAGGCCAGTTGAGGATAGTTTGTACTGAAACTACGCACAAACTTTTGAACCTATCGAATATTGAACTCTGAATCTCCTTAGAATGCCAAGTAGTTCAGTCTCATTGACAAATTTCGACATCTCGACCAAATTCAGACCGCTATAGCCCACGGTGACAGTGCCTTTATTAAAGAGAGCGCTTCCTTTCGGTTACAAAACCGCTGCGGTTAGGTTGTCAACCTGGAAACGTCAGGCTTCGGTATAAAGTTTCAGGATGCTCGGTCAGGTCAGCTTACCGACAGGCCACGGCAGATGCCATGCCACTATACGACAGCACGGTTTAAAACCACTCATGTTGAACGCTCAAAGAACAGAGGCTTACTTATGTTGTTTCTAAAAAAATAACAACTTTCAATTTAGGGTTTCTACTGTAGTCTCAGAGTCCATACTATCAGAGCTTAAGGTCCCAATGAGACTCACCACCATATGCCTGCGAAGAAGCTTTGAATACTTTGGTCACATTGCCCGGAAGAAAGGCGATAACCTTGAAAAACTACTAATAACGGGCAAAGTAGACGGCAGAAGACCCAGAGGTAGAAGCCCGACTCGTTGGTCTGACCAGATCCGCACCACGCTAGGCACCACAGTCTGCGAGGCCATACATGCCGCTGAAGATAGATCAAGTTGGCGTCACATAGTACACGAAAAAGTTATTCGACGAGGTCACGACCCTCAGCATTGAGGATATACGACTCAAGGAGGAGGACTGTAGTCTCAAGTGAAAATTTGATTTGACCATGCGCGGAACACTCGCGCAAATATGTGTCCCTTGAGATCCTTTGAAAATTTATAGATTTGACTTAAAGTGTAGTACTAACCGAGCCATCAGTATAGGCCGTGTGCCGTACGTAATTTCTAGTGAACGGATACAGCCGTGATGAAACTGACACAGATTCTAACGTATTTGGTAACCGAAGCTCGTGAAAGTCGCCGAAGACCGAAGCGAAGATCGCATTGTGGACGGCCCACTTCGTCACATTTTGACGGCACCGAAACCCAAAATCCAGTTAATAACATAACCAGCGACATTTTACTCGTGTAGTTTTGTGTACAATCGACAAGTCTCAAGGGTCAACTATAGGTGGCTTTTCATTAGGTTGGATCGGACATCGTATAGTTGGACGACTCGGTGTCCCACACGAAGCAAAGCAGATAAGATTATTAAGAATAACCAATAACTGGTATAAAGTCACGTGAACCTTTGACTGTTTTGATCTCTAAGGATTCATACTTCAATTTTTAGCAAGATGTTGGTATATTTTCTGTCTCTTTAAGAATTACACTGCAACACCTATGAATTAACAAAGGAAGCGCCGCAAAGAATCGAGTGCATTATCAACGTCAACGCAACGAATAAACAAATTGAGGACAGCGCTAAAACAAAAAGCGTGAACAATATACATATCGACACGCCCAAGGTAAAACAACGTAACTTGAGTTACGACAAAAATGAGTTTTTTAAATACTCTTGTTCGTTATAATTTTCTCTACACGAGTGTCGAACAAACGTATCTCTAAGTACAATAGAACCGAAGTTAGCGAGAATCCCAACAACGTAACATGTGGTTGCCGTCTGCAAAAAAAATTTGTTCGGCGGATAAAACATGCTATATTGATTTACAATTTGGTTTTACGGATCAAATATTTTCTCTTATAAAAATATAACAACGTATGTTTATTTACGATGATTAATCGTATTTTTTCAAAACCTAATTTACATGCAAAAAGATTGTAAATTGAGTTACGTATGAATATCCCTTAGTCGGTTCGAATTGGGGTGATGCTATTCTAAGCCGGCATCACACGGCAAACTAATAATATAAACTACCTAGAAAAAGTAAGGCACATAAAAGCTGACTTTGAGAGTCATTAAAGTTCTCTAACATTTAGGTTTGCAGATTTTAAGCACCGGAATAGGCCAGGTTTCATGAAAGCGTCATCGATAACCGAGTTCTAGTTTTATACCTAACGGCAAGCTATACAGAAGTTAGAGGAGTATACCTATAACAAAATAAAACCTATGAAACATAATTGAAAAGAAAAAGTACAAATCAGGCGGCCATATCGCTAGGGTAGCAATTTCTTGCAGGCAACCTTTGGGTAGGATAATGCAAAGATATAGTGCCCAAAACGTGTTAACATAAAATTAAAATTACATAATACTCTATACAATGATAAAGCAAGATATAGTATACCTGGACTGTTTTGGAGTACTCTCTTGACTGTCTTATAGCGCTGCCAAGTTGACTGGCAATATGTAGAGGTAGAGCTATCTAAATGCAGGGAAGTCCATTCAAGTCCAGAACCATCAAGCAAGACCCAATAAACTGCTACTCCGAAGCATAAGTCAGGGTGATGTCATATCCCCGATGATAAACTTTACACCTGAAGTAGCTTGGCTTGCCAGCATTTAGGGAGTTGCGTCATATTTTAGAGACATCCTTGCCATATTACGATCATGGTGTGCGATATGTGCTATCTGTCATGACTTAAGGAGCTGAGACTAGAAACCTGGTATTAAAACTGGTCCACCAGCTACCTGTCATTCAGAAAGCTATGGAAAGGTGTTTTACTAAAGGATTAAATTACAGAGTGTGATTACCACTGGAAGACCAAAGTCGCTGTCTGGCTGGTCGATTCTGTCATAGAACGAGTAAGGAAGTTCTTGACTGGAGGTCACGACTTGGTAAGCGTAGCAATAGACATCTTGCAACTAAACAGACCGATGACATAAAAAGTGTGTTTTTCAGTTTTTATAAACAAAAAATGTCTAATATTCAGTTTCACCAAGCGCCAACAATCGCAAGTATTAATCATAAAAAGTGTGGCTTATAGTGACTGCGAGCATTATTGGAGATCTCAGACACATTCCGCCACTACGATGAGGTTATCCACAAACTTGATTCTCAGTTGCGACATGCCAGCATTGACGTTGCTTTTTCTCACTCTCCATGATATCCTTAAGGACATTATTGAAGAGTTTGGGCGAGAGAGTGTAACCTTGGCAGACACCTCGTTTTATTGATATGGAGACTGTATTTCGGTGCATGTGCACCTGCATCGGTTCAAATCTCCAACAAATGCTCACAGTACTTCACAAAGCTTATCTTAGGATCGTGCTGAGAACGAACAATTGTGTCCAAGACCAAATAGTTCTTTGCGTGTTCGTAATATAACCATAGGTAAATAATAACATTGTACAAATAGTCTTGGGCATCTTTTATCCTTCGACCCAGTAGATCAGGATAAGAGATGAAAAGACGAATTGGGTTAGGCTTGGCTGCTTTTGGGAAGCTGGAAGATGTCTTCAAGTCCAACTACCTCAATGCCTGAAGACCAAGGTATATGACAAAATCCTGCTGATACTTACTTAAGGTTAAACCTATAATAAGTTTAAGATTAAAATAGCACAGAAAGCAATGGAGCGCGCCTACCTCGTTGATTGCGTATCAAACGTCGATATTTGACGTAGGACTGAAATTCAAGACGTACTATTAGGTAAGCGAATCGCTAGATTAAGGTGGCAATGGACAGCGGACACTTGTCCAATAGACATGACGGACGATGGACAAAAGCAGTCACAGAGTAGTACCGAAAGGGAGCAATAAGACCAGTGGGCAGACCGTCAGTCCGGTGGTCAGATGACATCATCAAGTCGATCGGGTCTGAATTGATAAGATTGGATTAGCGCAAAACAGGAGAGGCTTATAACCTGTAGTGAGTTGATGTAGGTTGATGGTGATTACGATGATGAATAGTGGCTGGATGGCAAAAACTGGAGATCATGACTTATGAATGACATACCCTGGGAGGCCAAGATCCAGAAGTGGACTGCTGTTGCTCAATATGTGCGCTTTTGATAATAAATAATGCAATACATGGTTAAAAAACTCATAAAAAGTGGGTTAGTTATTTATAGTTTAGTCTTCAGAAGTTATTGCAATTTACGACAAAAGTCGAGTAAAAGTATTTTTCTTTATTCACATGCCCCTTTATTCATCCGTAAATCTGTAAAATATCGTAAATATGACGTTTTACACGTCATAAAATAAATAGTTCCTTGCAATTACACACAAAAGTGTGAACCATTTACGACCTTTTTGCAGTCAGTAAATTGAAAACTAAAGGGTGTAACTAGCGAAAAGTCTACTTCTCGTAACTTTACATTGAAAATATTAATTTCTAATAGAAGATACTCAAAAATGAATAACATGGTCCTAAAAAATTATTTCCAAATAACGCATAGTTTCGTGTTATGATTTTTGGTGATATTTTTTTAGTTTTTTGGTTCTGGTAAGGTTGGTAAAGTTGTTTTTTTCTAGTTACGACCTTTTCGTTTTCACCCATCGTATATCGATGATGAGTGGTTTTTTTTTTAATATAAGATTTTATGAAAGTATTTTATTTCATTGCATTATGGTTCGTAAATTTCATACAAGACTTACGCTACTTGGATTACTTTAAGGTCAAAAGGTTATAAAAACACAAGACAACTCAAGCGTAACTCAGACATACACTGGATTTAACCGTAAAAGGTAATGAGTACATAAGACAACTCAAACGTAACTCAGACATACACTGGAATTTACCGTGATATCTCTATCATTGAAGATTCACTATCTCAACTTACGTTGTTATTGCAAGTAATATGCATCGTATCCCTTCATTGTAAGTCATAAAACTCAATGAAAGCAAATTATTATGAATAAAACATATATAACAACATATAAAACTCGTTACATGTATTCTTTAAAACAAACAATCACTTCAATTAATAAAAAAACAAAAGCGTGAGAATTTTTTTAAACCTTAAAATCGCTCTACTGTAAAGTTGTCAAAAATGAGATACGTTGTTTTACCTTGGGCGTGTCGATATGTAGGTAGATACTATACCTAGATAATCGTAATAACCCCGATACGCTGGTAGGTGACCTACTGGCCGAAAGGCAAACGGTTGCAACTTCTCATGGAATTGAATGCAAGGCGAAAATGTAGCAACGTCGTAACACGCCAATCAACGATCGCAATTTCGCCTCCCGAATCTGGGACGAGAATACAATACATACTGGCCTACACAGCGTGCGTAGCAGATGCATCAGTGTGTATAAATAAATACAATAAGATAATTCTGAGATTTGAGAAAAAACTAGAAAACTGCATGGAGGCGGCTCATGACGGAGAAAAGTGGAAGAAATGTAGAGCTTGCCTTATAATCGGATATTTCTGGCTCAAAAATACAGAAAACTAGAGGCCATCCGAGCGGTTTCACGCGTTGCTGGTTAGCAACAACTAGGTTCTTCCGTAGGAATAAGATATTTTCCCGTAGTAAACAGTACCATAGGTTACTCAGGGATGTTGTTACTTTCTACAAAAGAAAGATTTTTTGAAATCGGTTCAAGCGTTTTCGAGTTTAAACTAATCCTTCCTCGTTTAATATAAGTGTATACAAATAAAAATAATTCGAGGATTTGTCCACTTAGAATCGCGGCCGGCGGCCTTTGTCACGGCTTTCGAACCAGTATATTATACTCACCGATTCGATACGTACTTACAAGCTTAAACCACGGAAGCCGTTGGAGGTTTTCTGATGCGAGGGTCGCACTTTCTGTTTTAAACAATTCAGCCTTAATACTTCGCCTTTCGGTGTAAAAGGCCAGTGCACTCGCACCATAAATTGTATAGGGTCAACCAACTTCTTTCCTATAAGTATATATTGCAAAACAAAAGGTCTTTACTCATTATCATTACTAAATTTTCTCAGTTCTTCATCTTCTATGTTATTGATGATTTCCAGGTTTATGGTTATGGTACAGATACATCAGATCAGATTTCAAGATCATCAGCAATTTAACAGGCGTTTACCTACTGATTTAGCCTCCTAGGCCTACAATTTTATTGTCTTCTGATTCTGAAGGTGACACTTGGTTGTGAATTAAATATAGAGCATTGTTCATTACTTTGACTTCTCAAGATCATCGACTGATTTGGTTTCACTTCTGTACCTTGTCTGGTTTGTGTTCCTTTTGTCTTTATATTACTGGTACAATTAAGATGCGGAGTTTTATAAATATTACGTTTATCTACGAAGCCTACATCAGAAGTTGGAAGTTCTCTCAAACGTTGGCTATCAAATCTCAAATTGGCTGCAAGAGATCTGTTTTATGAGATAGGTAGGGCAGCTCTCCTTTTGCTACGAAATACTGAACAATTTCTTTGATGTATTTGTGCAATAAGTATACCTGTAGTAGCGGCTAAGAATATTGCCATACCCCTAGTCCACTCAGGGCGTTTCGTAAAAGGCGACGTAGAGTTTTTGACCTCGGCTGAATATCTGGTGATACCAGCTACTATAACATTCCCAAAGAAGATTGACGTCAGACAAACGGCCGGTCCTAAGACATTGCCAAATCTGTTTGCGTATATGTACCTCAAAATATTAACAGTGTATCCTCCTTGTTGTAGGCTCGCGTCGGGCAGCGACTGCGTTGGCGCAGGGTCGGGCGGCGGCGCGCCGGCCCCGCAGTCGGCGCGCGTCTCCTCAAACGGCGCCGGCGGCATGGCCGTGAGCCGCGTGCCCAGTCCGCTGCACGACGGGAACACGCCCGTCGCGGAGAACTGGTGCTTCACACAGGTATGTACCGCTACGGCGCGCGTCTCCTCAAACGGCGCCGGCGGCATGGCCGTGAGCCGCGTGCCCAGTCCGCTGCACGACGGGAACACGCCCGTCGCGGAGAACTGGTGCTTCACACAGGTATGTACCACAAGAAAAAGAAAAATGAGCAACAGTAGTGAAACGCCTTCAGCAAAGATAGGAACGTGGAGGCCCAGAACAGAATAGGGTGGAAAGTGAAGAGGGAGGCCTTTGCCCAACAGTGTGACGATACGGGCTAATTAAGATAAGAAGTAGTGAGACGTCCACAGTGCTAGGGCACCTCCAGGCGTGCGAATTTTAACTGACAGCAAAGGCAATCCGCTACCCGCTTCACACAGGTATGTAACGCTAGTAAAACACAAAAACGGAAAAAGGTTACATCAGTAAAGTAACAGTCGTGAGACGTATACACTGTTACACTGTTAGGCGCGAGGCAAAGGCAATCTGCTACCCTTACAAGATCGTCGGTCAACCTGGTTTTTCGCCGACAATGCATCTTTATTGTCTCATTTCACTCCACATCAGCCTACAGCTGTTGTCGGCATCCAGTCACCCATCCGTCATCTAGCCGGACTTTATCATCTGCTAAAACCAGGATCAACTGGCGCTAACACGTGCATAGCATGTGCTGTGCTTAGGATTCTCATTTGTGATGCGTATGACGATCACTGTCTACGCACGTCCCACTTACCTAAACGTACCTATTGGCATTTTAGATTCCCTTGTTTATGGGTACTTAGGTCTCAAGAGCTGTTGTATTTGAAAACATTGCTGCAATAAAAATAAAACATAAGTTTCGTAGTCATAATGATATTAGGTCGCCAAAATACTTTGTAATAATTATGTTATCTATATTATTTCAAATCTAAATTAGTTAGCTGTTCCTAACCTAAATTTTAGGCAAAGGTCGCCAGAGTTCGTCCTAACTAGATAACTTATTTTAATCAAGTAAAGCAAATAACTTAGTCTTTGATTTATATTCATAGAAGTTTGCTGCAAACTTTAGCGAACCTTTAGAACCTCTAAACAATAACGAGGTCAGGTCGTAGACATAAACTAATGTACAAGTTTTGGGGAAATTCCTGCCAGTAAATTGTATCATTTCAAACTTCTAGTTGTCATGCCTAAACACGAAGAGGTATCAAAGATTCTTGTGCACACATACATTTGTTGGATTGTCTATCTATGTTTAAAGATGACTAGATAGAGTTGTCGCTATTAAAATATCCGCACAGACAGTGTGAAATTCGACAATTTTGCTTTCAGTGTAATTTTAAAATTTGTCTTAGATATACCTAACCTCGATGTGTGCTAACATTTTAGCATATATTTCTTCTTATCTTAACTCTTCAACTGGAACATTGCAATGATTCAAGGCAAAAATAGTTTCACGCATCACGTTATCGCGTTAGTAATAGTTAATTTGTTTACAGAAAAGTCCGTTTACAATTCTCGTAAAAATGTTCGCTTCCTGTTTTCGTACCTACAGAAACGTTTTCAAGTTCACCGATAAGACTTCAATGAAGCTAACTGTACCGATTGTATAGTGAGTGATAAAGGAATATGGGTATGAATGCTATCTATGGAGCCAATATTTTGATACTGACGCTGTCTCAACGTGGCTAAGATTGCCTTGCACTATTATTTATTATGTGCTAAGAGTTTGAACGCACCTGCGCTTGATGCATAGTTTGGTCGCAGAGTTTAGATTCGATGTTATTATGATAACCTTATCTCAAATACCGCCACATCAAACGCAAGCGTGTTTCAAAATTGGCTTGTGTGGATTTAAAGACTGCCTCAAAAGTTGAAAATCGTTCAGTCCCCAAGAACCTAGCCTAGATTTCTATATTTTTGTCCAACTCTCGTTTTGCCCTATCTATATTAATGCCTTTTGCGATTACCATCAGTTCTGATGAGTGGATTTACGATGTCACATTTTACGAGCGACTTCATGTCCCGGGAGCCATTACATTAGAGGTCGGAGTATTAATTCGGTTATTAGAGTCCCTCAAGAATTTGAATAAAGGCATACTTAGTGCGAGCCGTTGAGCGGCGTTCTATGAAACCTGAGAATGTAATTTTGCAATTCTACTATATTTTTGTGGCATTACTTAACGTAATGAATGTCATGTCTGAACTTCTAATATTGTGAATTTATAATTGTTGCATTGTAAGCATTCAGGTGCTGTTTTTATTGCATTTGCAAACACTTTAAAGAGAACGGGCGCCAGCGTGCAACCTTGCGAGATCCCTGGTACAAACTTCATGCCTTATCTTTCATACGTGATTATAAAAGCAATAACACTTTTATTTTGAATCGTGTCGCGTATTTCTTTATCCTCTATGTTATGTCACGAATGTTTATCAAAGAAATTAGTTTTTCATAGCAATATTTTTCACGTACGGTTTTACGATAAAGAATAATTGGTTGCTAACGTCTTTTTAGTTGCAAGGTTAGATTATCGCCGCGTGTTTGCAATATCACGTAACGTTTCCTACTTTCATGATAGCTAATGCAAAGAATTCATTTACTTATAATAGATGAGCTGTACTGGCAGCTAAACTTAAACTGGTTATTCTCAGTAATTGTATGTGAAACCAGTGTAAGCTGGTCCTGTGGTACGTTGATGTGCTGCTGATAGTACAGATAATAAAATGGCCTTAATATCGACACGTTCGCCTCGTCGGCGACATATTGAAAGTATTTGTAGTCCACTTCCTGCTTCAGCCGGCGGTCGACTTTCAGAACAATTGGGCCGGCCGAGCCGAACGGTTGGTCGACTTTTTTAACCGTCAACTTTTTTGGTGCTTTTTACCGAAAAATATCTATTTAGTTCGCGAGCGCTAACGGTATTCTCGGTTTGCTGCCCGTCGCGGCACGTATAGTGCTTATTAAGGTTCTGGGGTCTTTTAACTTTGGCGATGATGGTCCAACCGTTATCATTAACGGAATAATGGATAGATTTATTTGAGACAGCGCTGACAGGCACCGTGTTAATTTAGGATTTATGCATGAACAAGCTGTCCATGTCCGTGTCTGATTATTGTCTGAACTCTGATTCCTTAGAAATATTAGTTGTTGATACAGAAGCGTAGGCCTACCAATAGAGTACCTTAGCTCTTCTCAATTTTATGAAGACGCACGCAGGGGTTGTAGTTAGGTACGTGCAGAGAACATTCATTTTATTCACAAAGATCCATAGAGTAGGTACGTACCGATAAAATAGTGTATGGCTGTACGCAGTGATCGTACACGTGCCTTTCTTCACGTGCTGCGATAAACTTTTATAGAGATGAACAATATTTGATAAAATGTGAAACATAAGTCATTATTTTCTATCTTGCAAAAACACACAAGGTCATTCTAAAGCATAATTTTCAAATCCTCCTTTTGCGGAAATTAGCCATCGTTGTCACGTTTCGTTAATGGCACGTGCGTTTCTCCACGTGTAGCGATTGCGCGGTCTTCATTACAGGAAACTCTTAAATGCGTATTTATAAAATGCCTGGCGTTTTGATCGATAATTAGGCAGACTTGATTTACTTTACTTTCATCATCTTAATCTTTTGCAGTCCACTGTTGGACGTAATCCTCTCCTAGCTCTTTTTATCGAGCAATTGCTTTTGTTTGCCTCACCATTACGGTATTCTATTCGGAAGTCAATGGTCTGAAATTTCAGCCGGAAAATTAATTACTTGCGAGCATTAATAATGTAAATTCATTCAGCAAAGCAATCATTTAATGTTAAACGAAATATACTCAGTGAAATAACATCCTCACAAACATTCCCAGAGTGAATAAACTTTCTATAGAAAGTGTTTTCGATTCATACAACTCTCGAACAGTCAAAACAAACTGTAGACGGATCCATTCGGAATTAACATTCGTTTCGAAACTCCGTACCAACGAACTCGGGTTTATCACTTCCATTAACCTCTTCGTTCATTTGGTTCTTTTGGAAAACTGCATTACAGACGAGCAACTTTTAAAGGCACATTTTGACAGCTGTAAATACCATATGAAAATGGACCTTATGTCGATGTGTTACCATGGATCATACAACAGTCTAAATGGTCTTTTAAAAGTTTCCTGACTGTAAACCACGTAGATATAGAAATGTGTGTTTGAGAATTTACGTTCATCGCTCCCGGGAAACGAAAGTATCCCATAAAGATATTATCATAGTGAGTAGTTAGTAGCTGCTGACGAAAACAAATTCATGTTATTTGAAATTTAACTTCCTTCTTGTGTTCCTTAGATTTTTAAACACTCTTGAGAAACGATCTAAACAATCTTCAGAAAGCGTTTGGTAAAGTTTATTTTTAAAATTATCGTTATCTTTGTCTTCAATTCCATCTGTATCTTTACCATCCTTAGTTCCTTTAGCAACAAAATCGTTAGTAAACTAGGCACTTACATCGTCGATAAATCTGCCAGTTCCACATAAGGCTGGAATCCGCGAAGCTTGCTATCTCGGGGATGATGCGGGCGGCCTTGGGCCAGGTCGGCGACCGGCCACGGACCCCAGGGCCGCAGCAAGCAACGGTTGGGGGCAACGCCCTGCGCGTGCGCACCTACTGGGCACGCTGGAGGGTTCCAAGCAGCGTGACCCCGCCGGGACCGCACCATGGGCAGCCACGTGTGCCAGATCAAATATTCGAAAAACTAACCATGTGTGTGCGAAATGTACGACCAGAGTCTAAGTTTACAATGTAATCCTTACATGGATGACTGCTTGGTGAATCTCTGGAGAAAAAGAAAAATACAGATTCAGCCCGCTAGCTTTTTTAAGCTTGCCAGTAAGCCTTACATGTCATGCTGGCTGATTCTTCGAAAGAAAAAGAAAAACGCAATCAACTCTACCTTTTCTCTACAAGCTTGGCTATGTGGCCAACATGTACGCACATTGCCCTCTACGACCTTGTTGGTACGTGGCCAAGTAAAGTTTAAAAAATATTCGTAGACAGCAAGATCCGCCGCCATTTTTTTGCTATGGGTGTAAAGCTTCACGCACATTGCCCTGAGTGACCTCGGAGTCTATGTGTGCTATCGAAAAGAATTTGAGTAGATTTCATTTGGTGCTAGTTTTGAGGCGTTCTATGCTAAAGTTTCTCCTTTTTTTGTCTCTATTTCGTTAGTGTATAAGTAGTTTGGGAAAGTTTCACTTCTTTAGTAGTCTCATTGCGTCACTAATTAGAACAAGAATTTGCTCTTAAAAAGACCATAAATATCGGTAGTTCTCAAAGTGCAGCCCTAGCAGGTAGTTTTACGGCACTGCCGACCTTGAAATATGAATAGGTTGTAAATAGGTGGTTTTGTTTAGAGTTTATTTGCCTTAAATAAGTCGTTAACGTGCATGCAGGCGTCGTGCGACCGTTGTGCGGCCGTCAACGGGGCTATTACCCGCCAAGGAATAGGATAGGCTAGGGTTGCTCACGACAAATCGCTTTTATGATTATGAGTGTTCACTCAACGCTCAGAACAAATAGACTAAGGGAATAACATACCTACTACTACCATACATAGTCTTACTTATTCGCCTACGACTTAGTTATGAACTGTTGTATTGCAAAACAGGTACAAGTCTTTGACGCTTTGATTGTTAAAGACCAGATGACAGCTTGGTACCGAAGAATCGTCATGAATTTAATGACTTTAATTATGAATTGATGATAGCCGGTCACTACCAAAGCTACACTTATTGCACACTTGGTATTTTGTTATTATTTCGGCATCTTTACTTCCTAGACGACGCATGTCCTTGCCACATGCAGATCCAGTTTTAATACGTTAATTAATTTACAAATTACACTTGACTCGCAAAATTCGACGACTCCAATTCATATCTGCTTTAAACCGCTTTCGTCTGCTTTCATTGACCTACGGTTCACTGTGCCTGACGCGTCGTGTGTATTCGGGCTATCTTGTCCTTCAAACCGGAACATTGTCGGCGGTTTCGCCGGTTCAATTTAGCCGTTGTGATGCTACTTTCCTAAAATGTAATTATTATTCGAAAGTTGAACAGTTGTAAAAACAAAATGGTCGTCAATGTTGAAACGAAGATAAATGATGATCGAAATTACAATCGGCTGAAAAGGATGTGGCCTGCAGTAGGTATTAGATACTTAGCCATAAATAAAGTAATATTATCCACTTATACAACGTGTTACAAAACAACCCATAAAAACTCCTATACAAATGGAGTTCATTTTGAATGGGAGGCTCAAATTTTTTTTTCATATTTCAACCCATGTTCCATAGGGAAAGTTGTTCAGTTTTACGAACCTTGACCTTCTTTCAGCTTTATTGGTTGTTTTGTAACACCCAGTATAATTTTGGTAACATAAGAGGTAACATAATCTTATATTTTTTAGATCTGCTTGATTTAAGAATTTAATTCGGCGTTTTTGCGCGAGCGTAGGGCCTAAGTCAGACTTAACTAAGACTACTCGTTAAAGTCAGTGGCAAAGCTTAATTTAATTCAAAAAGTAGTTTTGCGTCACCCCTAGTTTCTGGGCGTCTTGCATTCTCAAGATTTATTGCACAGACCCTCTTCTCATAGATTTCCGATCCATTTATTATTTATAAGCCTGCTGCCTGATCATCAGCCTATTGTTTAAGTTTTTGCTCCTCTTTTATCCTTCCTGAATGGCTGGTCTGTTTGCAAACACCTCTAGCGACCTCTTCGAATAACTAGATAGAAAGAAGGCTGTGTTGATTTCTAATAATTTCACTTACTTTCTAAGAAAGCCTGCCGTCCGTAAAAGGCGAAACGTTAATGGCAAGCCGAATTGAAGCATTCAAAATATTCTCTAAACTGATTTATCAAATATCTCCGCCTAAAATTGACACTCGTTTATTTATAACCAGTTTCGGTACGCAATGTTTTACGAGGTGTTGTTTTTGCACTACCTTGCGTCAGATACATTTAATAATCTGTCTCCTTACTGCCTGGATAATGTTGCTACTGTAGCAATAAGGCCGCAAATTGTACCAATTCGTCCTTTTGCTTTCTGTCTCTGTAGGCACTGTAATGTTTTTGTTTTTGCGATCAAGTAAATTGGACTTGACTTTATTTACTTACACTCCGGAACAAAAATAACAATTTTCAATGAATAAAGTCTTCCTATTCCACCTGCAACCTGATCTACATTGTACCGAAGCATTGACCAGGGTTTTTACACCATCAGTCAATGAACCATCATCAGCTAACGGCACTAGGGAGCCGACTATGCCGATGATGCTTTTGAAAAACTATCGTACATAGATGATATCGCATAGGCGCGATCTTATGGGAAATTCCACTAGTAACATTGCCACTGCCAGCATATCAACCTACCCGTTTAAGGCACCAACTTATTCTGGTTTTCCATTGAAACACTAAGTAAAACTAGTAGAGGTTGATCCCTTGAATGGGTATGTACCTAAGTTGTCGTGCTGGCGATAATACTCGTACTAGCATTTTCAAGTTTACTACTCGAAAGCCATAATGATAGGTACAAAAAACAATGTAGTCATGTTATACTTGTTTAGTTATTTGAAATAACTACAAGTAATTTTCTGTCTTGCTTTGACGATAATCATAATATTTTTAATTATAATTTACTTTCTAAGCGCTTAAACTCTACATTTATTTTAATTTTTGATTAATAATGTCTTTGTCTGTGTGAATAATATTAACAAGTTTTTTTTCTCTTGTTCCAGGTCAAAGTGGTGAAATTCAGCTATATGTGGACAATAAACAATTTTAGTTTCTGTAGAGAGGAGATGGGTGAAGTGCTAAAATCATCGACTTTTTCCGCCGGTGCTAGTGACAAACTAAAGTGGTGTCTTCGCGTCAATCCCAAAGGACTCGACGAGGAGAGCAAAGACTATTTATCCTTATATCTATTATTAGTGTCGTGTAACAAATCTGAAGTGCGTGCGAAATTCAAGTTCTCAATATTGAACGCGAAAAGGGAAGAAACGAAAGCGATGGAGTCACAGCGAGCGTACAGATTCGTGCAAGGCAAGGATTGGGGGTTCAAAAAGTTTATCAGAAGGTGAGTTTCGCAAAAAACCGTAAACCTTTTAGTTTTCATTTTCATTTACCAAATTGTACATATTTTTTCATTAGAAATCATTGTTGTACCTAGACAAAAGATTTCACAAAACGCCACAGAAGGCAAAACATATTATTGAAACATGCATGTTTTGTAGCTTATCGAAAATTGTTGCAGAAATGAACAGGATTCATATGTCATTGCAGTCCACTAGCAAAACACCGAACCGTATCGTATTGTAGGCATTTAAAACTGTTTTTATTTACCTAAGTCGGCAAATCTTTAAATTGATAGATCTAATAAAATAGATTGTCCAGCCAGATTGCTATAAATGCGACTCTGAATTTATAGTATTCGTTTATTTATAATTTCGATCTTTCGAATAAGTTATGAAGAGATATTCTGAAATGTTCAATCCAAATTCTGATTACATCGCGTCACGAATGTATCAATTTTCTTTATTGTCCAAATACTGAATATTCTTTAGATAGCCTTCTTTATGGCCTTTGGATTCTATTTTGCTTCAGAGCAAGTAATATAATCCTGGTATACTTCACAAAATACACGGGTTATTGACTTCTAACAGTACGTACGTACAAAATTCCCCGTTTCGCTGATTATTTTAGAGCTATCTGGGGGAGGACCCCTGTATTCGAAATATAATTTAACTCCCTTCCCATGTTGACGAATGTGGGTTTTTCCCCTCAATCTATGGGGTTCTTGCTCTTGTCAGTCAAATATCAAAAGTAATGGGGAAGTTATTGATATAAAAGCCATTTCCTTTCTGTTTACGAATTGAAAGTCACATCATAGCATTTCTCGTTCCAAGTAGATATTAAGAGTTGAGAGATATTTGGAAAAGAAAAGTACCTAATCGTTTTTGTTTTTGTTTTTACGACTTGGTCATAAAATTCTATGCATTTTCTTTCACATGACTTTCCAAAACATTTACATATCCATCTTCGGTACGGACAGACAGTTATTAAAAACATTAAATTTCACAATCATCTGTTCTTGTTCTATTTTTTACATTTTCCTACTAAAACTGTTTCTGTATTGATATTAAAAGTGTTATCATCACAATCAATAAACAAAATGAATGTCTTTGATGTCAACCCCTTTTAATACGAGATATTAATATTGAAATTTATCTTTTAACAATGAATAGGGCTCTCGATAGGGTGAATAAATTATCATTAGTTTTTCTACCCCACTAAATGAGAATGCATTTATTTAAAACATTATACGATAGTTCACACATACGCCAATACAGCGAAACGCGAAGACCACGACACGATTTTCACACGTGATTCATTATGATTGCAGAGAGATAAACTTCAATGTTTTCACGCGAAATTCACGTAAAATATAATACGCTGAACCGATAACACTTAAGCCATGGTTTATACCAAAAATCCTACCTAACTCCACCTTTCTATCAATTCCAGAGATTTCCTGCTGGACGAGGCGAACGGTCTACTACCAGAAGACAAGCTGACGATATTCTGCGAAGTGTCAGTAGTCGCTGACAGCATCAACATCAGCGGCCAAAGCAACGTGGTCCAGTTCAAAGTGCCAGAGTGCCGGTTATCCGACGATTTGGGCGCGTTGTTCGACAACGAACGCTTCTCCGATGTGACGTTAGCAGTTGGAGGCCGGGAGTTCCAAGCGCATAAAGCTATATTAGCAGGTATGTACCCCAAACGGACCTAAAAATTCTAATTGTATCAACGACTATGGTCGAAGCAATGTGGCCCAAAGTATGATGATTTTAAGCCAAAGCAGTAGGAATCATATTTTTGCAAAGTCATACAGCAAGCTAAACGTTTTCGCGTGACTGGCGAATCATCATAACATAATATTTAATATGATTCTCCATTGCTGAGATATTAGTATTGCCTGTATCCAAATTAGTACTGCCCACATTCAACTCAAAGGATTCCTAGTTTCTAATAAATACATACGATATCATAGTAAAACACTATACCATGATTTCGTAATAAAACATCACGTTTCATTGTAGAACCAAGATAGCGATGATTACAAGTAATCCTCGCATTTGTTACGATAACGTGACACCTAGAATTTCCGCATTCGTTTTCCTTATAAGTAAATACATACGAATACTATAAGCGGGACATGAATTTACCCTTATAGGGATCAACCTATGCTAGTTGTTTTTGACGACAGTATGAAAAACCAGTATATGTTGAGCCCTTGATTGTAAGGTGCTGCAGAAAATTCCTAGATATCATTTAAAGGACCAATCTATGTTGGTTATTTTTATAATTGTATGAAAGGTCAGTATTAGTTGAGCTATTCTGCCTATACATAGTATTAGATATGGTAATGGTAATACATACCATACATAATCATTAAAGAATCCAGGCGATTACACGGCTATATCTTTATCTAAGTTTATCTGTACCTAGGTATATGTAAAGGTGAAACAAGGACATCACTTGATTAATGAGATTACGATTTACAATAGAGTGTAGTACTGCAAATTTTTGTTCAATGGATTATGAAAAGATTTTCAAATAAATGTGCTGTAGAATCAGCTCTAAATCTACTTGAGTAAAATAATCCGAACTCTTCATCAAATATGATAAAAGCCAAGGTCAGACCAAGTTGAATAACTATGCATTACTCGATCTTAATAAGTCTACTTAGAAACTAAAATCATATCACTAAACCGAATGAACCTTACTTTCTTTCGTTTTAATCAAACACTTAAAAATTCTCTCATGCGATGACGCAACTGGTTGATAGCTGAGAATTTTATAGCTTCATAAAATGTAACATTGCTTCTTGAGACTTTCTTTCTAGTGAACGTTTTAAACGATGCCAGTTGGATTAAAATATTCTAGTCTAGACTAGTCAAATTACTAAAGTTGAACAGTGTCGTTTGAAGAATTACAATTCGGTAATTCCATCGAAAAAGCAATTGTGCAAACAGATATGATGTACCCAGCACTCGAGAATGATATTCCGAACCTATAGCTATTGACGTCAAAAATTATCATAAACGGTAGCTATAGCACAGTTTTAGTGTAGATAAAATCGACCAATTTTGAATGAATTATATTAAAATCTACGATACAGTTATGATTGGACGATAATGGTGCATAAATCTAAATATTTAAGTGTTTCAAATAACACATTACATATTATTAATTTAATAACATACATACATGTTAATAGGTCGCCCTTGCCTAGGTCACCTAGACCTTAGAATCCTAGAATTATTTTGTTCTTCATACGACCTCGTCTAATAGGTAAAGCTACGTTTTTTGCTACGCCTCCACGATATTTAAAATTATACGCAAAATCTTTTTTATTGCAAATAAATCGAGGTAACAAGAGCATACATAATATAAAGATTTAAAGAATTTACATAAATTTTCTAAAATGCCTGAGGCTTTATTTAAATACATATTTATGTAATTTTTCGGTTAGTTAAATATTATTTCTTTATGATTTTTTTTTCTTTTGGTGGCGTAAAATTTTAATGCATCACGGACTGTATTACTTTTAAGGCCTTAGCGTCATCATAGAAGAGAAACTAATTAGAAATGGTTGAACGTTCCATTTCTAATTCTTTGCGTCCAAACGGCTGGAATATCGTGCAAAATCTAGAAATATAGCATCATTACGTAGGTTTTTTTAATCATCAGACCTACAAACTCTAGTTCGAAAGCCCATTTCTAGAGGTACAAAAAAGACGAAAATTTTGCATTCTCTCTTTCAGTTTTGCTTTCTATTTTGTTTTTATTGCAACTTTACTACTTTTTTTAAATTTGCTATAATCTTTATCTTTTTCAATTCAAGCGCGGAGTCCGGTATTCGCGGCGATGTTCGAGCACGAAATGGAAGAGCGCAAGAGAAACCGCGTGGACATCACAGACGTCGACCATGAAGTTTTAAGAGAAATGCTGCGCTTCATATACACCGGGAGAGCACCCAATCTAGACAAGATGGCAGATGACCTACTAGCAGCTGCCGATAAGGTTGGTACATATGTCAGCAAATAGCAGTCCACTGCTGGACATAAGCCTTTCGCGTGGACATAACTCATGTGGACCACGAATTACTAAGCGCGCTTCATCTACACCGGCTAAGACAAGATGGACGATATGTTAGCAGCCGCTGATAAAGTAAGCAATTATTTCTGACAGTGTGTGTGCATTGAACCAGCACCTATTGTTGAAGGTACTCATTGATTCAACTGGTTCATTGCTGGTTCTACTCGGGCTGATGGATCATCCATATCCTAACCCCTAGGTCCACATTGAACCATGCAATATGAGGCCCTTGCCGAGGGTACACATTAAACTGGTCCATTACCAACCTCCAGGCGTAAAGGTCTAACTTGCGACTACTTGTGCTAATAGTTGGCGCATTTTATTTACATTGCAATCTTGCCAAATTATAAACCTATATTTTGCAGTGGTTTGAGATCATCATCATATTATTTCAAAACGGACTTGACTTATTAGATTCTCAACGGCCAAATTCAAAACTTGTATCTTGCACTTGTCTGACATCGTTATTATATCTTTTTAAAACGGACCTTTTACATTGTTTCAGATAGCTATCAATGTTCTATCTATACACGTGTCTAACGACCATCTCTTTCTATTCCAGTACGCGCTCGAGCGGCTCAAAGTGATGTGCGAGGAAGCGCTCTGCGTGTCATTATCAGTAGAGTCAGCAGCCGACACGCTCATCCTTGCGGATCTTCATTCTGCGGACCAACTGAAGGCGCAGACCATAGACTTCATCAACACGTCAGTACACGCTTTTTGTGCCTTTTTCAGTATACAATGCTTATTACGTCAAATTTTGCGTGTTATTTTTTACATATTGATAGCAACAACTAGGTTTCGAAATTTGTGCAGAACATTTGTATTTGTGTACGCTTTGTCTGTTTCTCTTCGTGTGGAAAACCGAGTTGTCTACATTAAAGCCCGCAACAACAATGGATTTTTTCTGAGTCCTATTTGATCTTATTTCATTCAAAAACTGTTTAAAATGTAGCTCTTAAAAAGTACTATTAAGTCGATGCACTTAGATTTAACGTCCTATTGCCAACAACGTTTTGATGGTCCACAGTGAACAATAACGTTCTCATTGAACCAGTCACCCTTGTCGACTATACTTTTAAATATACTGCGCTCATTAACAAAATTATCCTGATTAATGTAAAGAACTAAGCTGTGTGGTAGCGGCTAAGAATACTACCACCCCCAGTCCACTCAGGGTGTTTCGTAACAGGCGACGTAGAGTTTTTGACCTCGGCTGAATATCTGTCGACTATGGTCAACCGCATGGTGGCGGTGATACCATTTACAATAGCATTCTCTAAATCAAGGCAAGCGGCCGGTCACAAAACATTGCCAAATCCTTGTTTTGATTTTCTGCTCTAACAAAAGTGCAGGAAGACAATGATAATGTAAAAATCTAGTCTCACCCAATATCTTAATGTCTCGTCCCTCAGGAGTCACGCGACGGACGTGATGGACACGCCCGGCTGGAAGAACATGATCTCGTCGCATCCGCACCTCATCGCCGAGGCCTTCAGGGCGTTAGCTACACAGCAGCAGCAGATCCCGCCCATCGGCCCGCCCAGGAAGCGCGTCAAGCAGGCCTAGCCCTACACTGGTAGGTGAGCAATCTTATAACTAACTAAAAAACTCCGCTGACTCAGCGACTCAAACAGGATTTTGGCCTCCGAAACGAGCTCCCTCCACTGGTCCCTGTCCTGCGCGATCGCCTGCCAGTTGTTGACTTGGATATGGCGCGGGTCAGTCTTTCCAGCTGTACCTAGGACGGCCCACAGGGCGGCCTCCTGTAATCTTATAGATTATGTGTTATAGATAAATATATATACCGGGAGTAACGGAAAGGGTATAACAAGCCGAAAGGAGGTCAAAGTACTCATGAAACTGAACAACTTTCCCCACGGAATATGAGTCGAAATATGAAAAAAAAAATTCGACCTCTCATAGTAAATCAATTAGCTGACCGGCGATTTTTATGGGAGGCCCAAATTTTTTGTCGTATTTCGACCCATGTCCCATGGGGAAAGTTGTTCAGTTTCATGAGTACTTTGACCTCCTTTTGGCTTGTTATACCCTTTCTGGTACTCCCTGTATATATATAGTAGATAGATAAAACGTTGCATAGTAACCTCATCGCCGAGGCCTTCAGGGCATTAGCTACACAGCAGCAGCAGATCCCGCCCATCGGCCCGCCCAGGAAGCGCGTCAAGCAGGCCTAGCCCTACACTGGTAGGTGAGCTGACCATCCAATCTTCTTATTCTCCTTCTATGTGTCTATGGTGAACCCAGAACAATCAGGGGCCGAAGTCTGCTAAATAAAAATTATTCCAGTTGCCTGTCGATAGCATGTCAGGTGGATTTAGTAGATTCGTATTCTGCTAACAGTTTTTAGTATGGAAAATCACAGTGGCAATAGAATGACAATTGAAGCCCAACACTGGTAGATGAGCTGACTATTCAATTTTCTTGTTCTATCGTGTGCCGGGACGAATCACAAACGACCTAGTGCACTCTAAGTGTCAGATTTTTAACTGCCTACTACCGTAACGTAATACAACAATCTATTAATCTAAAACAACAATCCAGTAATATAACGACGAACTAGTAACATTGTACAATAATCTAGAAAACAGTAAATACAACAATCCACTTAGCTAGTTAGTACAACAGTCCAATGACATACTTCTTTTTCTTTTAGTGTCAACGGTTTTAACTCAAAATAACATACTACAACACATCATTCCTCAACAATTCCAGTATCGGTCTATTTTATATTTTAGTAACATTTATACTACTGAAATAAATTGAATGTAAACTAAACTTTCATAGTGTAATTTTTTATGATGAAGCAAAAACGCAAATATTTATACAAATTTATGTTTGTTGCAGGTCAGCCCCGGCTCGCCAACACCCTCTATACCAAAGACACGTCCCCCGGCACGCACATCTTCGAGTTCTACTCGGGCTGACCCAGTCCTGACCCCAAGGTGCACATTGAACCAGTCGCTCATTGCCAACAGCGACCTGATGGTCTACACTGAACCATTGAACCTGCGGGCCTTATCAACGGTACACATTGATTAATCTAGCCTGGGATGGTCCACAATGAACCATTAAGTGGCCCTTGTAGTGCCACATTGATTCAACAGGCCCACTTCCTGGGGTTTTAAGTGGGGGTTATTTTGGGGAGTTACATTTTGAGGTCCATATTGATACTAAAGTTTGTAGTGTGTGATCCTAAGCTATTGTGTCCGGACGTGTTCGTACGTTAGTGGATTTCCGGTGTGCGAAAAAAGGTTGATACTGCGATTGCAAAATTAGAAAAAACATCAAAAATATTGTAAATATCTGTGTCTAAAACATGCATTCATGATAAAAAATACAATTGCCTTAGTTCCCGCTACTGTCATAATAGTAGTAGCCTTCGATGTCTGTTATTAGGTGGATCGCTTCAGTTGGTCTACAAAATGCTTTCGTAGTGTCAACCTTTTTATCGTAACCCGAATTCAGCCCTTCGTTTACTATGATTGATCTCAAGACGATATTCGATCCTAATGTTTTTGTCTCTCCGCGGTTTGAGCCGCTTTGATTATTTTAATATAAGAGCCAGAGCCAAAACGGAATTGGTACTAAAGTATTATTATCATTGGATTATTTTATTTTGAAATACGATTACATGCGTTCTTATTGTAAACTTCTCTTTTTATATCCAAATCCCACTTCTGACACTAAACAGAACCAATAATTACTAAGTAGAATAAACCAAGTCAACGAATATTTCAGTGTCCTTATCCCTTTCAAATCAGCATGTCTTGAGTTGATATTTCAGGGTAAAATAAGCTCTCTGTTGATAAAATTTAGGCCGAAATTCGGTTGCGGTCAGGCTGTATGTATTGGCGGACGCTTTTTGCGCGTTGTATGTAGTAGTCGGTAGCTTCGATTATAATATTTTTATGGGCTCAGACCAGAATTTTCACTTTGCAAAATGAATATAAAAGCCTTACATATGTTTTCATGAATTTTATTAATGTGTAAGGATATGGTTATTCCGGGAAAAGCCGTTTAACCGATTTCGTAGACATTTTAAGAAGTGGAAATTCTGCGCCTGAGAGTTTTTATGTATGTCGTCTGTGGACGTTCTTGCGGTTATGTTAAATGTAAATTATTGCTATGTATTAAATATTTGAAGCTCATGGAACGACGTGTTCGCTCCGAGAGATTGTGTAAAGTGAACCGAACAAGTGTGATTGACTCGGTTAATGGATGCATTTGCGAATGCATGTTACGTTTTAAAACTAGAAATGCAAATATTACAAATGATATGGTAGAAGTTTAAAAGTAGCACTTTTGAACATATTTCGAAGTAGTGAGGTAATCGAATGCAATAAAAAAGTCGAGTTTGTGGTTTGGTTTTAGGGCAATGCTTTATCGCAATGTAAAAATAGAAACAACAGTAACTGTGTATGTGTGTGTAACTTCATTATCTTTAGCAGTTGCGTAGTTTCTTGTCAAATATTACCCCCTTAATCTTACAAAACTCATATGTATTTATCTGACGTTATTTACAAAATTTAAAAGTCGCGTTTAGCTTTTCACTATTGTTGTAATAAAATTATAATTAATTGGGTCAGCCAATACAATGAAGTGAAGTAATACAATACCCATAACAATGAAGTGTCTCGTTTAAAATAGACCTTGTTGATTTTTTATACATTGTATAAAACTAAACCACAAGTAGCCGTGTAGGAGACTCGAGTGATAAGTCTAAACTGTCGGTATTGTTGTATATAGATGAGCTACGATCCCACCATTACATATTTTAATAAGTACTACATAAGTGGTATCACTGGTGACACCATTCGTTTTTTATTATATCTTTTTATAGGCATATCCTCGTTTGGTCTAGAGAAGAGAACAAGAGTTGATACAATTCTGGTTTGAGGCATATTTGCAGCATTTATAACCATGTGTCAGAATTAGAGCGAGAGTACTTTTGATGCGATCCTTAGAGCGCTGGGTTAGTCTTCCAGGGTACTAGTCTACGGTTTGCAAAAGTGATTCAACGGTTTCTATTGCTCTAATATTGATACAAAACTTGTTACTACATATGCTTGAAACTATCAAATCTGTAATTTTCTATGGACTAGCCGCGGTCCGGTCGTGCACTATCTTTTTTAGGTGTTATTCCAATGACATTGTGATTATTCTATTCTATCGGATTCCCATAGGTTTTAATACACGCGCCGATTGTTTTGACTCCCATGTAGATCGCCGGAATAATTTTACATTTAAACGCTTACATTAAGTCAACAAGCGTATTTTTTCCTTTTAGCGATTTATTTCATTGTAAATGTCACAAGAGTCAACTTTTTTTCTCATCGTTGTTTTTATTTTCATCCTAAATTATAAATTTCTTTCCTAGTATTATATTATCGACATAATTATTTTTTACTATTAATTCGCTTCGTCATAATTTTTTCTTCTATAATTTGTTTTCTCATATGTTTGTGAATGAAGGATCTACCCATTTTTATAGATATGTAGAACTACCCAATATTAATAATAATGTATTGTGGCCAATAATTAATATTTATAATACCATTTTGTACCCATTTCCCATTTACATAGCAGGCAGGTGTTATCGTGTAATAAATTAGTTACAAAACAACTGTCAAAAGTAATAACTGTGATTTTCGAAATTGTCAATAAGTTGAGCAAATAAATGAGATGATGTAAATAACTAGTTATTTTATTTACCAATTATTGTTAAAACATAATGTGAGTAAGACATAATCTTAAACTAAATACCACACCACAACTTTATACTTCTGAATAAAACATACACCCACCACCTTTTATCCCATATGAGGTAGGTAGGCTGAGTCAGCCAGGCAGCCGGAATAAAAACACAGTCGTTGTCGCCACGACTGATAAATATTTGACGGTCTTTTCTAATAAATGTACAAAAGTAAAAATAGAGTAGGGTAGGTATTCTCTTTGAAACACTACTTTGGGTTCAGAAACCAGGGACAGGGAAGCACAGCAGGGAAGGGATCATTGAACCATTCTCGTTGTTGACATTGAGCCAAATATAAAATTTTGGCGAGATATCTAAAATTCGCGGATTTTATTTGATTCGTTCATTGGCTTCACTGACATATTGCGAACTTGACGTTATGCGCCGAAGACTTCTTTCCTTTGTGATCCATCTTCGTTATGGAAGTGAAGAACATTATTGTAGGCTAGGCGAAGACAAATACCTAGGAGGGGTTGGTCTTATATACTCTTAGTATCATTAAGCAATGATAAAATGTTACCACACCCGCGCCGTTTTCCTAATTTGTGATTGATGTTACTAGCGATAGTGAGCGTAACCATTTTCAGCCCATTTGCTCGATTGGTCTCAATTTTTGAAATGTTAACGTACATGAAACGAACGCCTCATTTTTACATTCTTTGGTATGAAATGAAACGAACACTTTTTTCGATTTGTTATGTTGGCTATTCTGTTCTGGATCGGCTGTCAATTCTGAGCTTGTATGTTATGTTTGTTGCGTTATTTGTTGTGTGAAAAAGAAACAAGGCTATACAAATCTCCCAAATATATAAAGTACTCTATGATACAAATCACATTTTCTTACACTTACATTTCTATTGCTTGTAACCTAAAACGCGTGAAAAAAGCGAAAAAATCTGCCAAAAGGAAGCCTGAGGAAGCCAAACGGTACATTCCCGCGTGTTTATTTATTACATTTTTGATCGAATTCTGGGAGATTTATTGTTGATTTGCGTACAGTTTGTGCTAAAAATAATATTCCTTGGGTCACGAACCTTAACAAAACGCTTTTCAAGTAGTTTAGACCTTATAACTCCATCGAAGAACTGAACACTTTCAGGTAAGGATTTTGTGTTTTTCGGTCTTTTTTACAAAAAAACACACAAAATATATAATTCTGATAAATTGAAGACTGTTTTTATGACTCAAGAAATACCGTTTTATTTGCAATAAAACTATTTTCGCGTGATTTTTCGTCCACAATAATTTCTTAGTAAAATACCTAATGTTTCTATGTTCCCTAGCCATGAGCCAAGGCAGCTTCGAGTCTCCTCGCCGAGCAGTTCGCAAGAGGACCAAACCCCAAAAATACGGTGATTTCGTTGAGCTGTCGCCTACCAAACGCAAGATTGATGTTGACTCTGATAGCTCTGAAGAAGAATTTGCTGATGATCAGTGTCGTCAGAAACCAACTGGTAAGACAGGAATAGTTAAAACAGTTTAGAGTGATTCAAGAGAATGGTTTATCTGTAAAATACATGCCAGGAAAGTGCCTTTTTTCAATAGGAATATGAGCTGGTAGGAGAATGTGCTGCTAGTATCTATTTATATTTTAAAACCTAAAAGGATAGGACCTATAAAGTTTAGTTCAGAACACAGTCCACATTTTTTTCTGTGGATAGAGAGTTGCATGAGATAATTGAGCTGACTGTGTATTTTTGAGCTTTCCCCAGCGGCTTTCTCTTCAGCATTTCCACAAAATTACATTAAAATTGCAAATTGGAGAGTGAACAACCTTACAATATGACCATTCTGTATTTCTGCTGGTTCTATACTCCTTGTTTTATACACATTTTCACTCAAATTATCATACAATCTAACTGCAAACCAATAATAAGTAAAAAAGAAACAGCATTTATTTACCTGTGTTTTTACATTTTTACTTGAATGTAACTTACAAATTAAAGTTCTCCTCAAAGTCTTCCACAGTTTTCTGTCTTTTGCCTTCTGCATCCAGTTTGTTCCTGCTCTTCAAATACGTCCATCTATCCTCTCCTTGTTTTCTTCTTCTCCTCTTGCATTCTCTAGGTGTCCTCTTGCATTCTGTGACCCTTTTTGGTCCATGTATAATTTCTCATTCTACTTAAATGTGCTTCGGATGGGCATGTTAAGCCATCGGTCCCAGTTGCTATCTATGATGGCGGTCGTTACACAACCATGTCAGAGGCCTGCTACTTGCAGTAGGCGGTTGAAAAACTCTGACACCAGGGTTCATCGGGTCATTGAACGACTCTGTGTCCCACACAAAAAGAAGAAGATATCAATACATTTATCAAATAACCAATATATTTTTTACAGCTCTATTCAGCAATGATGATGTTGAAGGCCAAGACATGTTCAAATTCAAGTCTCGCCACACGAAACTGGACCTCCAGAACAAGGTTAAAGCAGCCATCAGCAGCTCACCCCATGTGGCAGAATCTCCATTGAAGACTCCAAGGAAAAGTTTCCATCGGGGATCCTTTGCCAGTCCAATGACAAAAGCTAATGAGGCTACTCCGAGACATGTTAAAGACATGCTTAAAAGAAGTAAGTTTTGGTTTTACTTAATTCAAGTTGCCGGCTTAGAATAGCATAACCCCAAATCTACCCATGGGTGTTGCAAAAGGCTAATAAGGGATCCAGAAAATGGGCAGCAGCTTTATCTGTAAATGCAACATCTTGAACTGCACTCACTAATCTGCCTGCCATAGCGTAGTGAGTATATGGCAATACCCCATGTCAAGTAGTGAGGAGGCCCTTGTCTATATAGCAGTGCAGTTTCAGTAAACACTTGTGGCTATTATGGAATTCAAGTTACTTTATGAGTTGTTGTCTTTCATAGAATATAAGAAGAATGTCTGATATTTTTTAACAATTGAGAGACTTTTAATGCTTTTAACTCTTTTTAAATCAATATTTTTTAATAAGCTTTTAGTATTGTTATACTTATTATCATTGGAAATCAATCCAAAATATACATTTTATATTATTTGATTAGCTCAAGATTATGAAGGGCTGAAGTACATTATTTATAAGGTTTTATTTTTCTTTACATGCAGCAGGAAAATTCATGAGAGCAATACTTGTAAGTAACTCAGAACATTAGTTGGTTATTCAAACTGCTCAATGTTCACTCATACTCCCTTCCAGACTTCTTTATATCAGGAACATGGCACATACACAGCTAAACGCGCAAAGGATATCCAGATCCAGAACTAAGAATTGATTTTTAATTCATTGCCTCATTACTTAAATAATTCCCAGAAGGGAATTGAAGTGGGGAGACTGTGATTGATCTGTAATAGAATTGCTTCATTATCAATACAAAGTATATAAAACGAAGTTGCTTTTTGCGAAAATCCTCCTTAACCATGCTACGGATTTTGATGTGGTTTTTTGTAATAGATAGAGCGATTCAAGAGGAAGGTTTATACATATAACACATACCGGGAAAATGCCTTTTTCCCGCCGGAAAAGAGGGAAAATGATAATGGGCCGCTAGTTCATACTAACAGCTCATATTTGTATGTTTCAGGAATAATAAAGGAAGTAGATAGCGACAGTGGAGATAGTGACTTCTCAGACGGCAGCAGCGATGACTTCGTACCTGATGAGGATGGAGAGGATAGTGAACATAATGAGGTATACTTTGTAATTTTTACTAATAATTCTTTGTTTATTTGTTACGCGAATCAACACACTATACTAAAAAAAAATTGAAAATAGTAAATTGAAAAATTATCTAGCGACTAGCTAGGCGCCCGTAGCTCAGTTGGCAAAGCGGTGGGACGGTACCCCACGGTCCCGGGTTCAAGTCCCGGCGGTCGCTGGTGAATTTTTCAATTTTCTCATTTTTAATTCAAATCATAGTAACTTATTCGGAAATATTATTAAAAAAAATGTACGTTGAAAAACTTTGTCATTTTGTTTAGGAAATCCAATTTTCTCTTCATATTTTCATTACAGTTAATAGCTTTATTATGAGTTGAACATACCCTGGGTGTGTTCTAATTTAATAGTATAAAATGAACTCGCTTTTTGCGTTTCTCTGTCTATCTGTCTGTCGTGGAATTCGCTAACTCCTCCTAAACCACGCAACGTTTGATGCGGCTTTTTTATATATGATGATGATGATCTTTCCGGCCGGTTTCGGCCATGGCGACCACTTCTACTCCTAATCAAGACGGCGCTGATGCGCTCGTAGGTGGCTATTGTAGCCTATTTTGGCAGTAAACTCCCGTGCACAGTGTGGGCACGTGAGTTTGCCATTGATATAATTGTAGTTAATGGCGGCGGGAGGACGGGCCTTCAGTTCATCGCGTTTAGCGTCAAGGTCTGCTTTACGCTGCTCCTCGAAGTCGCGGATTCGCCTCTTTACAAGACCGCGCCATTCTGGCCGTTGTGCTGCCAAAACCTCAAATTGAGAGGGTTCGATATTGCATCTTTTCATGTGTCTCTTCTGAACATCTTTAAATCGGAGGAGTTGACCGCCATGCTTTCGCTTGCCCTCCTCTAGCTCAGAATAGAAGATGCGCTTTGCCACTCGCTCATCCGTCATCCGGGATACGTGACCGCACCACCGAAGCTGTCGACGCATTAAGTAGGCTTCAATGCCACCAACATTGGCTCGTCTTAGAACTTCGGTGTTTCGCACTCGGTCGGACCATCTGATCTTCATGATGGTGCGAAGGCATTTGAGGTGGAATCGATCCAAAGTGCGTATGTGGTGACGATACACACACCAGGTCTCGGAAGAGTACAGAAGGTTTGGCAGCACAATCGCCATATATACAGATATTTTTGTGGCTAGTTTAAGGTCGTGCGAGCAGAAAACCTTGGAACGCAGCTTCCCAAATGCTGCAGCTGCAGCACTGATTCTGCTATTGATCTCAGCATCAAGGTCACACTTAGCTGTAATAGTGTTCCCCAGATATCGGAACTTGTCAACCTGTTTCAACATATCTTCACCAAGCTTAATTGTCAGTGTCTCACGACCTTGTGTATCCAAGGACATCACTTCCGTCTTTTTGACACTAATCTTAAGGCCGAATTAGATATAGTGATTCAGGTTTATATATGTCGCAGGAATGTAGCGAAATCCGGTTATTCGCGAAATCCCTAGGCCCTTCGCGAAGAGCCGGATAATAGCGAAATGCATCGATTTATTCGCACGTTTCCCGGAAATCAGCGAATTCGTTATTTGCATGGACATAAATCCAGGAAAACTGCGTATAAGGCGACACGCGGCTACGAAGCCGCCTACGCACCTGCTACGAAAGGTTCCATATGCAGCAAAGGTTCCATAAGCTGATCAGGTGGTTCAGCCTGCAATTGCCTACTCATTCATGTACGTGTCGGCCCACGGAACGCCCAGTGTCGTAAGGGTTCTTCCATGACCACGACCACGGCCATGACCGCGTCCGCGACCGCGACCACGACCACGACCACGACCACGACCACGACCACGACCACCACCACGACCACGACCACGACCACGACCACCACCACGACCACGACCACGACCACGACCACGACCACCACCACGACCACGACCTGGCCCTGGTTCTAGACCTGGACCTAGACCTGGACCTGGGCCTGTGCCTGTGCCTGGGCCTGGACCTGGACCTGGGCCTGGGCCTGGGCCTGGGCCTGGACCTGGACCTGGACCTGGACCTGGGCCTGTGCCTGTGCCTGGGCTTGGACCTGGACCTGGACCTGGACCTGGACCTGGACCTGGCCCAGACCCAGGTCCAGGTCCAGGTCCAGGTCCAGGTCCAGGTCCAGGTCCAGGTCCAGGGCATGGTCATGGTCGTGGTGGTGGTCGTGGTCGTGGTCGGGGTCGCGGTCGCGGACGCGGTCATGGCCGTGGTCGTGGTCACGGAAGAACCCTTACGACACTGGGCGTTCGGTGGGCCGACACGTACATGAATGAGTAGGCAATTGCAGGCTGAACCACCTGATCAGCATATGGAACCTTTGCTGCATATGGAACCTTTCGTAGCAGGTGCGTAGGCGGCTTCGTAGCCGCGGGTCGCCTTATACGCAGTTTTCCTGGATTTATGTCTATGCAAATAACGAATTCGCAGATTTCCGGGAAATGTGCGAATAAATCGATGCATTTCGCTATTATCCGGCTCTTCGCGAAGGGCCTAGGGATTTCGCGAATAACCGGATTTCGCTACATTCCTGCGACATATATACAACACATGCTGGGAAAATGAGTTGCAGCGGGTGTAACCGCTAACAAACTGCTATACTCTATCCGCGCCATGAAGATAATATAGCGTCCTCTCAACCGCACTTTTGTATGCAAGTGAAAGGGACAAATGATTGCCCTTCCAGGTAAGTGGGCGTCAACAATTGTGTAAAAACGTAAAGATGTGTTTACATGGCTCTTTGGTTAAAGAAGACTCATAAATATTTTTCACTATTAAATTTGGTTTTCTTAGGTCTATTACAATATTTAATAAGTAAAAATAATTTTAGGTAAATACATCTGTGTATGTTTCACAGGAAATAGTCCAAAATACGCGCTAGGTCGTAGGAGAAATAAAACAATCGATATAAGAACAAAAGAAGATATAAGAGCGTCCGCTCCGTGCAAGCCACAGAAGTAGACTGAAATTGCACCGCCATGTAAACGCACCCTTGCCTCGTTATCGCTAACCAATGGCAATCATTTTGCATTTTCTGGTATTATCTTCATCGCGCGGATAGAGTATAGTATGATTATAAAAATATGTGATATTATGTTACAGTCTGAACAATCATCAGCCAGTGGTTCAGAAAGCGAGGAAGAAGAAGCGGTGAAGAAACCAGCCGGTAAGAAGACGCATGTACCCAGGAGCAGGGAGGTTCGGAGACCCAAGGACTCGGACTACATCGTCACGCCGGATAACTACTTTATGATGAATTCCAGCAAAAAGGTAGAGTTTTTGTTCACAATCCTTATCTGCCTGCCTTTATCCCAAATCAATTGGGGTCGGTGCAAAATGTTTTGTTAGACCACAAAATCATGTAACAAAAGAATTTGGCAATGTTTTATTCGCGGCCGCCTGCCCGATTCAACCCTTTTTGGCAATGCTATCGTGGATGGTATCACCGCCACCACAAATTAGGCAAACGGCGCGCGGGGCGCCTATACAGATGGCTCACTTAGTACTAGCGACTATTTTGACGCTTACTGACTTTAACTGGAAATAACCGGAATCTCAGGGGAAATCAAGCCTGTCAAGGTAACTAAGAAGTTGGTTACCACGAACGTCATATTTCTTAGATTAAAATCGGCTTAGAATCATGTGACGTTTTTGTATCAGATTTTACTGTTTTGATATTCATAAACTTTAAGATTATTGACAGTAGCAACCCTGGCTATGTAACAAATGACAATCACAAAAATCCTGACTAGGGTCGAATGAACCTTCTGTAAACTCTATTTTGTGCCGCTACCCGCTACCATGCAGTTGACCGAGTTGACCATACTCGACAGATATTCATCCGAGGTCAAAAACTACGTCGCCTTTTACGAAACACCCTGAGTTTACTAGGGGTGGCAGTATCGCCAGCCGCTACCACACGGCAAACGCACAAAAAGCGCGTCACATTGTACAACCGAAGATATAAGGGTCGAAAGGATGAGAGAAGTAAAAGACAGCCTCCTACCATATTCTGCAGTTTGCAAGCAGATAGGTAGGTCAAAAATCTATGAAGAAACCTTGGCCAGCAATGGGATCTCACACTTCGGAAGAACTAATTTCACAGAACCATTTGATATTTCTGGTGAAATCTTCGAAAGCGTTAGAAATTTTTAGGGAAGGTGGCAAAGAATAGACTTATGAAGTGCTGTCATTTTCACTATAAATAAAGTCTACATTTATTTCCATTTCAGATCACAACATCGGACCACACACTAGCCAGATTACAGAACATGAATCTCAACGAAAACTTAGACGAAGACTCGCACATATCAGAAGAACACAGAACTAAAATCGCCGAACTGAACCAATCTTACGAACAACTCTTTGATAAATGGCTTTACGTACTCAACGAGAATTTCAATATAGTCCTCTACGGAATCGGATCTAAAAGAGCAGTATTACAACAATTTCAAGCCGAAAAACTTCAAGACTTCCCTTGTATAGTCGTCAACGGATTCTTTCCAAGTCTTACCATGAAAAGTATTATAGAAACTATTATAATAGATCTGTTAGATCACAGTACTGTACCGTCGAATATTGGTGATATTGTGGCCTTAATAGACGGAGAATTAAATAAAAGGAATATAGAATTGTTTCTAATAGTGCATAATATAGATGGGACGATGCTAAGAAATGCCAAGTCGCAAGCGATGTTGGCAAGTATATCGCAAATACAAAATGTGCATACGATAGCTACTATAGATCACATCAATGCGCCGCTATGTAAGTATTAAATTGTAACGATTTCGTGTGGTTCCGGCTAAATAACATCTCCCCATGTCTCTGTGGTGGTCACAAAATTCGATCAAGGAAAACATCCATTAACCGGGCGTGCACACCGAGGCGACTTATCGGAAGTTGTCTAAATTAAAATCATATTAAATCAAGGGTATCATGTGTTCAACTCGGAGATAAGTTAAGAACCTATCAGTGATCTTCTTCATTTCGAGTGGGACAACGAGTCGTTCAACGGCGCGGTGGGTGACCCTGGTGTCAGTTTTTCAACCGTCTACCACAAGTAGCAGGCCTTTGACATGGTTGAGTAACGACCACATACATACATCTTCCTGCCCTTATCCCAATTACTTGGGGTCGGCGCATCACGTTTCGTTGAACACAAAATCGTGTAGCAAAAGGATTTGGCTGAATTTTACGACCGGCCGCCTACCAGACGTCAACCTTCCTTGGGAATGCTTTTGTGGTGGATTAACCGCCACCATACGGTTGGCCCTGGCTGTTTGGGTCGAGTTATCCCTCGTTCGCCTCTTACGACCCCCACGGAAAGAGAGGGGGTGGTGCTATTCTACTCTGCCGGCACCACACGGCAACGACCAAACCAAAGTCTAATATTAATCATTTACAGCAACCGGGACCGACACGGCATCTCGCTTTCGGACAATCCGGTGGTTCAGCCTGTAATGTCCTAACCAGACTGGGAACCAATTCACTAAGTGATAAATAACAACTTTGTGAAGTGATCACCAGGAATCGAATCCGGAACCTTCTGCGTCTACCACTGCGCCACGTCGGCTGTCGTGATATGAATTGATAAAAATCTGTAATTCAAATACACTCTGGCTACCATGCAAGGAATAAAGCGTGATTTAGCATACAATGTGTTACAAAACAACTAGTAAAGCTCCCATACAAATTGAGTTAATTTTGTATGGGAGGTCCAAAGACCCATGTTTCATGGAGAAAGTTGTTTAGTTTTATGAGTAGGTACCTTGACCTCCTTACGGCTGTGGTTGTTTTGTAAAACCCAGTATAACACATATTTTTCTTTCTTTCAGTATGGGACCACTCAAAACTCAGCAAGTACAACTTCACCTGGTGGGACGTGACCACCTTCCTCCCTTACAAAGTGGAAACCTCCTTTGAAAACTCCCTTCTCACCGCCAAGTCCGGTGCACTGCAGCTGTCTTCACTAAGGAGCGTGTTCCAGTCGCTCACGAGCAATGCTAAAGGGATATTCAACATAATTATACAGTATCAGATGGAGAATCACAAGCAGACGCATTATCAAGGTAAACATTTTTTTTATTAAAATTGAGTTTACCTTTACTACTTTTCCCCTCAAATTTTTGTTTCATCAAGGAAGATGAGATTCAAAACTATACTTGCCTCTTCCCTTTACTTTTTCTTTTTAAAAGCTTTTATTTAACTTGCAGTGTATGTAAGTAAGGAAGTAAATATGTTTGTTCGGGGCAAATCTTGCAAGTCAATTTAGAAGCAGATATCTTCAACCGATTAAGCTGAAATTTTGAATACACGTTTAGTTCGGATGACAATGCATGGATAGTTATGTGACGTCATTTTAAATCTATCATGGCGGAACATCCAAGATGGCCGACAAGTAATTTTTGATGCATTTTTATAATATGGGTGTCAAATGAAAAGGCTTACTGAGTACAATTTGGAAAATGATATAACGGACTTCTAAAGATGGCCATCTAAGATTATTAACAATATGAGTGTCGGATGAAATGGTTTGCTGAGAATAACTGCAATTATATAATGCATGGATAGTTATGTGACGTCATTCTAAATCTATCATGGCGGAACATCCAAGATGGCCGACAAGTAATTTTTGATGCATTTTTATAATATGGGTGTCAAATGAAAAGGCTTACTGAGTACAATTTGGAAAATGATATAACGGACTTCTAAAGATGGCCATCTAAGATTATTAACAATATGAGTGTCGGATGAAATGGTTTGCTGAGAATAACTGCAATTATATAAGTTGACGTCACTCTAAATTAAATATAGTGGACTTCTTAAGATGGCAGACAAAAATTTTTATGCTTTTATACAATATGGATATCAAATGAAAGGGCTTGCAGAGAATAACTCGGAAATTAAAGTGACGTTTACGTCACTCAAAACAAAACCTGACATGGCGGACTAAAAGTTAGATTGCGTGTTAAGTTTATATTTTCTTACTAAATGGGTGACAAATGAAAGTAAATACTAATTTGTGGTAAGTAACGTCACTTTACACTGAATTTTCAGATTTAAATGGTTTCTGTGTTAGGGTTTTTAGTCTTCGGTTCATGGCACTGTCAATAAAGAATGTTGTCAATTTTATAACTTTAAGGTTCACGAATGCAAAAATTAGGTACTATCACACAACGTACATACAACTGTGGCATAACAGAAAAACCCCTTTCAGAGATTACTAAAAAGCAAAAAATAAATTATCAGTAAAAAATATTTTTAAAACAAGCTTTTATTTGGATGCGCTAAAAAGTATAAAATAATTAGTTTCCTAAAACTTAAACTTTTAACTTATAATGACATTAATGCTACGTCTTCACAATTTTATGATATAAAAGCTTGTCGCGAGATTTAACCTGTGTATAAATCAAAAAAGAAATAAGGTAACCGGTGTAAATGATCTTGAATAAAATTTTAAACTAAGTCACACTACACGAGTACCTATTCAAATCTCGCGACAAGCTTTTATATCATAAAATTGTGAAGACGTAGCATTAATGTCATTATAAGTTAAAAGTTTAAGTTTTAGGAAATTAATTATTTTATACTTTTTAGCGCATCCAAATAAAAGCTTGTTTTAAAAATATTTTTTACTGATAATTTATTTAAGTTGCCTTTCACAAGATTCCCCTTTCCTTATTCCAGTTGCCCCTTTCAAGCCCTTTCTTGGTTCCATCCAGTTCCCTATTCCGGTTCCGGTTCCGTTATTCCCAACGGCCCCCACGGATCGGCCCCCGCGGGGCCCGTTGGGAATTTTTCTTCCCAACGGCCCCCAAATTCAAGCTTTTAGAGATTTGGGGGCCGTTAGGAAGAAAAATTCCCAACAGGCCCCGAAATAAAAATAAAAAATATTAATAATATATTATTATTGCTTTTTTGTGTTTATGGTATGTTTTCGAAATTTTTATGGAACTTTTTAGATATAGAAGGTGTGTTTACAATGTTTACGGTAGATTTATATGATTATGGTGTATTTATGATGTTTATGGGTTATTGTGGTGTTTCTTAGGTGTTAATGGTGCGTTATCAATGTTTACGGTAGATTTCTATGCTAATGGCGTGTTTACGATGTTTATGGGTTATTGTGGTGTTTATAAGGATTTGATGGTGCGTTATCAATGTTTATGGCACATTTCTTTGATAATGATGTGTTTACGATGTTTATGGGTTAAATCTACCATAAATGTTGATAACGCACCATCAACGCCTAAGGAATATCGCAATAACCCAAAAATATCGTAAAATCACCATTATCATAGAAATCTACCATAAACTTTGATAACGCACCATCAACACCTAAGAAACACCACAATAACCCATAAACATCGTAAACACACCATTATAATAGAAATCTACCATAAACTTTGATAACGCACCATCAACACCTAAGAAACACGAAAATAACCCATAAACATCGTAAACACACCATTATCATACAACACTACCATAAACCTAAGAAACACCACAATAACCCATAAACAACATAAATACACCATTATCATAGACATCTACCGTAAACATTGAAAACACACCTTCTATATCTAAAAAGTTCCATAAACATCCAATAACTTCGAAAACATACCATAAACACAAAAAAGCAATAATAATATATTATTAATTTTTTTTATTTTTATTTCGGGGCCCGTTGGGAATTTTTCTTCCCAACGGGCCCCAAATCTCTAAAAGTTTGAATTTGGGGGCCGATCCGTGGGGGCCGTTGGGAATAACGGTTCCGGTTACCCTTTCCCTTTTCCAGTATCCACTTTCCTTTCCCAGTTTCTCCTTTCATTTTTCCAGCTCACCCTTTTTCGTGTTCCCCCTTTACCTATTTCCAGTCCTTTGCGAATTTTCTTTTTATATTCCGAATTTCACTAACTATTTCTATTTACTTCCAGGCCTACCATTCAAAGACTTGTACTCGAAATCCCGTGAGCAATTCCTGGTCAGCTCAGACCTGGCTCTGCGCGCGCAGCTTACCGAGTTCCTCGACCACAAGCTGGTGAAGATGAAGCGCTCCTACGACGGCAGTGAGAACCTATTCATTCCTATTGATAATGCACTGTTGCAACAGTTTTTAGAGCAACAGGATAGCTGATATAAGTCTCAATTATGCTAGATGTGCGCTGGCTTTTTTAGTACAAAGTGTATATGTGTTTGAAGTACACATACATATCAGCAGTACAACCTATCCATATCCACTTTAGAACAATAACGTTGATACAAATAAAAATTGTCATAGCAGTAAAATATGAAATCTAACTCAAATTGCATACGAACTGACATAGGTACCCGACTTCTCAACGTCAGAGCGGTTTGGGAGCGGATGCGCGTTTTTTATCGCGCACGCGATTACTATACGTATTTGTATCATATACACGATCCGCGCGCAAACCGCTAGTGTGATATGATGATATAAATCTTAATGGCCTTCAAGCTTCTATTTTGTATCGTGGTTTATTTGTTCAGTATTGTTTAATCAATTGTGTTTGTAATAAAATTAATCATATAGTTATCATGTTGAGACTGTACGAGTATGTTGAAGGCATTGTTAAAAGTTGAATCGTTAATTTATATTTTTGTAATAAATGAAACCAATGAAGTTATATTTAGCTTTTATTTTACAATCCCGGAAATAAAGTCTTAATAGGATTATAATATAATATATATCAACAGGCCAAGTTGTAAATTACTTAAACTTAATGACTTACACAATACAATAAAATTATTAACTAAAATTCTCTTCAACATATCTGGCACATTCGCCAAGATGCATCAACCAAACAGTTCATATTATCGATATCTTTAGCGCATAAATTGCTCTTTTAATTTAAAAAGATTGTAGAAAAATACACTCTCGGAACTCAGATCGATCTAAAAGGATTGTATTTCTACGCCCGTCGTATTAAATCTAGGAGTCGATTGATGAACCTCAGCTAAAAACGGCGAGATTGCACAAATAAGGGCTGACAGAGGTCAGATTCTACTTTGAAGCGAAAAAATCTTATTTTAAGACATTATTTTAGACTTGTTATGAAACTTCCCAAATTAGGAAGTAACTTGCTCTAAATAAAAGGTGCTAGTTGTAACATTGCCTAGGAATCGTCTCGAGACGGCGGCGTGTATGATGGGCCATCATATACTGGATGGTGGGCCAGCGAACAGTTAGAATTACCATTTGAAGCGAGCCTTTTTCAGTAACCAATTGATATAAATGAATGAGATTGAAATAAAAGTAAGTAGCAAAAAGACTCGTGCGGACATCGTAGGAGCCATTTACTTTTAGTTCATTTTGGTCTTGAAAACGGCTCACGTTAAATAGCACTAGGTGTGCGCCGGCCCTAAGATATCTTGCTCAAAACAGTCCGAAACTATTCACTCGCCGAATCTTGCTTGTACTTTTTATTAACTTGTAAATAGTCCATAAAGGACAGAAAGACACTATATTTTCCTATTTTTCTATACCAAAATTGACACCAATGTCTGTAAATTTTGTATTTTATTTTATGTATGTTTTTTTATCAGTCCTAATGCTTGGTCAATCACTTCGACACGAGGCGGAGTCCAAGAATTTAAACAAATCCATTCAAATACAACACGAAAAATTCATTCGCGTCCACTCACTTAAATCTAATTAATATATTTTATACCAAATCGTTTGGTTTCAAGAAATTTCGAGAGCTATTTTTAATTTAATCCTAAATCATGCACTTCTTTCAATGATTAGACTTAAATTAAGCATGTCAATAGAATAAAAAATGATTATTACATAAACAATTTAATGGAAACATTAACTTTTCGGACAAAAAACTACGGTTTCACACGACATCAACATCGAAGGAATAAACGGTCACAAAGAAAACAAGTTTGTAATACGCTCATCAGAATATCTTGAAACTAGTTTATTTTAGAATCATTTCAATACCATCAGTTAGATCAAGATCGTCAAATTGCATAATAAATGCAAGAAGTAGTTTGAAAGTCACTATGATTCACAAAGAAAACTAGTATACGTGCAAAAGCGCCGTCTGGTGGCAAATTTTCGTACTATAATTACAAAAACATATTTGTGCTGGTTGTAAAAATACTGTTGGACGTACTTCAACTTCTTTTCTTGTGCCACAGCTAATACAATATACTCGAATCGATCACAAAAACAAGTAACTTATAGGAAATCTACAATCTAAGCCGGAAAATTTCACTTGCAGTTCGTGACCGATATTATATTAAAAAGGTATTAAAATATCTTTAATCTGGTGCCGTAAGGGTAAGTGGTGATGTCTTATGTGTAGTGTGACGTAGTGAGGGGGGGAGGATGTGTAGTGTGTTTAGGAGGGGGGAGGGGGGGGTTTATTGTCCGATGCATCGGCGCGCTGTACACTTACGATCTATAGGTACTGTGCCACAGTAGAAATAAAGGCAGTAACACGTCCCGATAACACATTGGGCTCGGTAACTGGCTGTACCATTGAGTGCTGGTTATAGTATTGGAAGCTGCACTGTAGAGGTAGAAGTCGAAGAAAAGAAGAAATAGCAGCCACTATTTTAAGGAATATCTTTCCACTTCACTGACTTTCTAACCGTCAGTGTGACTGAGAATAATGTACAAGTAGTAATAAGTAGCAGACCGAGCCTTGTCATATCGAAAAAATTTACCGTTCTTTACGTCTACTGTGACTATACGCTTGTATCACACGGCATACCATCTTCACTAGTCCACAGAACAACTGGCACTTTTGTAAGTATCTACATTATGAGAAATATGAAAACAATACGATTTATCTACTTACAGTACTATTATTAAAAGTATGAATTAAAAGTCGTTCATACGAGTGGGATTTGAACACATAACATGTGGCGATTCGCGCCGACGTCAATAGGTGCGTCCACACCAACCGAGGCTGCTCGCTGCCTCGCGCGGCATACGTTCGTGCGCAGGCGAGCCAGGTTCGGCCCAATTTTGACGCCTAAATAAATTATAGGCAAACTTCGGAGGCGCGTAGATTTTGGCTCGGCCCGCGCGCGTTCGAGCATGCGTTGTTTTGGTCGTTTGCCTCGCGAGGCAGAGGCAGCGAGGCTGCTCGCTTGGTGTGGACGCGCCTGTTTAATGACATTCAACCGACATGGTGAAAGTTTTGGTCGTTTCAGGCGTCTTTGGGGTCGTGGGGTCAAATCTCACTCGTCAAATTGCAGTAAATTATGAATTCAGAGAAAGTGGCGCCCCTAAACAGAAAAAAATACTGTCTGATAGGGTAATTGTTTTTTTTAGGCACTTGATGCGCTAGGCGCCAGCCCTAAACATCTGCCAAATAAAGGCAGGCATTCATTCATTCAACATTCGACGTGCAGCTTTGTATATCAACAACTTCATGCGTGTATTTCGCGGCACCCGCGGCAATTAACTTGTGTTTCCGGTGGAGATTTTCGTGTTATAAACATTGTTTCAGCAACAATTGAAAAGTGGTGGACGGTGTTTGTTGATCAACTATGTCCCGCGGCAACCAAAGCTGCGCAGCTTTCGTATTTATACCTACACAAAGTTTATCCACAAAGCTGCGCGTCAATGTTGCCAAATGCCTACCTTAAATGTTCAAAATAGCAGTAACCATTTCCCTATTCAGGGGCGCCACTACACAACGGACTTTATCTTTATCTTCCCTACCAGTAGTTCTGTGCGCTATCTTGCGTAGTGTGCCAGGTGCAGTGTGTAGTACTCTCAGTAAGGCAACACTCAGTTGTCGTCGTCGTCATGTTTCCGCTTCTTCCCCCGGGTGCTCTCCTCGGGCTCGCCGTCCGCGTCCGCGTCGCCGTCTGCCTCGCCATCTGGGGGAAAATAGAGGAATTAAAAAGCAGCATACATGCTGCAACAGTATTCTACTGTGACTTTGTTCATTGAAGGTAAGAGAGTTCACGCAAATAAAAGTCAACTAAGGCGAAAGTAGAGTAGACGTGAAACGTAAGATGGCATTTGTCAAAAAAGTAATCGTCGGAGACGTGAGACGTGCGACATCGTGACGCTTGAATCCGTTTCCATATAAAATGTGTTAGAAACATAAGAAACAAAGCTACACACGTGAGACGCGCTTTCCATCAATAACGGCTGACGATCGCTTTTCTGACAGATATGTTGCGCGTCTGTCGCTCGTCTATTCTGTGGAGCTTGCGTCTAACAATAGGAATTGGCTTCTTGTCTAAGATTAAAATCTTTTTCTTACCGTACAATTCTTAGGACTTTAGGTAATTGTCTTACATTTCAGTATTTCTAATTTTGTGGTTCCTTTTCATTACTTGAGAGTTAAGAGGTGCTCATTTGATCGTCAGATTTGTACGTTACCTCTAGAGTTCTTCGCGAAAAAGCTTACTACATAATTTTAGCTGCTTTATGTATGTGCCTTCGTTTGTCTGTGGCAAAGTCCTATATAGGACGCCACAGAGTAGGCTTTCTACCTATAAAAAATGACGCCACAGACGAGAGGTTATGCGTTTGAGTTTAAGAATATTGAGTGCTTGCTTACCAGCTGCCTTGGCGTTGTGGTCCCCATCGGCGTCGTTCTCTCCCTCTCCATCTTCATCCTCATCTTCCTCTTCCTCCACGTCGCTGCCTTCGTACAGGGAGCTGGCCGAACTCTCCTCCTCTGTACAAAAAAAAAATCTTTACAAAAAAATTCTAACACAGGTAAGATTTGAACCTGCAACTTCCATCTGAGCTTCGGCGGTACAATCATTGCCTGCGAAATTGTGCAAGCAATCGCGTGTGGATTGACTCCATCTGGCGGGGTATATTTTGCAATTAAGTTCCAAAAAATACTAAACACCTGTTTAAAACATTAAATACTGCCCGTTTCACAAATTATAAATGGCGGCGGTTCTACAAGTGGGAGGGAGAAAACATGAACGCCTGGTGTACGTAAGAGCCTTAGGCCTCTGCCTCGAATTTTGCGGGCAGCGGGGCGGCGGCGGCGGCGGCGCGGCAGCGGAGCGGGCAACGCTGACCCGTTCTCGAAACCAGCGGGCAGATCGCGCGGCAGTACAGCGGCGTAGTGTTGTGTTATTTAGTGTCGGCGGCGCGTAGTGTCGATTGTTGTTTTTATTTGTAAGCGAAAATGGCTGAACAACGACGACAACACCTTTTTGAATCAAATTTATTTCTAACGCTTCACAAGGAAAGTAGGTACAACACTACGGACGCGCAGCGCGGGCGGTCACCGCTTGACTGGAGCGCACCGCTCGTTGCCCGCCCCCGCGCCGCTGCCGCGCCGCTGTGTTCGAAAACCGGTCCATTTGAATACATGCAAAACATTCTGCCGCTGCCGCTCCGCTGCCCGCAAAATTCGAGGCAGAGGCCTTAGTGCGAGTGAGAAAGCATGACCTCCGGCCACCATTTTATATTCTCTTTCTTCTGTGAAACGGGTATTAGCCATTATAAGTAGAAGAACCTATAGGTTGGAAAGGGGACATAATATACAACTAGAACATTTTAGGAGATGGGACATTGAGGGGGAGTTAAGTTTGTAGCACTGCCATCGATAGCCTGCAAAAGTGCCTAGTTTAACAAGCCGCGTCGATGGCCGAGTCATGCTCTACGCAGTTTAGTGGCACATGCAATATTTATCACACACGCTGTTACTCACTGCGATGAGTACCTATACCGGGTGTCACAGAAAGGGTATAACAAGCGCAACGAAGGTCAAGGTACTCATGAAACTGAACAACTTTCCCCATGGAACATGGGTCGAAATATGAAAAAATAAATAAATGGATCTCCCATACAAAATTTCCGATCAGCTGATTGATTTTCTATGGAAGGACCAAATTTTTTTTTATATTTCGACCCATGTTCCATAGGAAGAGTTGTTCAGTTTCATGATTACCTTGACCTCCTTTCGGCTTGCCATACCCTTTCTGTTACTCTCTGTATATCACATATTTTAAGACCTGTATTTATAAATAGCTCCTAACTCTAAAAGCGATTTTGAGGTGAGCTGTTTGTACTATTTGTTTGTTGAGGCAGCCGACATTTGTCAAAATCGCTCTTAACTTCGATCTCGGAATTAAGAGTAATTTATAAATACGGGCCATAGTAAATTTTCTCCATGCCTTAGTTATAGTGACAGGTCTAAAGTTAGCTATTTAATAACTTTATCATCAGTAAAAATGATGGTGTCAATAGAATAGCGTAGTCCCTTTCCATGAAATAGGTTGTCACAAATAAATTCTCGGCCAATCTCAGAAAAAGGCACAGTCGGGAGTAGCGCCACGAGATTGCTACCTCATTAGTGACTTGCCGTGTGATGCCGGCTTAGAACAGCATCACACCAATTCTGCCCGTGGGTGTCGTAAAAAGCGAGTACGGGATAATCATCCAAGGAATGTCAATTCAACATCTTGCACTGTGCTTGCCAATCCGTCTGCCAAGCGTGGTGAGTATGGCACTGGGGAGGCCCATGTCCATCAGTGGACTGTTATGGTTGGTTATGGTAGTGACTTACCAAGGTTTTCATTGTAGACAGCTCGCAGAGAAACGTCTTCGTCTTCTTCGTCATCCTCTTCATCATCAACATCCGACCCTGCAACAAACAGACACAAATGTTCAATCATTTGAAACTATACTTATACTATGAACTATACGAAAATTGCGTAAGGACATACTTTCTGGGTGTGCTTACATGTGGTTCTGGATATGAAACCGTTCGATTTTCGTACTGGACAATTTGTAAAAATATGAAAAATAAACGCCAATGTAATGAAAGCACTGCAATATTTATTTCTCGCTTATTTCGCTTTTATAAGAAAGTAATAGGAACAACAAAAAATAGGTAAGGAAGGAAACAGGTCAGAATTTAGGCCATCAGTGCATCTATTGGTCGGTGCGTTAAAAACTTGGCCGAAAGTTCTTTGACCACTTATGATGATGACGTGACAGTTTGTATAAGAGGTCAATGAACTTTTGCCTCAGTTGAACGCATCGAAATTAGGCTTTTTTTCGTGCGCACAAACCATAGTTGGTATGTGTAGGATATCATCGGCTTGTAGACCAGCTTAACGTAGAAACCTACAACCAGAAGCATCACGATCACAAGATGCTTACTTCTCATGAGGTACCCAATGTGGAATAGCAGGCCATACACTGTGTAGAGGGTCATGAGCAGGGAAGACTGGTGCTCCACGGGGCGAGGGTCTACATTATCATCTATCTGCAGACCTGACAGGGCGCAGACAAGATCTGCAACCAGATCTACGTTATTGATACATTTCAGCCTGTTGTGTTGTGTGTGGTGAAATGGAATAGCCGAGGTGTTTTAAGTGTGTGAGTCAGTCAGTGAGTCTGATGTATTTGCCTGTGAGTCTGATGTATTTGTCTGCGAGTCTGATGTATGTGTCTGTGAGACTGATGTTTGTCTGTGAGTGATGTATGTGTCAGTGAGTCTGATGTATGTGTCAGTGAGTCTGATGTATGTGTCTGTAAGTCTGATATATTTGTCAGTGAGTCTGATGTATTTGTGCCAGTGAGTCTGATGTATTTGTCTGTGAGTCTGATGTATGCGTCTGTGAGTCTGATGTATTTGTCTGTGAGACTAATTTTTATTTGTTTGTGAGTCTAATGAATTTGTCTGTCTTCTTCTTCTTCTTCTTCGAATAGGACACCAAGTCATCCAACGACCCGTTGAACCCTGGTGTCAGTTTATAGGAATTTATCTGTTAGTCTGATGTTTATGTGCGAGTCCATGTGGAATAGCAGGCCATACACTGTGTAGAGGGTCATGAGCAGGGAAGACTGGTGCTCCACGGGGCGAGGGTCTACATTATCATCTATCTGCAGACCTGACAGGGCGCAGACCAGATCTGCAACCAGATCTAGGTTATTGATACATTTGGGACTTTTTATGTGTGGTCAAATAAATAGCCGAGGTGTTTTAAGTGACTGAGTCTCATGTATTTGTCAGTGAGATAAGTAGTCTGATGTATCTGTCTGCGAGTCAGATGTATTTATCTGTGAGATTGATGCATTTATCTTAAGTCAGATGAATTTACCTGTGAGTGATGTATTTGTCTGAGTCTAATGTATTGTCTTGTCTGTGAGATTGATGCATTTATCTTAAGTCAGATGAATTTACCTGTGAGTGATGTATTTGTCTGAGTCTAATGTATTGTCTTGTTTGTGAGATTGATGAATTTATTAGTGAGTCTAATGTACGTATCTGTGAGTCTGATGTATGTGTCTCTGAGTCTGATGTATGTGTTTGTGGGACTGATGTATATGTTTGTGACTCTGATGTAGATGTCTGCGAGTCTGAGGTATTTGTCAGTGAGTCTGATGAATGTGTCTGTGAGTCTGCTGTACTTGTCAGTGATTCTGATGTATATTATGTCTGAGTCCATTTGGAATAGCAGGCCATACACCGTGTAGAGGGTCATGAGCAGGGAAGACTGGTGCTCCACGGGGCGAGGGTCTACATTATCATCTATCTGCAGACCTGACAGGGCGCAGACAAGATCTGCAACCAGATCTAGGTTATTGATACATTTCGGCCTGTTTTATGTGTGGTGAAATGATATAGCCGAGGTGTTTTGAGTGAGTCTGATGTATGTTTCTGTGAGTCTGATGTATTTGTCTGCGAGTCTGATGTATGTGTCAGTGAGTCTGATGTATTTGCCTGTGAGTCTGATGCATTTGTAATTTAAATAAATTTGTCTTCTACCTTAAGGTTGTCTGGTAGAAATAGCTACTAAGCTATAAGACCGCCTGCATTGTACTCATTGTTTTGTTTCTGTTTGACCATTTCATGTTTTATGTGCAATAAAGTATATTTATGTTATGTTATGTGGAATAGCAGGCCATACACCGAGTAGAGGGTCATGAGCAGGGAAGACTGGTGCTCCACGGGGCGAGGGTCTACATTATCATCTATCTGCAGACCTGACAGGGCGCAGACAAGATCTGCAACCAGATCTGGGTTATTGATACATTTCGGCCTGTTTTATTTATGCTGATGAATGTGTCTGTTAGTCTGATAAATGTTTCTATTAGTCTGATGTATTTGTCCCGTTAGTCTGATGAATTTGTCAGTGTGTCTGATATATGTCTGCGAGTCTGATTAATGTGTCTGTGGGTCTGATGTATGTATCAGTGACTCTGATGTAGGTGTCTGTGAGTCTGATTGATATGTCTGTTAGTCTGATGTATAATCTGATTCATAGAAGAATAAGACCCGAAATAGCAATATTATTTGTTTGCATCTTTTTCATATAACATGACATTTGAGCAATATGTCAACAATATTATTGCCATTTCGGGTCCGGTTCTTTTATGAATCAGGTAGTATGTGATTCTGATGTTTTTGTGTGAGTCCATGTAAAAAGTAAAGGCCATACACCGTGTAGAGGGTCATGAGCAGGGAAGACTGGTGCTCCACGGGGCGAGGGTCTACATTATCATCTATCTGCAGACCTGACAGGGCGCAGACAAGATCTGCAACCAGATCTGGGTTATTGATACATTTCAGCCTGTTGTGTGTGGAGAAATGATATAGCCGAGGTGTTTTAAGTTAGTATGTCAGTCAGTGAGAATGATGTATGTGTCTGTGTGTCTGATGTATGTGTCTGTGAGTCTGATGTATTTGTCTCTGAGTCTGACGTATTTGTCCGAGTCTGATCTATTTGGCAGTGAGTCTTATGTATGTGTCTGTGAGTCTGATGTATTTGCCAGTCAGTCTGATGTAAATGTCTGTCAGTCTGATGTTTTTGCGCGAGTCTATGTGGAATAGGGTGGACTTAAATCCAGCCGTGCTGTGTCCACACCTTTATTCCACTAATGTACCTAACTGATATTAAGTTTCTTTGTAAATCTGCCTATTGTTAAAATGTACCTACGATATAACTGTAATTTGTGACACTTATTATGTGGAAATAAATGTGTATTTTGATATTTTATTAGAATAGCAGGCCATAAACCGTGTAGAGGGTCATGAGCAGGGAAGACTGGTGCTCCACGGGGCGAGGGTCTACATTATCATCTATCTGCAGACCTGACAGGGCGCAGACAAGAACTGCAACCAGATCTAGGTTATTGATACATTTCAGCCTGTTTGGTGTGGTGAAATGAAATAGCCCAGGTGTTTTGAGTGAGTCAGTAGGTAAGTCTGATGTATTTGTTTGAGTCTGATGTATTGCCAGCGAGTCTGATGTATTTGTCTCTGAGTCTGACGTATTTGTCCGAGTCTGATCTATTTGGCAGTGAGTTTTATGTATGTGTCTGTGAGTCTGATGTATTTGTCTGTTAGTCTGATGTATGTGTCTGTTAGTCTGACGTGTCTATTAGTCTGATGATTTGACTGCGAGTCAGATGTAAGTGTCAGTGAGTTTGATGTTTTTGTCTGTGAGTCTGATGTATTTATCTGTGAGGCTGATGTATAACCTGATTCATAGAAGAAAGAGACCCGAAATGGCGACATTATTGTTTGCGTCTTTTTCATATTACATGACATTTGTGCAAGATGTCAATATTATTGTTGCCATTTCGAGTCCGGTTTTTTTATGAATCGGGTAGTATTAGTCTGTGTGTCTGATGTTTTTGTGTGAGTCCATGTGGAATAGCAGGCCATACACCGTGTAGAGGGTCATGAGCAGGGAAGACTGGTGCTCCACGGGGCGAGGGTCTACATTATCATCTATCTGCAGACCTGACAGGGCGCAGACAAGATCTGCAACCAGATCTGGGTTATTGATACATTTCAGCCTGTTGTGTGTGGAGAAATGATATAGCCGAGGTGTTTTAAGTTAGTATGTCAGTCAGTGAGAATGATGTATGTGTCTGTGTGTCTGATGTATGTGTCTGTGAGTCTGATGTATTTGTCTCTGAGTCTGACGTATTTGTCCGAGTCTGATCTATTTGGCAGTGAGTCTTATGTATGTGTCTGTGAGTCTGATGTATTTGCCAGTCAGTCTGATGTAAATGTCTGTCAGTCTGATGTTTTTGCGCGAGTCTATGTGGAATAGGGTGGACTTAAATCCAGCCGTGCTGTGTCCACACCTTTATTCCACTAATGTACCTAACTGATATTAAGTTTCTTTGTAAATCTGCCTATTGTTAAAATGTACCTACGATATAACTGTAATTTGTGACACTTATTATGTGGAAATAAATGTGTATTTTGATATTTTATTAGAATAGCAGGCCATAAACCGTGTAGAGGGTCATGAGCAGGGAAGACTGGTGCTCCACGGGGCGAGGGTCTACATTATCATCTATCTGCAGACCTGACAGGGCGCAGACAAGAACTGCAACCAGATCTAGGTTATTGATACATTTCAGCCTGTTTGGTGTGGTGAAATGAAATAGCCCAGGTGTTTTGAGTGAGTCAGTAGGTAAGTCTGATGTATTTGTTTGAGTCTGATGTATTGCCAGCGAGTCTGATGTATTTGTCTCTGAGTCTGACGTATTTGTCCGAGTCTGATCTATTTGGCAGTGAGTTTTATGTATGTGTCTGTGAGTCTGATGTATTTGTCTGTTAGTCTGATGTATGTGTCTGTTAGTCTGACGTGTCTATTAGTCTGATGATTTGACTGCGAGTCAGATGTAAGTGTCAGTGAGTTTGATGTTTTTGTCTGTGAGTCTGATGTATTTATCTGTGAGTCTGATGTATAACCTGATTCATAGAAGAAAGAGACCCGAAATGGCGACATTATTGTTTGCGTCTTTTTCATATTACATGACATTTGTGCAAGATGTCAATATTATTGTTGCCATTTCGAGTCCGGTTTTTTTATGAATCGGGTAGTATTAGTCTGTGTGTCTGATGTTTTTGTGTGAGTCCATGTGGAATAGCAGGCCATACACCGAGTAGAGGGTCATGAGCAGGGAAGACTGGTGCTCCACGGGGCGAGGGTCTACGTTATCATCTATCTGCAGACCTGACAGGGCGCAGACAAGATCTGCAACCAGATCTAGGTTATTGATACATTTCAGCCTGTTTTGTGTGGTGAAATGAAATCTGATGTATTACTCTGTGAGTCTGATGTATTTGTCAGTGAGTCTGATGTATTTGTCAATAAGTCTGATGTATTTGTCAATAAGTCTGATGTATTTGTCTGTGAGTCTGATGCATTTACCTGCAAGTCTGATGAATTTGTGAGTCTGATGATGATATGTCTGAGTCTGATGTACCTATTTGTCAGTGAGTCTGATGCATTTGTCAGTGAGTCTGATGTATTTGTCTGTCAGACTAATTTTTATTTGTTTGTGAGTAATGAATTTGTCTGTCTTCTTCTTCGAGTAGGACACCAAGTCATCCAACGATCCAACAACAAATTCCTGAAAATCTGAACCCTGGTGTCAGTTTTTCAGGAATTTGTCTTTGCATCTAATGTTTCTGTGTGAGTCCATGTGGAATAGCAGGCCATACACCGAGTAGAGGGTCATGAGCAGGGAAGACTGGTGCTCCACGGGGCGAGGGTCTACATTATCATCTATCTGCAGACCTGACAGGGCGCAGACAAGATCTGCAACCAGATCTAGGTTATTGATACATTTCGGCCTGTTTTATGTGTGGTGAAATGATATAGCCGAGGTGTTTTGAGTGAGTCAGTAGGTAAGTCTGATGTATTTGTTTGAGTCTGATGTATTGCCAGCGAGTCTGATGTATTTGTCTCTGAGTCTGACGTATTTGTCCGAGTCTGATCTATTTGGCAGTGAGTTTTATGTATGTGTCTGTGAGTCTGATGTATTTGTCTGTTAGTCTGATGTATGTGTCTGTTAGTCTGACGTGTCTATTAGTCTGATGATTTGACTGCGAGTCAGATGTAAGTGTCAGTGAGTTTGATGTTTTTGTCTGTGAGTCTGATGTATTTATCTGTGAGTCTGATGTATAACCTGATTCATAGAAGAAAGAGACCCGAAATGGCGACATTATTGTTTGCGTCTTTTTCATATTACATGACATTTGTGCAAGATGTCAATATTATTGTTGCCATTTCGAGTCCGGTTTTTTTATGAATCGGGTAGTATTAGTCTGTGTGTCTGATGTTTTTGTGTGAGTCCATGTGGAATAGCAGGCCATACACCGAGTAGAGGGTCATGAGCAGGGAAGACTGGTGCTCCACGGGGCGAGGGTCTACGTTATCATCTATCTGCAGACCTGACAGGGCGCAGACAAGATCTGCAACCAGATCTAGGTTATTGATACATTTCAGCCTGTTTTGTGTGGTGAAATGAAATCTGATGTATTACTCTGTGAGTCTGATGTATTTGTCAGTGAGTCTGATGTATTTGTCAATAAGTCTGATGTATTTGTCAATAAGTCTGATGTATTTGTCTGTGAGTCTGATGCATTTACCTGCAAGTCTGATGAATTTGTGAGTCTGATGATGATATGTCTGAGTCTGATGTACCTATTTGTCAGTGAGTCTGATGCATTTGTCAGTGAGTCTGATGTATTTGTCTGTCAGACTAATTTTTATTTGTTTGTGAGTAATGAATTTGTCTGTCTTCTTCTTCGAGTAGGACACCAAGTCATCCAACGATCCAACAACAAATTCCTGAAAATCTGAACCCTGGTGTCAGTTTTTCAGGAATTTGTCTTTGCATCTAATGTTTCTGTGTGAGTCCATGTGGAATAGCAGGCCATACACCGTGTAGAGGGTCATGAGCAGGGAAGACTGGTGCTCCACGGGGCGAGGGTCTACATTATCATCTATCTGCAGACCTGACAGGGCGCAGACAAGATCTGCAACCAGATCTAGGTTATTGATACATTTCAGCCTGTTTTGTGTGTTGTGGTGAAATGGAATAGCCGAGGTGTTTTAAGTTAGTGAGTCAGTCAGTTAGTCTGATAAATTTGTCTGCGAGTCTGATTAATTAGTCTGTGAGTCTGATGTATTTGTCCAAATCTGATGTATTTGCCTATGAGTCTGATGTATTTGTCAGTTATTCTGATGTATGATGCGTCCATTTACCTAAGATACAAGAATTCTCATTCTTAGTTTAGGAAATGGGCAACCCTCGTAACTATTTTATATAAGTTTATCTGTTTGAAATTGAGTTTATTAATAAAGAAAACTATCTTGTCTCAATTATCTTATCTTATCTGTGTCAGTAAGTCTGATGTATTTGTCTGTGTTTCTGATGTTTTTGTGTGAGTCCATGTGGCATAGCAGGCCATACACCGAGTAGAGGGTCATGAGCAGGGAAGACTGGTGCTCCACGGGGCGAGGGTCTACATTATCATCTATCTGCAGGCCTGACAGGGCGCAGACAAGATCTGCAACCAGATCTGGGTTATTGATACATTTCAGCCTGTCGTGTGTGGTGAAATGATATAGCCGAGGTGTTTTATGTGAGTGAGTCTGATGTATGTGTCAGTGAGTCTGATGTATGTTTCTGTGAGTCTGATGTATTTGTCTGCGAGTCTGATGTATGTGTCTGTGAGACTGATGTTTGTCTGTGAGTGATGTATGTGTCAGTGAGTCTGATGTATGTGTCAGTGAGTCTGATGTATGTGTCTGTGAGTCTGATGTATTTGTCTGTGAATCTGATGTATTTCTCTGAGTCTGATGTATTTGTCTAAGTCTGATGTATTTCCCTGAGTCTGATGTATTTGTCAAGTCTGAGTCTGAGTCTATCTGTCAAGTGTGGTGAAACGAAATAGCCGAGTTGTTTTAAGTGAGTAAGTCAGTCAGTAAGTCTGATGAATTCGTCTTAGTCTGTGAGTCTGCTGTATTTGTCAGTGAGTTTGATGTATTTGTCTGTGAGTCTGATGTATGTGTCTGTGACTCTGATGAATGGCCAGATTACTCACAGATCAAGGTGCATTTGTTATGAGAGGCGTCAGGTACGACAGGATTGTTTCAGATCGATGGAATCCGGCGACAGATAGTCTTTTGTGTATGATCGCCAGTGCAGAGTTAGATTACGATAAACTCTCATCCATTGTTAACTATCTCATCTAGGGCCAACCCCTAAGAATGCCTACAGAGCAAACTATAATAATTTTGAAGACACCCTGCCATACCCAATACCCTACTAATCTAGCGCTAGTTACCTGCGTCCTCTCCATCGTCGCTGTCGTTGTTTCCGTTCATCTCCTCTTCGTCCTCACTATCGTCTGCTTCCCGGTCGTCCTTGTCGAACCTGTCAAAACATCAAGAGAAAATTTTAGCAGACTACCTTTTTTCAGTATTTCAGTCTGGAGTACTTGATGTAGAACACCAGAAGTCTATCCAAACTACAAGAGATACCATAATGACTCCATAGCAAAAATTGTTGAGAATGATGAGTCCCTTCTGCTGACACTTGGAAATTTGAGGATATGGAGTACCTGATGTAAATAACCAGGATACTATCTTAATTATAAGAATGGCTCCGTACCATTTCTAGTCATTTCATTTAGTCTCTTTGTTTTAATATTATTAAAATTATTACTACGAGTAATGTAATGATCTCATTCCTATAGGTAAACAGATATCTAAGTAGCAGTGGGTAAAACTGCTGGGTGGGCCGCTGGTTGTCTTATTTATGTGCTTGAGCAACTTACCCATCTAAGTACCGCAGTGAGGGGTGCTGAGCGAACACCTTACTCCTGTAGTCGTCAATGCTGGTGACTTCATTATTGAACAGATCCAGGTTCTTAAGGTTCTCGAAGTCTTCAAGCGGCTTGAGCGTCTCCAAATCCTTTATTTTGTTGCCGGAGAGATTCAGGTGTGTCAGTTTCTTGCAGCCCTGTAAATAATAACATATTTTTTATTTATTTTATTTCATCATAGTTGATTATTTTCTCAGATTTATACTGAGTGTTACAAAACAACCAATAAAGCTGAAAGAAGTTCAAGGTAATCATAAAACTGAACAACTTTCCCTATAGAACATGGGTCGATATATGAAAAAAAATTGGACTTTCCATACAAAATGAACTCAACTTGTATGGGAGCTTTATTGGTTATTTTGTAAGACATTGTACATCTCTGGCTGTCGGAGTACACTAGGCGCGCATTTGTATGACAGAGGCCGTCATCAGAAAACTTCTAGTCAGGCCTACGTTATTCAGGCGCAAGATCTCCAGATTAATGTAATAAAATAAGTGTTGTCAGTGATACTGATGTATTTGTCTGTGAGTCTGATGTATGTGTTTGTGAGTTTGATGTATGTGTTTGTGAGTCTGATGTATTTGTCTGTGAGTCTGATGTAGTTACCTTGAGGAAGTTAAGCCCGCTGGATATTCTGTTGTCGGAGAGCTCAAGCTTCCGCAGTTTGGGCAGTGTGGGGAAGGCTTTGAGAGTGGTCAGGCCTACGTTGTTCAGGCTCAAAATTTCCAGGTTGATGTATTCATCTGTCAGTCCAACAATGTTGGTGCTTCTGCAGTTGTCCAGATTCAGCTCCTTCACCTGGAAAGTTGAATTTAGTCATGAGAAAATTGTCATTTGATTCCTCCAGTCTCCCCTAGCTTGCTTACTTTTTTAGGGTTTCGTAGTCTACTAGAAACCCTTATAGTTTCGTCAAGTTTGTCTGTCTGTCTGTATGCCGCGCCCTCATAACTCCGTCAGTTTTAAAGCTATCGACATCAAATTTGGTGTGAAGATAGATTGTGTTGACCCAAATTTAGAAATGTTGAGAAAATAATAATATTTTAAATGTTTTTTGGACCCCCTCCCATACAAGTGAAAGGGGGGCAAAAAAAATTTTTTTTCTCTTATAATATTGAGTAGGGTATCGTTGAATAGGTCTTTCAAAACTAAGGGAGGGTTTCTTTGAAACAAAGTCACTGAAGTGTTTCTGTCTCGAGATATTCGCTTTTAAAAGGGGCATTTTTGAGCCATAATTTGTTCCACCTGTAACTCCAAAGGTAAAAACGCTAAAAATTTAAAAAAAATATGGAATATACTTCTCAATCTGAAGTTACCATGAAAACTTTAACGGATACTGTACATCGAAAGATTTCAGAATAATAAAAGTTTTTCTTTTTGCGGTTGGTAATCATCCAGCTGCAAACAAACCAGCAACAAAATTAACCTGATATTTAAACGTTGACTATGAAACCCTATATTTTGTGGGCGTGTCTGACACGCTTTTGGCCAGTGTTTTATAGTGTTCTAAAAAAAATTGCAAAGTTCAAAATGTTTTTTTTAACAATGAAAGAAATAGAGGAAAGCAGATGGTATTTGAAATTATGACACTAATTTTGGATAGAAGGCAAGTGTCACGGTTTCAATAAATCAAACAGAAGAAGAAGAAAGTAGTATTTTTGGAAAGTATTAAAGAACATTGAAGAAGTATACTTTTTTATATACTTCTCTGAACCATTAAAAAAAGAAACTTATTTTTTAATCGTTTCTGAACTGATGTTACAGCCTTCAGCAGGTTTGAGTGAGGAGTGTCACAACTTGGTCACAACTCTAAATAATTAATTTGAATGTTTATCAAAGTTTTATGATTCTCTTGTGATTCACATTGCAAAAATACTTCACACAATAATCAGCAAACTCCTATTTGTGGTACCTAGATTATGATGTAGCGCCATCTATGTATTGTGCAACATATTAGTATAATCTTGGTTGGTTGTAGGAAACACCTATAGGTACAACTATAGCTGTAGTTAGGTAGGTGCATGGTAGGTTTGTATTGCTGTTGTCAAGCTTGATTTCTAGAAAATTATAGTAGCTATTTATGAATACTCTGAGGTAACTTTCATACATGCCTATAGGTATATTAATAACATAAGCACCTAAAAGTTAAGCAGGTTTCATCCTTATGAATAAAGTTATTCCAATAATGTGCCAGAGTTGAGTAGGTATGCCAACAATCAAGGTTATTTTGGGACATGCTTGATTTCTAATTAGGTTTGTTGTTGCAAAGGCCGACAATACGAAAAATTAAGTCCTGAATTTACAGCCGTTATCAACATAACTTCGGCGAAAATGAGAAAGTATTGATTATATAAGTAGTGTAACTGGCTTGCAAGTATTTATTGAAGAAGCAAACCAGAGCAAAACGTCAAAATGGTGCGAGTTGTCAAAGGCAGAGGCGTAGTTTCAAAAAACCAAGAAATGTGTGATTATTTCGCGAAATAACCGCTTGAAACGTAAAAGGGATGTGTTCTTGTACTCGTTTCCATCATGTATTGTTATGGGCGTGTTACAGTTGCGTATAGAAATAGGTTCGTTTTTATTTTGCAATGGCGGATGACACGAATCATCGCGACGCAATAAAAATGGCCGCTGTATCGGTAAGGCGTGCGTCAATATGCGACTGCAAAAGTGCAATGAAATTATGCTTTTTGTCCATTCCAGCATTCGTGCGACATGTGCATAAATTAAAACACATGAACGGCTCCGGTTTTCATTATGTAGCGCGGCCCATCTCACGTTGTAAGTGAAAGGGCGCGAAATTATGACGACTACTTTGAACACAAGTTTATATCGTAAATATACGCGTTTTCTGCTGTTTATACGCTTACTGCTGCTTGACCGATGAACCGGGGCAGCTTTTATTGGTGTTCTAATACCCAATATGCCGCGAATATCCCCAAAACCTTGTAACTTTTGTGTAATTCTATTGACACTGACAGCCCATAATCAATGAACCCTATTTTCGAAAAACCACCAAATCAATGATGATACTCAAACTATTGCTATGTACAGTAAATACAAAGTATTGGTTTATATTCAAATCTGTCTTTCAGTCAGGTTATTACACTTTCCATTGATACATAACACATCCTACCTCTAGCGTTTCAACACTTAACCTCAATATCTGAATATTTGAAATTATAAACGATTCCTCTGCTATTAGTCAATTAAAACATGCTGCCTTTTTCAGGAATGCTTATCGGAACATTTTGGATGCAAATCCATGCCCAAATAACTTGTAAGAATGTAAAAAAATAAGTGCACATGAATGAAACGTAACATTCTGTAATGGCTAATTTCTTTTTACAATCAAGCCACATTCGTGTCTGGGATGCAGATTTATGTGGGGAAATAGTAATAGTTTAGTATGATTGTAAAATATTCACGATTTATCAACAAAAATCATGTTTTTTATGTCTTACACATAGGTACCTAACGAAATACGTATCGACAAAACATTCCTATACATCGAAAATTGGATTTTATTTACCTGTGCGGGACTTCTTCCCCTCAACTCCAAAGCCACTCTCTTCTCCATCTTCCAAAATGTGCAGATTTACACTTGAATCACTTCCGAATAGCCTGTAAATTATTTCTCAAGGAACTAAATCACCAAGCTTGGGTTTCAAAACAGAAGGAAACTATAGATACACGAGTGACGTAGTACAAGTGGCGCCGCCTGGTGGGGTAATAAAGCGACCGGACACGGTGGTAGTTGAACAACCCTTTACATACCGTACAAAGATTATTACGAAAATAATACAATAAAGTTACTAAAATGAAATGAAAAATTATAATAATAATTACAAATAATAAATTTGTGGTGAGAACACGTCGGTTTTAGTGTAAGAGGTGGCGATTTACGCAAGTTTTTCATACAATGTTGGTACAACTGTGCTATTGGCAAACCTGTGCGCAGCTGGCGCGAGTTTTGAAATTAGCCCTAGCAAGTGCCGGATTTGCCGGCTAGCGCAATGTGATTTTGTTCGTATTGGAATTTTGTCTTGTATTTATTTCTCTATCACATCTCTAAAATATGTATTCAATTACGGTATTTAACTGAATTATGTCGTTGAATGATTGTTCCAGCACACAGTAAGTACAAAGGGTATTGTAGATTGTAGACATTCGCACAGGTAAAAGGCGGTCTTATTGCTTTTTCTAGGATAGATAGTGCCTCAGATGGTACTGGTGCTGAAATGACTCGCAATTTGTATGGGAGGTCTGACAAATTATTTTGAGGTTTTGAAATGAAATCATTTCCGATGAAACAGAACCGATTTCACAAAAATGCTTTCAAGACTGTAAAAAAGTCGTAGGTCGGTATGTCTGTGTTTGTGTATGTATGTGTTACCGGCCAAACCCGATTTTAGGATAAACTAGTTTTTCCTAGGCCAAAGTAGTTTATCCTACATGCGGTTGGATAAACCGGTATAGACTAGGCTAAACCGGTCCATCCGATGGCCGATAGGAGAAACTAGTTAATCCTAGGCTGAACTAGTTGAGCCTAAAATTAATAAGTACACTTCAGGATAAACTGGTTTGGCTTAGTTACAAATGGTTAAGGCTACAATTACGTAGCTCTAGAGGGTAAAGGGTAACGTCGAATATCCTGGAGACATCGGACACCCAAGAGACTCGAACACCCTAGAGGGTGGGGTGTAGAATTGGACACCCTGAAGGCTCGGACGCCCTGGAAGGACGCCCTACAGTGAGGCACTACGTACACCCTGGAGGCATCAAACACCTGTAAGGTTCGAACGCCCTTGCGGGTGCGGAATAGCGTCGGACACCCCAAAAGCTCGGACGCTGCCTGCCGTGGGCTGGGCACCCACAGACCAGCGACACCTGTGATGTGACAGCTCGTGAGTGCTATCGCCGACAGCGAACTTGAAAGTGCTCGCATCAGGGCCTACAAGGTGACTGAGCCTTCAGGATGTCCGACCGACGCTACCCCGCACCCTCCAGGGCAATCGAGCCTCACATGTGTTTGATGCCTCCAGGGTGTGCGATTATACCCTTTACGTTCTATTTAGAGCTACATCACTGTAGAGCGTCCCTCCAGGGCGTCCGAGCCTGCAGGATATCCGATGTCTCCAGGATGTCTGACGTTACCCTTTACCCTCTAGAGCTCCGTTACTGTAGTCTTTTTTAACTAAGCCAAACCAGTTTATCCTGAAGCGTATTTATTAATTTTAGGCTCAACTAGTTCAGCCTAGGATTAACTAGTTTCTCCTATCAGCCATCGGCCGGACCGGTTTAGCCTAGCCTATACCGGTTTATCCAATCGCATCTAGGATAAACTACTTTGGCCTAGGAAAAACTAGTTAATCCTAAAATCGGGTTTGGCCGGTAACATATGTACCTACTGCTTGCAATAGCATTAAAATAGTGTACCTTACTAAGTATGAACGGGTGGCACTACTACGAAAGCAACCTCTCTGTCCATAATCAGTAGCAAAACGACAGTGAAAACCTTATTGACCCTCTAACCTACCTACTTCTCATATTATATATGACGTAGGTGTTGTATGTGCTTACGCTTGACAGTACGGCGCACCATCACCCCATTTCTATCAAAGGCTGCCGTAGAAGGCGAATAAGGTATGAATCATTTTGGTGCTCTGTGTATGAATCCAAGAAGATAAGGCAGTTGAGAGTTGATGTGTATTGCAATTTTAAGCGACAGGTTGAGAACCTGTCGCTATGGTGATACCATAAGAGTAATATTATTTATTCTTATGGTGATACACAGTCTTCTGAATAACTCTCAAACTTTTGTCAGACGCAGTGCATAAATAAAAAAGCTTAACAGCCGTTTACGCTCTGCCAACCTCGCCAGGGATATAGGCGTGATATATATGTATCACCACTTTCGGCATATGTTTGAGGATCCCGTTTCATAAAATCGTGTATCACTATAGTGACAGGTTGTCAACCTGCTACTATTCGTATTTGTGCTTCACAAGATCTAATGAAATAGATAATCCATTCAAACATACCTAGCAATCTCCACGATGCGCTTCATGTAGCCAAAGATAGAAGCAGATGGCGAAATACAATGCGACAGAAGATGATTCCAAGAGGGGATCACGACCCTCAGTAATGAGGAATCCCACCAAAAACATTCACTTTTAAAAAGAACCAAGTCTCGCCTCTCAGTTCTTTTACTGTAAAAAGTTGTGAGATCAATGTGATGCCAAGTCGGTTATTGATTTATTCAAGGACTACTTCAGGGAACTGTCGTCATCTTAAGCTATTGCGTAATTAGGTAACAGACATCATCTTATAGTAACCATATCGATATTTTAAACTTTTATATTTACAATAACTAGAATGACCCGGCCATCGCACCAGACCGTCGTTTCTCACAAGTAAATAGTGTGCGTGCGTGTATTTGTGCGTGGCGTTACTTTCAACCGCAAAGTTAACTTTGTAATCCTATACATTTGTATGGAAATACAAATTTAATTATGAGGTTGTAACCGAATTTGCAGAATGTTATAATTTTTCCTTTATTCATACACTAAATACAAGTTGTATTCTAAGTTTGAAGCTCCTCAGTCTGCTAGAAGTACCTTAGAATTTTGATGATCGGTCAGTCAGGCAGCAAATTAAGAAACTTTGACTAGCTATAACTTCTAAACTACTGGTATAAATTAAATGAAATTTGAAATGTATCTTGTCTATGCAGTGCTTGACAAGATATTTTTAAATGAGGGTTCTAAACTAAGCTACCAGGGAGTTATGGGGGGGTCGAAAATGGCCTGAACTGGTTCGAGAAAAGGATGGTACGGCCGTGTCGCTTTCAGCTCGACTTGGTGGGGGCACTTCCGTGCCCCCAGATACGACGCGAGGAGGGAAGGATACCTTATAGGTCCTTCCTTATTAGACATTCACAAATTCGAGTAGGCAGGCAGAATAATACCTTCGAGTGCTCAGACTGTCGTTGTGGGCTTCCGTGCACGATTTTAGAATTTTCCGAAATACTTTCCGAAATCAATCTCTTAGGCCTCAACGGTGATTGGTTGCGTGTGTTGTATGTATGTACCTAGTGTCTGCCACGCTAAGAAGTATTAGTCACTAGTAAAGTACGCCCACTTAAACAGCGACTATCTAAGGCCTAATTATCCAAGGAATGGGTAGCGTTCCTTGTGAATAAAACATCCGCCTGCCAACCGTGGTGCATAACGACCTATCTACCCCTGATAGCAATACCACTGAGAAGGGGAGGCCCATGTCCAGCAGTGGACTGTTGTGGCTGTAGAGGTGCCCATACGACTAGCCATTTAATCAAACTTCTTCCGTGTACCATTAAGCCATGCAAATTAATTTCATTACCTACCTACCTACCTGCCTCCCGCTCATTTGACAGCCGCATAGAGTTCAAAGTTCAAAAGCATTTATTTAAAGTGATAGTCATTATCATTACAAAAATAATGATAAGTCATAGTAAAAAAAAAGAAAATTGAATGACACAATTTTCTTTTTCTTATAACAATTTTGCGGTCCTAGTATATGTAGACGCGGCTCGGGCAGGATAAAAAAATAAAGGCACTGCCTCGGGGCTGCCCAGAAAGCAACGCATATGCATTTAAATGCAGATAAGCAGAGCATATGTTGCTTAGCTGTATTGTATGCAGTCTTGCTGTACTCCAGGTACAACTTGCGCAGATGAAGAACGGACCCCGAATTGCCAACATTACTCCATAATTTTTCGTATCGATATCTACCGATTCAGGTAGCGACTAAGTCTGTACGAGTAGGTATTATGTGTTATTATATTATTTTATGTGGCCAATTCATTCTTTATTTGCGCAAGTTGTAACCGGTGTGTGACGCCCTTTACTTGCTACCTGGATCACAAAGTAAGTATTGGCCTGGATCGGTATCGATAAAGTAATTCATGGTAATAACACAAAATCAATACTTACTTTGTGGTAATAATAAGATAAATAGAGGGTGTAAGGGGCAGCTCTCCAAATACTTAATAGGTTGCACTCAGGCCACGAAACTAAACAACTTTACGTGAAAAAAAAATATTCAGGAAACGTTAAAATTATTTTGTCTTCCGATAGTATAAATGTGGTCAACCTGATCGTGATTTTGGTATGGGAGGTCAATTTTTTTTTTCATTTTCCGTTATAAAAGGGATGTTTCTCAGTTTCATTGTCTAAATGCATCCTATCAGTATTCCAACCAGATTTCCATTCGGAGAGCTGTCCCTTACACCCTGTACAACGAACACAGGGCGAAAAAGTAAAAAAACGAAGTAGGTACGAGATTTCATACAGAGTGGGTTTATGATCATCATCTTCCTGCCCTTATCCCAAATCAGTTGGGGTCGGCGCAACATGTTTTCATAGAACACAAAACCATGTAGCAAAGTCATTTGGTTACCTAAGTTTTATGACCGGCCGCCTGTTTTATGTTATTATATTATGATCAACAAATTTGAGCGCGGTACTTTTTTCAGTTTTTTTTTACTTTCATATTCGCTTCCTAGGTACAAACGTTACATGGGGTACCAAATCTTGCTCAAGAATCATAAGATGGAATGTGAAAAAATATACCGTTAGGTATAGTTATATCCTTTTTAGGGTTTCGTAGTCTACTAGAAAGAAACCCTTATAGTTTCGTCAAGTCTGTCTGTCTGTCTGTCTTAGCAATGTGCCGTTCCCAGTAACATTGGTATTATACCCAGTAACTTTCCCGGGCACGAGTAATATTCCCCGGTAACATAGAAACTTTGAAAAAATGCATTGATATTACAAAATTTTAAAATGTGTCTTTATAAAATCACTAAATTTAGAGTTTTAAGTAACTTTACTTAAAAATACTTGAATAATATTAATGGGGGTAGTAAATTCCCAATATTTCCGGGAATATTCCCCTCAATGTTACTAGTAACATTGCCAAATCTAAAGTTACTCATAGTTTCTAGCAGGATTTTCCAGAGTTTTAGAGAGAGACGTGTCTAATCTTATACTTTTAATAATCTTATACCTTTAAACAAGCTAGAATTGGATTTCAAAAACAAAATAAATAATCACAATAAAATCTTAAACCAAAAGAATCTATAATTCATAAAAAAGAATCCATTATTGTTATTATTATGAGCTTGTGCTGTCCTGCTGCAGGACAAAGGCTTAGCTCCGCTTTTTCCACGCCTTTCGATCTAGTGCCAGGTTCCGCCAGTCTTGTAGATATACATTAAGTTCATCGGTTCACCTTTTTCGAGGCTGTCCACGTCGCCTCTGCATATTGTTGGGTTAACCCATTAGGTTGTAATTTTAGCCCATAAAGCATTTGGCATTTAGGTAACGTGGCCCTGGCCAGCTCAATCCCACTTCATGCAATCAGCCTTTTGAGCTACATCCATGTTTTATTTTTGGGAACGCAGCACCGAGTTCCGAATCGTTCGTTCAGTTTGACTCCAAGGATGCGAGTTTCATTCTACATTACAAACCCCATGCTTGGACTTCTGAATGTCCAATACAGATCATGTATGAGCTCTGTAGGTAAGGATGGGGAGAATGCACATGTTCATAAGCTTGCGTTTCAAAGAAAAAGTCACCTTTCATGAGGTCTTTTATAGCCCAATAGCTTTTCAGGCGTTCTCAGACCGTCTTTCAATTTCTTTATTTTGTCTCGCCTGAAACAAGATTATTTGGCCTAAGTACCTACTAGATTTGGACATTTGCTATTTTCTCCCCATCCACTTCCACAATTTGCTCAGTGCGATTTGTCATGAATGACCCTAGTCTTTGAAATGTTCGTCTTCAGTCCAACTACGAGGCTTGCCTAAGTAGTTGCTAGTTATTATTCTGTGCCTAAGATTGTAAAAAAGAAAGAAGAAGAAGATTGTATTGCTTGTAGCATTTTTTGTAGCTCAGAGGCCGCTGAGGAAAACAGTATGATCCCTTCTTCTTAAAAACTGCAAAATCAGCAGTCGCTTCGGGTGTTCTAATTGTTCTCGCTAGCTGTGAGGCAGTGCTGCAGGCTGCGCAGCTTACACACGTGGCATTCCACAGCAAGCACTTGCTTTTTTTTTCAATGGCATTAGTCATGCCATCAGGTCTTTACCCGTCCGAGGGTCCATCCAGTAAACAGGGAATATTGGCTGTTAATAGAGCTCTCCGGACAAAAACGTTCAAAGCGTGATGACGTGGTGACCTCCCTGAGCAGTTACAGCAGCTCAAGGCGTGGTGGCCGTTGCTCTCAAACATGGAGCCACAGATGCATTGATGGCGTCCACAAACATTGCAGCCCATGCGTAGAGCAACTGGCACGCGCAGAGAGCTGTCATCGAGAAGGGTACCCAAATGTGGCGAAGGCAGTGCATGCAGCCATGCTCCTGACTAAGGTTGACACACTGCCTTAAACCTCGCAAGATCTACCTCGACAGCACCTTCAAACCCCCTTAGCTCCCACATCGTCTCAGAAACGTTGGCTGTTCAGGTCATCTGGAGTGGAAGCGGAATGGCTTAGAGCTAACCACGCCGCCAAAGTTTTGCGGTTGGTGGTGGTGGTAATACTCAGCTGACTATTGAAAAAATCTAACATAAATGTAGGGTGAAATTTTACTATAGTCCGGCAAGTTCGTGCGCGACCTTCCCTAGGGGTACAGACGGTCGGGGGGCGAGGAAGCACGTCATTTTAGTATGACGTGCGGCGCGGATGCGCGCGTCTCCCTTCCCCGCTACACCTCCCGCTACCCGCTGACATCTCTCCCCCCAACGTCTGTCACCCCTAGGGAAGGTCGCGCACGAACTAGCCGGACTATAGTGACCGATAGCGAAAACTCAGAACCGGCTGGTGATGAGTCGTTTAGAATACGCAACTAATTGATAAATCCCTATGAGCCCGCGGGCTAAAGCCCGGAAAAAACCTAATTTTGAATAATTATTAAGGTATGTATTACGAATTTGAATATTTTGCGTGTTTATCAATGGCATATAGTTTGAATAACGGTCGACACACAAAGTTTGTTTAGTTTCGTGATTATAAACAAGTTTACCTATGAACAAGATAAGAATAAAAATTAAAATTGAAAAAATGTCCGGGGAATATTCCCAAAGTTTCCGGAAATTTAGAAGTTTACTGGGTATTTTACTCGAGGAATATTCCCAGTAAATTACTAAAACGGGAACGGCACATTGCTAGTCTGTCTGTATACCGCGCCCTCATAA